>JACRUU010000008.1:11724692-11899018 GCA_030449085.1 Kryptopterus vitreolus | reverse complement strand
TTTTTTTAAGAAGTGGGAAGTCGTAACTGGGAACTGGGAAATCGTAACTGGGAACTGGGAAGTCGTAAGTGGGAAGTCGTATCGTAACTGGAACTTGAAGTCTAAGTGGGAAGTTAAGTGGGAAATAACTGGGAACTGGGAAGTCAACTAAGTGGGAACTGTCGTAAGAACTGGGAACTGGGAAATCGTAACTGGGAAGTCTAAGTGGGAAGTCGTAAGTCGTAAGGAACTGGGAAGTTTTTTGTTTCTTTTTAAATTTATTTTCTAATTATTATTATTTATTCATTTATTTTTCAATTTTTTTTATCTGTATTTTATTTTATTTTATTTATATTTTTTCTGTATTTTTTGTCTTAAAAAGTGGGAAGTCGGAACTGGGAACTGGGAAATCGTAACTGGGAAGTCGTAAGTGGGAAGTCGTAACTGGGAACTGGGAAGTTTTAACTGGGGACTGTGAAGTCGTAAGTGGGAACTGGGATTTTTTTTTCTTTTTTAATTTATTTAATTTGTTTTTAAAAATTTTTTTCTATTTTTTTCTTTTTTTCTGTATTTTATTTTGTCTTATTTATAATTTTTTTCTTTTTTTTTCTTTTTTTTAAGAAGTGGGAAGTCGTAACTGGGAACTGGGAAATCGTAACTGGGAACTGGGAAGTCGTAAGTGGGAACTGGGAAGTCGTAAGTGGGAAATCGTAACTGGGAACTGGGAAGTTTTAACTGGGAAGTCGTAAGTGGGAACTGGGAATTTTTTTTTTCTTTTTTAATTTATTTAATTTGTTTTTTAATTTTTTTTCTTTTTTTTCTTTTTTTCTGTATTTTATTTTGTCTTATTTATAATTTTTTTCTTTTTTTTTTTTTCTTTTTAATTTTTTTCTTTTTTTTTTTTTTTATTATAAATTTTTTTCTTTTTTTTTTAAGAAGTGGGAAGTCGTAACTGGGAACTGGGAAATCGTAACTGGGAACTGGGAACTTGGAAGTCGTAACTGGGGAACTGGGAAGTCGTAAGTGGGAACTGGGAAATCGTAACTGGGAACTGGGAAGTCGTAAGTGGGATGGGAACTGGGAAGTGTTTTTTTTTTTATTTAATTTGCTTTTTTAATTTATTTTATTTCATTTTTTTATTTTTTTTATTTTTTTTAACAAGTGGGAAGTCATAACTTGGAACTGGGAAGTCGTAAGTGGGAAGTCGTAACTGGGAAGTTTTTTTTTTTTTTTTTTGTAATTATTATTTATTTATTTATTTAGTTTGTCTATTTTTTCTATATTTAATTTTATCTTATTTATATATTTTTTCTTTAGTTCTTCTTTATTTTAAAAAGTGGGAAGTCGTAACTGAACTGGGAACTGGGAAGTCGTAAGTGGGAACTGGGAAGTCGTAAGTGGGAAATCGTAACTGGGAGCTGGGAAGTTTTAACTGTTGTTAAGTCGTAAGTGGGAACTGGAAATTTTTTTTTTCTTTTTTAATTTATTTAATTTGTTTTTTTAATTTTTTTTCTTTTTTTATTTTTTTCTTTTTTTTTTTTCTTTTTTTCTTTAGTTGTATTTTATTTTGTCTTATTTATAATTTTTTTTTCTTTTTTTTCTTTTTTTTTAAGAAGTGGGAAGTCGTAACTGGGAACTGGGAAATCGTAACTGGGAACTGGGAAGTCGTAAGTGGGAACTGGGAAGTCGTAAGTGGGAAGTCGTAAGTGGGAACTGGGAACTGGGAAATCGTAACTGGGAACTTGGAAGTCATAAGTGGGAACTAGGAAGTTTTTTGTTTCTTTTTTAATTTATTTTATAATTATTATTATTTATTCATTTATTTTTCTATTTTTTTCTGTATTTTTTTTAATTTTATTTATATTTTTTTCTGTATTTTAAAAAGTGGGAAGTCGGAACTGGGAACTGGGAAGTCGTAAGTGGGAAATCGTAACTGGGAACTGGGAAGTTTTAACTGGGAACTGGGAAGTCGTAAGTGGGAACTGGGATTTTTTTTTTTTTTCAAATTTTTTTCCTATTTTTTTCTTTTTTTCTGTATTTTATTTTGTCTTATTTATAATTTTTTTTCTTTTTTTTCTTTTTTTTAAGAAGTGGGAAGTCGTAACTGGGAACTGGGAAATCGTAACTGGGAACTGGGAAGTCGTAAGTGGGAATTGGGAAGTCGTAAGTGGGAAATCGTAACTGGGAACTGGGAAGTTTTAACTGGGAACTGGGAAGTCGTAAGTGGGAACTGGGATTTTTTTTTCTTTTTTAAATTTTTTTTTCTATTTTTTTTCTATTTTTTTCTTTTTTTCTGTATTTTATTTTGTCTTATTTATAATTTTTTTTTTTTTTTCTTTTTTTTCTTTTTTTTAAGAAGTGGGAAGTCGTAACTGGGAACTGGGAAATCGTAACTGGGAACTGGGAAGTCGTAAGTGGGAACTGGGAAGTCGTAAGTGGGAAATCGTAACTGGGAACTGGGAAGTTTTAACTGGGAACTGGGAAGTCGTAAGTGGGAACTGGGAATTTTTTTTTCTTTTTTAATTTATTTAATTTGTTTTTTAATTTTTTTTTTTTTTTTCTTTTTTTTTTTTCTGTATTTTGTCTTATCTTTTTTTTTTTATTTTTTTTTTTTTTATTTTTTTTTTTTTTTTTTTTTTTTTTCTATTTTTTTATTTTTTTTTTCTTTTTTTTTCTTTTTTTTAAGAAGTGGGAAGTCGTAACTGGGAACTGGGAAATCGTAACTGGGAACTGGGAAGTCGTAAGTGGGAACTGGGAAGTCGTAACTGGGAACTGGGAAATCGTAAGTAACTGGGAACTGGGAAGTCGTAAGTGGGAACTGGGAAGTCGTAAGTGGGAAGTCGTAACTGGGAACTGGGAAATCGTAACTGAGAACTTGGAAGTCATAAGTGGGAACTGGGAAGTTTTTTGTTTCTTTTTTTTTAATTTATTGTATAATTATTATTATTTATTCATTTATTTTTCAATTTTTTTCTGTATTTTATTTTATCTTATTTATATTTTTCCGGATTTTTTTTCTTTTTTAAAAAAAGTGGGAAGTCTGGGAAGTCATAAGTGGGAACTGGGAAGTCGTAAGTGGGAAATCGTAACTGGGAACTGGGAAGTTTTAACTGGGAACTGTGAAGTCGTAAGTGGGAACTGGGATTTTTTTTTTTTCTTTTTTAATTTATTTAATTTGTTTTAAAAAAAAAATTTCTATTTTTTTTTTTTTTTTTTTCTTTTTTTCTGTATTTTATTTTGTCTTATTTATAATTTTTTTTTTTTGCTTTTTTTTTTTTTTTTATTCTTTTTTTTTAAGAAGTGGGAAGTCGTAACTGGGAACTGGGAAGGGAACGGGTCAAATTGTAACTGGGAACTGGGAAGTCGTAACTGGGAACTGGGAAGTGTTTTTTGCTTTTTTAATTTATTTTATTTCATTTTTTTTTATTTATTTTATTATTATTTTTTTTTAAACAAGTGGGAAGTCATGACTTGGAACTGGGAAGTCGTAAGTGGGAAGTCGTAACTGGGAAGTTTTTTTTTTTTTCTTTTTTAATTTATTTTATAATTATTATTTATTTATTTATTTGTCTATTTTTTCTATATTTAGTTTTATCTTATTTATATATTTTTTCTTTTTTTCTTCTTTATTTTAAAAAGTGGGAAGTCGGAACTGGGAACTGGGAAGTCGTAAGTGGGAACTGGGAAGTCGTAAGTGGGAAATCGTAACTGGGAACTGGGAAGTTTTAACTGTTGTGAAGTCGTAAGTGGGAACTGGAAATTTTTTTTTCTTTTTTAATTTATTTAATTTGTTTTTAATTTTTTTTTCTATTTTTTTTTTTTCTTTTTTTCTGTATTTTATTTTGTCTTATTTATATTTTTTTTTTCTTTTTTTTCTTTTTTTTTAAGAAGTGGGAAGTCGTAACTGGGAACTGGGAAATCGTAACTGGGAACTGGGAAGTCGTAAGTGGGAAATCGTAACTGGGAACTGGGAAGTTCAACTGGGAACTGGGAAGTCATAAGTGGGAACTGGGAAATTTGTTTTTCTTTTTTAATTTATTGAATTTTTTTTTAATAAATTTTTTTTTCTATTTTTTTCCTTTTTTTTCTGTTTTTTATTTTCGTCTTATTATTTATAATTTTTTTCTTTTTTTTTTTTTCTTTTTTTTTAAGAAGTGGGAAGTCGTAACTGGGAACTGGGAAATCGTAACTGGGAACTGGGAAGTCGTAAGTGGGAACTGGGAAGTCGTAACTGGGAACTGGGAAGTCGTAACTGGGATGGGACTGGGAAATCGTAACTGGGAACTTGGAAGTCATAAGTGGGAACTGTGAAGTTTTTTGTTTCTTTTTTAATTTATTTCATAATTATTATTATTTATTCATTTATTTTTCTGTTTTTTCTGTATTTTATTTTATCTTATTTATATTTTTTCTTTATTTTAAAAAGTGGGAAGTCAGAACTGGGAACTGGGAAGTCGTAAGTGGGAAATCCTAACTGGGAACTGGGAACTGGGAAGTTTTAACTGGGGACTGTGAAGTCGTAAGTGGGAACTGGGAATTTTTTTTTTCTTTTTTAATTTATTTAATTTGTTTTTTTTTGAAAATTTTTTTTCTATTTTTTTCTTTTTTTCTGTATTTTATTTTGTCTTATTTATATTTTTTTTCTTTTTTTTAAGAAGTGGGAAGTCGTAACTGGGAACAATGCTGGGAAATCGTAACTGGGAACTGGGAACTGGGAAGTCGTAAGTGGGAAATCTGGGAACTGGGAAGTTTTAACTGGGGAACTGTGGAAGTCGTAAGTGGGAACTGGGAATTTTTTTTTTCTTTTTTAATTTATTTAATTTGTTTTTTAAATTTTTTTTCTATTTTTTTCTTTTTTTTTTCTTTCTGTATTTTATTTTGTCTTATTTATAATTTTTTTCTTTTTTTTCTTTTTTTTCTTTTTTTTAAGAAGTGGGAAGTCGTAACTGGGAACTGGGAAATCGTAACTGGGAACTGGGAAGTCGTAAGTGGGAACTGGGAAGTCGTAAGTGGGAACTGGGAAGTCGTAAGTGGGAACTGGGAACTGGGAACTGGGAATGGGAAGTCGTAAGTCGTAACTGGGAACTGGGAAATCGTAACTGGGAACTTGGAAGTCATAAGTGGGAACTGGGAAGTTTTTTGTTTCTTTTTTAATTTATTTTCTAATTATTATTACTTATTCATTTATTTTTCTATTTTTTTCTGTATTTTATTTTATCTTATTTATATTTTTTTCTTTATTTTAAAAAGTGGGAAGTCGGAACTGGGAACTGGGAAGTCGTAACTAAGTGGGAACTGGGAATTTTTTTTTTTTTTTCTTTTTTAATTTATTTAATTTGTTTTTCAATTTTTTTTTTTTTTTTTTTTTTTAATTTTTTTCTTTTTTTCTGTATTTTATTGTTTTATTTATAATTTTTTTCTTTTTTTTCTTTTTTAAGAAGTGGGAAGTCGTAACTGGGAACTGGGAAATCGTAACTGGGAACTGGGAAGTCGTAAGTGGGAACTGGGAAGTCGTAACTGGGAACTGGGAAATCGTAACTGGGAACTGGGAAGTCGTAAGTGGGTACTGGGAAGTCGTAAGTGGGAAGTCGTGACTGGGAACTTGGAAGTCATAAGTGGGAAGTCGTAACTGGGAAGTTTTTTTTTTTTTTTTTAATTTATTTTGTAATTATTATTTATTTATTTATTTGTCTATTTTTTCTATATTTAATTTTATCTTATTTATATATTTTTTCTTTAGTTCTTTATTTTAAAAAGTGGGAAGTCGGAACTGGGAAGTCGTAAGTGGGAACTGGGAAGTCGTAAGTGGGAAATCGTAACTGGGAGCTGGGAAGTTTTAACTGTTGTTAAGTCGTAAGTGGGAACTGGAAATTTTTTTTTTTTTTCTTTTTTAATTTATTTAATTTGTTTTTTTTTTATTTTTTTTCTATTTTTTTTTTTTTTTTTTTTTTTATTTTTTTTTTATTTTTTTTCTTTTTTTTTTTCTATTTTTTTTTTTTTTCTGTATTTTATTTTGTCTTATTTATATTTTTTTTTTTTTTTTTTTCTTAATTTTTTTTTTTTCTTTTTTTTTTTTTAAGAAGTGGGAAGTCGTAACTGGGAACTGGGAAATCGTAACTGGGAACTGGGAAGTCTGGGAAATCGTGGGAACTGGGAAGTTTTTAACTGGGGGAACATAACTGGGAATGGGAATTTTTTTTTCTTTTTTTCTTTTTAAATTTATTGAATTTATTTTTTTAAAAAATTTTTCTATTTTTTTCCTTTTTACTGTATATTATTTTGTCTTATTTATAATTTTTTTTTTTTTTTTTTTTTTTTTTTTTTTTTTCTTTTTTTTTTTTTTTTTTTTTTTCTTTTTTTTAAGAAGTGGGAAATCGTAACTGGGAACTGGGAAATCGTAACTGGGAACTGGGAAGTCGTAAGTGGGAACTGGGAAGTCGTAAGTGGGAAGTCGTAACTGGGAACTGGGAAATCGTAACTGGGAACTTGGAAGTCATAAGTGGGAACTGGGAAGTTTTTTTTTTTTTTCTTTTTTAATTTATTTTATAATTATTATTATTTATTCATTTATTTTTCTATTTTTTTCTGTATTTTATTTTATTTTATTTATATTTTTTTTCTGTATTTTAAAAAGTGGGAAGTCGGAAGTGGGAACTGGGAAGTCGTAAGTGGGAAATCGTAACTGGGAACTGGGAAGTCATAAGTGGGAACTGGGAATTTTTTTTCTTTTTTAATTTATTTAATTTGTTTTTCAAAATTTTTTTTTTCAATTTTTTTTGTCTTTTTTTCTGTATTTTATTGTTTTATTTATAATTTTTTTTTTTTTCTTTTTTTTCTTTTTTTTAAGAAGTGGGAAGTCGTAACTGGGAACTGGGAAATCGTAACTGGGAACTGGGAAGTCGTAAGTGGGAACTGGGAAATCGTAACTGGGAACTGGGAAGTCGTAAGTGGGAACTGGGAAGTCGTAAGTGGGAAGTCGTAACTGGGAACTGGGAAATCGTAACTGGGAACTTGGAAGTCATAAGTGGGAACTGGGAAGTTTTTTGTTTCTTTTTTAATTTATTTTATAATTATTATTTATTCATTTATTTTTCTATTTTTTTCTGTATTTTATTTGATCTTATTTATATTTTTTTCTTTATTTTAAAAAGTGGGAAGTCGGAACTGGGAACTGGGAAGTCGTAAGTGGGAAATCGTAACTGGGAACTGGGAAGTTTTAACTGGGAACTGTGAAGTCGTAAGTTTTTTTTTTAACAGGGAACTGGGATTTTTTTTTTTTCTTTTTTAATTTATTTAATTTGTTTTTTTTTAAATTTTTTTTCTATTTTTTTCTTTTTTTTTTCTGTATTTTTTTTCTGTCTTATTTTATTTTTTTTTTTTTTTTCTTTTTTTTTCTTTTTTTTTTTCTTTTTTTTAAGAAGTGGGAAGTCGTAACTGGGAACTGGGAAATCGTAACTGGGAACTGGGAAGTCGTAAGTGGGAACTGGGAAGTCGTAAGTGGGAAATCGTAACTGGGAACTGGGAAGTTTTAACTGGGAACTGGGAAGTCGTAAGTGGGAACTGGGAATTTTTTTTTTTTTTAATTTATTTAATTTGTTTTTAAATTTTTTTTTCTATTTTTTTCTTTTTTTCTGTATTTTATTTTGTCTTATTTATAATTTTTTTTTCTTTTTTTTTTAAGAAGTGGGAAGTCGTAAGTGGGAACTGGGAAGTTTTTTGTTTCTTTTTTAATTTATTTTATTATTACTTATTATTTATTCATTTATTTTTCTATTTTTTTCTTCTTTTTTTCTGTATTTTATTTATCTTATTGGGAAGTGGGAAATTGTAACTGGAAACTGGGAAGTTTTCTTTTTAAATTTATTTTTTTTTTTTTCTTCTTTTTTTTTTCTTTTTTTTCTTTTTTTCTGTATTTTATTTTATCTTATTTATAATTTTTTTTAAACTGGGAAGTCATAAGTGGGAACTGGGAATTTTTTAAATTATTATTATTATTTATTTATTTATTCTATTTTTTTTCTTCTGTATTATTTTATCTTATTTATCATTTTTTTTTTCTTTTTTTTTAAGAAGTGGGAAGTCGTAACTGGGAACTGGGAAATCGTAACTGGGAACTGGGAAACTGGGAAGTCGTAAGTGGAACTGGGAACTGGGAAGTCGTTAAGTGGGAAATCGTAACTGGGAACTGGGAAGGGAAGTTTTAACTGGGAACTGGGAAGTCGTAAGTGGGAACTGGGAATTTTTTTTTTTTTTAATTTATTTAATTTGTTTTTTAGATTTTTTTTCTATTTTTTTCTTTTTTTCGTGTATTTTATTTTGTCTTATTTATAATTTTTTTTTTTCCTTTTTTTTTTTTTTTTTAAGGAAGTGGGAAGTCGTAACTGGGAACTGGGAAGGAAATCGTAACTGGGAACTGGGAAGTCGTAAGTGGGAACTGGGAAGTCGTAAGTGGGAAGTCGGGACTGGGAAACTGGGAACTGGGAAGGAAGTCGTAAGTGGGAACTGGGAAGTTTTTTGTTTCTTTTTTAATTTATTTTATAATTATTATTATTTATTCATTTATTTTTCTATTTTTTTCTGTATTTTATTTTATCTTATTTATATTTTTTTCTTTATTTTAAAAAGTGGGAAGTCGGAACTGGGAACTGGGAAATGGGAAGTCGTAAGTGGGAAATGGGAACGTCGTAATGGGATAACTGGGAACTGGGAAATCGTTTAACTGGGAACTGGGAAGTCGTAAGTGGGGAAAGGGGGGAACTGGGAACTTTTTTTTTTTTTTTAAATTTATTTAATTTTTTTTTTTTTTTTTTTTTTCTTTTTTTCTGTATTTTATTTTGTCTTATTTATAATTTTTTTTTCTTTTTTTTTAAGAAGTGGGAAGTCGTAACTGGGAACTTGGAAGTCATAAGTGGGAACTGGGAAGTTTTTTTTTTCTTTTTTAATTTATTTTATAATTATTATTTATTTATTTATTGTTCTATTTTTTCTGTATTTTATTTTATCTTATTTATATTTTTTTCTTTTTTTTCTTTTTTTTTAAAAAGTGGGAAGTCATGACTTGGAACTGGGAAGTCGGAACTGGGAACTGGGAAGTTTTTTTTTCTTTTTTAATTTTTTTTTTGGGGGGGGGGGGGAGTGGGAAATGTTGGAAGTGATTTGGAACTGGGAAATCTAAGTGGGAAGTTTGTAAGTGGGAACTGGGAATTTTTTTTTCTTTTTTAATTTATTTAATTTGTTTTTAAACATTTTTTTTTTTTTTTTTTTTTTTTTTTCTGTATTTTATTTTGTCTTATTTATAATTTTTTTTTTTTTTTTTTTTTTTTTTTTTTTTAATTTTTTTTTTTCTTTTTTTTTTTAAGAAGTGGGAAGTCATGACTTGGAACTGGGAAGTCGTAAGTGGGAAGTGGGAAGTGTAACTGGGAACTGGGAATGTTTTTTTTCTTTTTTAATTTAGTTTAATTTAGTTTAATTTTTAATTTTCTTTTTTTCTGTATTTTATTTTGTCTTATTTATATTTTTTTTCTTTTTTTTAAGAAGTGGGAAGTCGTAAGTGGGAACTGGGAAGTTTTTTGTTTCTTTTTTAATTTATTTTATTATTACTATTATTTATTCATTTATTTTTTTATTTTTTTCTTCTTTTTTTCTGTATTTTATTTATCTTATTGGGAAGTGGGAAATTGTAACTGGAAACTGGGAAGTTTTCTTTTTAAATTTATTTTTCTATTTTTTCTTCTTTTTTCTTTTTTTCTGTATTTTATTTTATCTTATTTATAATTTTTTTTTTTAAACTGGGAAGTCATAAGTGGGAACTGGGAAGTCGTTTTATTAAGTGGGATTTTTTTTCTTTTTGTATTTTTCTTTTTCTTTTTTTTAATTTTTTTTATAGAAGTTAAACTCTTTCGTAACGGGAACTGGGAAGTCATGAGTGGGAACTGGAAAGATTTTTTTCCTTTTTTTTATGACTTGGAACTGGGAAGTCGTAACGTAATGGGAAGTCATTAAGTGGGAACTGGGAATTTTTTTACATTATTATTATTATTTATTTATTTATTCTATTTTTTCTTCTGTATTATTTTATCTTATAATTTTTTTCTTTTTTTTAAGAAGTGGGAAGTCGGAACTGGGAAGTCGGAACTGGGAAGTCGTAAGTGGGAACTGGAAAGTTTTTTTTCTATTCTTCTTTATCTTTTATTTATTTAATTTTAATTTTTTTGTTAATTTTTAAAATAGTTTTCTCTTTTTCTTAATTTTTTCATAATTTTTTTTTTTTTTAAAGTGGGAAGTCGTAACTGGGAACTGGGAAGTGTTTATTATTATTATTATTATTATTATTATTATTTTTCTCTTATTTTTTTTCTATATTTAGTTTTATTATTATTAGTATTATTTATTTATTTATTTTTCTATATTTTTTTCTTTTTTTTAAGAAGTGGGAAGTCCTGGGACTGGGAAGTCGGAACTGGGAATATTGCAGTATATATTGCCCTGTAGTATATTGTGTATAGATATTGTAATTATTGTATATTGCAAGCATGATCATGACACACGTATAAATATAAATTGGGGCCAAAAAACAAACAAAAATGAATCGACTCCCTTATACGTGCGACAAACATAAATCGAAACGTACAAATCTACGTTTGACCCCAAAAATTGGGCATCCCAATACTTTTGACAATCTGACACCTAGCATATTTTAAAAAAGACTTAATACTATAAGTATTTTTTAAATATGCATACTACTTTATATATACATTTTTTCCTTTAAATATATATTTTTATTTATTATTTATGCATTCCCACAGTAGCATAAGGAATAAAGACTCTGGTAGTTGACTAGTTTAGAGGTTTAGTTCATTGTTTTATTATCTATAAAAAAAAAAAAGGAAATCCCAGCAATCAATAGGTTATCCAATAAAAAAAAGGTATAAAAAGTATCCAATAATAATTTCTACCCTTTGCTACCCAGAGAACCTTCAGCTAAATGACTGCAATGCACATAATTTCACTAAACAAACAAGTCAGTCCGCCTAAACAGTATTTCTATAGAAAGGCTATCATTTAGACAGCCAATGGAATGTATGTGCCCAACTGAGTGTTTCTCTTTATTACTCCCGACCCCCCCCCCCCACCCCCCAACACCCCCCCACCCTGCCCCAAATAATTTAACATGGCCACATTTTTCAAAGCCATTTTTCACCTTTGTAAAGGTTCCGAATACAACAACCAATGCATACCAAAAAAAAAAAAAAAAAACCAAATAGAAAAAATTACAGTGTAGACAAGCCGTTCAACAAACACAAACAAAACGTAAAAATATATATATATATTTTTTAAAATGAAATGTCTGGGCAGCATTTTCTTTTCTTTTGGTTTTATGAGAACAACACGCTTTTCCATAACAGTAATTTGTGTGAGCGTCTAAAGAATACAGATATATATTTACTTATATAAATATATCACAACAAAATAAGCTAAAACTGTTATAAAAACATTATTGGGTACAAAAGACATCATACCAAAAGAAAGAAGTTTATGAATATAAACCTCAATAATTTAAATGATAAAAAAAAAGAAAAGAGGGAAAAAACCCAACAATATTGTCACATTATTTTTTTAAGCCCTGATCAAGCGCCTTTTTCCTGCTTGAACACTTTTTTTTCTGCATCGGTGAGGAAGACGCCAAGATGCTAAAGGTCATTAAAAGAAAAATGATATATAAATACTACAAAAACAAGGAACGTAAAAAAAAAATAAGAATAAAATAAAAAGTACAGTACCCAGTGCGGCAACTCTACAAAATAAGTTAGAATCAAGCAGTTTACAGTTATTTACAGAGTTCGTAGAACATATGAAACACTTTTGTGAGTGGAAATAAGAACTTGGGGTGGAAATGACGGACGTGAGTGGCAGTGAGGGTGGCAGCAAGCGCCCGGCACAGTGAAGGAGAAGACGATCGAATCGCGCGGTCATCGAAGCAGCAGTCGCCAGTGCAACCTCCTCATCGTGAGAGCTTTGGCAGCAGACAACTGAAGATCTGAGCAAAGGCATGGAGAATACTAAGGCTTTACAGTCCACCCGCGTGCTGCGCCGGCTCCGCCGTTAGTCGACGTCGCTGAGATCGCTGCTCGGCTCGTCCTGCACGCGGCTCCGGTGGTTCATGGCCCGCGTGAAGGCGATCTGTACGGCTTTGCGGATCGCAGACGTGCGGCCTTCCATCATTTTGATCTTGTCGATGGTTTTGTCGCCGCCGAGAGGAACCATTTTGGATTTAGGAAGCCATTGCCTAGACAGATTAAATTAACGAGGGAACTTAATGTATTTATTAAGTAAGTATTTTTATCCCAAACGTCTTTATTCCTGGCCAAAATTATGTGTGGTATACACACATATATATATAGATATAGATTAGATATATAGATATGAGATATGATAGATATATATATATATACTATACACGTACACCACACACACACCACACACATATACACACACCACACACACACACCAAGTGGGTAGAGTGGAGCTGTCACTCCTGGGCCCCTGAGCAAGGAGTCCTTAACACCACAGCTGTGTATTAATGATATAAATGTGAGAGTCACTCTGGATAACGACGACTGCAAAAAAAACACCATAAAGACAATTTTTGAAAGTTCTAACCATAACTAATTTTCTATCAATAAATTAATAAGTACTGTGGTTCATGATCTAATGCCGTAGAAACAGCAGAGAGATGTGAAAGGTTTATTCATTCATCTTTTACTGCTATATCTGATCTTCCCTCGGACCTATCTCAGGCATCTATGGGTATTAAGGCAGGATACACCCTGGATGGAATGCCAACCCACACACATTCTAATTTCTACACTACACTAGTATAGTGACTACACTAGGGACGATTTTCCAAGGTGCCAATCAACCTACCGTGCATGTTTTTGGTCCAGGAAGGGGGGGGGGGGACAGGAGAGAGAACTCGGAGAAAAAAACCCGGAAGGCACGGGGGAACATGCAAGAGAACATGCACACACACAACACACACATATATGGCCGAGACGGGAATCGAACCCTGACTAGCGGCTATGGTTGGTGTGAGGCGAACATGCTAACCACTAAGCCACCGTGTCCCCTCTCTGGTTGTTTATAAAAAGTAAAAAAAAATGTATTATAACAAAAAGTCCTCTGATAAAAAAAAAGAAAGAAAGGAAATAGAAAATAGATGCATTATGTGCAGGAGTTTCATTTAAAAATATAAAGCCTTACCAGCTGCGCTTGTTGTCGAAGAAAAGGACGAGGTGGAGCTTCTCTTCTGACTTGTACTGCATTTGCTCTCCGATGCGGAGCACGTCCAGTGGCGGGATTGGTATGGACACCCCGTTGTGATTGCAGCCCACCCGAGGCATGTGCGGGTCGATTATCTATGACAAAGAAAAGATGTACAGGAGATAAGTGTCGTGCTTTTACGCCAAGATCCTCACATACATACAAAAAGCTGTTACTTGTCTTAATGGCTTTCGGTAAATTGATTTCACCACACGATTACTGCACTGACTAATTAAATATTAGTAACAGGGTACGGAATGAGTTACTCAAGGATTAAACATGTAGGCTTGCTATCCATTCCATTATAAACGGTGGAATGCTGCCATCTAGTGGACAGTCAAAAAAAAAAACATGCATATCATCCTGACGTTCCTGAAAACAAACACAAGTGCAGTATTTTCATGAAGACACCCTGTGTTATAATTTTCAGTAGGAATTTGTTTCCTGGACGGGTTGAATAGTTAACACACAGTCTCTCACACTCACCAAGGCAGGGTAGGACGGATATCCGCTACATTTTGCCCAAACTAGTTTTAGAGGTTCCAGAACAACTGGTGAAGCATTAGCAGGCATCCACAAATTGCTGCTCCCAACCTCTATGAAAGCAGGAACAATGACACTCTGGTTAGGTGAGGGGGGGGGGACTCGATGCAAACAGAGCACAACGCTTCCAAAGCCATGCGTATGAATATCAACAATGCAACAAACAAAGACCAAAATATACAATTCTACATGGAGAAGTGACAGAATATATGTAAATTTTAGTAAAACATTCGTACTGGGTAAATTGGATTGCAAGTTTACTAGAGGGCAAAGCTCATTGAGGCAGTCTACAACATCAAACTGGGGTGCAGACAAACACAACCGTCCTAACAGTGTCTGAGTGATTGTGGTGTGAGTGAAAAAGTGAACTTGAATCAAACCAACTATAGGCACTAGTACTGGGTATTTGGAGCTACACAGACCTTTTTTGGGCATCGAATTTCATAACCATAAGCTGATAAGAACAAAATGAAGCAAAGAACAAAGTTGGACATATAGACCAACAAACAATGACATCATCCCAATCAAATCTACATATAAAGCATCAACAGTGACTTTTCCCATTTATACAACTGAGCAGTTAAAAAGGAATAAGCGCAGTCGTAACCTACTGATTTCACATCTTAACCACTGGGTACCACTTATAACTTATAGTATAAAGAAGATATTAATAGAATAGACCACATCCCGGTTTCCATTTCCATATTTCTTACCAATGAGTAAAATTAGTGGTGCAATGTGGAATGCGGAACTCTTTGTGATTACAAAACTCATAGTTCGGATCACATTATAGTTTTGGAGTCAGCAAAAAAAGGGGGAGGAGAGCAATCTATTTTGCTTTCCATTTCTAACAAGATTTTATTTATTCCTGCATGTATTTCCTTTTGTACAGAATATGGAGGGAGGTGGTAGCCCAGTGGTTGTACTCTGGACTGGAAGATCATGGGTTGAAACCCCACCACCACCAAGCTGCCACTAGTGGGCAGTGAGCAAGGCCCGTAACCCTCAATTGCTCTGGATAAGGGCGTCTGCTAGATGTAAATGTAAATATAACGAAGGAAATTTGAATGGTGCAGGAAGCTTTTCTGTTGGATTAACATGTCCAATTCGCGTGTTCAAAAATGAATGCCATGTGTTAAAAAGAAATATCAGCAAAATCCTCAAACCTTCTAACCAATGCTATGTGTGTATAAGCTGGATCCAGCTACTCCTGCCTACGCAATCAAAGTGGTCAAATTTGAGTGTCAAATAGCAGAAACACGCACAGCCTCCTCCATGCACAGCCTCCTACTCACCGGCAGCGAGTCTAGCAGCTTTGGCGAAGTTCCCGTTCTCGATGCAAGCTATGAGCTCACTTTTGTCGTCCACCGTGTTCCTGCGCACGAGAGCCGGCTTCCCTTTTCCACACTTGGGGAAACCTAGAGGGATGCTGCAGGCACGAACGAAAAAACACTTATCATCATTAAAACTCGGAATCAATGTGAAGAGATTTTAATGAGTGCTAATGGACGCAAAGATGAGAGGCCCGGAAATTTATTAATAAAATGCTCTATAATATATACAGCAAATTTAACCAGTGAAGAAACAAGGGGGAATGAGATGAATAAAATGGTAATACTGTAGGTATCAATGTATGTGTGTGTGTGTGTGTGTGGTGTGTGTTTGGTGTGTTGTGTGTGTGTGTGTGTGTGTGTGTGTGTGTGTGTTGTGGGTGTGTAAATTATATATATATATATATATATCTAATATATATATATATATGTATATATATATATTCTCTATAAGCTATCTCTCTATATATATATATCTATATATATTATATATATATATATATATAACCTGAAATGCATGTCCTTTCTATTCACACACACATAAAATTCATATTTTAAAACATACCCTTTTAAAATATAATAATCCGTTAAGGTAAATAACATTGTTAGGACAGTTTTAGATCCGTAGTAGAATAGCTCTTTCCAACTACAACTGATCACACAAATGGCTTTGCATGTGTGCGTTTCTGCTTGACATAAAATGGTGTTGATATTATGGATATATCAACACCATATATATTTAAGGATATAAAAAATGAAAAAAATCCTTAAATGTGTTGAATTACCAATCATCGAGCGATTTAACTCAGTGCTCGATTTTAATAGTGCAAACTTCAAGGCCCTTTACAGCCCAGTATTGGGCTGTATACAGCTCTCACTTTACAAGGTCTAAAAGGAATGGTAATCGTCTACATGAGGATTCATTCGGTGTAAAATGAAATCTATTAAGTGCGCTCAAATGCGTTAGTTCAGCTTAAATGTGTCTTTTATTGGTAATGAATGAGGCTGATTTAGGACAGCACCGGGGCTTCTCCAATTTCTCTTCAGCCTCATAAACGGGTGGTTGATGCAAGCTCAAACTAAGCAAAGGGAAATGCACAGCTCAGCCTGATACAGTTGTGATCAAAGCAATCTTTTCACAATCAAGAAAAAATAAAAGTTTTTACTCAAATCTGGTTAGTTTACTTTCTGACTGATCATTATTTTAGATAACAATGCTTAACAAACAAAAGTTTAGGTAAAAGTCTCTCTGTGTGTGTGTGTGTACCTAGTGTTGCCCAGCAGACTGCTGCTTGAGGAAATGCTGGATTCTGAAGCACATCTGCGACGAGGCCCCTGTCGGCTGGGATTCAATGCCTTTTTCCCCTCCAGAACAAAACCATTCGACAGACCTGACACATTGAGAGAAAAGAAAGGGAAAAAATAAAAAAAGAAAGATAGAGGGTCAACTTGTCTAACAAATCCAGTACAGATGAGAGTGGATTCTGCCTGAGGGGAAACAAACTGCAGTCTGAATTCAGGACATTTCATATTCTTTTTCCCCCCTTTTTCTTCACACCGTATTTCTTTAACCTTAAACCTTTAGGTTTTAAACCTCTACTGCAAACAAAAGCTATCCAAACAGTGCAGCTCAAGTTGTCTATTGATTTAGTTATGCTCTAGTTCTGTCAGTGCTGTTCTGCACTCTTCTGAGCAGTACCAGGACGCTTGGTAGACAGCTCCTCCTCGCCCTCGCTGCCACGGCTTGCACTACGCGTCCTCTTCCTGGTGTGCAGGAGCGTCTCCAGGCGTGGGATCACTACCGACAGGATGGTCTTGGCACCTATTTGGGCTTCATCCCCTCCTGAGGACTTCTGCGGGCTTGTGCTTAAGGACTTACGGAAAAGCACCGCCGTGCGCCTGTTTACCGGGGCCGAGCGCTCAGCAACGGTGGACGTGGCCACCACACTGACATCAGCATTGTCCATTAGTAACCGATCCCGAGAAAGACCATTCAGTGTCTCTGTGTGCTCAGGCTTTCCCGGCCGTTGTTGCTCTGAGGTAAGCTCGATGGGATTCAGCGTGGGCGGCTCTGAAGGGCCGTCTGATTGGATGACAGGGGGCTGAGAATCTGATGGCTCCAGCTTTGGAGGGGCCGATTTGTCTCCTGAAAAAAAGACAAAAGGCTTAAAAAGCTTCGTCCTGTTTGTAAAAATCAGTGACCCAAAAAAAAAAAAAAAAAAAAAGTCTTGCAAAATGTTTTGAGGATCCAGATGCGAGTAGCCAGCACTCCATCATATAAATATGCATTAATATTGTGGACAGCCAGTGAATATGGGTGCATTTTTAGCCCCAAACCTTGCTCTTTCTTTATTCAACATTATCACATCATGACTCAATGATTCTATCAGTGGGATTAAATAAAACAGCATTGATAACAGTGCAGTAGCTCTGGCTAGAACAGAAATATTGCTATAAAGCTATATGGACAAACGTGTTTTGACACAATTTCACCATAAAATTTACACTTGAACTAGGAGAACTGTTCCAGTATGACAAAGCATACGTACAGAAAGCATGGGTTACATGGGTTGGACTGGAAGATCTCATGCACCCCAGGCATCCTCACCTACATTGTCTGAATGAGAACAAATCTACACAAGCACACTCTAAAATTTAGGACCTAATTATAAAATCAAATTGGGACTAAATGCGGAAAGCGATGCTCAAAAAGTACCTCCCATCATACTTAAACCAGTTGTCCCCAAAATATTGGCAATACAGTAAATACATTGTGATAAAAACTCTACATAAATTAATAATGAACATATTAAGAAACATTTATATTCAAATTAAAAACTATATAACCCTGTATGGAACAGAATGCCAATTTGATCAATATAATATTCATTCATTCATTCATCTTCTATCTTCTACCGCTACATCTGATTTTCCCTTGGGTCACCTGTGCCCATCTCAGGTGTTAAGGCAGGATACACCCTGGACGGAATGCCAACCCATCGCAGGGCACGCACACACACACCAGGGACAATTTTCCAAGGTGCCAATCAACCTGCCGTGCATGTTTTTGGACCGGACCGGACCGGAGCGGATGGGGGGGGGGGGGGGTAGAACCCGGAGAAAAACCCCCTGAGGCACACACACATGGCCGAGGCGGGAATCGAACCTGGACCCTGGATGTTTGAGGCGAACGTGCTAACCACTAAGCCACCATGCTGTAAGGAATATATAATATTTCCTTTCTTTAATAGGGGCCAGTCTAGAACATAAAATAACATGGAGCTTGCATACTTGATTGTGTAGTGATTTTTACAGCATCATTTAGATTGTATTTTTTGAACAAAAGAAAAAGAAACAAAAGAAACAGGCACGGAACTAAAAAACTTTACTTGTCCACTTCTGATTTAATACCCTAGACCCAACATTTCTCTTTCTCAACCCTTAGGGGTTGTTTCTTGTTTGTTCATTAAACTGTGGAATGGACCATTTTGTTGATTGGAAATTTAAATCTTTAAATCTTGAAAATTTAAGAAACAAAGTCTACTAAGGTTTAGGAAGGTTTAGTTTGAAAGAGATCCTTTTATTATGAAACAGAGATGAAATACGTATATAATTACGTGTGTATTTAAAATATGTCCCTGGCATTGTTCAGGTCCAAATGTGGGTCTTATTTAGCCTGTGGACGGTAGTTTGGGGACCCCTGGACTATGTCAGGTTTCAGTGCTGTTTGTTAATTGAGAATTGTTAGTTTACTCTAAACCAAGGCATACTTGGGCAGTGAAGCTGATTCTTCTTCTTTTTCTTCTAGAATAAAACCTAAACCTGTGGTATAAAAGATCTTTCCAGAATGTGCTGTGAATTTGCCCCACTTCACTGAGGAAACAGTAACAGTACCACACAGTACCGGCACATTCCGGCATATTCCCGTTAGCCTACCGAAAGATCGAGCCCGTTCAGCGCTTTGAAAAGGGAATTCAAATTACAGGTTCAAGCACCTCTCAGCAGAAACAGGCTAACAAATGTTGTGTGGCTAA
The DNA here is from genome assembly GCA_030449085.1 of Kryptopterus vitreolus. Classification (NCBI taxonomy): domain Eukaryota; kingdom Metazoa; phylum Chordata; class Actinopteri; order Siluriformes; family Siluridae; genus Kryptopterus; species Kryptopterus vitreolus. The sequence goes on along the minus strand of JACRUU010000008.1, from coordinate 11,879,811 downwards.
CAAACAAGTGTTTTAGTGGTTAGTGGTTAGTCCTTTCACGTCTTTAGCTCATACTAACCTTCCTCAGCCGGGCTGTGCTCGGACGCTGGTTCCGTGGCAGGTCTCGCGTGTTCGGTTGAGCGAGACAGCGTGTTTCGCAGACACATTTCCATCCTTACGTCACCGATGGCTTTCTTCAACAGCTTTAGACGTTTACTGCGTGAAGGACTCGTCTTCATCGCTGTGGTCAAGTCCAGCTTTTCTAGAAGCTCCTTTAGTTGCTCCTCAAGAGACATGTGCTTCCTGTTGGCTGGGACCAGCAACCGGTCCACTGAGGGAGTTAAACGAGAAGGGCTTGTGTTCATTAATAGGCAGAGTGTTCAATAAACAGCACTGAATACAATTACCCGCACCTCTGAAGGGCATCTTGGATGATTAATTTTAACGAAAGGGTATTCTACTTGCAACAAATGTTATAAGTGTGTTATAAGATTACTGAATTCAATTTTTGGGGATTCTTTATGTCTCACATAAGAGAATTCAAAGAGAATCTGTGATCATTAGATTAAGTGCATTGAATTGTTATATATGCATCAAAGAACAACTCTATATTTGTGTCATGGGCCCAACAGTAAGAGTTTGGTGATTCTGGCAAGACCGCCCCCCACCAAGAACCCCCAACCTTCTGATTCTCTACCACTTCTTACTCTTCTAAAGAGATTTATTGGATGAAATGTTCCAAAAGCTTCAATTATAAACAGCTTTTAATTGAGGTCAAGAAAAGCTTTGGTTTTGTACATCTGTATATTTTTAAACATGAACAATTTGAGAGATCTCAGACACACTGCACAAAAATGCAGTGCAAAATATTCGGTAATTTACAGCTACTATATATTTTGGATATATACGTGTATATGCAAAATATGCAGTTTTTGAGAAGCAGCACAGACGTCAAACTTGAAATACTCATACCGAGAAGGAGTTTCATACTGAAACACTTATTGTAGATCCATGTACACGCTTGTGGTAAAAGAGTTATGAAAGAGATCCCAAACAAGACGATGATTCCAAACATGGGGGGGATTATGCTTACCTTCTTCCCAAGAGAAGTGAGGAGGTGCCTCGACCTTGGGTGGTTCGCACATGTGCATGCCTGTGCCTGGCTCGAAGCCGACGCGCTCGACGTGGCGACGCGCCTTCCGGAGCAAGACTCCTCCCTGATCCCTAAGTCTGGCAGCCGCACGGTAAAAATATGTGTCCTTGGCGTTGTATTTCATGCAGTTTGCAATGATGAGATCGAAATCAGCCTCGAAGTCATCCAAATTATTGTAAGCCTGTGCGTCTATACGTTGCCTCATGGTTGAGAAGTCCATGGGGTGCTTGATGTGGTCCAGGTAATCAGGTACCTGAGAGGAACAAGCAGCGATTCAAGTCTAGTTCTCTTTGACAGCATGGAAGCATTAAGGAAACAATCTCAGAAACAAATATGTTGATTGCTTTTTTATATGCGTGTATAGCATAGAACATTTTGCTTTGAAATGTTAAAAATTAAGAAATTTGCTGTAACAAAAATGAACTACAACATGTCGACATACAAATGTATGAAGTGCATTTTTTTTGTTGGTACCAAGTGAATCAGGAGCGGGTTAGCCAGACATTTTTTAGGTAGCCTATTAAACAAGTAAAAGTATTAAACAATTAAAATCCAATTCCATGATTTTTAGACAACTAGACCATAACAGGCCCGGTTTTAAAAATAGTACTCAATTGCCCAATAAGAAAGTAAACCAGTTAAATCCAATGTTTCGTGTGCAATCGTTAAGATGTTGGGCTTTTTTGACCCAAAAGGGTGTGAGATCAAATCCCAGCATCACCTAGCTAGGCAACAAAGAAGCACATAAATGCTTGTAGGAATTTGAAGATATTTAAGAAAAGAGATGCCGGTGCATGCCGTAAACGTAGTTTGTGCGAGTGTAAATAGTTTATAGACGAATACAGCCAATTTCAATAATTCTAATTATTCATTACAAATTAGCGAAATAAAGGTGTTTTTTTTTTTCTTCTTCTCCAGGCCACGAAGGTGATACTGGGGCAATATTACTGGGTAATACTGGGGTTAATACTAATAATAAATAATAATACTTAATAATAAATAATAAATAGTTAATAATAAATACCATAAACACAGTATTTAAAATTTTGATAGTCTTTAGGAAATTCAAACATCAATTACCCAGTCAATTGAATTTGTCCCAATTTGATTACTCTATACATACATACATACATATACATATATATATATATATATATATATATATATATATATATATATATATATATATATATATATATATATATACATACATACACATACATATACATACATATATATATTCATATATATATATATATATATATATATAATATATATCTATATATATATATATATATATATATATATATATATATATATATATATAAGCTAATAACAGCCATTTTATTTGAAGTTGTTTTAAAACGCAGTGTTGCAACACCAAAATATAAATATCTGGAATTTCCACTATATACATGGTTGAGAAGTGTTCAAACATGGTGTACATGGTGTGTGTTCAAACTGAGTGTTCAGTGACAACCAAAATTTGTCTAATTTAAACATTTTAAATAACCCGAGTTGATCATCTTCAAGGTAAACTTTAGTAAGATGCTACTGTATTGACACTCACCTCCTCGATGCTAACCGGCTGTGCAAAGATCTTGGCCTGGTCTTTTTCCTGCAGCTGGTCCAACACCGCCCTCAGCAAAATGTTTAACGGAGAAAGCTGCATTTCCAAAATTGACTGCTGGAGTTTCATCTGTCAAGAAATGACACATGCACATAGATACAGTAATTAAGTCTATGGAATTTCAATGTATGGTGACATATGGCATTAAGGGAACAATATCAGAAAGAATATGTTGATTGATGATTCCTATGCTCTTGATGAACTTCACTCTGAAATGTTGAAAACAATGAAATTTCCTTTAACAGAAATCATCAGTGACATATTGACCGTAACACGGTATCCAAATATGAATATTGAATATTTATTGCTGTTCTATTGCATAGATCTTTTGAACGTTTACTGTGCCAAACCGATATAACTACACACACAGCCACATTGCATTCTAGAACTTGGAGGTCCAGATTATGCTTCCACATGACAAAGTTAATGCTGTAAAATGATGACAGAAAATCCTGGCCTGACTCCTGAAATTCTTTCTCCAATTAACTATAACATAATAATATATAATATATCCTTTATTTGTCACAGCACAGTGAAATTCTTTTCTTCGCATATCCTTGATGTTGGTAGCTGGGGTCAGAGCGCAGGGTCAGCCATGATGCGGAGCCCATGGAGCACAGAGGGTTGAGGGCTCAAGGACCCAAGGGCGGCAGCTTGGCCATACCGGGGCTCGAACCCGGATCTTCCGATCAGCAGCCCAGCGCCTTAGACCGCTAAGCTACCCCCTCCCCCTCCCTATATATACACAAGCCTTGCAATATAAAAGGAGGAGTTGGATTTGTCCGGTCATGGACTCTCTATACACTTCTCGAGTGAGTCTTCATAAAAGCAGCTGAGTGAAACAGTTAACCTGGTCATTACCTCCTCCCTCTTGAGCTTCTCTCTCTTCCTGATAAGCTCCAGCAACAGCCTGGCTCTCTCTAGGTCATGCCTCAAACGCTGCCACTCCTTCAGCTGTTCCTTCAGTGCCCGGCTCTCCTCCTCGCTGTGCTTCTGCACAAAAACGCAACACAATAGTTTCAGATAACACTATTCAACATTTTCGAGCCATTGAAGCGCAGGGTCTCGTCGGACTCACGGGCTGAGAGCTTTTCTGGGTCTGTAGGCAGGAGTGCAGTCGTCTGATCAGCGGCAACCCGTTCCGTGATTGTCTCTTCAGGGTCCAGTAGTTTAAAACCAGCTCCACAAATACCTTCTTTCTCTGGAGGGAAACTTGACTAAGGATCGACTCCAACCTGTTGCATAGAAGAGACTACACTGAAGAGACAATCGAAATTCACCCACCTCTCATATCACCGACCAAATCATATCTGATCGAAATCGCCATGACACAGCCCTCAATGACCTCGGTCCTAATCCAATTACATTTATAACACATCACATTATAGATGTATATAATTTGTTAACACAGACATGGTACATGATGTTTTATTGAGAACATACTATCGTGGAAATTATTAGTCACAGAAAACATGTTTACAGACCCTTTTAGCTTAATACATAGAGGTGCTTTCAGTGGAGATCCTGTGGAATAATTGGAATAATTCACAAAGTGTAAACTAATAATATTTTGTACCATATATCTTAACAGAATACATTCGGCTCACGTTACGATTATTTATAGCCAACCTGTTTGGAAGTGACTGAAGTCGAGTTAAACAGTCAAAAAGTCTGATTAATCAGGGTAATACGACACTAACTTCTCACAATGAAATACACACTCCTTTACACACACACACCAATAAGATGAACACCACCCTATGATCAGAGAAACAGTGGCAGTTTTCTAATTGCAAAGTTTGTATTTGTATCTGCTGTCAGGCTTTTATTATTCATTCATTCATCTTCTACCGCTTTATCCGATCTTCCCTCGGGTCACGGGGAGCCTGTGCCTATCTCAGGCGTCTCTATGGGCAGGATACACCCTGGATGGAATGCCAACCCATCGCAGGACACACACACATTGATACACTAGGGACAATTTTTCCAAGGTGCCAATCCGTGCGTGTTTTTGGACCGGGAGGAAACCGGAGAACCCGGAAAAAAAACCCTGAGGTACGGGGAGAACATGCAAACTCCACACACACATGGTCGAGACGGGAATCGAACCCGGACCCTGGCGGTGTGAGGCAAACGTGCTAACCACTAAACCACCGTGCCCCTGGCTTTTATTATATCTTGTTGCAAATCAACATCTTTTTCTGACAGCGCGTGAATCCCTCCGTATTAATACTGCTCCTGCTGCAGGCTCACGCAACGTGAACCAGGCGCATTTTCTTTATTGCATCGTCAGCACACTCGTGACTCCCGGTTTTCCTCTCAGCTTACCTGTGAGGAGGAAAACTGCAAACGGGAATAGCTGCGACTGCTCCTGCAGACTCCGCACTCTTTTTGTTCTTTTTGTTTTTCAGTTTTTTAGTTAGATTTGCTTTCTTTTTTGACCGACAGAGTCTGTTTTTGGTTTTGGGGTCGTCGTAGATAGTGAGGGGCCTTTTGATGCACCCGTTGGGGGTGTGAGCGCCGCAGTAGGCCGTCTTCTTCACAGTGAAGGTAGGGTCGCCCGAATCGTTAGTCTCTTTAACGGGCTCCATCTTCAAGAAAAGGCCGGCTTTCTGTGCGCAACTGACGTGGAAGGCCGTGTAGCAGTTGGCCTTGTGGCACTGGATGCAGGCGCCGACGCCTTTCTGCTTGCAGAGGTAGCATGTGAGTTTCCAGCGGGCGGGTGGGATGTTGGCTACGCCGTCGATGGGCTCGATAAAAACAGTGTTCGAGAATCCAACCTCGGGTACCCAGAGAGCACAGACTACATGACCCCAACGGTCGTCCTCCGTCCTCTTCACTGCGCCGCCTTTGTTGGGACACAGGATGCAGTCAGCGGGCTGAGCGGGAGACTGCAGGCAGTGGCGGCACAGCCACTGTCCCTCGGGGATGTAGGGAACTCCGTAACATTCCTGGTGCACTGCGAGATTGCACATGTCACAGAAAAGTATAGCGTTGCTGTCCTGACATTCTCCGTCCATGCAGATACAGCAAACAGCGTCCTCGTCCACCAGTGACTGAGGATCCTGCTGGCCCTGGCTCTCTAAAAAAGACTCCTTCTCAAAGCGGTCCACGAGGAACTCGAAGACGTTAGGAGAAACCTGGCTGAAGCCCTCGCTTCGTCTCTTTTCGTTGACCAGCTCCAGCCAAGCGTAATCTTCTTCGTCCATGTCGTATTCCACTTCTTCGTCCAGCTCCTCTGCGCTTTTCTCTTCGTACCTGTAATACGCCTGAGTTCTTCGTGGCACGGCTGGCAGGTTATACTCCACGGTGCGAAACTTGGGTTCGGGCAGGGTACAGGACGACGCCTGAGCCCCTTGCGTGTTTACCGAGGCGTTCTTTTTCAGGCGGTTGATCTTGAGACGTGCCGACCGCAACGGAGCCTGCTGAGGTTTCACGGTGTTCTCCTTATTGCTGGTGCACTCCATGATCTCCTGCGCCACCGGGTCATCGTCGGCGATGACGTCGAGCTTGTCGAAGATGCTTATCCGGTGCACGCGGCCGTCATCCTCCAGCTCCACCATGCGTTGGGCTTGGGCGTATGTCAGGGTCTCCCTGTTCGGCGACGGTTTGATGGGAGAGGGCGCCCGCTGCAGCGCGGGAAGCCTGTTGTTCCGTGCTTTCTTCCCCATCGTGCAGCCTCAAAAACCTGCACAGGAACATAGATTTCAGTTAACAGATGCGATTTCCAGTCCCGCCGTTAATGCGTAAAATAAGAAAGCAGTCCTAACCAAAAGCGGCAAATTCTCAGAGCAAACTGTATTGCAACATGAGAAGTTCAAAAGTTCTCAGTCGCAGGTGTATCGCTTTCAGAACAGGGGGTGGGGGGTTTATACAAAAATGTATAAATGGGAATAAACATGCTGGTTGGTTGACAGGATGGGGCTTCTTTGCAATAGCTAGATAGTGGGGAGCCCCACTGTTTCCTAAATACTCTTTTCACCTGACGTGAGATCGTTATCAGATGCCTGCAGCACATGCTGTTGTGACAACCGCAGAATTAAAACCTCAACTTTTTTTCCAAGAATAGAAAGTCTACTTTCAATGAAGATGGGGGGGAAAAAGCCCTGGTGTCAGCCTGTGTACTCTAACACTCAGCTGATGCACAGTTGTACTACCTCAACTGGCCAACTTGGAGCAGCAGTATACACAGAAATGAATGGGATGGGATGGTTGGATCCTAAACACAGCAGAAGTTACACAGAGCCCATGTGAAAGAGAGGAAGTAGTGTCTCTATGGTAATTACTACTGACAGATTTTGTTGCATACCACAATATGGGTGTTGTGGTGGGGGGCGGGGAAAAAAAACAACACACCATCCCCAAACCTTGAATCTCATTCAGCTCTCTCTCTCTCTCTATCAGCGCTCCTTGTGTTTAATTTCTTGGTGTTTTAAGAAGCAACACCTCAAAGCTGTGCTAATAATAAAACACTAAACAACCAAATGGCACTAATGGCAATCAAACCAGGTTACTAGAGACCATGTAGATCCGTGTCACAACAACAAGCAGATCTCTAAGTCTCGGGGTACGCTGATCACACCTGATCCCGAGCACTACAGCCGCCCGGATCCCACAGATTCGCCGACATTGTGGAGTCAAACTGCGCATCGTTACCTGGAAGGCCCCTATGCTTTGAGCTGGAGACAGAGGCAGCGGCTGCTGAAAGCAATGGCGATACGGCCTGCTCGGCGGCTCTGATTCCGCACACAATGTTCTCATCCAAAATGCGCGGGCCGAGCTTCCTGTTAACGAAATTCCAGTTGCGCCGAAAAGTATCCACGATGCCCTCCAAGCGTACGGTTCCCAAACCGTTTAAAATGGCCGAAACCCAGGTTTAAAAGGCATCCATTAAAGCAGTGGCGTCCTCCTCCTCCTCCTCCCTGTTAACGCGGAGCTGCTACAAGCTTCGCCTTCCTCCCCACAACAATGCGGACGGGTTCGCTACAGACAGCTCCGCCCCCTACGCACGACGCCGTGACGTTTCACGTATGAGCGAAGGAGGGGGGAGGGGGATCAGAAGCACGTTGTTTTATGGCTGCGTGCCAAATAAACACAACCCCCCCTAAAGTAAGTGCGCAGTGTGTGGGAGGAAATAATGGGCTTCTGGTGTATACGTAGTTCACATACATGTCTAACTTAACGGGCATTTGGAATATGGCCAAAGCTTCCGGGGACAGTTTCGCAGCCGTTTCTCCTCGCCCACACATTTGTCCGTTCTAATGGGTAGAGGTTATTGGACTGTTTGTTACAGTTCTGTACAATAAATAACAATAAAATTATTATTATTATTATTGATGTTATGCAGTACTTCCGTAGCATACACAATCGTATTATATTTATAACAGGAATACTTATTAGGTACTTATAAGTATAAGTAATACTTAATAATACTTATATTATTATTAGGTTTGTGCTGTGAACGTAAACATACATCTAAACACTGGGTTTGTGCGTCCTATGCATTGGATCAAGGGGGTAAAAGCCTGTATTTAAAGCCCCCTGCAGAGCCCCTGTTTTGCCCCACCTCCGCTGGCGCCTCGATGCCCCTGAAAGAGACCCTCGGGTCAAGAAACCCCGTGTGCTCGCCTTCCTGCCCCGATAAGACCGTTTCCAACACATTCACTTCCAAATACAGTGCTCTGTAAGGAGCGCTCTGAGACGGTCGTGGTAATAAGTAATCGGCGTATAAAATGCCCCCGAGGCCTCGGTTTAACCCTCCTCCACAACACACACCACCATTCGCGCTGCAGAACAGTTTTATTTTTTGTTTGTTTCCCCCTTTTTCTTTAAAAGTGTATTTTTATTGAGCACCCCCTCCCTCCTTCCAACATCTCCGCCATGTTGAAAGTCCTAATACCCTCGTGACGTCACCCGAGCACGTTCCTTCCGGCCGACGCTGAGTGGAGCTTCATCTGCTGAGTGGTGAAGCCGCACTGGTGGAGGAGACAAAGCCCCGAAAAATAATCCCCGTCGCTCCTCGGGAATCACTCGGACTTGTGTGTGTTTGTTTACCTTCTGAATTCAAACTCCGATGGACTGACTCACGCTTCGGCAGCTAAAAGGTAAGGGCGACACGTTCACCCGAGCCGAGACCCGAAACGGCCGCAGTGTAAACGGCGTGGTGTGGGCTTTCGGGTAGATCCAGTCCTCCGCCTGGTTCGACTAGCACCAGGATCAGGTTCTTCCCCGCTAGGCAGTTTATTACCCCCCCCCCCAACCGTACCCTGGGCCGCGCTAGTTTAAAAAAAACACGTCTATAACTTTCCTGCATGGCATCTAAACACTAATTCACCTGAACCAGAAGGTAAACTGATGGATGAAGTCTTGCTTTGCTCGAGTTGCTCTGTCAGTCCGTTCCTAATCCATGTGACAGTGCGGTGGCCAGCGTTAGCTTCAACCATTAGCTTCAAAGGGTAAAGTGTGTTCCTCTGAGCTAACAGGCTAACCTCACGTCCGGCTACCACTAATCGATAATAATCATAATTTATAGTAATAATAATAATAAATACAACAAATTAATATAATAATTATCTGTAGCAAGTGGTTCAGGCTATACTACAGAGTTCATTTAAAACAGGAACTTAGCTACAAAATCGTGAGTAAACGTATATTAATGACCAAAAAGACGTTATTAACAATGTTATTATTATCAGATTAAATTTCTTTGGAATTCAAGGTCTGGTCGTTTTAAAACGATTGAAAATGTTTATATGTTTATGTACCACTATTACGTGTGTGTTGTCCACTGTAGGTCGGAGTGGCACAATTCGTCGAAATAACAAATATTTACAAATAGTGTATCGATATAGACGAACAAATACCCTTGCTGCTGTTTTTTATCCCCCACACACGCGAAAAGTGTATGTAATAGAAATGAACAGTAAACAGTGTTGGATAGGATGAGGCGCTAAACATAAACACACACACACACACACACACACACACACACACACGGCTAGCTCGCGTTAATTCATTTCCCGGATGATGGGTGTTTATTGTATACACTTTTCTTGCTTCTTTCATTTACATTATTTTATATTTCTTCCCCCTGTTTTGTCTCTCTAAGTTTTACTACTGATTTACAGCATTATTGCTTTTGTTTCGGTGTAATTGGAGTAGGTGGAGAGAGAGAGAGAAGGAGCACCGGTCTGTAGTGTACAGTTCCGGGTTGAGTAGGCAAAAGTGCGGGGCACAATATTTTGCGAGGGCATAAGCGTTAAATTCTGTTCCAGAAATATCTTTTTTTGGACATTTATTTTAAGATATGGATAATAATTGTTAAATAGTGCTTGTTAAACGTTTGGAAGTACCTGGTTTTTACAGAGGAACCTATTGTTTATATTCAAGATACTGAGCAAAACATTGGTATGAAGATTTTCTTTGACTAGAGAAATATATAAAAGCATTTAAAGCAAATCTTGTATTTGAAAGCATTTAAAAAATCCTACTTTTGCATCAATCCGTTTTACAAAATCTTGGCACCCGGATGATTAGTCCCCCTAAACATTCTGCAGTACTTTTGCAGTCCTGTCTGGTTGGTACTTGGTGAGAACATCCCAGATGACCCCAAACACAGCTATAGGTTATTCTATAAAAGAATATATACACAGGAATTTACAACATTGCTAATAATAATAACAATAAGAAATAAAAGTAGGTGGTGTGTCCGACATGACTGATTTCTTATATAATAGTAAGTAAATATATAACTAGATATGTGCCATTTCCTGAAGAAAATGTGAGCTGTCCATGATCGGCTCCGTGTGCGACCCCTTAGGAGCCCGTTCGTTTTGTTTTAAGTGCCGACTTGAAATTATTCAGAAACATGAGCGTTTATATACAAAAAATGCGCATCATTTCTCTGGGGCCGGAATGTCGCAGAGCATTTCCCGGCGGGCATGGGGCTCAAGGGGCATATCATCGCCACCCACTCTGGGGGTCCCTATGAGGGAAAATGCCATATGTGCATGTCGGACGCTCACGGGCTGAGCTGTGATGCACGAAAGTTTGGCCCCATTCATTTTCTATGAATAACAATTCCCGGGGGGGGCACGGTGGCGTAGTGGTTAGCATGTTTGCCTCACACCACCAGGATCTGGGTTCGATTCCCGTCTCGGTCATGTGTGTGTGGAGTTTGCATGTTCTCCCCGTGCCTCAGGGGGTTTTTCTCCGGGTTCTCCGGTTTCCCCCCGGTCCAAAAACATGCACGGTAGGTTGATTGGCACCTTGGAAAATTGTCCCTAGTGTATGAATGTGTGAATGTATGCCCTGCGATGGGTTGGCATTCCATCCAGGGTGTATCAGGATAGCACTTAATGCCCATAGAGGGAATGATCCTCTATGAAGAGAAGATCGGATAAAGGGGTAGAAGAATGAATGAATGAACAATTCCCGGTTATTAGTCCCGGGATTGTAATTCCACGCGGCTAATCCTTATAAACGTCGCACCACTGACATGGTTGGTGATGCTGGTATAAAAACTGCGGTGCTAGTTGCGTGTTGAAAATTTGGCGGAAGATAAAAATGGCCACCTCAACAGTAAGAGTGATGTTTTCCAAGCACCATAAATAAATAAAATGTTGGGTGCAATTTCATTCAGTTCTGTCTGAACTAAATCTCGACTTCACCATGCAAGGCAATGACCCGGCGCCTATGTCCAAGCCCTGCAATCATCATTATTTAGGGAACAAACAGTTGGCTGGAGTGTTATCCATCAAAAAAATATCTTTTGAAAAATATCATCTTTGTCATGTTTACAAGAGGCACAGCAAAGTACTTCAGCTGAATATTTACAGAGACTAATTGTTCAGATGCCAGGAGTGTCTAAAGCGGTACATGTCATTTTAATTTAAAATAAAGTTAAATGTCTACATTATATATATATATATGTGTGTGTGTATAGAATATAATTTTTTTTGTCAAAGTAAATAATGATTTTTACCAAGTTGCATATATACAAAGGAATGTGTGTTCTATTAATTAGGTTTTTTTAAGGGTTCTTTTGTCAGCATTAAATTCCACTTTGTTTATATTTATTTACCTCTTCTACATGGTCACGGTTGGAAATTCTCAAATGTGATTGGCCAGATTATTTTTTATTAAATTCTAGAGGAAAGAACAGTGGCTGTTTATAGCTGCCATAACAATGATAACAGGAACTAACTCATGGACATACAAGAACAGAAAGCTTTCTCCTAACATATGACAACCTTTTATTTAACTTAAAAAGTTCATAGCTATAGGTTTGTCAGGGGAAAACAATCAACCTATGGGTGGCAGGGAACTTGGAGAACAGTGCTTTATTCCAGGCCGCAAAACACCAATGACCTATCTAGGCTTATGCCTTCAGGATACTCGCACATAGAACACATGTCCATTGATGTACATTACGTTGGTTTAGGTGTAATTTTAAAATAATTAAGACCATGGTTATTGATTCCAAAACTCAAAATAGCAGTTCAATTACAATGAAATTAAAGCACATCTATATGATTTTGTAGACTGTAGTTAAAGAGGTTAGAATCACATTAAACCAAACTGTATACTTACAGTTTAAACATTTTAGATTTGAGTTCCCTAGAATATTTTATAATGCCCATACAGTCAAGGAAATAAACAAAATATGTTCTGAATTATCGTTATATATATATGTTAAGCAGCCTGTTTACATCTATAGACTTTGCATGTCTTTGCATCACATAACACACATAGTATAATATATGACCTCGAGTGAATATATTCACTGAGATTCTTAATAATGAATTATTTTCTTTTTCATATTTACAGATTCCGACAAGTAAAGACACTTTCACTCACCTAAATGGATGTCTTCATCAGCCAGATTTGAAACTAACATGCTGCTGTAGCCATTCGACCGAATGTTTAAAGAGAACGCTACACAGATGACACTGGAATACTCGATAAGCTGCTTTCACTAGAGGAAGTTTGTGTTTGTTAGCAGAAATTCAGTCTGCTAAAATGGATGGGGAGGAGGGCCTTTCTCAAAAGACTGATGATGTGCACTTGGAACATAACGGCTCATTGGAAAATGACAAGAGAAAAGAGGTCAAAAGCACCTGTTTGAAAATAGAGGGGCAAGATGGGTACGTTTTTAAATCGTACAGCATGAACCCACACGAGAATCCACTGTCAAAATTCTCACCCGTTGATCGGACACTCAACGTATCTTCTCAGGTCGATGGGCATTTAGAGGTAGATGTTCCCGAAGCAGAAACCTGCGATAAGCAGGACTGCTCAACTTCCCCCGCCATTTCAGACGATACATCTCAGACTACTGAAACAGACAAGGATAATTTGATAAACGACACAAGTGTACATATCAAAGAGGAACCCAGTGAAACGGGTGAAAGCTCTCAGGATGATGACAAGTTATTCTTCGATGGAGCGGTAGGCCCCTTCGTCACTAGAAGCAATGAGGAAGATTATGATAATCTACTGAGTGGCTACACCAGCACTCTCTACGATGTTGCAATGGATGCGGTCACACAAAGCCTTCTGACATCTATTCGAAACCCCCTGAATCCGAGAAAAAAATCTCCCGCCTGGAACCATTTCTTCATATCTCCTCGCGATAGTACCAAAGCTATCTGTATGTATTGCATGAAAGAGTTTAGTCGGGGTAAAAACGAGAAAGACCTCAGCACTAGTTGTTTAATGAGGCATGTGCGAAGGGCTCACCCTACTGTACTGTTACAAGACAGTGACTCGCCAAATACTTCATTTAATTCTGCCTCGTCCCTAATACCTCCTGTCAAATCACCAAATGACGATCTGGCAGCTAGTAGTAAATCTCACTCAAGCAGTCTCACCTCGCCGTCCACATTTACAGCAGAAGCCGCAGATGTAGCATCCAAAGAGGCGCCTCAAAAAGTCAAGCCAAAAGTGGAAAAGTGTGCCAAGGCTGATTCTGGTGCAGCCCCATCCCCTCATTTCATGAACAGTGATGATGCCATGGGCACTGGGTCTGATGGCTCGGGTTCCACCCCTAAGAGCGCAAATTCTCGAAGGCGATCAGCAGTGTGGAAACACTTTTATCTGTCTCCTGCCGATAGCTCCAAAGCAGTTTGCATTCACTGTATGAACGAGTTCAGCCGGGGTAAAAATGGGAAAGACCTGGGCACAAGTTGTCTAATACGCCACATGTGGCGTGCCCACCGAGACATCGTCATTGAAGAAAATGGACAGGGCTCAGCAATTCCTCCACCATATACTACACCGCCAACACTAGTATCACATTCGCAGATGCAGGACCACGTAGAAATAAAAAAAGAACCCCCTTGCACTTCCTCATCCCCTGAAACCATGTCCGACGAAGTGCCCATGGATGAACACGAGAGTATGGATTTAAAGGAGGAGTTGAATGATGCCTCATATTCTGGACAAGAGTCTTCACTGAACATGTCGTTTGGTCTAAAAAGTGAAGGTCTAGATTTGTCGTCCTCCCCAGAAGATTCTGGTGAAGTCTCAAGTCTAGCTCCAGAGCCAAGCTCCGTTTTCCAGCAAAACAAAAAGATAATGAAAAGAGTGAAATCGGAAGTATGGCACCACTTCATCGTCTCCCCAGTTGACCAGCTCAAGGCTCTGTGTCGGTACTGTCCGTGCGTCATTAGTCGCGGCAAGCGTGGAGACTTCGGCACGAGTTGCTTAATGCGCCATCTGATGAGACGACATCCCGACGTCCTAAAGAACCAAAAAAGCACAAATGACAAAGCGACCTTACCTCAGTCCCTCCATAGCACCCTCAGTACAGAGGAGGACGTGTTGTCCAATCCGACCGACAGCCCTGCTAGCGAGAAGAAACAGCACGTGCAGACGATTTTCAGCAAAAAGACTTCAAAGCTGTGGAACCACTTTTCTCTTTCTTCTGCAGACCCGACCAAGGTGGTCTGTTTGCACTGTAATCGCACAATAAGCAGGGGTAAAAAGACAACCAACCTGGGCACTAGTTGCTTGTTTAGGCACATGCAGAGGTTTCATGGACATGTGCTCGAAAATAATAGTAATCTCTCAGGTGCTGCATCGTCTGCTGAAGTCAAACAGAAGCTCATGGACACGTCTGCGTATGAAGAGAGTAGCGAAAAATTTGACGACTGTCACCCCGTTGCCAAAAAAATCACCAGACTTGTAGCGGAAATGCTTGCACTGGATCTTCAGCCATCAGCCATGGTGGAAAACATTGGTTTAAACCGATTACTGGAATACCTCCAACCACAGTATTCTCTTCCTTCTTCATCATACTTCACCAGCACTGCCATACCAGAAATGTACGAAAGCGTAAAAGAGGTCGTTCTGACCCACCTGAAAGAGGCCGAGAGTGGAATTATTCATTTCACGACAAGCATATGGCTAAGCAGCCAAACGCGGGAATACCTGACTCTTACAGCCCACTGGGTGACGTTCGAGTCACGTGTCCGACCTCAGGGGCAAGATTTCCACTGCTCAGCTCTGCTTGGCGTTTCCCCAATTGACTGTGACTACAACATGCTTAGCATTCAGAAGCAACTCGAGTACCTTTGGGACACCTGGATTGTATCCTCAGGCCTGAAGCTTGGATTCACCGTCACTGATAATCAAGCCATTGGAAATGTCCTGGAGGACAATGCTCACACCCTTATGAACTGTTTTGGTCACAACATAGATCTTATCGTTAACGAAGCCATAAAGAGCCAGAGGATGGTCCAGAGCTTGTTGAGCATCGCCCGGAAGATCTGTGAGCGAGTACACCGTTCGGCCAAGGCGAAGGAGAAGCTGGCAGAACTCCAGAAAGCCTATAACTTGCCTGAAAACCAGCTGATTCAGGACGTTCCCTCCAAGTGGAAGACGTCATATTTTATGCTTGAAAGGTTAGTTGAGCAAAAGAAAGCCATTGACGAAATGTCTCTAGAGTGCAATTTCAGGGAACTTATAAGCTGTGATCAGTGGGAGGTGATGCAATCGGTTTGCAACGCTCTGAAACCTTTTGAGGTGGCCTGTAGAGAAATGAACAATCGAACGGCCACGCTCGGCCAGGTTATACCGCTCATTCACATTCTCAACCGCAAAATAGACATGCTTTTCGACGAGACGATGGGTATCGACAACATGCTCAAGTCTTTGAAAGAGGCCATGGTGACCAGAATGTCTCCCACACTTCACGATCCGCGATATACATGGGCGACGATGCTTGACCCGAGGTACAAGACCTCTTTGTTCACCGAGGAGGAAGCAGAGAAGTGTAAGCAGGAGCTCATACGAGAAGTACAGAGGGTGTCCATATCAGCATCTTCAGAATCCAAAGCTGCCTTGTCGAACGGGTGCAGCGAGGACCCAGCTCCATCGAACAGTTCAACCACCAACAAAGACAACCTATGGGCCCTAATGGATGACATAAGGCAAAAGATTAAACACGATGACCGACCAAAGTCATCCGAGCTTGCTGTTCTGGAGTATTTGGAGGAAGATATACTTGACCAGAGCTGTGATCCTTTGGACTATTGGAATCTCAAGTTGTTCTTGTGGCCCGAGCTTGCCAAAGTAGCCGTACGCTATGTGGGTTGCCCACCCAGCATTGTACCAGCAGAAACACTGTTCAGCACATCAAGTGTCAACTGTGCCCTGAACCAGTCTCGACCATTGCTAGAAAATCTCGAAAGGCTTTTATTTTTAAAGGTCAACCTTCCTTTGATATATTTTCAGTACTAAGAACACTTTTGTGTGTGCAAAACCTTCTTAGACCCCAGGGAACCCAGAACAAGGACCAAATCACTTGAGATGGTCCTTTAAACTTAAAATACTTTACACTGAGGTTTAGATTTGGTATATAGTACATGTTAAGTTAAATAACTGTTTTTGTATGCATACTACTGTTCAATGCTTGATAACTGGAGTTAGTCTTCTACCCGGTGAAAAGTGATTTCAGGGAGCGAGTGTGGAAGGAGGGGGGGGGGGGGGGGGTGGGGGGGGGGGGGGGGGGTTAGAGGGATTTAGGGGTTGGGGGGGGTGTGTGAGGGTTGCTGTATTTTTTTTTTTTTTTTTTTTTTTTTTTTTTTTTTTTAAATGGCCAGATTTTTTTTCCTTCTCCCTCCTTGTGCCTTATATGAACTACTTCAGGTCAAAATGCTGTATATATATTATTTGATGTGCAACATTGTTTTTGTCTCCTGATTTATTGATTATGTAAAATGCAAACAGATGCTGAATACTGTTTTTATATATTATACATGACCCAAAAAGAAATGCTGTGACTGAAAACTGTTTAAATGTCTTTAATTTAATTATTTCATTGTGATATTATGAATTCTGGTACTGTCCATTAGAATTTTTTTTTTTTTTTTTTTTTTTAGCTCAGAAAACAATGTAAGATTTATGTACAAACGGTGTTGTAAATTCAGGGTGAGCAATCTGTTAAGAATATTTCTCAGGCATAATTCTTTTTATTTTTATTTTTTTCCGGGGGTATTAAATTATGGATCCATGTCAAGATGATGTACATTTTATAATAAAAAAAAAAAAAAAAAAAGATTTCCAAAAATAATTTGCTAAAGAATCCGACTGAAACCATGCAATTTTGGTTGCTATTTGTTAATAAAATGTTTACCCTTTCCTTCATTTTTAATATTGAACGTTTTTGTACTATTGCATTCTTAACAAGAAGTTAACTTAAGCTTTCCTATTTTTTTTCTTACACAGGAAACTTTGCCAGTAGCAGTTTGTTTTCACTCTTTGTAAAGGGAAGTGGTGAGCAGATGACCAAGCCGTTACACAACCCAGGTGGCTTGGCAATTCAACATTAGGTGCGCACAAACCAGTTTTTCTTGAGAGTCAAGAATAAGTTCAGTGTAGCATCACAGACTTTCAGTAAACACCATGTGCTCTTAACTCCAGACTGATTAAAAAAAAAAACACACACACTCTACAGTGGTATATATTAAAATGGAAAATAATGGTTACCATATTTGGAAATCTAATCTGAAATTTTGTTGCACTAGCCAGGTATCAGCTATTAACCAAAGCTGAAGAGAAATGATCTCATGTCAATTTTTCTCTACATAATTCTCTTTTTAAAGCCCCTCTTTGACAAATAGAAGGTTAAAAATCGATAACCTATATAGATCTTTCCTTATTGGAAAACATTCTTACTTTATCTCAATGTCATTAAAAAAAAGGTCCTGAGTTTTTCAAGCTGGAAAATTTGAGTCTAGGGTACCCCAGGAAATGGTACTAGTGCGAGACCAGAGGAAGGGCGTGGGGCGTGTCGGTCGAAAACACCTACACAACAGAGATTTCAGATTCATAATGAAATGTATAGTTCTGCTGTGGTTTTTATTGCAGGAGAAAGTCTGTCACATTTTTTAAGCGAGAACTTCGGTGTCAGCTGGTTCTCAACCTCTCGAGAAGCACAAGCTTATCGGTTACCGTAAAACTGACTGGAGGAAAGCGGGAAGCATTGACTAGCAAGCGATCATAACCCTGTACGTAGATGAGAGGTTTGTGGGAACCACTAAGCTGTGATATCGCTGTTGTGTTTGCCTCCATCAGTACATGCGTGTACATCATCATCAGTGGGTCTGTAGGCATCACATCTTCTCTCTTATCATACCTATAAATAAAAAAGAAATCACATTCTGTGTAAATGATATATACAAGATATAGTGGAACCTCCACTTTTGGCTTGTTGTCTAGCTTGTTGGCCGAAAATCTCATATGCTCAAAAGAATCTTCCCCTAAGAAATAATGTAAATTCAGATAATCTCTTCCAGATGAGCAAAAAAATAATCACTAATTATTTAACAAGTATTCCTTTTAGATGTGTGAATTATTGTGCATTTCCATTATATATATATATATATATATATATATATAAAAAAAAAAAATTTTCCCCCCTGTATTTCCACACTAAATAATATGGTACTGTAAGAACGTAAAACAAGATGCAGTCCGATAAGGTTTTGTACAGTACAGTGTACACAACACTGTTCAGTAATGAATATTAACAAAACAAAGACAAGGTTGGAGACATTGCTAAGACAATGCTCTCGCTACGAACTCGGGAGACAGCAGCACAGCGTTGGTGAGACTCTCGCGAGAACCTTCTTGCCCCGTAGTTTTAGCCTGCGAAATTCACATTACTCCAAATTTTGCTCGATATCCGATACAAATGTTTTTACAAATCCCGACTCGTAAACTGAATCACTCGCATGTCGAGGGTCCACTATATATAATAATTTCCACCCCCAACATTTTTTTTTAACTCACCTCCATTTGCTATTCATCTCCAGGAAGCGCGAGACCCCCGTCTCTGCTGCAAGTACATCTATGTGCACGTTCACATCTGGACAAGAAACAGTACACATATACATTACTTGATTTGACAGCGATTACCAAGTTTTTGTTTGTTGCCACGGAAATGAACATACCTGAACTAGCTGGCACTAATGTGTGCAGTTCCTGCATGGCTTTGCCTCCTGGGTAGTTGTGGTGTGAAACCAATAGCGAAATGCTTGAATAAATGCCATTTGCCACCAAGTGTCCAATTACAGCAACGGTCCCAATTTTATACAGCCAAGACTTCTTATAATTGTTTAAACTGAAATGAATTTTAAAACGGCACATTATACTCATTCATATTATACACAAATCAAACAAGCATCAAACATCTAAATCAAACATTTGACTCAATCATGTTACTTACATGAAGGAGCAGCCGCGAGCTGCCACTACGTTCAAGATCGGGAATGTGTAAATAATGAAGCGGAGCTCCTTATGTGGCAGAAAGGAGTACAGCAGGATGAAGCCCATGACCGGAATCAGCATCGCATGCATGCGTTTGTCCAAAAGACCAAAAGGGATGAAGACAATGGTGGCGCCGAGGCCACGAGGAACAGCCGAGTAGAAGTACCAGAGAAAAGGGGAGGTTTACTGAGAGGAGGATGTCAAGGGTTGAATCAGAGACAGCTGATGATTAACTATATTTAAGGTAGGGCCCGAACTTTGCACATGGATTAATTAGTTAGCACTGAGAGCACAACACAGTGTGTATGATATCGTTAACTTAAGTATTGGCACACCTGACTTTTCCAGCCATTCGTGGTTCTTCCAAAAACTCTAGAAATTTGACGCAGCCAGCGAAGTAAAGAAGTCTCCCTTCCCCTGAAGTCTGAAACCCAAGGCATGATCCATTCACAATGCCATCTAAATGAAGACATGGGTTTGAGAGGAAGATCTTAAGAGCTCTGACCTTAACCCTACTTAACACGTTTGGGATGAAACAGAATACTGACTCCACTTCGGTCCTCCTAACCCTAGATCAGCACCCGACTATACCAACTCCTGTACCCTCTCTACACCCTAAGTTTATGACAACTCAAGCTGTTTTTTTTTTTTATGAAGTTTGGACTGAATCATTTTCTGAGTAAATGTGGTATGTACAGTTGTGCTCAGAAGTTTACATACACTGGCAGAATTTATGATTTCTTGGCTATTTTTCAGATAACACAAAAACCTCTCTTTTACTTATGGTTAGTTGTTAGCGTGACTTTTAGGCCATCCAGGATGAGTAATAGAAATGTTTGTGTGTTAGCATATTGTCTGAAAAATAGCCAACAATACATAAATCCTGCCACGGCATGTAAACAACGTTTTTTTTTTTATGTAGAGATTTTAACAGATATCTATTCCCATTTTGGTGCCAAGTATAAAATCCAGAGTTGGAAAAAAAAAGGTATGGAAACATCCTTTTCTGGGTGACTCACTCCAGATTTGAAATTATATTATTTCAACTATACATCATTAATGTTTGTTACTTTATCTTGTGTGGTCTTTCGAACTGTTTTAAGCCAAAAGGATATTCCCCAGTTGGAACTTTTGTTCAAGATGATGTTGTACCAAAGAACCTGGCCTTCAGGCCACAGCAGCTTCTTCCAGAACACAGAATCGACACAAACAGTAAAACCTAAAAAAAAAAAATTCAATAAATATTGCAAAATTGCACATGAAATTTGTTTAATTAATGAATTTTAACCCATTAAAAACAAGACTTACCCAGTGACAGAATCCCAGCTGGTACTGCATAATAAAGCAGCTTTTTAATACTGAGCTTTCTGGATCGAAGTGACACCAGCAACATGAGTCCAAGCAAAAGACACAGCTCTGAACGCAACACAATGATAACAAAAGCAGAAAGCACGATGAACATTCCATGACTTTGGGCCATCCAGGATGTGAACGCCAGCAACACTGCGAAATTA
Organism: Kryptopterus vitreolus; assembly: GCA_030449085.1. Lineage (NCBI taxonomy): Eukaryota > Metazoa > Chordata > Actinopteri > Siluriformes > Siluridae > Kryptopterus > Kryptopterus vitreolus. Next base: position 11,858,762 of record JACRUU010000008.1, on the reverse strand, counting down.
AAAACTGTGTTAGGATTCTGCACGTTTTGATTTATTGACTTGTTTTATCCCTAACAATAAAAAATAAAAACATGACAGCATAACAAATATCCTATATATATTGTGTGTGTGTATATATATATATATATATATATATATATATATATATACACACCACACACACACACACACACACACACACACACACACACCCACCCCCCAGGTTTAAACACACCTATGGGCAGCGCAAACGTGTTTGGCAGAGTCCTAGTGCTGTAAAACATTAGGTGAAACTGTGAAGTACACATAAGACAGTACATGCACGAGACCAGAGATCCGAAGTGTCTCCGCACTAGTCTCTGCACATGCCATAGAGTCAGGCAAACGCACATCCCAAGGACACCACGCACTGTGGAGAACACAATCACACATTAATCAGTGCACAGGAAAACTGGATTGAAGAGAGAGGAGAGGGGGGGTGGGAAGCAGCCCCTGAGAATCGATGCATATACCTATAATCTGTGTGTAATACTTTGGAGCATCAAAGTAGGAGAATACAAACGCCAAAGGGGAGCTGAGCCCCGAGATGAACAACGGCCCAATGAAAGTGCGAGGAACCACACCAGGGAATTCATGATGATCATACTGAAGACAAGGATGAAAACAAGATTAGGTGCTGTAGGACACTTTCAGCATGTCTGATTAAAACGTGTGTGTGTGTGTGTGTGTACTTTCTTCAGACTTCAAACATATACTATATGTCCACAGTCAAACCCTCAACCTTTACTTACTAACACAAAACTAATCCAGAGAATGTGAGCTAAGACAGAGTCTATGGCAAATAATAATTATAAACATAATACACTTTTAAAATGTAAATAATGAGAAAACAGGTTCTCACCTTTTCCACATCAAACCTGTAATACAGAATATCATGAATGGCTTGCAGGTTAAAGCTCTCTTCAACTTTTGTAAAAGGACAAGCAAGTAAATGAAGAGAAATAACGAATATCAGTAAGAGGAATTGGGGGAGTTGGGGAACGTGTAGCTTCCGCGCCATGCTGGATGAGTAGGCTACACTGCGCAAGCGCACCATAAAGCGGTTAGCTCAGCGACCCGTCTACGTCATCCAAACGGAAGAAAAACAGGCTTTATTCCTTTATGCCTTTATGCCGTGTACTTTTTGTACTTTTTGGTATTTGAAGTTTCTTTTTATAAACAATAATGTAAAAAATGAAAATGAAAGTTATATTTATTATTTATTATATATATTTATATATTTATTTTAAAATGTCAGACACCTTTTGAAAATTTTGATTTTATTTCCTCGTTTATACTTTAAATAACATGGACCTCTACATGAAAGTCTTCAGAGATAATAACAGAGTGTCACTCCGGGACGAGGACATGACGGCTGAAAAGTTCAGTCACATATTTCAGATATTTATAAGATATAGATAGATAAATACATATTTATATTTATTTTTCATAAATATTTCATATTTACCATGACATTTTTATTACCGTAAATTACCGCCAACAAAAATGTTACGCATTAACTTCAATTCCAAGTTAGCCTTAGCTACTGATGCTAGCTAACTTTAATTTGACAGCTTCGTTCATATTGGGTGATTAACGGTAGTGTATGTATGTATGTATAGATATATATATATATATATATATATATATATATATATATATACATATACATGTGTGTGTGTATATATATATATATATATATATATATATATATTATATATATATATATATATAAGGGTCACGGTGTGTGTGTGTGTGTATATATATATATATATATATATATATAGTTATACTATGTGTGTGTGTGTGTGTGTGTGTGTATATATATATATATATATATATATATCTATGTATGTCTGTGTGTGTGTGTATATATGTATATATATATATATATATATATTAGAATATATTGTGCTGTGTATATATATATATATATATTGTATACATATATATATATGTGTGTGTGTGTGTGTGTGTGTGTGTGTGTATATATATATATCTATATATATATATATATGTCCCATCCATCCATCCATCTTCTTCCGCTTATCCGGGACCGGGTCGCAGGGGCAGCAGTCTGAGCAGAGATGCCCAGACTTCCCTCTCTCCAGCCACTTCCTCTAGCTCCTCCGGGGGGGACACCGAGGCGTTCCCAGGACAGTCGAGAGACATAGTCCCTCCAACGTGTTCTGGGTCTTCCTCGAGGCCTTTTCCCGGTGGGACGCATGCCCGAAACACCTCCCCTATATATGTATATATATGTGTGTGTGTGTATATATATATATATATATATATATATATATATATAGATATATATATATATATATATATATATATATAGATATATATATATATACTATATATAGATATATATTTGCTTTATGTAACTTTAAGTACCTGGGCATGGCTAGAGCTTCTTTACCAAGATTTAACAAGCTCCTGCATTTGACAGTGGATTAACTTTAATTTGACAGCTTCGTTCTACTGTGATTGTGTTCTACGGTGATTAACGGTAGTATTATATATATATATATATATATATATATATATATATATATATATATATATATAATAAAGCAAATATATTAGCTTTATGTAACTTTAAGTACATAAACATAAACTTGACTCAACCCTTCTCGAAGTGTTATTGGTTCTGCTGCAGATTCTCTTTGATCTCCACTTACTAGATTGTTAGTCATAGTGATGCTGCATGTGATGGTGGGATTCCAGTTGGTTTTGCTACAAAGAAAACCACAATTGTGAATAGAGTTGAGCCAGTAATATGCAGTGGAAAAAGGACTTACTTTTTCTTCACTACTATACTATGGTGTGCAAGCCAAGTCCTGGAGATCCCCCTGCCCAATACATTTTAGTGTTTTCTTTCCTCCATCACACACACTTCTTTTCAGAGAATATCTGATCACTTTAACCAGGTGTGCTGGGAGCAGGGAAAATATGAAAATATGTTGCTCTGATTGGTGGGAAGATGCACAGTGCCATATACAGCAAGCAACAATACACTGTAGGTTCTAAAGCCTTATGATTATAGCCGCAGTTATACCCTCTGTATTATACCCTCCAGCTCGTTCTAGCACGGTAGCAGCTATTCTGTATAATGATACTCGTCTTGGAACCCGTCCTCTTCCACTGAACTCAGAGCCTCGGGAATGACGAGTGAGGGAGGAAGGGAAGCTCCTGCTGTGCACTGGGTGAGAGGGTCCTTCTGTGGTATATATGAAAAGAAATGCTTTAGTAATTTTTACTTATGTGAAAGTTTAATAGGGAGCCATTTTACAGTAGTAATAATCTTAATCTTAAATAAACTTGATCTGTTTTATTCTCTGTTTGTGTTAAACAACGACAGACAACTATGATGAACTTGACTCTTTACTTAACATTCCAATCCCTACAACATATCTACATGTGCATTAACCCAGTGTGCAACCGCTTTTATATCACCCCCTAGAACAAGTACAATTTATAACAATTGTTATATCCTTTCTTTCTTTTTTTATCAAAACAACTGTCATTTTCCAATATAACAGAACACAATAATAACTTTATAACATGTACATTGTTGTGAGAACGCGAACCTTATTTTTTTTTCCTCATGTGACATAGTCCTCTAAGTATTGTGGTGTCTTAATCAAACGTCCTGCTTTTGTGACAAGCAATTTTGAGACGTCCAACTGTTCTGTGTCTGATTCTGCCCAACCCCGTGTTGGTGTGTCCCTATGAGCCAAGATTGCTAAATATGGATCTTGTCTGGACATTTTTGCTTTAGGCATCAGTCTCTTGGCAGTTTTAACTTCTGACTCTGCCTTGAAATTACTCTGGATAGCCAGGCGAGGATGTATTGTGTCGGAATGCAGAGTGATGACTAAATGTATGGAACTCCTGTGATGAAAACGGTGGGCTATTGTCTGGAATACCCTGACGGGCAAAGTGACCTTTCAGCTTTCAAATAAATGTAGTAGATTTAGTGTTTGTCAAGTCATCAATTTCCCAAAAATTGGAATAGTAGTTTACTGTGATTAGATAGTCCTTATTGTCAAAATTAAAGAGGTCTGTGCCTACCTTGGAACAAGAAGTAGTCTGGTATATTATGTGGATGCAGTGTCTCCCTCTGCTGGTTGGAATCAACAGCACGGCATGTGTCGCATTGCTGTACATATGTTTTTATCCGCTCGTTCATTCCTTGAACGTATACACATTCTCTGGCCCTCCTCAGGCAACCTTCCACACCTAAATACACTGTGTTATTTCTCTTCAGAGTTGCTTAGGGATAACATCCATCCATCCAAACAACCAACCAACTTGGAAGTCGTAACTTGCATATTTCACTTATATTGATATATTGATTACAAGAGAATGGATCAAAATTTCTATACAATATTAATGTCTGTTTTGTTTAGAAATTATTAATTTTGTATTTTGCTCTGTCACAGGTTGTTCAAATCTTTAGATCCATTTTAGAGAACTAGTTTTCATTGATACACATCCTTCATTTAATAATATTCAAGATTCATCTGGACAACTTATCAATTCTAGGCGGATTTATGAAAAAAAGTTTAATAGAACAATGAAGAAGAGAAGCTCATGTTAAAATCTGGTTTAACCATTTTGCATTCAATCACTTATGCAAGGAACTGAACTGAATTAATTAGACAAAACTAGTCTCATGTAACATGACATGTATCTATATATGTACCTGGGAACTTGGGAATTGGAGCTGGGAACTATTTAGGTTTACAGAATTAGCTCATGTCCAGACTGAGAATTGTGATATTTTAGGGGGGGGGGAAAGCCCAAGTTCAAGTTCACACCCAGAACAGAAAGCTGATTGGCTGGTTGCTCTGATTTGCAGTCACAATACAAAATAATTAAATTTGGACCAGAACACTACGGAAACTAACAAATTTTTTAAAAAATGTGAGCATTTCAGTGATCACTACAGGTGATCATAAACTAAGACCCGTTTACAGTTACTCAAAACTTAATGTTTTAAAGCCGAAGAAATTGTTAAGAAACACCAGAAACCCTGTAAAATGTCATTTGCCAGTAAACTAATAAAAGGGATGAATGTATTTTTTGTGCTATGATTGCTTTTCCCCCGATTTGCAAAACTTGCACTGCATTTTGCTACTGAAGGTACACTAAAAAAAAGAATGAGCTGATTTTCAGTAAAACTATAGTGCAACATTTTTGCGTCCCTATTTTGAAGTATACCCCACTTAACATTCTAGGTGTTTTTGGAGCATCATGTCATCTATTAGACAGAACAGCTAAAACTTAAAGAAACCAGCCCAGGTGGGATTCGATCCCACAAAACTCAGCATTTCAGGTTGCCCCAGAACTAATCCACTGAGCCACTCGGGAGGGACTGTGTAAAAGGTGTTTTTTTTTTTTTTTTTTTTTTTTTTTTGAAGCATCGTGTCATTTATTAGAGAGAACAGCTCAAACTTAAGAAAACAAGCCAGGGTGGGATTCGATCACAAAATACTCAGAGATTCAGGCTGATCTCATAAATTAAAAATAAAAAAAAACGATAGATAGATAGATAGATAGATAGATAGATAGATAGATAGATAGATAGATTAACTGGTGCAGTCTAAACATAATCCTATTTTTTTCATCATTTGACACTGGCAAAGCACTCCGATTATAAATGAAAATTTCAGCAGTACGTTACGACCAGAAATCTCTCCAGCCGATCTCCCACCGCGATCCGAACATAGCGGTGTTCAATCCTGAAGAAGTGTGGAGGAAAAAGCCAATATCGAAGTACACAGACTCTGTGTGAGAACGCCTCTTTGCAACCGCTGAAACTACAAACGCTTCTCCACAACTATCGGACGACCGGATTTGCAAAACACCAACTCACTGTAACACTGCACATGTTAACTCACACCTAAAATATAAACGCAACATTTTAGTGAACCAAACGCGCTCGCAATAGATCCCACTCCGATTCGAGTCACATGACCTTGCCGAAGATGTGTGTAAATACGATCTCGATAAAGGTTCCTCAGTCCACCGTTTAACAAAGGATATGAACCCATAAATACAAATAAAACATTGCAATACACTCATCGCCAACAAATCCTACTCGCCCATGTTCGTACCTTACAGGAAGTGAGCTGTCTCTCTCGTGGACGCCGACAGAAGCAAACAGACACACAGCGCCGCTGCTCCACTTTTATATACATTTTATATGAACACATAAAAATGAGTCGGAAAGATCAATAAGGTTTTTGAACTTATTGATACTCGAGCCCAGCTGCTTGGGCTCCAGTAAAGACACGCTGGGAAAACATCAGGGAATTGTTTAAAATCCTCCAGAGAAAGAAAGAATCCATGATTTATACAATTGGAAAAACATTATTGCCTGCTATATCATTTCCGAGAATAAAATCTATCCCACAAACGGGCAACACAGAACATACGGCAACCCTAAATATACCCGAAAGTAATTCCGTAGATAACCCTAAATTCATGTAATGGTGCTTTTCCATAACCCATCCCCAGTCCCTGACAAACAGCATGCGACCCACACAACGAAGCGCTCGGAAACGGCAATACATTAGTAAAAATAAACGACTGACCTCCTTCGGTGTTTCTTAAAATATTAATCGGCACCACACGGATTGAACGGGTTTAGGGCTACTGGATTTTTTTTAGTTTCTACTGGATTTACAGACCGTTTTATGAGTGAGTGCGAACTGAAAAACCGCAGCCTTAAAGAGTGTAGAAACAGCGTTCATTTAAGTCAGGGTTGTCCAATCTTTTCCACAAAGGGCCAGTGTGGGTGCAGGTTTTCATTCCAACCAAACCAAGTCCACCCTAAAATTGTCCTGCTTCAATCTAATGATTTTCATTTTCAATGCTTATCAGGTGTGACCCTTCATTGATTGGATTAAGACTTAAGACTTAAGTAATACAGGAGTGTCCAATCATTTCCACGAAGGGCCAGTGGGGGTGCAGATTTTCAATCCAATCAATTAAGGTTTCAATGCCACCTGATAGGCATTGAAAATGAAGTGGTGACTTGGTTTGGTTGATGAATGGCCCTTTTGGAAAAGATTGGACCTAGTGGTGCAGTGACACTACTCCATATATAGGTAGGTAAGGACAACATTTTCAGGTTTCCGCACAAATTAGAAGACGATCTTAGTTCGTGGGTTCAATTTCAAATGCCAGCATACCGCCTGGTGAACATACTTCTGTTTGCAATTGCAATTCAGGGCGAAAGGAGTTTCAAACACACTTTTCTTTCACTTTCCGAAACGGAGGAAATTGCATGGTACTTACCAAAGCCGGGTAATGTCTAGGTGGAAGGGGGAGGGCGTTTAATTGGGGGGAGATCCTTTGCTTTAAGATCCACCACGGAACCGAATCCCCCCCTCTCCAAAAAAAGTTCAACTCCGCCTCACGTAAATCTCAATCTTTCCCCATCTGGGGAGACGAGCAATACAGTTTGAGCTATCTGCCGAAACCCCAGCGGATTTCCGGGGAAAGAATCAAAAACGGGCTTTCAATTCCTTCCTTCCTAATGGGGACAAAAACCTTAATCAAGGGAGCTTTGTTTAATGGTAAAAAAATAAATCTTCTTAAGATTAGCACTTTCACACCCTGTTCCTAGTGGTGCAGTGGGTAGGTAAGGAGGTTTCCTTATCCGTGGGTTCAATTTCAAATGCCAGGCCTGGTGAGTTTTTGCAATAATTCAAAAGGAGTTTTTTCTTGCATCCATAATTCTAGGTGGAAGGTTTAAAGATACCCCCGCCCCCCCCCCCCCAAAAAAAAAAAAAAAAAAAACAGACGAGTCAGCTCTGTTGGCTCAATGGGTTAATGGTGCAGTCCATTTACTTTTTAGTCTGCTTTTTATTATTTTATCTTTGCATGATTTTTGTTAATTGTTTTATTTACTTTTGTTAAATACTTAAACGATATTTAATTTTCTGCAATATTTTTAATAACAAAAACAAGTGATTTGTAGAACCAATACTCATTCTAACAGGGAATCGAACCTTGACTAACACCGCTCCTGCAATCAGTCATGCACTAACCCACTGAGCCACTTGAGGGGGATATTGAGAAGGTGTTTTTTTAGCATCATGTCATCTATTAGAAGAGGCACGGTGGTTTAGTGGTTAGCACGTTCGCCTCACACCGCCAGGGTCTGGGTTCGATTCCCGTCTCGGCCATGTGTGTGTGGAGTTTGCATGTTCTCCCCGTGCCTCAGGAGGTTTTTCTCCGGGTTCTCTGGTCCAAAAACATGCACGGTAGGTTAATTGGCACCTTGGAAAATTGTCCCTAGTGTGTGAATGTGAGTGTGTGTGTGTCCTGCAATGGGTTGGCATTCCATCCAGGGTGTATCCTGCCTTAATGCCCATAGACGCCTGAGATAGGCACAGACTCCCTGTGACCCGAGGGACGATCGGATAAAGCGGTAGAAGATGAATGAATATCAGTTGAATTAGTGTTCCTGGTCACTACTTTTTGCCAAAGCTCCCTGGATTAGGGCCGTTGCTATCGGTTATTTTAGTAATCAAATATTCTAACGATTATTCCATTGAATAGGGAGGGAGGGAGGTGGTAGCTCACCGGTTAAGGCATTGGGCTCTGGACCAGAAGATCGCAGGTTCAAGTTCACCCACCACCACCATGATGCCACTAGTGGGTCCTTGAGCAAGGACCTTAACCCTCAGTTGCTCAGTTGTAAGTCGCTCTGGATAAGAGAGTCTGCCAAATGCCGTAAATGTAAATCAATAATCGAGTAATCGGATAAGAAATACTTTTTCTTTGTTAAAGATCAATACTAAAGAAGAGAGAAAATAAGCCAGGTCTCTTAAAAAGAGCAATTTCTTTTTCGCAAAATCTGCATTTTATTGTATAAAATACTGTAATTTTAATTACAGTATTTAAATTTTTGTCATTTAAGTATATCGATGAAAACTAAACAAATTTACTGTATTTAATCACAGTGCGTTCAAACCTTGTATAGTAAGTCATGGGAAACTACTTGTTTAATTTCATTAGAATTTTCAATCATGTATTTATTTATTAAACGTTGCACAGCATAGTGATGATGTATACCTGTCTCCAGAAAACCTGTTTGAAATTTTCCACAAACTATATCGGTGTACTTATCGCCGGTTTGTACAATGTGCTCCACTTATTGCTCTACACGCCAATGCTGGGAGACTTTTTGAACGCACTGTATATAAATAATAGCGGTGTAACGACTCACGGTTGATCACTGCACAGTAGGGTTCGGTACGCACATGACCCGAGAATGATTTATTTTTTAACATATATAATATTTAATGATCGCAGAATGAAAGACCTTTTTTTTTTCCTGCCGATATTGATTATAATGTAATTTCGTAACTACACAGAGCAGTCATGTGCTCGCGTGAACATGTTAATCATTCAACAACAACTTTAAAAAAGGCCTCTTGCATTATTCATACCTTATGCATGGGAGCATTTCCTTACTGTACCTTTTCTTCCTATAAAAAGCTAATGATTTATGCCCTCCCCCTTTTTGCGGAAAAAAAAAAGATCCGATCTGTGATTCAAAACCTGTAATGTGACACGAGAGTTCTCTTTTGTCACGTTGCAAATAAAAATATTTTAAAAAATCAATTTCAAATGACTTTATAAACACTGTACAGTGTTTTCTTTGTGTTAGTTTGAAGTGATAGAAAATGGTCCTCCACTTTTTCACTCTGCAGCTTCCACTGTTACCACAGCACTCCGAGTGTAGCGGGTGATGCATCAGTAATAATGGTCTGGGGGAAACGCAGTGGTCCGTGTTTAGTTAAATGGACTAACCGAATCATCGAGGCACATTAATTTGCCTCAATGACTTTTTTCAAATTACTCCCGTTACTCAAGGAATCGTTAACGCCCTACTCAGGATACAGCTGGCTAGATGTATCATCCATGCATTCCTTATAGGCTTGCTGTCCTTTAAGGCCAACAATATAAACCGTCACTGCATTTTTTTAAATGATGTACTGCTCATACAAATTCAACACATTCATTATTCATGTAACAGAGATCTAAAATCTTAATAAGCTTAAGGCTTTAGAGTGTGATATAGTTTGCCATTGTTACTCATGGCACCATTTTTTTATCTACCTGCCAACAATGACATCAGCAAGCATGTTGGATTCTATAGCCTAGGATCAACATTTGGTGCAATAAATATTTAATAATTTGTAGGAATACATCACCGTAATGTTTTATGTATGTATGTATGTAAGTATGTATCACTAGGTGCGTGGTCAATCGCCGGGTTGCGAGCGGAGTCAAAAGAACACATCTAAAAAAAAAAACACACACATTTGTAATTGTAAGAGATAATTATACTTTGATGCACCAGAAACACAAATTACACGTTCGAACACGTTTTCGAAGCATTGACCCCTGGTATAATATCCTGTTTTCCTTCCGTGCAAAACAAACTGTGTTATGTCGCTATCATTATCGTAACATGGTCGTACCATAGTAACATAGTATAGAAGCGTGTAGAAGGGATTGGCTTTGGCAAAACTTTAAAAAAAGGCAAAATCAAAGTGGTCTTTTTTCATATAAACACTTTGGAAGGCTGGATTAATGAACCCATATAATCTAGTTGTAAGGGTGTGGTTGCATATGCCCCCCCCCCTCTCTTACCACCACCTATACCAAATTTATGGCAGGACAATGGCGTGAAGTGATGGCGGACGTTTCCACCAGGGGGCACCAGAGAGTCACGTCAGCGGCGTGTTGAGGCATCCAGTCGGAACGAGGTGTCTTTTGTCTCGACACTTGGGAGTGATTTTCACATCCCTTCTCGTTTAAAAAGACTGCGATGGAGCAGTGCAGGGAGGAATTTACCCAAGCTCTGTATCGGAAGGCACAGTAATGATTTGTAGCACAGGATGATCGGGATGAACGGGTGACTCAGTGCGCCATGGGGGGCAGGTGAATTATTATTCCTTTTTTCTGCTCTAAAGGAGACAGCGGGGGCAAACCAAGCGGGTGATGGAGGAGGGAGGGACGGAGGGAAGAAGGGAGGGGAACGCGATCAGCTCGAAACAATGAAACGCAGGGTGTCGGATGCGGGGCTGCGCTGCGGAGGACGATGCAACCTTTTTGGAGAGCAGACGCATTTATCAGGCGTAATGGCGCGGGGACGTGAGTGAAAACAGCGGCAGCGATCTCTCTTTGTGCGTCTCTCTCTCTCTGTCCATCCATCCCTCCCGTCCGTCCGTCCATGGCAGGTGGAATGATGGGGTGTTTGCGGTTCCACCGGAATAAGTCGGTCTGGGCCGCCGTCTGTGTGCTCGTGTTGTGCTGGCTCTACATTTTCCCCGTATACAGGATGCCGAGCGATAAGGACATAGTGGAAGAAGTGCTGCACCAGGGCCAGACGTGGACCAAGAACCAGACCGGCATCGACCTGTACAGGTATCACTAATACCCCATGCACGAGATGCATGCGCATGCTTTCGATGTGATTTATTTTGCACCCCCCCCCCAATTTTCCATCCTGAACTGACATTTCATTGGCCTATTACTCGTTTCAATCCCACTCATCCCAGTGAAGATAGATGTGCTCTAATAAACAATAGCTTTCACAGAGACCCCAAGGTGGTTCATCCTCAAATTTCTGTCCCATTCCCGTTTCCCATAATGAACTCTTAACCATCTCAGAGAGCGTTCGCTCCCGTTTCCCGTATTAGTGCAGCCAGATAGAGACTTAATTCTCCCATGGCCCTATTTTGTTACAACGAAATCTCCTTCCCATGAGGCCGTGTGACAGACACAGCGCTGTAGAGAAGCTGATTAAGATAATGCAGCAGAGTCTGACACCTGCAGCAGCTTTAGTTTCGGAAAAGGCATGCTTTCAAACAGGTATGTGGACTGCAGGCGGGGAGGCCTTTTTAGAGGGAAGGAGAAGTGGTCACACTGTCGGCTCACACCCAGAAGCTGATAACTACCTTACAAAGTCCATCGTCTTTACAAAAGCAGAAATTCTCTCTGATTGTCAAGTCTTATTCTCCTTTTTTTTTTTTTTTTAATATGTGATGTGCTTTCTCAAGCTACCCCTCATCAATATATTGTTTATTTAGTTTATGACCAGTCGTTTTCACGTCTCTTTTACCCCGAGGCCAAAATCAGAGGCATACAGAAGCCAAACACTGTCCAGGCTAATCAATCTACAGACTCGCGGCTCTAAAACGATTCACTATGACGCTAATGTTGGTGCTTCATAGCTGACCGATTTCTGCTTTAATCCTCAGTTTACCAAAGACTTATTCTCGGTGTGGAGATTTGCATGTTCCGTTTTGCGTGGTTTCCCCAGGGTTTGAAACATACATGTAACATGGTTTCCCCAGGGTTTGAAACATACATGTAACATGGTTTCCCCAGGGTTTGAAACATACATGTAACATGGTTTCCCCAAGGTTTTAAAAATACATGTGACATGGTTTCCCCAGGGTTTGAAACATACACGTGACATGGTTTCCCCAGGGTTTTCTGGTTTCTTTCAAGTGTCCAGATGGAAGCAAGTAGAGTAATTGGCTCAGCTTAGCTCTCAAGTGTGAATGTGCGTGTGAATGATGCCCTGTGATAGACTGGCGTGCCATCTGGGGTGAATTTGCCCATCTGGGCTGAATTCATCAGCCTTATGTCCACTATCATCAGACCGGGCTCCGGATTAACCCAATCCTAATCATCTCGAAGGTTCCTTATTACTGCCTGTGCAGAGTTAAAACAATAATAATAATAATACATACATATGTATGTATGTACACTTGCCCACCTCATCATGGTTTAGCTGTAATAAATAGACATTCGGTATCACCCAGATAAGGATGGGTTCTCTATTGAGTCTGGCTCCTCTCGAGGTCTTTCCCTGTGCCATCTCAGGGAGTATTTCCTTGTCATCTTTTTCATTCTTACTGCCTTTCCTGTGTAAAGCTGAGAGACGGTGCCTAAAAACGCTACACACTCCTTGGTTCTGTTTGTGTGTCCTTTGCAGTATTTCCCAGATCACCCATCACAACCAAAATGAAGCAGTTACTCCATATAAATGAATGTATAAATAATACAGTAGATTATTGCGGGTCAATCATACATGAACAAATTCCTCTGTATACATGAAATTATGTATGACATTTCTTGACATTCCTAATTATTGATGAAATAACTACATATTTACATATTCTTATTGTAGGAAGCTGCTAGGTGAATGCTGCGACCCAAAGAGGACGTTTGCGTTGACTAAAGAGAATTCACAGATCGGCAAAATCCTGTGGTATGATGGCGAGTTCTACCACTACCACACAGTCAACAACGACACCTACCCATTATTCGTACAGGTACAGTGAATTACACAATCAAAACAGTAAACATGCTGGATTATGATGGTCATTGCGTATTACAGTCATGGTTTTTGTCTTCCTGTGCGGTTTATATCCCATTTCTAAGTTAATTCAGACGTTTACTGTAGCCTGGAATATGTTTACTTTGCTTTGTTGCAAACTTTTCCCCATAGACGATTTAGCATTATTTTGCAGTATTAACCATTAGCGATATGAATCTGGGTTAGTGCATACAGCAACAGAGGTGTTTAGAAGAGTTTCGCTTCACTTCTCCATGACTGGGTATACTCCGTCAACTGTCAGCAAAAGTGAATTAATATTCGAATTATAATGAAAAAGGTTGTCGAGTGTGTGGATCCAACAGTATGTGTAACTTATAGTATCTTCCTGTGTTCCTGAAGCAGTCAGGACAGCCAAATGTCTAAAACCAACCTATAATGAGTTGCAAATATGCAAATCATTTCATCATTGTTGCAATTTTACTCGTTTATTCGCAATTCTATATGCCATGCGCTCTTTCAGACTCTCTTGAAAGCAACATCTTCATCTTTACTCCTGTGTTTGGATTCTTCTTCTTCTTATTATTATTATTATTATTATTAGCCAAAAAACTGACATTAGCTCTTCATGTTTAACTATACTGTACATTTGTTTTAATGGGTTAGAAAGCTGTCTAGGCAGTTCACTTCAGTTCAATTTCATTTGTAGAGTAGTTTTATCAACGGACATTGTCACAAAGCAGCTTTATAGAAATAAATAAATTAACTGCCCAAGAAAACACATTATTTCATCTATTACAGCTATTATATTACCTCTTTCTTTAGGTGTACAGTTTGTTTTCGTGTTTAATAGTGTCATTTGTAGTTTAGCTACACATACAGGATGGTTTCTTCAAGCTAGTTATTCCATTATTAATTCTATATAACAGTGTCTTTAGCAATTCACAATATTACAATAATTATAACTACAGCTTTACTGTTGATTGGCAACAACAGTTCTGTGATTACTTTACCTCAGAATAAGCAGCATCGCCATTTATCTTTATGCTTCCTTGATACATGAACAGATTAGTGAATTCTTGATACGAATATGCACAGAGTTGTTCAGAAGTAGGTGCTAATGTGTAAAAGGCTGTCTTAACAGTGCAGTGGTATGGCCTTATTATCAGTGATGCTAAATTTAGCAGAGACAGCCCAGTTCGGTTCGCATCATAATAATACATCGCATAACATTTCTGAAACACATTTTGAGCGCACACACATACACACACACACACACACGCACACACGCACACACGCGCGCACGAAAGCCAGACAGCTAAGTGGAATTATGTAAGACAGCAGTCTTAAGATGTTATTTGGGAGTATAGTAATCATTTAAAGTTTTCATGTAACGTGAAACATAGAAAATGTAGACACTGTCTTGCACGGACATTCAGTATAAACATAGTAAGACGCCCAGCAAACCCATAGCAATACATTAGTAGGTTTTGTTTTTGGTATCATTTCAATGTCGTCGATTAATTGCTATTACGTAGCTATTGCACCGGTTAAAAGTGTGAGGATCCATAAAGTATTTTATGCCTGTGAAATTTAGCTTTTTTTATGCAAACTAAAAGTAAAAAAGTCAAATGAAAGAGCGATCTACATTTGGAAAGTTTGTTCGAACATTTCACTGAGATACTTTGCCTTGACTCTTATACAACTAGTCTTCTTTACAAGTCTTTCCATGTGATAAAGAGGTTGGCGGGTATGTTTTGTTCTCTGGCCCATACTGATATTTAGAAGCCACCCTTCGCCCTACAACCTTCCCCCCACCCAACCATCTCTTTTTCTTTTTTTCTTTTCCCATTATGGTTCGCCACAGCGATTGTCCCGCAAATTAATTTTGGCGCATGTATTTTTTATGATGGATTCCCGTCTTAATGCAACCCTCCCCATTAAACTGGGCTTGGGCCCGAAGCAAGGAAGGCACTGGCTTGTGCAACTCTAATGGCTGAGGCAGACTGAACAAATGGTGGTCTTGCTAGAGCTGGGTGATATATCCTATAAATTTAATCTCTGCAATTTTTTGGACAAAATTCGATTTTTGATTTTGATACAGTGGGAAAGCGTGTCCGCTATTTTTACCTGTTTTTTTTCCCCGGCGTTTTGTTGCATAGAAATCAAAGGACCATGCATACGTCGCTCAAAAACCTATTTTGACACGCGCTGTATATCATTCGTTTTATATTTTGCTTCTGCCAGTGTCTCTCAGACATCTGAAATATAGCAGCTTTCTTAATGTTCGTTAAATGTAGGAGCATTACATTTTAAATGCGTTATTTAATTTAATAGCATTTCATTCATGGATGTGATGTCTCAATCACCCAGTAAATGCATAGTAGCAAGAGAATATAGCAGTGTATAGCAAATTCAATTTTATTTGTATAGCACTTTTAACAAATGGACAGTGCAAGACAAAGCAGCTTTATGGGGATAAAGGTTATGCAACATTGCAAAGGACTGTTTTTTTGTTCACAGAGAGTTTTCTTCCTTATTACGTTGGATGCCCTTCCTAACGCAACCCTTACCTTTTTCATCTGGGCTTGAGACCAGCACTGCGAATGCTTTGTTTGTTTGCTTAGAATGCTTGTGCAACCCTAAGGGCCCTTATCCAGAGCGACTTACAACTGAGAAGTTTAGGGTTAAGGACTTTGCTAAAGTGGCAGTTTGGTAGTGCTGGGATTTGAACCTGCGACCTTCTGGTCCAGAGCCCTATGCTTTAACGCTTTGTGTTTACAAAGAGAGTGCAAACGTGAAGGGCTCCTCTGACAGACTGTAGTGGAATCACGAATTTGCTATTATTTTTTTTATATGAATTTTTAGTATGAATGTGTGTGTGTGTGCCCTGCGGTTGGCATTCCATCCAGGGTGTATCCTGCCTTAATGCCCATAGACGCCTGAGATAGGCACAGACTCCCCGTGACCCGAGGGAAGATCAGATAAAGCGGTAGAAAATGAATGAATGAATGAATGAATGATAATAATTATTTTTTTAATAACTCTTCAAATGTAAAGCGAGTAAATGTTATCAGATTAGCAGGTGAGAATAAGCTTTGCCAGATCTTGTTAGTTATCCAAGTGTTGTTTTACTTCTACTTTTGTCATGATGATTCTGGACAAAGCAAAATGAGTAGTTTTCAGTGAAATAACTAAAAGAAAAATCAAATATACGTGTTGAAGTCAAACTTGTGAGTTTCTAAAATGAAAAGGACAAATTTCAAGGGATGGAATTTGAGTTTATTTACTTTTTGATCTACACCTACCCCATCATTTAACTAACGCCTGGAAAGATTCCTCGTAGAAAGATTTGGTAGTACATCTGAAGCATCCTAGGACAGCCTGCGTCAATGGTGAACCCGGGATCATCATTGCCGTACTTGTGAAATATCGGGTAACTGAATTTCAAACTGTTAACATTCACATCTCTGAATTCCTGCTCTACTTGGTGATTTAGATGTTCAGAGAAGATTATAGTGATTACCGGGTTTTTCGTAGTGAGCTGTTGTTAAAACCACCATTTCAGTCTCTGCGAACGGTCATTATTTGCAGTGCAGCAAAAGATTTGACGCTCAATGATAAATACGTGAACTTTATTTTACATACCACCAACCAGAGTGCTACAATCCCTATATACATGTATATATTTCATGATTATTTTCAACACAGCCCACATGATCACACTTACGTAAGCAGTGCGTCCACTATGTCCTTATCCAGTCTCTAACCTCTCCAGAATGTGCTGACTTTGCACACACAGTAGGTATGACTTATGGAAGCATTCTACTTAAGAGAGGGTGGCTGTTTGTGCGAGAGAGTGTGTGTGTGTGTTTGTGTGTGTGTGTGTGTGTGTGTGTGTGTGGGGGGGAGAAGGTGGCTCATGTCTACATTTCACTCTTCTCCCACACTTCAGCTGGTGCATCTCAGGAGGACCCAGCAGCAATCTACCAAGCGAAAATACAGGCCCAGAAAAGGACGCTGCAGGGGTTTTGTTCGTTCTATACTGGGCACTGTTCCACGACTCGCACTTTTCATTTCCTCATGCACTGTGCAGTAGTCCAGACACTGGCTTCTATTTTTAAATGCTTTCATTTACACTAGGCAGTTTGCTCTTGCGTTACTAAAATACGTTTACACCAGTTGTATGCTATAGCTGATCTGTCACTTTTACTTCTCACCAAAGGTGCCTTGACAAAAATCGCATTCACTCTATTTAAATAGCATAAGTGCAGCTAATAGAAAACTAATAAATAGCTAATAGCAGCTAATAGAAAGATGGCAAGTGCGGTGCCCCCGCGACCTGCTCTGGATGATAAACACAGTAGGTGCGCTATCTGGAAATATTTTTTGGATATGAAACATGAACATGGAAATAAACATGGAAAGCCGAAGGACACAAGCTCAGTGGGGAGGGGGTAGCTCAGTGAGGAGGTGTAGCCAAGTGGAGAGGGGTAGCTCAGTGGGGAGCTCAGGGGTAGCTCAGTGGGGGGGGGAGGGGGGAGGGGGTAGCTCAGTGGGGGGGGAGGGGGTAGCTCAGTGGTGAGTGAGCTCAGGGTGGGTAGCTCAGTGGGGGGGGTAGCTCAGGGGAGGGGGTAGTGGGGGAGGGGGTAGGTGTGTAGCTCAGTGGGGAGGGGGAGGGTGTAGGGGGTAGTGGGGAGGGTGTATCTCAGTGGGGAGGGGTAGGTAGCTCAGGGGGGGAGGGGGTAGCTCAGTGGGGGGAGGGGTGGGTGGGTAGGGGGTAGCTCAGTGGGGAGGGGTGTAGGGTAGTGGGCGGTGGTAGCTCAGTGGGGAGGGGGTGGTTAGCTCAGTGGGGGGGTAGGTTTAGGGGATCAGGTGGCTCAGTGAGGTGGTAGCTCAGCTCAGTGGGGAGGGGGTGTAGCTCAGTGGGGAGCTCAGGGGGAGAGGTGGTGGTGGGGGGGGAGGTGTAGCTCAGTGGGGGAGGGTGTAGCTCAGTGTGGAGGGTGTAGCTCAGTGTGGGAGGGTGTAGCTCAGTGGGGGGGGTGGGTAGGGTGTCAGTGGGAGAGGGTGTAGCTCAGTGGGGAGGGGGGAGGGTGTAGCTCAGTGGGGAGGGGGTAGCTCAGTGGGGAGGGTAGGAGGGTAGCTCAGTGGGGAGGGGGTGTAGCTCAGTGGGGAGGGGGAGTGTAGCTAGCTCATGGGGAGGGGGTAGCTCATGTGGGGGGAGGGTAGGAGAGGGTAGCTCAGTGGGGAGGAGGTGTGTAGTGGAGCTCAGTGGGGGAGGGGTGTAGGGGGGGGGGGGTAGCTCAGTGGAGAGGGGGTAGCTCAGTGGGGAGGAGGTGTAGCTCAGTGGGGAGGGGGTGGTAGCTCAGTGGGAGAGGGGTAGCTCAGTGGGGAGGGAGGTGTAGCTCAGTGGGGAGGAGGTGTAGCTCAGTGGGAGGCTCAGGGGGGGGGCGTAGCTCAGTGGAGAGGGGTAGTCTCATGGGGGAGGAGGTGGGTAGCTCAGTGGGGAAGGGGGGGGGGAGAGGGGATGCTCTCAGTGGGAGAGGGGGTAGCTAGAGGGTAGCTCAGTGGGGAGGCATGTGGGGAGGAGGTGTAGCTCAGTGGGGAGGTGAGGGTTCAGTGGGGAGTGGGAGGGGGAGGTCAGTGGTGGAGGGGTGTAGCTCAGTGGGGAGGGGGGGGGGTGGGTAGCTCAGTGGGGAGGGGTGTAGCTCAGTGGGGGGGCATAAGGGGGGGGGGGGTGGTTGTGGGGAGGGGGTAGCTCAGTGGGGGGGGGGGTAGGGGGGGGGGGGTAGCTCAGTGGGGGGGGGTTGGAGGGGGGTAGGAAGTAGCTCAGTGGGGGGGGGGGTAGCTCAGTGGGGAGGGCATAGGGGGGAGGGTAGCTCAGTGGGGAGGGGGTAGCTCAGTGGGGAGGGGGTAGGTGGGAGCTCAGTGGGGAGGGGGTCTAGTGGTAGGCACTGGGCTGCAGATTGGAAGATGCGGGGTTCGAACCCTGGTATGGCCAAGCTGCCGCCCTTGGGTCCTTAACCCTCTGTGCTCCAGGGGTGCCATATCATGGCTGACCCTGCGCTCTGACCCCAGGTACCAAACAACAAGCTGGGATATGCGAAGAAACAGTAAGCCAAGTGGAAACAGTAGCCAACAGTGGGGTGGTGCAGGAGAACTCGGGCAGTTTGAAGCCAGTGGACGTAGTGAGTGTTGTCTTGTTAAGTTAATATAATCTGACAGAGAAATCTCAGAAGTGAATACTATGGTCAAATGTAATTTAACTTGTGATTATTTAACTTCTTTAAAATATTATTCCTGCAATTTGCCTTCAAAAAAAAAAAAAAAGATTTACCCCTTAATATTATGGCAGTTTTTTTCTCTGTGGTAACGAAAATGGTATCAAATAGCAATATCGAACATATATATATATATATTGTGTAACCGTGCAGAGAGAAGCTTCCCTTTTGACTCGATCTTACCTAATAGATAAATGTGGATTTTTGTAAAGCTGTTTGACGAGTGCAGCATATAAAATGGAATCGAGTTTTAAACCGGTATCAATCTACACGCTGAATAAAATGCGAATCTTGACCCTTCCAAGTTGTAGCTGCTGGGCTTTTAATTGGATCTTATTTGAAACTTATTTTTTAGTTGTGAACAACAGGGTCCTAGAGGGCATTTTTCCTTCCATTTCCACAGTTAAGTGTGATTCTGAAAAAGTACATAGAACGTAGCGTAGACTTTCTGTGACTTTACATTTCAAAAGTTGTACTTTTGCCCTGCAAGCTGAAAGACCAATTAACATGCTGTTGTGTAGCGGTCTATTGTCATTTAAAATCATCTTCCTTGTTCATATTAAGAACCTTTAAAGACAAAGCAACAAGGAACAAAAGTGGGATTTTGTTCCTCACTGTGGTGGAAACCTGATTCCCAAGTAAGCTAAAGCCTATAGAGATGCGCATAGATGGATAGCTGTAGGTGCCAGCAGAGTGAAGCTAAATTGTATAGTAATACACTGCTTTCATTGTTAATAGTTAATGATTGCCCCTCGTGTATCATTGTATCCCTTAGATTGACCTTCATCCAGAATGTCACTCACAAACTCTCTCTCATTTCCTCTGACCCAGTGTACAGGGGAAGCAGCATGTCAGCATATTCACTCCAGGAACAGGAAAAACAACAAGGCATGTGAAGAAGTCTTGCACATCCTGTGGCATGACACACATGCGAGGTGCTTTTGAGGTTTATTAAGGGTACGGAATCCCAGGTTGTAGTTCCGAGGCACATTTTTCAATATGACCCATAAAATAAAGGTATGTCAGATGAAGCTACTGATCCACTTGAGCTTTGAGGATGGATTTGAAGCATAAGGGCCAGAGTTTGCACGAATAGTTCTGCGTCCAGTACACCTAAAAAAAAAACAAAAAAAAACAATGGTACAATAGTAAATGGACTTTTGAGGATGGGTTCCGTTTTGAGACGGGTTTCCTCTGAAGGTATCTTCCTCATGCCATCTCAGGGTGTTTTTCCACACCATAGTCATCTCTACATTAGAGAGAAACTTATTCTTTCACGCTAAATTATTTCATGCTAATTTTATGTCTGTAAAGCTTATTTGTACATTGTTAAAAAGTGCTATACATATATAAAGCTAAAGCGAATTGAACTGTGCTCTTTGAAAGGGTGCGTTCTGGAATGAATATGAATAAGGATTAATTGTTGCGTCCGTTGGCTGCTAGCAGACTTCCTCTATTTTTCTTTTAAGGTTTTTTTTTGGAGAACTAATGAGTTCCTCTGATAACATCCCCCTCCAGACACACACACACACACACACACACTACCCCACACGCAAACTGACCCCTCAGAATCTGTGAGCGTGTGTGTACAGCCCAGTCTCACAACATTCTGTGATATAGTCACAATATTTAATCTATTCATTCATAAACATGTATTTCCATCGTTTATTTCGTGCATATTTCCATCTAATGTATTTCAGTAGAACGTGTTTTTCGTGTTTCCTGCTACACACAGGGAGTTGTGCTTTCCTTGGATGCATTTAAAAAGATTTCCAACCAACTAAAATAAATAAATAAACGAACGAATGAATGAATGAATGAATATATATATAATTAAGGGGGTATGGTGGCTTAGTGGTTAGCATGTTCGCCTCACACCTCCAGTGTCGGTGGTTCGATTCCTGCCTCGGCCATTTGTGTGTGTGGAGTTTGCATGTTCTCCCCGTGCCTCAGGGTTTTTTTCTCCCGGGTTCTCCGGTTTCCCCCGGCCCAAAAACATGCACGGGAGGTTGATTGGCATCTTGGAAAATTGCCCCTAGTGTATGAATGTGTGTGTGAATGTGTGTGTGTGTCCTGCGATGGGTTGGCATTCCATACAGGGTGTATCCTGCCTTGATTCCCCTAAGACGCCTGAGATAGGCACAGGCTCCCTGCGACCCGAGGGAAGATCGGACAAAGCAGTAGAAGATGAATGAATGAATTTGTATTTAATGTGATCAAAACCTTATTCAAATTTTCTAGTGTATTTATTATATCAATTTTAAATACTTTTTTTTTTATTATAAACTAGGGAATATTTTATATTACTGTGGAAAATACTGATCCTGGACCAGCAGTTATAAGCATATTTTCTCTTGATTAGGAACCAGAAGCAGCAGCAGGCAGTGGTTTGAGTGAGAAAATTCCAGAGCGAATTTTATAGGAGTCTCAAGTGTCAAGTTGGTGGTCTGTGGCCATGCCTTCTCCAGCCTTACACACGCTCCACCTATACTCCGCTGTTTTTCCTTCCTCAGCCACATTTGTGATTTATTAGATAAATAGGTGGATAGATAGCGAATAAAATTTACATAATAAATACACTAGATTAGATGAGATTAGATTCAACTTTATTGTCACTGCACATGTGGGCACAAGGCAACGAAATAGAGTTCGCATCCAACCAGAAGTGTATTTCACCGTGCAATAACTAGTATATACATTCAGTATATACTACATTTTAATAAGGTTTTGATCACATTAAAAACACATTCATTGGCGGAAACCTCTTCTTGGTTGGTCGGAAATCATTTTAAATGAATCCAAGGGAAGATCAAATCAAAGCCTTTCCCTGTATGTAGCATGAATACACTTTATATTTAGTACATACTGAGTGACGAGGGAAATACGTGTGCTTTTCAAGAATGAATAGATTAGATATTGTGACTATGGATGTGACAGGATGTCGTGAGACTGGGTTGGTTTATCAAGGCACTCTTTCCTCCTGTGTACAAGTGATTAATGTATGTTTGTCAATGTACCATAAATGAATACTTTTCATGTTTATAACGTAACAGATTACAGATTTATAATGATATACATTTCTCTCAAAATCTCTCCATTTAATCAAATTATTGATTATTTAATATTTATTTTACTCTGGAAATGATTCTTTTAATATTAATTTCTTGTTAATGAATTTCTGGTTACTTTTTTTAGTGGTTGTTTCAATTGTAAAATATGGTACGTATGGCTCCTTTCCCTGTATGTAGCACGAAAAACACTTTCTATTTGGCCGAAAAAAAAAAAAAACGTCTGAAGCACAAGATATACTTTCATTGGATGGAAATACATACTGAGTGACATGAAAACAGAGGAAACAGAAAAATACACATTGAGTGACATGAAAACATACACGTCCTTTTCAGGATGTCGTGAGACTGGGTTGGTTGATCAAGGCACTCATTCCTCCTGTGTACAAGTGGATGTGTTTTTCATTTAGACACATCTGGGCTGAATATATGAATGTGTTTGACTGTTGTGTAAAAATAGTATGTTTCTGGGGATATCATTGTGTCACTATACATATAGTGTATATTGTATAAAACAAAACAGTATATTGTGTGTGCGAAATATATATATATATACACACACACACACACACACACACACACACACACACACACACATATATATATATTCACACACAATATACTTTTGTGGGTATGTATGTTTTGTGGGTATAATGTACGAAAATGCTCTGTTGATCAGGGAATACATTCCTCCAGCGTGCAAGTAGATGTGTTTCTCATTTTGGTAGTAACAGCTGGGCTGAAAATGTGAATGTGTTTGTCTGTTGTGTAACAAGGGCCTATTTTCGGTTGCCAGGAAATCCCCACTCAACTGCCCCTGAAGAAGTGCGTGGTGGTGGGGAACGGAGGAGTTCTAAAGAACAGCGGCTGTGGCAAAGAAATCGACCAGGCCGACTTTGTAATGAGGTAACGCCGGCTCACTGCGCTTTCTAACACACATGATTAGAAACAATTGTTGAGGTTTCCGACAATTTTGTCGAGAAGGGTAGCTTCGTCTGCTTCATCTTAAATAAAGGCAAGGATTAGTGTAGTCTGGGGTCTTAATTAAGGTGATTTGTTTGGAGTAATACATAAATTAGCATTACAGTATCAATAACCACAATATACATTATCATACTCGTGGGCGACCAAGTAGAGGGTGGAGCATACACTTCTACATCTACCTGTTTTGTTGTTTTGTTGTGTTGCAATAATTTTCATAAGATTGGAATTTTATATATATATATATGTGTGTGTGTGTGTGTGGGTGTGTGTTTACAGTAAAATGCAAATGTTTTTATTGCTATAATAATAATCATTATTATTATTAGGGCTGTCAAAAGATGAAAATATTTAATGATGATTAATCGCACAAACGTGATGGATTAACTCGTGATTAATCTCACAATCACGCGTTTTTCAATGTACCACAAATGAACACTTTTCATGTTTCATGTTTTATATATTACACATTTACGGCGTTCGGCAGTCGTCCTTATACGTAGCAACTTTCAACTGAGCATTAAGGGCCTTGCTCAAGGGCACGATTTGAAACTGCGAGCTTCCAGTCCAGACGCCAATGCCTTAACCACGGAGCTGCCACCTCCCAAAGTATTTGTGTTAGACATCACACCACTAAATTATAGTTATTATCATGCAGAATATGCGGGAAGGTTCAATTAATGTTGAACAATCATGCACAGTATTACTTTGCAGCACTTCTTACTTCTGCAATTATATTTGATCATCTATATTTGGATACCTTTTCTAAGTCCTCACATGCTACTGGATTTTTCCCCTAGCAAAAAAAAACACAAAACTCATCTCCAGATGAGCTATTTCTGTAGGACTTAATTACACACTATAGACTGAACTTCGTCAAAAGCTTTACATCTGACCTTATTGCTTACACTCTTAAAACTATAAAAAAAATATATATTTTAACATGATGTAAGGTTTCATTTGACCTTGATGTTGTGGAGCATAAATTGTGTAGGATGTACATGATCAATTGTTTGAACATGAAGTAGCACTTTTGGTACACGTCAATTTTGTTTCTCGCCACTTTACGACAAGTGAAAAATACACTTTCGCCACTCGTTGCATGCTCTGAATTCGACACGGACCCGTGTTAAAACAGATGCATAAAGAGTCTTAGTGCCATAATGTGCCCTAGAAATTCATTTCTTTGTGATTCCTGTGCATTTTGAGGTAAAGTGTACTGTAAATTACAATATACAATACAGTACTGCATTAAAAAAAGTACTCATTCAGTACACATCAGCTCTCATCATGAGGACAATAAGGAATTACAGTACTGAGCTATTACTATAAACCTGTATTTTGTTTAGTGCATATTCTTTTAATTTTGAAAGTAATTACATTAAATGTATGTATATTTCTATGAAATTCATGTACATGTTAAATACATTCCGTAATATAGTGTAAACATTTAACGTGTTAACTGTATTTGAGAATGATAAAATACTCAATTTTCCAAAAAACTTAATTGTAAAACTGCATTACGCTGCTAATATTTTCTCTTCCACACATAATAAGATGTTTTTATCATTTACAAATGATAACTGATGTTGTCCGAACCTTGCATGCCAAGGGGTGTCTGATGTTTTCCCAGTGCAGTCCCGGTGCAGGTGCAGGTTTTTCATTCTAACCAATCAAAGGTCACACCAAGCAGTTGAAAATAAAAATGATTTGGTGTAAACAGGTCAAATTTGAGGAAATGATTGGACACCCCTGTTGTATGCTCCTCGGAGCATTGATTTTCTGACTGCCTTCTTTTGTTTCCTGTTTAGATGTAACCTGCCCCCACTGTCCAAAGAATACACTGATGATGTGGGCAGGAGGACCCAGCTGGTCACAGCTAATCCCAGTATTATTGAGAAAAGGTAATTGTATATATCTTATACATCCTAAACAAGATATATAAACTAACAATGTGAATAAATGGGGCTGTAGAACAACATTGTGACATGATACTCTGCTTTTATGGTAAAATATGAAGAGAAATTAATGAGATGAAATCTGAACCAGATTTCATATATATATATATATATATATATATATATATATATATATATATATATATATATATATATATATATATGTGGTTAAAGGCTTTGCCTTTCTCAATGCTTCCTACTTTATATATTTATTTCCAATTCTGGATATATTTCTCCAAAATCATAGTTTCAGAATCATTAGAATGTACTATTGAGGTGCTAGCTTTGTTAACATTTGTTGCATTGGCCTCTGGGCCAGAAGCTTGTGGGTTTAAATCCCACCACCAGCACTAGCACCACCAGAGCTGCCACTTAGTTGGCCCTTGAGCAAGGCCCTCAACTGCTCAGTGTCTGCCAAATAGCGTAACTCTTAAGAAAATATAGCCCATGAGGTGTTTCAGATAATTCGATGTGCTTCCATTTTCCCAGTGCAGTGCAGTTCTTTCTCAGCCCAAAATATATTGTTCATTCAATTATATTCACTCGATCCATTTTCTCCTCTCTCCTTCTCTTTTCCCCAGCTTTCAGAGCCTTCTTTGGTCTCGCAAGGCTTTTGTGCAAAGCATGAAAGCGTACGGCTCCAGCTATATCTACATGCCGGCTTTCTCCATGAAGCCAGGTACGGACTTGTCCCTGCGTGCCTACCATGCCCTGGCTGATTCGGCCTCCAACCAGACGGTGCTGTTCGCCAACCCTGACTTCCTAAAGAACGTGGGCCGCTTCTGGAAGAATCGCGGCGTCCACGGCCGGCGTCTTTCTACGGGCCTCTTCTTGGTGAGCCTGGCCCTGGGAGTGTGTGAGGAGGTGACGGCGTTCGGCTTCTGGCCGTTCGCGCTCGGCCTGGACCAGCAGCCTGTCAGTCATCACTATTACGACAACGTTCTGCCTTCGTCTAGGTTCCACGCAATGCCTGAGGAGTTCCTGCAGCTCTGGCACCTCCACAAGAGCGGTACCCTGAGATTGCGCCTGGGCCGCTGCGCTTAAGAGGGGGGAAAAAATGGGGGAATTTCGCCAGCTTCATCTACTCAACAAATTAGCATGAGAAGAAAAAAAAAACCTTTCCAAAACACACCCAACTGATTCCACCCCTAGTGTCGGCTTGATCCCTTGGAGTAGACACTGAATACCACCCGCACCGTCGACTACCCATCTCCCCACCCCGACTAACACACAGAGGTATTCACACACAGATAGACACCCACACACTTTCTTTTTGGTTGCTAAGGGACTGTCTCAGACCTGCCAAGAGCGGTGCGAGTGTGTTGAATGGGATCGCGGCGTGGGTTGGTATAAAGCCGTAGCTGCATTTACAGCAGCTGTTCTCCTAGACTCTGGATTAAGATGGAGAGCATTCTGAGGCGTGCATGGAACAAGTTATTTTACAAGACATTTTAAATGCCCCCTGATATAAAGAGAAGTCAAGGGTTCTTTTTTTTCCCCTCCGTGTAGCCAGGATTGAGTGGGACCGGGTGCGGGTAGAAAATGGAATTTCTTTTGTTTGTTTTTTGTTTTTTTAGTTACAACATTCGATGTACAAACAGATTATGGTGAAGAAACAAGTTTTTGTTTCTGTTTTTTTTTTTGTGCATATTATTCCCAACCGTGACACTGAGGTCCTTACTTTATGAAAATGGGAAGATTTTGGGTGTGAAATGAATGTATTGTCAATGCACTGCTGTACAGCCACAATTTAACTAACGATTCATTCCTAATTCCAAGCTATCAGGTGTTTGTTCAGTGCTTTGTTTGGAACGGAGATTTATGATTATGGCATTCTTTTGTTTTGTTTTTTTAATGGCATTGTATTGTTTGTTTATGTCATCGAGTCAGAATGGTTATAAAGCTTTGTACATGCGCCATGAAAAAAAAACTTGTCAGGCATCAACTACTACATTAACGCATCAGTCCTTTTTGTTTTGTGATAACTGCTGAAAGATTCACAGTGGATGTGATGTGTCTTCTTTGACCTGCAGTCTCTACTACTTTTTGTCTTGATTTGATATTATGAGTCATTTTATAGGATAAAAAAAAAGCCTCCTGCTGTTGGGATGAGAATCAAACTCTTCGTTGGCACTAACGCTGCCGGCAATTGCTCAGGTGCTGGACACCTGGCTGTAGACTGCAGTCTGTACATAAATGTCACGATTTCCTCTGAATGTACTGTAAAGGACATTTCGGGCCGTCCTTTTAGTCGACTTCTTAGTTGCATTCTACCTGCTTTTAATCTGTCTTCATCGTCTCATAACTAAAGAAAACATCATTTTTTTAGGACTAGTTGCTAGTTTTGATATATATATATATATATATATATATATATATATATATATATATATATATATATATATATATATATATATATACTATATATATATCTCACCTGTTCCTAGCCTTTACAGCCGTCCGACGCGCATCATTATTACTCATCGATATCCCGATCCCAAGGGTTAGCAGTGCAAAGATTGAAACGCATACGCACTCATGGACGCTTGGGGTTTGCTCAAGGCTTGGCATGTTTCCATATTCACTGTCTCTATTCCATCTGTTCACATTCCTTGAGAGGTCGAGTGCCTTTTAAATGTGAAAGGGAGGGAAAAAAAAGGAAAAGAAGAAGAAAAAAAAGAGACACCAGCAGTGGTAAATAAAGACTATTACTCTTGCCTTCATTTTTTGTTGTTGTTGTTGTTCCTCGTCAGCAATTCTTCATACTGTTACTGGATTTTGCATTCACTCCAGAAGGAACTTGAAACAATGGGTGTTTTACGGGGTCAGAAGCTGGTTACGTATGGAGCAAGTTGAGAGTCCGCCTTGTTTCTCACCGAGTTGCCATTTAAAGGCACGTGTTGTATAACTGTAACGGGAAGATATTTTAGTAAAGACACTGGGCATTAGAATTTATGTTATTTGCACCTGTTCAGTATTGTGAATGAGTGAGATTATTGCTTGTATAGCGGTTTGCATGACTGTGGTTTGTGTATTTGATAAGGAAAACAATTTCAATTGAAGGATGTTTGTTTTTTTCTCTCTCTCTCTCTTTCTTTCTTAATGAATATAGATTTATTCTAACATTTCTGCCCCATTTTTTTTATTTTGCGTTCTGAGCCATGTTAAGCTGTCTACCCAAAGTGTAACAGCGCTTACCTCAGCCATTTGTTCTCACGGGCAATTCCCAACGATAAACCTTTTTACGGAAACCAATGTGAAATACATATCGATTCAGGCCAGAATTTCGTTCGGAACAAGGCTCCTTTTATTGTTATTATTGCTGACTATGTTGAAATCGTTTGCCTTTTCGTTTCCGGCTTGGAAAGAAAACGAACGCGTGTGATTTATGTTTCATCGAAGATTTGAAATTGAGGCAATTCAAGCGCTGAAATTGAAAAACACACCCGTAATCACTCAGATCTTCTATGTTTGAGCATGTCATACTGAGAAAAAAAAAAGAAAAAAAAAAAAGAAGAAGAAGCGGAAAAAGGGAAGAACAGCTTGCACTGAACATTTTTTTGTGACAGATGGGTTACGGCAAGTGAGAACCAACGTGTTTCAAATGTTGGGAAAGATTGTGAAAGAATGTCATAAAATACTTAATAAACAGTTTCAACTGTATTGGTTCTTCCAAGCTGTATTTTTTCCCCACAGTAATAATGTCAGAACTATATTCTGTACTGTATGTGTTTTTGGACATTTATATTATAGTATAATTTATTAATTAATGGACATTAGATACCGGGGTGAATTCCACACATCATTCCCAGTGTTCCAGGGGATCGACTTTGAATCCACCACAGATATAATGGTGATTGAAATTGATTGAGGTCAATCAATATAATAATAATGTTTCATTAAAAATGAAACCATACGTTACAATTAATAACACAGTCACTGTGATTTTTTTAAGCTTAAACATATTGGATATTAGAGAACAACAGCATTAAGAACAAAAGCATTCTTTTGTTGTTAAAAATGTATGAACAAAAAAATTAAAAAAATTAATTTTTTTAAAAAAATGTATGAACAAACATCTTGACGTTATCTGCGCAAAGGGTGGACATTTTCATTTTCCAAATTGTCTAATGGAAAGCGAAATCCATATCTATTCTATTCGATTCGTTTTTATTTGTATAGTGCGGTAATAAAATAATGATAATGTATATAATGTCATATATATAAAATGTCATAATAAAATAATGTATAAAGTACAAATCACATAGTTAAGCCAACACACAGATGATATATATAATAAGTCAAGCATTGATTGATATCTATTTAAATTAACGACTTAAAACATAAATAAGGCCACGGGTATTCCTATCGAAACCTCCTGCTTGTTGTTTGGACTGACGATGAAATGTATGTCGGTGCTATGTAGATACCGCCAAGCGGGAATCAAAACAAGCTCAAAACAGAGTCTGTGCTCAGTGATTAGTGGCTTGGCGTTTGCGCATTGACGTTGTTAAACAGTTCACATTTAAATCACATAAATAAAAAGGAATGACTGAGGTCACAATATGAAGTTGTGTAAAAAGTAAGACCGCTCAATTTGCTTTAACGCATTACCTTTACTTCATTCCTGTCCCCCCTTGTTAATTATATGTTTGTACTCTAATGAATGAGCCAGTGGTGACTGTGGTGAAGGGAAAAACTCCCTGAGACAACATGAGCAAGAAACCTTAAGAGGATCCGGACACGGTGATGAATCATGCAGATCTATTAAGCTCTATTATTCATGATCACATGGGATAATGGTCTGTACATGCAGGCCCTATTTTGAAACAATTAGCTGTTTTTGTCCGATTTAGGTGATCGCAATTGGACCTCCATTAGATTCGATGATATTCGTGTTCAACTGTAAAAAAGACACAAGCTTTAACCAATCTACGAAACTATGATGTGGAAACAAATACTACAAATAATTAAAAACAGGATTGCTCCAGCGTACCAAGGAAGAGAGAACAAGTTAACACACATGGTTATTTGGGTATGTGCGTGCGATGCTCCTGTAGATAAACTCTACAGGAGTAGTTAGCATTTTTAAAGCAGCCCACTATTTATGACCAGACCGCGCGCGCGCGCGTGCGTGCGTGCGTGCGTGCGTGCGTGTGTGTGTGTGTGTGTGTGTGTGTGTGTGTGTGTGTGTGTGTGTGTGTGTGTGTGTGTGTGCTCAACTTTTAAGAACAGATCATTCTCTCTCATTTAATTTCTCTATGTTCTAGGAATAAGGGGCACGGTGGCTTAGTGGTTAGCACGTTCGCCTCACAGGGTCCGGGTTCGATTCCCGTCTCGGCCATGTGCTTGTGGAGTTCTCCCCGTGCCTCAGGGGTTTTTTCTCCGGGTTCTCCGGGTCCCTAGTGTGTAAATGTGTGAGTGTGTGTGTGTGTGTGTTTGCCCTGTGATGGGTTGGCATTCCATCCTGCCTTAATGCCCATAGACGCCTGTGATAGGCACAGGCTCCCCGTGACCCAAGGGAAGATCGGATATAGCGGTAGAAGATGAATGAATGAATGTTCTAGGAATAATTATCTACTAGCTAAATAGTAGTGAAAATCAGACTTGCGACTTTTAAACTAACAGAAGTATTGTTACCCATCCAGTGCATTTTAAACAGTGTGAGAGCAGAGACGTGGCTGTCACCTAGGAGACGGCTATGTGCCTTAGAGCTGTATTTATTGATCAAAGGCAAAATTTGCACAAAGAGCGACAGAGAGGAAACCATGATCACAAGCTTCTTCTGTCCTTTTTTTGTTTGTAGCAAAGAGATCTATAATGACATCAGTGTGTTGCCTGAAGTCAGAACGAATATCTAGGAGATTATATACTCCGAGAGATAATTCCCAGATAAGGGCTGATCACAGATAATAGAAAAGAGGATGTTCCTAGGGTTTGTAATTAACTGATGCACCAATGCGATGAAATCTCATAATCTGCACATTCAGCTGAACAGCTCAGAATTTTCTACAATACTCGGAAGCTTCTGAATGCACTTGGGGTTTGCACAGAAAGCATTTTGTGCCCGGTGTTAAAAAATGTATCCAAGCTCAAATAAACGCATAGAAGTGAAAATGTTCATTCGGTTTGATTTTTTTATAGGGCTTTTAACAGTGCAAATTGTCTCAGTGGAGCTTTACAGAGATAAAAAGGAAATAAAACTGTATAAAAGAGAATATAAGTTTACTGCGTTAATGTTTGTTCCTTATAACCGCCACTGTAACAGAACAGCAGAAGGACATTATTCATAATCACACACTACACACTCTGCTTTCTGCATCAGGGAGGGGGTGTAGCTCAGTGGGGAGGGGGTGTAGCTCAGTGGGGAGGGGGTGTAGCTCAGTGTTCTAAGGCTCTGGGCTGCTGATCGGAAGATCTGGGTTCGAGCCAAGCTGGTGCCCTTGGGTCCTTGAGCAAGACCCTCTGTGCTCCAGGGGTGCCGTATCATGGCTGACCCTGTGCTCTGACCCCAACTACTAAGCTGGGATATGCGAAGAAAGAATTTCACCGTGGTGTAATGTATATGTGACAAATAAAACCTATTCTATTCTTCAATCACACACACAATCACACTGCTAATAGTACAGAAATGGAGCCACCACAGTGATACCACATAAAAAATGCCCTCCTTGAAACTTATATCTAGTTAAGATTGACTAAAGTCAATCTAAACTAGCTTGAAACTAGCATTAATATCTAGTCTATTTTTTTTAGGCTTAAATCAGCTGAAGATGAACAAAAATATCCTTCTCTTCTAGCATGATAACAATCTAAAAAAAATAGTATTAACTTCAGAAGAATATCTATGTTTTCGAAAAGTCTAGTTATAACCCAGATCATCTAAATCCCATGGAATGACCGGTGGAATGGATCCCCAAGCAATGTGATCTTTAAAACCTAAGAAATAAAATAACAGTATTATAAGCATCAAAATCATTTCTCACTCTGTTGACAACCAAAAATGCAATATTAATAACATATTATTTATTATTTTATATATGCATTACTTAAATGAACATCTGCAATAAAATGTTAATAAAATACCAAAATGACTTTTTTTTTTCCATAGCAAGGTCTCGGGTTTCTTTTCTCTTCCTGTAATGTACAACCTTGATATCCCACAGAGTGTCAGAGTTCAGGGTGTAGTTAGCTTAAAATATCTCAGGGGTTGTTCAAGCCTATTCATTTGGTATTGAGCCACCACCCAATTTCATTAATTCATTCATTCATCTTCTACCGCTTTATCTGATCTTCCCTCGGGTCACGAGGAGTCTGTACCTATCTCAGGCGTCGATGGGCATTAAGGCAGGATACACCCTGATTGTAATGGCAACCCATCGCAGGGCACACACTCACATTCACACACTAGGGACAATTTTCCAAGGTGCCAATCAACCTACCGTGCATGTTTTTGGACCGAAGGGAATCGGAGAAAAACCCCACTGAGGCACGGGAAAAACATGCAAACTCCACACACAAATGTCGGAGGCAGGAATCGTGCTAACCACTAAGCCACTGTGCCACTAACATGTAATGATCTTATATTGACTTATTATTCAAATATACAGTCATACACACACATACACACACACACACACACACACACACACACACACACACACACACACACACACACATATATATATACAGTGGCAAGAAAAAGTATGTGAACCTTTTGGAATTTCATGGTTTTCTGAATAAATTTGTTTATACATAAAATGTTATTTGATCTTCATCTAATTCATTGGTATTGATAAACACAATGTGTCTAAAAATAATAACACCAAAAAAATCCAATCTTTCTTGTCTTTATTGAACACAATCATTCAACATTCAAAATGGCAGTGGAAAAAGTAAGTGAAACCTTGAGTTAATGACCTCAAAAAAGCTAATTGGAGCTAATTGGTTTTAGCAAACCCGGAGTCTTGTTAAGATAATAAATTTGGAGGTGTGGACTACAGATACTTTGACTAAAACCCCTCAAAACCTTTGGAGTTTGCTCTGCACAAGAAGAACATGATTATGTGAGCCATGCCTCGCCAAAAAGAGCTTTCAGAGGACCTACGATCAAGAATTGTTGATTTACATGAAGCTGGCGAGGGTTACAAAGTTATTTCAAAGACTTTAGAAATTCACCAGTCTACAGTTACGGCAAACAATCTACAAATGGAGACAATTTGGGACTGTTGCTACTCTACCTAGAAGTGGGCGCCCCGTCAAAATGACACCAAGAGCACAACGAACACTCATCAATGAGGTAAAGAAACAACCCCGAATGACAGGCAAAGATTTGAAGGCATCATTGGAACTTGCTAACATATCTGTTCATGAGTCTACAATACGTAAAACACTGAACAAGCAGGGTATCCACGGCAGGACACCGCGAAGGAAGCCGCTGCTTACTAAAAAGAACATTGCTGCACGCCTTAAGTTTGCAAAAGAGCACATTGACACTCCACAGCGGTATTGGCAAAATGTTTTGTGGACTGATGAAACTAAGATTGAACTATTTGGAAAAAACACACAGCACTACATCTGGCGTAGAAAGGGCACGGCATATCGTCATGAAAACATCATCCCAACTGTAAAGTATGGTGGAGGAAGCATCATGATTTGGGCCTGCTTTGCTGCATCAGGGCCTGGCCAGCTTGCAATCATTGAGGGGAAGATGAATTCCCAAGTATATCAGACAATTCTTCAGGATAATGTGAGAATGTCTGTACATCAGCTGAAACTGTGTAGAAAGTGGGTGATGCAACAGGACAACGACCCAAAACACCGGAGCAAGTCCACAACAGAATGGCTTCAGAAAAACAAAATCCGCCTTTTGGAGTGGCCAAGTCAGAGCCCAGACCTCAACCCAATAGAGATGCTATGGATTGACTTGAAGAGGGCCGTACACATGAGACGTCCAAAGAATATGACAGAGCTAAAGCAGTTCTGCCAGGAAGAATGGGCTAAAATTCCTCCTCAGCGATGTGCAGGTCTGATCCACAGCTACAGGAAGCGCCTGGTTGAGGTTATTGCTGCCAGGGGGGGGGTCAACCAGTTATTCATTCTAAGGTTTCACTTACTTTTTCCACTGCCATTTTGAATGTTGAATGATTGTGTTCAATAAAGACAAGAAAGATTGGATTTTTTTGGTGTTATTATTTTTAGACACATTGTGTTTGTCAATACCAATGAATTAGATGAAGATCAGATAACATTTTATGACAAATTTATTCAGAAAACCATGAAATTCCAAAAGGTTCACATACTTTTTTTGCCACTTGCCACTGTATATTGTATATATATATATATATATATATATATATATATCTATGGTACCCTTTGGTCAATGAAATGAAAGAAAAAGTCACAATGGTCACAGAAATAACTTTAATCTGACAAAAGAATTCAAATTTATTCAAATTTGAATTTGAATAAATTTGAATTTGAAAAGTAATAATAAATAAAAATTCTATAAATGTTAACCAATGAAAGTCAGACATTGTTTTTCAACCATGCTTCAACAGAATTATGTAAAAAAATAAACTCATGAAACAGGCATGGACAAAAATGATGGTACCCCTAGAAAACACAGAAAATAATGTGACCAAAGGGACATGTTAATTGAAGGTGTGTCCACTAATTAGCATCACAGGTGTCTACAACCTTGTAATCAGCCATTGGGCCTATATATATGGCTCCAGGTAATCACTGTGTTGTTTGGTGATATGGTGTGTACCACACTCGACATGGACCAGAGGAAGCAAAGGAAAGAGCTGTCTCAAGAGATCAGAAAGAAAATTATAGACAAGCATGTTAAAGGTAAAGGCTATAAGACCATCTCCAAGCAACTAGATGTTCCTGTGAGTACAGTTGCACATATTATTCAGAAGTTTAAGATCCATGGGACTGTAGCCAACCTCCCTGGACGTGGCCGCAGGAGGAAAATTGATGACAAATCTAAGAGACGGATAATCCGAATGGTAACAAAAGAGCCTAGAAAGACTTCTAAAGAGATTCAAGGTGAACTTCATGCTCAAGGAACATCAGTGTCAGATCGCACCATCCGTCGTTGTTTGAGCCAAAGTGGACTACATGGGAGACGACCAAGGAGGACACCATTGTTGAAAACGAATCATAAAAAAGCAAGACTGGAATATGCCAAACTACATGTTGACAAGCCACAAAGCTTCTGGGAGAATGTCCTGTGGACAGATGAGACAAAAATCGAAGTTTTTGCCAAGGCACATCAGCTGTATGTTCACAGACGAAAAAATGAAGCATATCAAGAAAAGAACACTGTCCCTACTGTGAAACATGGAGGAGGCTCTGTTATGTTCTGGGGCTGCTTTGCTGCGTCTGGCACAGGGTGTCTTGAATCTGTGCAGGGTACAATGAAATCTCAAGACTATCAAGGAATTCTAGAGAGAAATGTACTAGCCAGTGTCAGAAAGCTTGGTCTCAGTCGCAGGTCATGGGTCTTGCAACAGGACAATGACCCAAAACACACAGCTAAAAACACCCAAGAATGGCTAAGAGGAAAAAATTGGACTATTCTAAAGTGGCCGTCTATGAGCCCTGACCTCAATCCTATTGAGCATCTTTGGAAGGAGCTGAAACATGCAGTCTGGAAAAGGCACCCTTCAAACCGGACACAACTGGAGCAGTTTGCTCATGAGGAGTGGGCCAAAATACCTGCTGAGAGGTGCAGATGTCTCATTGACAGTTACAGGAAGCGTTTGATTGCAGTGATTGCCTCAAAAGGTTGCGGAACAAAATATTAAGTTAGGGGTACCATCATTTTTGTCCATGCCTGTTTCATGAGTTTATTTTTTTACATAATTCTGTTGAAGCATGGTTGAAAAACAATGTCTGACTTTCATTGGTTAACATTTATAGAATTTTTATTTATTATTACTTTTGTCAGATTAAAGTTATTTCTGTGACCATTGTGACTTTTTCTTTCATTGACCAAAGGGTACCAACAATTTTGTCCACGTCTGTATATATACATTATTAACCAATGCCACATGGTCAACAAAAGTCTCTATGTTTACATTTCAGAGTTAAAAAAAGATATCTTATTAAAGAAAGATATCTATTTATATAGATATCTAAAAAAAAAAGAAAAAGATCTATATAAATATCCGGATGTTTATGTTGCCATGTTGTCTATAAATCCTGTTTAAATTAATCAAAAATCATACAGTGAATACAAATGGAACAGGATTGTATCAGTAGACTGTCACACCCTGAAGTAACTGGGAATTTCTGAAATAGGAAATTTGTGTGAGAAAATTGTGTTCTCTTGAGAACACAAAGCTTGGAGTTGTCAGTGTTTCTAAAAGATTCCACTGGGCACTACTTACTGTGTGTATGTGTGTGTGTGTGTGTGTGTGTGTGTGTTAAACCAGTGCAGTCTTTTGTAGAAGAAAGAGGAAATC
The DNA here is from genome assembly GCA_030449085.1 of Kryptopterus vitreolus. Classification (NCBI taxonomy): domain Eukaryota; kingdom Metazoa; phylum Chordata; class Actinopteri; order Siluriformes; family Siluridae; genus Kryptopterus; species Kryptopterus vitreolus. The sequence continues at coordinate 11,821,598 of JACRUU010000008.1, read as the reverse complement.
CATCCTCTCTCATTTAATCTCTGTGCATTACAGGGATAATTAGTGGGGTCTCGACTATCCAACTTGGATTAGTGCGTGTAGAAAACTCTACATGCAAGAGCACAGAAACTCTTCTGTAACATGGAAGTTTCCCCCACTGTGGCACGAATAAAGGTTTATCTTATCTTATCTTCATTCCCCAGAAGCACAAAGTGGCCTCTGGTTGAAAAGGACATATACAGAGGTAGGATGTCAGGATTAATCATGCAGGTCCAAAGAGAAGAAAGGGCCAGGAGCACTGGTCACTTGTACCTTGTGTTTTACTCGACGTTGAGAAAGAGAGAGAAAGAAAAGATTGTTAAGCATGAGTATTGTTTAACAATTCTGTACAGTGTGATCAAGTTGGGACAAGATAAGCTATTGCAGCATAACTAAAAGGAGAACACAGAACTGAGGGTTTTACGGAATAAGAGGCAACAAATATTCAGGATCATAAAAACAATATAATAATACTCACGCCAAAGCCTTTTACTGTTGAGACAGAAAGGCCATCCAGAGATGATATATAACCCGGAAGTTTCCTTCTAGCTGCATGTGCTCCAAGATAATATAAGCCTGTAATATAAATTCCTAGCCTAGCCTGTAATATAAATGCATTTTCGAGTGATATTTGGAGGATGTGGATCCTGTTAGCAGAGGCTATTTCAGGTTCCTTCACACCGACACCTGATCCTGGTACTGGATATCCACATTACCAATAAAATAGTACAGAGTCATTCTGCTAAGATGCAGTCTGTGGATGGTTTAATTCTGTGCGGTCAAGTACAAAGGTACAAAGGCGATTTGCTTCAGACGTTGAATTTAGGCAGCGCACGTGTGGTCAGCACACGAGACGTCTCTGACACTTGGGAGGTGGTTGCCCAGTGGTTATGGTGTTGGTCTCCGGACCAGAAGATCATGGGATAAAACCCCACCACCACAGTATGGGCAGTATGGGTTGAGATTAGGAGCTCTCCCTTTAAGAGAGTCCTTTATCCTCACTGGTTCCCAGTGTAAAAGGCACCTGGAATCCAGAAATCTTGCTGGTTGAAATCAAATACTTATTTCCCCTCATTAAAATGCAAAACTATTTATAATTTTTTTTTCAAAATGCATTTTTCTAGATATCGTTTGTTGATATTCGGTCTCTCACTGTTCAAATAAACTGTATAGACCAGGGATCACCAACCTTTTTGTAACTGAGAGCTACTACATGGACACCGAGTCATATAAAGGGCTACCAGTTTGAAATACTCCTCTGAAATAACAAATTTACCTTTAGTTATATATTATTATTATTATTATTATTATTAATGATACTCATTTATCTATGTAAATACACTTGACAGTGACTATCAACAACGAATTAACTACATTTTACATTATAGACGCATCTCACTGATGAGTTGTGCACTTTTTATAGCAAGCCTGAGAGCTACTCATGTGCTCCTTGGGGGCTACCTGGTGCCCACGGGCACCACGTTGGTGACCCCTGGTATAGACGGATCATTGCTTTGTCAGTGGGCAAAAGTATAAAATCAGCAGGATATCAAATCATTTTGCCCTGACTCTAATAGAATAGCCTTTGTTTGTCACATATACATTACAGCACAGTGAAATTCTTTCTTTGCATATCCTGGGTTATTTTCGGAACTTGGGGTCAACCCTGATACAGCGCCCCCTGGAACATAGAGGGATAAGGGCCTTGCTCAAGGACCCAAGAAGGGCAGCTTGGCGATACTGGGGCTCGAACCCTCGACCTTCCGATCAGTAACCCATTGACTTAAACCACTGAAATTGTTTCTTGGCATATCGGAGCTTGTTTTTCGGCGCTCAGAGGTCAGGGCCAGTCATGATACAGCGCCTGCTAGAGGTTAAGGGCCTTGTTGAAGGGCACAAGAGTGGCAGTTTGTCGATACCGGGGTCTCGAACCCCTGACCTTCTGATCAGTAACCCAGTAGCACTCGTCCTCGCGCCATGTTCCATACATTACACAATTGATGTGTTGTTATAAAGAACACTAATGCTCATGCGCATTTCTTGTGACGATGTTGGTGATGAAGGTGATGGAGGTGATGGTTGTTGTGGTGATGGTGATAATGGTGATGGTTGTTGTGATGATGACGGAGATTGTGGTGATGGTGGAGGTGATGATGAGGGAGAGAGAGAGAGAGAGTGATGATGATGATGATGATGATGGTGTAAATGGTAAATGTGAAGTTAATTAAGGTTCCTTTGACACAGCGGGTGTCCGACACAAGCTCCTTCATTATTTGCATTTGTTTGTAATTTGCTCTTGATGGTGCTTAATGCTGTTCTGTTTACCACCTAAACCAGACCCTGATTAAGTTTAAAGCTACCAACAAATCCACACACGATGGCACGAATATATCAATCGTGCTACCTTTCACGCACTCTAGCTGCAACCTTTCTTTAAAATCTGCACACTAAAAAGTGAATTGCTTTACGGCAAAGAAAAAACAAAAACAAACTCAAATATTTTGTTTGCTTAAACACATCGTTTTATGTCATATTTGATCAGTATTCATTTATTTCCGTATTTAGCATTAGCTTTTGTGAAGCTGCTTTAGGACAATGTGCATTTTTGAGAGTGCTATGCAAATAAAGTTGAAATTATTCATTCATTCATCTTCTACCGTTTTATCCGATCTTCCCTCGGGTCACGGGGAGCCTGTGCCTATCTCAGGCGTCTATGGGCATTAAGGCAGGATACACCCTGGATGGAATGCCAACCCATCGCAGGGCACACACACACATTCACACACACATTCATACACTAGGGACAATTTTTCCAAGGTGCCAATGAACCTACCGTGCATGTTTTTGGACCGGGGGGAAACCGGAGAACCCGGAGAAAAACCCCCTGAGGCACGGGGAGAACATGTAAACTCCACAGACACATGGCCGAGACGGGAATCGAACCCAGATCCTGGTGGTGTGAGGCGATCGTGCTAACCACTACGCCACCGTGCCCCACAAGTTGAAATTAATTGAATTATTATTATTATTATTAGTAGTAGTAGTAGTAGTAGTAGTAGAAGTAGAAGTAGTATTAGTATTTTATCCGCTGCAAAACAAGGAATCCTGAAAGCACCCTCAGCCCACACATCCCTGAATTCACTTATTATGCTATAGCATTTTTGCAGACTTGTATAGCACAGCTGGCTTGATGTCTGCCATTTGGTGCTGCTTCTTGACACGCACATTATGCCTACATACTTGAGTCAAAGCACAGCTTGAGTTGGAAGACCATCCAAAGAAATACATCTTTAATAGAGTCTTGGTTTACAGCCAGACATGACATTAACAGCAAACGCAGTCTGCCAAGAGGAAGCTATTTTAATGACTGTTTTATATCCTGTCTGTGTTTGTGTTCAGATTTCTAACAGCAAAATTACTAGAGGATGAATGAGGTGAATGCTGACATGTTGATAATATTTAGGACGAAGTCTCCATGCCGTGTACACAGGTATACATTAAGCATTGTGTCCAAAATGATTGTAGGTACAGTAGTAAATAATTTTTTTTTTACCATTTACAAGGTAAAAATTATTTCACATTGCTATAGCAGTGGCGTTATTCTCACTATATAGGTGATCAGTGTTTGGAAGGTTACTTTGGAAATGTAATAGGTTACAGGTTACAAATGACCCTATTAAAAATGTAATATGTAGTATAACTTTTCAATTCCCTGTAACTGACAACATTACTGATTACGCCATGAGTGTAACCAGTTACTCCCCAACACTGTGAGTGAGTGCCTGATTCATTCTGACCCCCTACCTCTGGTTGGAGCTGTCTTTAATTGGAGGTCACTCCAATTAGTGGTCGTTCATTAGTCGCAGTTTACGTGAACAGTTCTGTTCAGTTTACCAATTTTTTACATTTACATTTACAGCATTTGGCAGACGCCCTTATCCAGAGCGACTTACAACTGAGCAATTGACGGTTAAGGGCCTTGCTCAAGGGCCCACTAGTGGTAGCTTGGTTGTTTATGGGGTTTGAACCTGCGATCTTCAGGTCCAGAGGCCAACACCTTACCACTAAGCCACCACTCCCTATTTTAAGATCTTAATTCTTTTACAATTGGACGCACATAAAAAAATGTATAATTAGTATTTTATTAGAGTTTTATTTGTATAGATCCTGCATTTTAATAATCTGTACTTAACCATGAGTGAGAACATAACATGACCAAGGAGAAGGTACTTACACTGAAATGAAGGAGAGATGAAACCTTGAAAGGAATGATTTTTAGCAGAGGAAGGTGCATGGGCCTCTGGGCTGCACTGTGAATCAGGGGTTATTTATGTTAATAAGGACTACAAGATAATGGTTAGTCATAACAATATCATTTTAACAGTGCTTAAATACAAATGTACTGACTGGAGTAAACGTGTCTGCAGATAATAACTTAGAGAGAGCAATAATAGAAGGAGCCTGTAAGGCTCATTATTGGGATCCTAATGAGAACAGAGTTTTGGCTTCAAAATGTGTATTATGTTCCATATGTGTGTGTGTGTGTGTGTGTGTGTGTGTGTGGGAGAGAGAGAGACAAAATATGTGTGTTTGTAATTGGAGGACAGCAAGTTCACCAAGACTCTCAATGCCTTTGGTGCATCATGAGATTATTATGGGCTTCTATTTCCAATAAGGTACAGGATATGTTCTATATAGAACTGAGCAAATGGCCAGTGCAGATTGTCGACGTTGTGCTTCTCAAAAATCTATATTATCGTCCTATTTTTTTTTTAAATCAAAGAATAATTAAATAAATTTGATTCTAGATATCAGTTATATTACACCGCATTATTTTGGATTTGAGAATAAATATAGAGGGCAATGACATTTATAAAATAAATAAATAAATAAATAAATAACCATCTTGAATATTGCTTTAATTGTGTTACAGGCACAGACTGCTGGAATTTCCCAAAGTGTTGCGGAGTGCAAATCTCTAAAAGGCTTCGATTGTTCAGTGTGTGTTCCCGCATTTATTTACTGCCCTCCGTTTAGCCTCTCAAGTTACTGCTCTGACTGCTGACTCACATCACAGTGCCGCCAAGGCTCGCCATCGCCCTTTCTTGCGAAGGAGGAAAAAAAATTTTGGGAAGAAAATATACATCTGGATGTTTGTAAGGCAGGACTGGTGGCAGAGTGTGATGGACAGAAGTAGGCGCAAATGTTTGCAGGAGGTCCTATTGAGCTAGAATTGATTTCACACACTTGCTTACAAATTTATCCTTCATTTATATATTTTCCGTCTTTGCACCAATGAAAGCATTTTTTAAAAGAGTTAAAAGAGCATATCAATACAAAGCATCTCTATCTCGGTCAAAAATACAGACATGTTGCTGTAAAAAAAAAAAAAAAAAAAAATAGAAAGCCTTGTCCTTGTGTGAATCGTCTGCTGTCAAATCCTTCACTTCAGGGTAAGTAAGACATAATAAGAGATAATGGGATAATAAGAGGTTTTTAACCTTTCAATGAGCATACATGCTGCCTAGAAGAGGTGTATCACACCAGAAATAAATCACATATGGGAATTGTGCCCTAATAGAAACATTATGCTTGGTTTCATGCTTTAATACAATTGTCTCTGTCTGTGGTAAAAAAAAAAAGATGTGTAATCACTTCAGAGATTGCACACACCATTACTCAATGTTAAAAATGGTTAAACAATGACAAGGAACAAAACTTGATCTGCAAAACTATCAGTCAACGTAACGCTAAAAGAAAAAACAAAGACTGCATTGTACATTAACTTGCCTCCGTAATATACACTTAAGAGTAATTAAGTGTTAACGATACCTAACTTATTTACTTACATATTACCTTGTGTTACTATTGCACAAATTGCTATCTCATGTTGCCACGTTTTACACTGTGATGGTCACTTTTCCAAGAATCTTCACATTTATGCATATAGATCTTCACATATATTTATGTATGTATATATATATATATATATATATATATATATATATATATACATACATATACATGTGTATGTATGTATACATTGCTTTTTTTACTGACTGGTAAAATGCTAACTGGTACTGTACTTGTATTCTGCACAATGAAGTCTAATCTAATCTAAAAGAAACCTCAGCGTGTTCTAATGGTCTTTTTCTGTCAACTGATCATAACTCATCCTTGAACAATTAAAGGCCATGTCATGGAGAAGTTGCCCTTGAATCTATAATGATCTCAGATGTTGAGCTAATTTATGAGATGATCATTAATTCAACTAACTTAATATAAGGCTGTGGAAAGGATGTTACTCATAATCATACACTCCGGCATTCATGATATTTCCCACTCTGAACAAAGCTGGCCAGAGGATATTAAACAGATACCTGCTTTATCAAAGCCGACTCAATGATATTGTAGCATTCCGACATTAATCAGACAGGTTATCGTTTGTGAACGCTTCATTTCACTTTCTCTGGATTATTGTTTTGGCCGTAACCCAACGCCGTACACAACATGCAACAAACGGCTGCTCAACTGTTTTCCCTGAACCTTTCTCCCTCTAACTCCGATCACATGGAACTTAACACACATGGAACCTACACAACAGAACATTCCAACTAACTGTTGCTTCTAAGCACATGTAATAACATTACAATAACATCAAATCAAACAATGAATCACTTTATTAAGAATACAATTTTTAATTATTTAAATAAATAAAAAATATGTATGGGAACATTGTGTGGAAGTTTTCACGTCTACAAAATACAAACTCTACCCAAGAACTAAGTCATGTTAACGATCCCATCCATCCCTGTGTCTACAACCATCAACCATCTCTCATGCTTTTAATGTGGTAAATGCAACTTGACCTAGAGTAGCTATAGATTCATTGTTAGAATTTGATGCTCTGTATGACATGAATATTGGACAAATAAAAAGCTTGTCTTTAAAAAGCTGTCTGGATGAATCATTGGATGGAAAGTCATTCTCCTCTTAACAAGATCCACTGAATACCCATTCATTGACCACTCTAATTTAGAGAAAGGACACGTTGTGCGAGGAAATAAAGGCCACCCTTAAGCAAAGCAGGCAAACCAGGAAGTGCAAGCAATGTCAGATTTCTAAAATAAGAAATGTGTCTTTGATCTTGGCTTGGGGATCCAGGAAATTACGGCGCTTCGAGGATGGATTGGGACTCACTCTATGCTGCTGACCTAAGGCTATAGTTAACATTACATTTGATCTCCTCAACTTCATTTAGCTATAATAAACAGACATTCTGTGTCGCTCAGATGAGGATGGGTTCCCGCTTGAATATTGAGGTTTCTTCCATATTCCATCTTAGGGAGTTTTTCTTTCCCCATCCCACAGTCGCCACCGGCTTGCTCATAAAAGACAAACTTACACTTACAAAGAGAATTCTTACTGCATTATCGTTGTAAAGCTGTTTTGAGACAATGTTAAAAGCACTATCCAAACGAAAAAATGTATTGAATTGAATCTCATAACTCAATATAATTATATTCCTCAGTTTTAATGTCTTAAGATCTTCCCAGCATTTATAACTGCATTACACATGCTCTGTTTGCTTTAAAGTTTGCTTTTTAAAATTCATGACTAATGAGCTCCATGTGGATTTCTCTCAGCTGCTTCATTTCATATATTTCACTCTACTGAAATTATATATTCACTCCTATTACAAATGATAAATAATGAAATAATCATTGTGGGGAAATGGCTTCAGTTGCTGCTTTTTTGTTTGTCATTTATAACCTTTGAGCCTTTCCAGCCTGAAGGCTTTAAAAAGCACAAAGATTTTCTGTCTCGGTCACAATTGCTCATATGTTTGCTGCAACCCTCCTCCCAAAAATGCAGAGTCTTGATCTTGTGGGGACAAAGTTGTCACATTGTACTGAGAGTGACTAAGACAGGCTAGATAATGAGATATCGAGAAGTCTTATAAAACGCAGGATTTAATGCATCACACCAGAAAGAAATCTCACATGGCTTCATCCCATTGTCATTAAATAAATCTAAACTTGTTTTCCCTAGTGCCACATGGTATGTCTTACTCATGCTTTCTTATAAAGGATTAAACAGAGTTAATATTTATTTCAATTATTAATAAGGCCCTTAGTCATATGCTAGTCTTTAGTTTTAAAAGGGGGGGGGGTTCCCACGGGAGAATACTGAGCTCTTATTGCACTGCTTCGAAATCTACCATCTGTGAACTTACATCTGTCACGCATCAGACTGCAGCCACAAATGAACTTAGACAAGAAATGAAACTTAAAACAATGGGCATTTTGTATAGCATGGACATATTTGATGATTCAATTGCATTTTATTTATATGATCTTTGCATATATTTCTTTTAGCTTCCCGGAATTTATCTCGCATCAAATGCAGTGAATATATTATAGAATGTTCAGATTTGTTTTTTTTGTCTCAATACATAAACCAGTGTAAGCCTGAGATTAGGGAAACAAGCACCTGACTAGATAAGCTAACGTCCTCGTTTTTATGTCGGGTTCATGGCCCGGTTGCAGTCTTGCTCTAATTAATTAAACTCAAGAGGTGTTTGAATTTTGAATTGATGTTTTTTTTTTTTTAGCAGGATCATTAATCTTGGCCCAAGTAGATTATGCTGCATAATGAATAGAGCCTTGCATTCACTCGCTTTACCTTCAGCATGAGAGATTCATTATTATGTTCTGTAGGTGTACAGTGTGACCCATTTGTGGCGTCCTAGTTAGGTCTCACCACGAAGAGGAAATATATCCGTTCATTTTTATGCTTAGTCACAATTTTAATTAGAATTTAAAATTAGAACATTGATGACATGCTCAAATCTGATTCATCTGCTCTTACTCTATATATTACAGAATGACCTAGCATTGAGGTCTAAAGAACTAATCTTGTATCAAAAGATTCATTTAATTTCAAAAGATTTCATTTCATATAAATTAAGCGAAAGATATGGTTATGAAGGCTAAACTGGGTTGGTAAATGGGAAGTCAGAGCACGCTAATGAGACAGCTTAAAGTAGGCATTTATCTAAAGGACAAAGCTGCTTATGCAGAATGATTGATTTGATTTGGATTCGTTTGATTGGTGCAAAATGTCACCTTTGTGTCTGGGCTTCAGACATGCACTAATCAGAGCACCCACAAATTGTAAACATTTTTGTGGTCCAAAAATGCCTCTAAATACCTATTTATATATATATATATATATATATATATATACACACACACAAACACACACACACACACACATACAGTTATTCAGTTATTGCATAAAAATAACAACATACAATGAAATGCCAAATGAGCAAAATTATATTTGGTGTCCGAAAATGTTTAGTTGGCAAAACACAAATGATTTTTAGTAAACACATTGCACTGACTTTCGTGCAGAATTGTTGTCGCAGCCACAAGAATGCCAAAAATATATAGAATCATGAAAATAGAGACTTTAAAGTCTTGAACTGTTTTTTTTTTTATGCAACTATTCAAATTGGAGATTAGTATCTGTACAGGAATCCCACAGGACACATCATGATTCCTCAAAGAAACTGGAAAAATATCAATACATTCCTGAGGAAAATCATAGCAGAGGAGTGTGAGAAGGGAATTAATATAGCATTTATAAAGCCAAAACAAGATTTAAGGTCAGAATACAATGGAATATAGATTTTTGTATGCTGCATTTACAATTAAAATCAATCAAATAAATGATTTCTGTTTTATATCGAATCTGATGCAAAGACCGAGGAGTAAATACTGAAACATTCGTACCAGAACCTCTAAGTTCAGGTTCAATGATGTTTTTATTGCCTATAAACAGTCTGCTCCACTCTGTATCCTGTTTGAATGTATATAATTGTAGATACATAGCAATATCCTATCTATTATTTATGTATCTGTTTATCAGTATATACAAAAGTATATACACTATATGTATACAGGGATGCCTCACTTTTCCAGTCCTGCTTATGGATCATCAAAGTTATCATTAGGTCCGTATTGTTCATTTATTTCAACAATTATTCAGCTTTCTTTCTTTTTTTCTTTTATTTACAGGTTTCTTGACATGGAGAAGCAGCATTAAAAATATAAGCAAATTACAAGTCTGACCACACCGTTTCCCTTTCGTGACGGCTCACAGAAATCTGAGGCTGCATTTAAAGGAAGAAGGATGCGACTTGGCAGAATAAATGGATATTGATATCTCAGTTATTTGTATTGATATTGCAGTTCCATCAAAAATGATATCTTGATAAGGTAGTTAGGAAGTGGTCCATTAGAGTTCAGATGTTTAATAAGATGAAGCAGCGTCTTGGAAGGCAGCATGGCATCATATTTCTTGGTCAGATGATGACGTCCAGGTCAAATGGACTGGAGTAATGGGAACAGAAATGAGCTCACCAGGCATATTACACCGCTGTACCGCTGTACAAATGGAGTCAATGATGTTTCTTGCTCAGAACCTGTTTTTTTTTTTGTTTGTCGTAAAAACTGCTTCAAACACAATGTGGAATATTAACACAGTGCACACGATTGCTAAAGGTATTGATTGCTGCATTTGTTTGAAAATCTTTTTCTGACAATCATGTCATGACTCCCATCAAGAGACTCTGCGAGACTTGGTTCGGGATTGGTTTGGCCCCGGCCATCTTCATCCTGAGAAACATCGTTCCCGTATGAGCGCAAGTGCTTCTTTATATCTCCACCGGCCACAGAATTTTTTGACATAATCTCGTTCAAATATCACTTAGATGTCCAGATAGTTTTACCAGTTCAAAATAATGAACAGGATAGTAGTGTAGTGTAGAGTAGTGTAGTGTAGTGTAGTGTAGTGTAGTGTGGTGAATTAGAGAGGAGCTCGCTATTAGGCTGCCTCCCCTCGCATCAAGTCATGTGACACTGAAAAGCCATTTCACTATTATCTCATGTTCTTTAAGGTTTCCTATCCGATCTAAATAATACCACTTGATATTCTCATTCTTTGTTTTATTTATGAATAATAATGAAGCGGAACTCTGAAAACACTGTTGTAAATGCATAAGAAATAAAATGTAGATTTCCTTTTTGAAGACATTCTGCTGAGTGTGATTTTCTTGGATCACTATGATATGAAAGAATGATTGCAAAGATATGAAGCCTAATCAAAGCCCAAGATATCAACATGTATACAGCACACTGACAGACGGACTAACAATTTCAGAATGACATTGTGTTGCTTTAAAACCGATATTATTGCATAAACCAATTTTGTCTAATTTTGTTTTCTCAATTTTATATTGTCAATATTAATAATCATAATAATAATATGAATCTTGCCCTTGTAATTTGATATATATATATATATATATATATATATATATATATATATATATATATAGAGAGAGAGAGAGAGAGAGAGGAGAGAGAAAGAGAGAGAGAGAGAGATAGAGAGAGAGAGAGAATATATATATATATATATATATATATATATATATATATATATATATAGAGAGAGAGAGAGAGAGAGAGAGAGAGAGAGAGAGATAAGAGAGAGATAAAAATATAGATAGATAAAATATTAGGCAATGTAGCTGTTGTTACATTCTCATTGTAAAAAAAATAGCATTGTACATATTTTATTTATAGTCATTTTGAAAAAAAATCTTGGGACATCCTCCTATTTTCCCATGAACATCCATTTCGGATATGTGTGGGAAGAGACATTACCAGGTCACATTCCCAAAAACATTAACATGGTGTTAATAATCTAAAATAAACTTCAATTTATTTGATGGATACTCTCTCATGGATGTTACATAAGCTAATAATTCATCTCGGTGTAGCTACATAACAATCCAGCAACGTTATATCTAAATCCAGTTTACTTCAGTAATATAAATAATCTCATACTGTATAAATGAGGATTTAAAATGAAGGTTCACAATGGTAGCAAGTTTAACTTCATAACAATATATATTTAGCCTGAAAGTAAAAAAATATGTGCTAAATTATGGCCTATAAGATCGTTATGCTGTTAAATATGCAAATAAATTATTTTGAATAAAAAGCCCACAGCTTATTCACGTCACGTTTGTTCCACATCCGTGCTTGAAAGGTCATCTTGTTGATCCGTGTCTCATATAGCAGACTCTCCTTTATCCAACTATCATGTGATGTTTGGGGTGTTAAGCTCTCTACTACAGTTTATTAGGATGACTTAAGAGCTGAGGTGCGGGGGCACCGACAATAAAAAAAATAAAATAAAATGTTGCTGTCCAATAACATGCAATAAAAGAGCAAAGTCCCATTGAATTGTCACAAATTAGCTTAGCTACGTCAAATCGTCAACATGTGGATTAAGAGTGACGATTTCTAAAACATTATTTTAGATGTAAAAAATATTAGTCTTTGCGTCTGTCGTCATAGAAAAAAATGGTGTGGGGTCTACTCACATGACTGTGAATGATTATGAACAATGCGACGTACAGTGAAAGGCTTCCTACGACTGTCCAACATGCAGACATTTGTAATAAATAAATAGAAAGTAAAAATAAAATAGAAATAGTGTGTGTAAAAGAAAATAGTACGAAAGTAAGAAAAAGAATAAAAAATGAAAGATCTGACGGATAAAGGAGGGTATGTGACAGATATGGTAGTGTTTGAGTTTTAGTGTGTCCAAATGTGCAATATATGTACTTGTTTTAAAGTGACATTGTGCAGGTGTTTGTCCAGTTTAAAGTGTCTGTTTGTGGAAGAGAAAGTCTTAAAGTCTTAAACCGGTATTAGGTTCTAGGTGTTTCCTGGTTTTATTAGTCGTGGAATCAGTGGAATAATAAAAGGAAATTTCCTGGTAAGAGAACCGGTTAAATTCATGTCCATGCTCTCTTTATATGAGATATGATGTCAGAGGGTCAGTTATGATGTCATCCACTTATTGGATGCAGCTCCTGCCAGCCACGTTATAGTGGAATTTTTTCCATGCCTCAGGTTGGAGCTTATAGTTTGTTGTGCTTGTTTTTTGTTGTTGTTTTTTTTCACAATAGAAAGATTTCAAGCCTTAAATGTTTATTTTTACATCATTAGATCCTGTGATGATTTGGGAGAAACGATTTAAAGAGAACTGTTTTGCATTTAAAGAGCTTTCTTTTCTACTTTTACGCCATTTGGCAGAATCCAGAGCGACTTACAGCGGAGAGTAAAGAGCCTCTGCTCAAGGGCAAATCGGTAGTGCTGGGGTTTGAACCCACGACACACTGAGCTACCTCTAATTGTCTCAGTCAGATTCTATTCTGCGTGCGTAATCGCGTTTAGCTTGTGGCCAAAACTGGCCTCAACTCGGGCATTTTTAGGATTTCTATACACCATTTTAGTGCCGTTGTTTATGCAAATGCATGGAGAGACGTTCTGTAACCGTGATTTAAAAATAACCACAGAAGAAACAACCCAAGATCTCAAGTAAAAAGGCTCATTAATCTGCCGCCGCTATGTCGTATATGCGACAGTAAGCAGTAGTGAGAACACTAAAATGCTGATCAGTGCCATCACGTTAACACTTACAGTAAAATAACATGGTAAAAAGACTGTCTGTTTAAATCTGCTGAAAAGTTCTATAGCACCATTGTGCAAAATGAAGTGCACCAATTTTACCCTCATGTAAAAATGTTTCTTGCTTTCTTTTCTAGACAAAAAGATAAATAAATAAAAGACGAGCCATGGAAATAGCATCAACACAAGAAGGACTGAGTGATATACAATAACAACTAATGAAACACATTCAGGGAGGTGGACTCGGTCAAATAATGTGCTGGTGTGCTCGGAGCTATATTCACGCCAATGGCTGGATCCTCCGAGGCGCTACCACTTTATACAGCATTCCTTGACCATCAAACAAACTGCTTCTGATATCCTACGGCAGACGAGGTCCGTAGAGAGCAATGCTTTAATGGAGCGATGCGGTCTGCCACTGAGACCTTCGCAAAGCAAAGAGTTAGCACGTGACTTAGTCATGTGATATACTGAGTGCTGATGGGTAGTGTAGTGCAATTATGCGCCAGATTTAGCGCTACCATGACATCTGACATCAAGCGACACATATTATAGATCGAGGTTAACTGAAAGGTTGATCTGTTCCAGTTCCACACTGAACAGGAAGCAGTAAATCTCTTTGTGTCTGTACATATTCTGGCAGGTCCATATACAGACGTTTCTCCTCATCCGATTGACCAGGGTCTGTTTTTATAAGGCACTGAATGTACTCTCTCTCTCTCTGTCTCTGTTTGTCACTCTCTCTGTCCAGAACAGGGAAAAAAAGCCTTTTCCCAGCTTCCACCAATCACAGTCCTTACTCACAACCACACTGGCCAATAAGACTCTGTCCAACATGGACCTGCGCCAAAACAGTCCACCAAGGGCAGCAAAGCGCTTAAATGTATTGAGTTGTGACCTTCTGAGTGCCGCACTTTCCAGAAATCAATCCACTTTAGACAATCAGCAAATGGGAGGCTGACATGGCAGTGCTCCAGTGCAAACATAAATCAACTGATTCGGTCAATTCAATCAGTGCGAGCTGGAGAAGGTTGAAGAGATCCCCCGTTTTTTGGGGTTGTTTTTTTTTAAATACATAATTAAACTAAACAATTAATAATTTATAATATGCATCATAAATTAATTTAGGCCTGTGCTTGGAGACATACCCAGGACTCACACATGTGTTGCGGGGGGTGCTTTTAAGTTATGAGGGCAAATCTGTGCATTAATATTGCTTGTTTTACTTAATAATATTAATGTAATATTGCCTAACAATTTATAACGTTCACTTTAATAATACCAGCCAGTGACAGGTGGCAGGTGAATCAGTGTTATTCACTCACATTACGTTATTAGGTCATAATGTTATGGTTGGTGTCGATTAGAATACACAACGCTTCATCAGTCGGGAAACATACAAAACACAACATGTAGTATATAAAATCTCTGTAACAATACTTTAGGTAGTACACTTACATTGGTATAAATGAAGTAAAATTTTATTCATATTAAAAGCAATGTTAAAACATTAAACAATATGCATTCTATTCGCCTGACAAGTACTAGTTTTTTTTTTGTATTTGATTGATTGGTTGATTGAGGAAAGGAAACGTCATGCAAATGCTTTATATGAATTAAGCAAATAATGTTTTAAACAGGGCACTGTGTCTTAGTGGTTAGCACTTTAGCCTCACACCTCCAGGGTCGGGGTTCGAGTCCCGTCTCGGCCATGTGTGTGTGGAGTTTGCATGTTCTCCCCGTGCCTCAGGGGGTTTTTCTCCGGGTTCTATAGTTTCCCCCGATCCAAAAGCATGCACGGTAGGTTGATTGGCACCTTGGAAAATTGTCTCTAGTGTGTGAATGTGTGTGTGTGTGTGTGTGTGTGTGTGTGTGTGTGTGTGTGTGTGTCCTGTGATGGGTTGGCATTCCATCCAGGGTGTATCCTGCCTTAATGCCCATAGACGCCTGAGATAAGCACAGACTCCCCGTGACCCGAGGGAAGATCGGATAAATCGGTAGAAGATGAATGAATGAATAAATGAATGTTTCAAACAATCACAAATATAGACATGAGTAGCAGACGCATCTTTTTAAGACAAACATTTAGGTTAGAGAAGAGGATTGTGCACAGGGTCCTGCCAGAAGGATTTTATATTAATGCAGATTTAAAGAATAATACTTACAGGTGGGAGATCTCAGCAGAATTCCCTCTGCAAAAAAACATAAAAAAAAGAAATGTCAGGCTTTGTATAAGGACGTGTTTTTTTTAACTCTCACTCATTATTTTTCAGTTTTTGCCTCAAACCTCACATTTCGGATGTGCTCCGTATAGCCCACATTGACGGTTTGTTATGCAACATATCTCATTTCATATGCAGTGTCAAAAATTTGTATCGTTCTAAAATCGACACAATACATTGGTCTTAAATGAAAATCCAACTGACATGACGATAATTCCATTTTAACAAGCTGCAGCACTGGCTCACCACCATTTATCATATTTAGACAACATAAAACCAAAAACACTCGAATAAAGCCTGTCAAAAGTTTGGAAAAACCTATTTTCTGAGACACTTAGCATTTTCCTCTTGGTTATGTGCAACAAACTTGGTGAAAGGGAAATTGGAAGAAAGTTTTGTGGTCCATTTTGACTTTAAAAGGATGCTGTGCAATTCCATCTGGAGTGCATATAATTGGAACCAGCTTGACTAAACAACAAACAATAAAACTATTTCAGTTTTATTAGAAAGTAAATAGTTGGCGGAAGTATTATCTATCATATTATGGCCTGGGGGGCATTTCATACAGGTGCCCCAAGACGCCTGAGATAGGTACAGGTTCCCCGCGACCCGAGGGAAGATCGTATAAAGCGGTATAAGATGAACGAATATCATGGCCTGCTCAGTCCCTGCACCTAAATCCTATTGAACTGCTCTGGGATGCCCTGGACCACACATTCAGAAAGGAATCTCCTACTGAAGAACAACTTTGGTTTTATAAGTGACATTGCAAAGTATTAACTACAAAAACGTTGTGTTTAAAAGCTGTTCTTCATGCTAAGGGAGGCTTTTTCTATTTAAAAAAATAGTAACTAGAACGTTTGAACTTTTATATAAATTTGTACAGCCAAAGTAAATCAAACAAATGCAAAAGGAACATGCCCTTGTCTCTCAATAAAAAAAAGCATACAGTGTATATTTCACCAAATATTTTAATGGTTGAATCTTCATCACCAATTTGTTGCATACGGAAATAATTACCAGCTAGAAAACATATTAAACCTTACAAAAATGCACCGTGAGACTAAGCGTACATATAAAGGTGTTGTAATTAATACACAGTGTGCCCACGTAATGCAAAACACCCACACATCTGCAAATTCGATCCCCTCCCCTTGCATTCTTTTTCACCCATGTTCTCTCTCTCTCTGGCCACAGCTGTAGTGTAGGCGTTGGGTGTGTAAGACAGTACATACCATCCAATAGCATATTTCAGGGCAGCTGCTACAAAAATAGCCAGCAGCTGACTCTAGCTTATACACGATCCTATTGTACAAAAAGGGAGCACAATGATCATTTTATTTTGTTGCTTAGCTCAGCTGGGAGTTTGGGGCCGGGAAAAAAAAAAGTCAGTTATGGCGTAAGTAGACTGTTTTCCAAACGCGCTGTGCTTTTCCCTGATGGTGTGGAAACGAACTGTTCCTTTAACTAGCAATTGATTACCAGCACACTGATTACCACTGCATTATAGGTTGCTGGCTGACAAAAGTCAGTCACGGAAAGGTTTTAACGATCATCCTGGTGTTAAGCGGAGACTTGGAAAAAGTATTGACCAACCAGTGGAGTGAGTTAAAGAGCATTTTACTTTACACATATTCCCGCCGTGGTTAATGCTGTGTCGGCATGCTTGTCCAGACATGGTTTCACATGGAAGAAAAAAAAGCATGACATAGCCATCAGGAGAAGGGGGGGGGGAAGAGCTGTCATGGTAGTCATGACAACAAGGCTTTCGAGTGTAAACAGGGTTATCTGGCTTTGAATAGCCTACTTTTCTTTTGCGCTTTATTTAATCAATAATTGATGCATTTTACTGGAAGAAGCAGGGACATTATTGAATTCCGAAAAGCAGCTTTACAAAGATAATGAGTAGGAATGAAGAAAAAAAAATCTGTTGAACATTTTATTTCAACACACCGCAACTAAAAAAAAAATTAATTACTGTAGGATGATATTGTTTTTGTTTTGATAGGAAATATTTTTGCCAAATGCATTTGTATGTAACCGCTGTCATGTATAAAGCTGGCCGGTTTCACCAGTGAAAGAAAGTGCATCAATACTTTACCAGCTCACTGTGCCTCATTAACATTTCTCATACGGTCTCGGGATAAAAACCCCATTGTTGAAAGATTGATGGTCAGGCTGTGAAACTGAAGGATCAAAGCTCATTCAACAAAGACCATCAGCAAACGGGAGGCTCATTCAACACACACACACACACACACACACACATATATATATATATATATATTTATATATATATATATATATATATATATATATATATATATATATATATATATATATATATATTCATTCATTCATCTTCTACCCCGCTATTATCCGATCTTCCCTCGGGTCACGGGGAGCCTGTGCCTATCTCAGGTGTCTATGGGCATTAAGGCAGGATTCACCCTGGATGGAATGCCAACCCATCGCAGAGCACACACACACATTCACACACACACACACATTCATACACTAGGGACAATTTTTTCCAAGGTGCCAATCAACCTACCGTGCATGTTTTTGGACCGGGAGGAAACCGGAGAAATGAACCCGGAGAAAAAAACCTCCTGAGGCACGGGAGAACATGCAAAACTCCACAAACACACATGGCCGAGACGGGAATTGAACCCGGATCCTGGCGGTGTGAGGCGAACGTGCTAACCACTAAGCCACCGTATATATATATATATATATATATATATATATATATTATATATATATATATATATAAACATCTTAATGCTTGGATATCCCCATGAGCACATAATCAGGAAATGGAAGTGCCCGCCAGTCACTGCCAAGAAAAGGCCAAAATCCAGAATGAAAAAAAGGAGACTTGTAGGAGAAGCAAGAGAGAGATCGACAATCATTCTGAAAAGTGCTAAAGATTACGTAACACCCATTTCCAGTTCCTCAAAAGTTAAACCTGTATACAGTGAAGCATGGTGATGTAGCATCGTGCTATGGAACGCTTCTCATTCTCTGGGTATCTTTTTTCCCAATTTAAGAAAGAATGGATAAAGCAAATATAATAAAACACGTCATGAAAACCTGCTAAAAAACGGAAGATTAAGAGGAAATTCACTTTTCAGCAGGACAACAATCATAAACAAAAGCAAAACTAAAGTGGACAAAACTAAATGTCCTGTCTGTTTGAAATGAGAAAGAGAACAGGCCAAAATCACTTTATTTCTGTGTGCAAAGATACTTTTGGCATGCAAACAGGATTCTTAGAGTAAAATAGGACGTTAGATTGGCCCTTCAGCACCGGTAATTATTCACACGCTCAACAAATTATCCTCAACGTCAGCTACTTTATGAGAACTCATGCATTATTAATTATTTTTGATCAACGCATGAAGTACAGTAAGTGCATGGCTGAAGGTTTATAAAGGAGCATTCAACAAATGTTGAAACATTCAAGTGTTCTTTCTAGCATAATTACTGTCCACGTCGTGTCTAAGCTTTGGTCATTCAGGGTTCAATGGAAAATTCCCTGCACTGAATAATTCACTGGTCTTTAGAAAGCTAATGGTGCTTATGTAAGACTTGTGCGGAAAGCATTCAGTGCAAACACCGCTGACCTCCGGGTCTCAAAGATGAACAATTAAGAGGAGGGTGCATGTGCTGAACACAGGGGGTGGGTGGGGGCGAGGGTGTTATGGTGGCCTTGGTGGGGGGTAGCTCCAAAGTACTATCTGAGTATGTCACACACCGAAGCGTATGTTGAAAGAGCTTTGGCTGAATGTCAATTTATTTCTTCAGGCAAATCTGATGAGTCAGGAAGTGGAAGAAATGAATGCAATCACTTCATGCATTGGCACAGCATTTCATTCGTGACAGGCAATGCATTTAGACGTAAATAAAGCATGTATCTAAAATTGATTTGAGAGCGGGCCATAGACCCAGGGTCAAAGGTCTTGACTCCAAAGAGGATTCTCTATGCACCTGCGTTAAAGCCAGTTGTTACGAGATCTGTCTAAGAAATGTGAACGTTCACTGTAGAATAGAATTGAATAGAATCAATCCGTATTAAAGACGTAGATACATCAATATTTTTAGAAAGCAATTAGAATACAACATCCGGGTTGAAATGCTATACTGTAGGTGATATGACCCTATTTAGTTTTAGCCATGTGAAGCGTGTTTAAGTTGTAGCTTCCCCTGAACCAGGCTGTTAAATACATATTAACAAAATAATATTTTTCTAAAAGGTGATAAATTAGAGTTAACTTTTGTTTATATTATATATATATATATACATATACACACACACACATGTAAATAATAAGGTTTAGTATGTATGTATATGTATATATATAGCATATATATATATATATATACATACATACATACATACATACACACCACACACACACACACACACACACACACACCCACACACACACACAACACTAAACCTTATTTATTTATTTAGTGGTCCAGATCTCTATACTAATTGTTCATACTTGTATACTTGTATATACATACTTGTATCCACCCTGAGAATATTAGTATATTAGTATTCTCTCCTTATTTCAGGCTCCTTTACCTTAATAGTCATTTCATGCTACATCCTCCATTTATCATGAAGTTACACTTCATAGTCATTGGTCCAAGAATATACACATACACACACATACACACACACACACACACACACACATATATATATATATATATATATATATATATATATATATATATATATATATATATATATATATATATATATATATATAAAATCTAATTGGATCAGATGTTATTTTAAAACTTGGCTAACAAAACAGAAGCAGAATGTAGCAGAATAACAAGATTAACAAGATTAAGATTAAACAAGATAAACAAAAATGTTTAAAAACTAGACCTAAGGACAGGAACTAGAGCAGATAAATGACCTTAAAACATCCCACAGCAAATCCACAATTCAGACTCATTTCATTTTTGTTTGTATAGCACGTTCAACAACAAAAAAGATTCTGTTCTGATTGTGTTTAATTTGAACTAAAAATCAATTAATGTAGGATGATCTTGTTTTTTCGTTAGGAAATATTTTTGTGAAAGCTATTAGTATTTAAAACCCTAAGTATTTATTTAGTGATTTATAAGATGCTACATGACACCAGTGAAAGAAAACAAGTGCATTTCTTTGTTTACCAGCTCCCTGTGCCTAATTAACATTTCTAATACAGTCTCTGAATAAAAACCCTGTTGTTGAAAGACTGATGGCCAGGCTGTAAAACTGAAGGATCAAATGCCTTTCCACAGAAGATAATATAAATGTATATTTAAAAATAATGTAATAAAAATGCATAGATTATGGAAAGATTACAAAATAATATCTTAATGCTGGGATATCCCGTTGTGCACATAATCAGGAAATGGAAGTGCCCGCCAGGCACTGCCAAGAAGACTTGTAGGAGAAGCAAGAGAGAGATCAACAATCATTCTGAAAGTGCTAAAGATTTCAGACGCTGGAATTGGCACAATGGTGCAACTGTCAATCACACGGAGAGCACTTTATAACACTGGTCTGTGTGGGAGCATATCAAGAAAGAAGCTGTTACTGTTAGCGGTATCTCTGGTGTAAAATACTCATCGCTCAATTTAACGTGAAAACGTAACACCCATTTCCGGTTCCTCAAAAGTTAAACCTGTATACAGTGAAGCATGGTGATGGTAGCATCGTGCTGTGGAACGCTTCTCATTCCCAGTGTTTCTCTGGGTTTCTTTTTTCGAGTTGATGGAAGAATAAATAAAGCAAATATAATAAAACAATTCAAGAAAACCTGCTAGAATACTGAAGATTAAGAGGAAATACACATTTCAGCAGGACAACAATCATAAACACAGGGTCAACAGGAGTGACTCAAGGACACAAAGAAATGTCCCGTCTGTTCGAAATCTGTCTGGCTAAAATCACTTTGTTTTTGTGTGCAAAGATACTTTTGCGATGCAAACAGGGTTCTTAGAGTAAAATAGGACATTGGATTGGCCATTCAGCACCGGTAATTATACATAATTTATATTAATTTATATTAATTATATCATTTTTATTTTTTTTTATATAGAATTATTTATATATATATATATATATATATATATATATATATATATATATATATACACACACACACACACACACACACACACACACACACACACACACAACACCTCTAAGCTAACTGGTATTCTCCCTGAGGGTCGTCCTTATTTCAGACTACTATTTATCATATTCTATGTGACAGCTCATAGTCTTTGGACTAGGAAATATATGTATAAGAACACTCTAATTGGATCCCATGTTATTTTAAAACATGGTTATCAAAAACAGTTAACAGAATATCCCACCTACAGACCAAAATCCCAATTAGATATCTCATAGAATCAAAATGCTCTCAAATGATTTAAAAATATCATTGAGTAAAGTGTAAAAATTATACTAAAATGGTTATAGAACATTTTTTTCCACATGATATACGTACCACAACCTGTGCCTTAGCCCAAAAAAAAAAAAAAAAAAAAAAGAGAGATCATAAACAATCCTGACAGTGAAAAAACTTGGTCAGGACACAGGGCAGATCTTCAGGTCCATAAACAGACTTCAGTGTAGACGCCCCCTTGTGAGAAACATATAACATATAACCTGTGAAATCTACCCGGGATGTTATTTCCGCCTAGTGCATTAAAAAGCCATGCAGAATAAAGCGAAGGTTTTTAAAATCTAGAACCCAGGACAGGAATTAGAGCAGACAAATGCCCCTAAAACATCCCATAGCAACTCCACAGACTGTCCTGATGCCACCTTGCAAGCCTTTATTAACAGGTCACACATTCAGGTCTCAGGCACTCCCAAGATTCCCTAGGAGAGGCTTTAAACAGTATTGTCTATTGTCTAAACAGGAGCGCTGCATACTGGGTCGTCATCAAACTGATTGATACCCGACACCCTAAAAGGACTATCTGCGCTCATTACTTTGGATTACTCCTGCGATCTTGGTCAAATTTAAAGTGATCTATAAAAGTGACTGTGGTAAAACTAATAAGCAAGGGACTTGAAAAAGCTGTTGTTTATTACACACAAACCACAATCATTACTGTTGTGGTGTTTTTATAAGAGACCTTAATGTGACAGTTATGTTAGGAGGCAACGATAGAAGACTACATTTACCGCGTTTTTATAACGATTGTCAAATCGTCTTCCAAGATGTTGATTTAAAAGGAGATTTACAAAATGACATTACAAAACGAATAAAATAAATACACAGTTGTACTCTCTACCGATGCCCTTCCACGGATACACTCCACACAAATTCACAAGTCACAAACAAAAACAAAACACCCAAATGAGGACGGGGTTCTGTGTTGAATCTGGCTCCTCACAAGGTTTCTTCCTGTTACCATCTCAGGAATGTCTTTTTTTGCCACCGTCGCCTCGGCTCGCTCGACAAGGAACAATCAGGGACTGATTTTCATTCCCACGCACTATAATTATTGTATTATGTAAAGCTGCTTTGTGACAATGTCAATTGTAAAAAGTGCTCTACAAGCAAAACTGAATGGAATTCTTTTTTACAGGGTAGCAAACTGCGGATGTTTGTGCAGTAGGTGGACTTCACAAAACGACAAGTCATTTTGCACTCTGTTACACAAGCGAGCACATAATACACTGCATCATTTGTCATTAGGCAGGATTATTTACACTGATGTCCGGCGGCCCAAATATACGTCTCTTTATTTAATCCGCCTACAACAACAATCCGTGGCGCAGACGAACCGCTCTGTCACACTGACTCACAGCAATTCCGCTCAAACACAAAGCTCACGGTGCAAATCAAAAGGCTCGCATGGAAGAGAGAGGGTTTTAACTACTGAAAATCAGCTGACTTTAAACCTTTCATCATTTATTCCATGACATGGTGAAGCATGGTGGTGGTTTACTTAAGATATTTTACTTCGCATTGCAGAGCTTATGATGACTGGCTGGAGATTTAAAAAAAAAAAAAAAAAAAAAAAAAAGGACCTACGTTCAAAGAAGTTCTTGAAAGAGAAATATGGTCCAGAGTTCGCAAGAGTCTGAATGTCCTTCGTGTCTAAATATTGAACCGAAGCCCAGATCTGAATCACAAAGGGCATTTGTGAAGCGAGAGAGAGGAAGATTTAAAGTTTCTCCATATCAAACCAGAAACGGTTCAGAGCCAGCGTTTATAAATGAGATGTTATTTCTATACATGTTTGGTTCTAAAATGACTGCAGATAATAATTTATATATCTAAGCAATTTTAAAAGGATAATCTGACATGGAAATGTTTGCAGCAGCAGCGATGCAATATTTTTAGTGTGATTCACAAATCCGCTGTACGCCATTATATATTCTAGGATTAAAGGGAGAAAGTCTAATCATCTATTTATTCCCTTTTTTTATGCAAGATTATCTTAATTACATACTAAATAATAGAGCCAAGAACCCAGACTTCATCTGATAGTGGTAGATTTGCAGATGTATTGCAGCGCGTAATTTCTTCTTGCAAATCCAGTTAGAAGATACAGTGCCACCTTTTGGTGAAATCAAATACTTAACTGGTTATCCACGCAGCAAGCCACCAATCAGGGTAAAGCGCAATCTATTTATGAACTAGTGATTGCCACTTGGTCACTTGGTTTTCGGCCCATGATAATTGGATTCGATATCCATCAGTGTTTGACTCCTCAATATCATTCTATTAAGAGAACTGTTATGATTAGAGTCACATTAGAGTTCTTTCACATAAACTGAGTTGCTTAAGCAAAAAAAAATGTAAAAAGACAGGACCTTAAGGTCACAGGTTCAAATCCCAGCTGACACAAATGGGCCCTTAACCCTTCAACTGCTCAGATGTAAGTCGATTTGGATAAGGGTGAAAAAAATTATAACAGGAACGTTATATCAATACTTAATAATATAGTACTTTGGGTCCTTAATTTCATTTGAAGGCAAATACTTTTATACTTTTACTCAAGTGAACAAACGTATTTAATGTCTGCACAAATTTGTGCTTTGCAAATGGAGTGTTTATTGTATGGACAGATCATTTGCAAATGTTCTGGACGGTGCGAGCCAGATGAGGATCGGTTTCCTTTTCAGTCTGGTTCCTCTCGAGGTTACTTCCTCATACAGTGTCTGAAAAACTTCAACGGAGTTTATATATATATATATATATACAATATAAAATGAACAAAAAGTAACACGATTCACAGAACCACACGTAACCAACCATGGCACAAACTGGTTGATTTATAAAAATGGTTGACAAAGTGACACAAAGCCTTACATACATATATATATATATAATATATATATATATATATATATATATCCTTATATATATATAATATATATAATATATATATATATATATATATATATATATATATAAAGACTCCGTTAAGTTTATATATATATATATATATATATATATAATATATATATATAAATCAATGCTGTTAGGAATGCTTTCAATAACGGAAGTTTATTTACTTTCATCATGAACAAAATGCATGCTTGAATGAACAAAAGATATATAAAAGATATATATAAATTTGGTCATTAACTTGTTTTTTCACCTTCAACATTGTTATCTCATTTGACAAAAATAAAAAATTAAACTATATATGACAACAATATGGCTTGCGCAACTTTTGAGACACACACACCCACAAATGCATCTCAGCACACTGATGAGCAGCTCTCCACCAATATGATGCAGTACTAGACTGGCAGCATAGACTTTAGAAAAGTCTTTTTTCCTCTTAGCCATTCTTGCTGTGTTTTTTTTGGGTCAGAATGACCTGCGACTGAGACCAAGCTTTCTGACACTGGCTAGTACATTTCTCTAGTTTCTCTCTAGAATTCCTTGAAGACAATTTCATGTGTGACAGATAATGCTTTCAGATGTGCCTTGGCAATATAAATAATGATTGTTTATTTTTGGCAATTTTGCAAAATGGTGTCCTCCTTGGTCGTCTCCCAAGTCCACTTTGTCAAACAACGAGCGATCTGACACTGATGTTCCTTGAAGGAAAAAAAAATCTAAATCAAATCGATACTTAGTGTTACTACCTTTTGAAGAACTAGAAGTACTGGAAGTGATACCAGCCGAGTTCCTACAAAAACTGTGTGCAAGAATTGGTTAACACTGTGTGCAGGAACAGTGTACCTAGAAGACCTGTGTTAACATTGTATATTTTAACTGCTGTATAGAAGGAACTGTAGAGTGTTCACAGCAAATATTGACATGATTTAGATTTCTCTTTTGTTACCCACACAGTGATTATTCATTCACTGCATTCCTGTTTCATGAGTTTATTTTTTTTACATAATGTTTCGTTTTCATTGATGAAAGTAAATAATTAACAGAAGTTTTAGGCAGGTTCCAGAACCTCGGTCCTGTGGGAACTTAGTTTCACTGTGTACTCTACTGTATATGGTTGGAATAACAATAAAAGTGTACTTAAATGATTTACATGACGTGCTAATGTTACATTATATGACATGTTAATGATAGCAACCATGAATGTGTGAGATAATAACTCTGGGTAAGAAAGTCTACAAAGAACATTTTTATCTAACTAGCTGACAGCTAGTAATTTTCCTTTGATTCAACTTGTGCTAGAATTGTATTATTAATGTTTTAGCCACAAACAGTGAAATGCTTTGTAATGCTACATATAAAACAGCATTGCCAGATTTAGTTTTAAAATAGCCCATTTTTGTCATGAACATTAACTATGCTGTAGATGAAAAACTTTCTGTATAAGGTTTAAAAACAAACAAACAAAAAAAATGATAATCGACTGTGACACACTTTAGGTTCACTTGGGTCCACAAGATGGTGCAATACAACAATTTACCTTACACTCTTGCACCACCTATTGACATTATGCTTCAGTAATACATTTATTCATTCATTCATTCATCTTCTACCGCTTTATCCGATCTTCCCTCGGGTCACGGGGAGTCTGTGCCTATCTCAGGCGTCTATGGGCATTAAGGCAGGATACACCCTGGATGGAATGCCAACCCATCACAGGACACACACACACACACACATTTACACAGACATTCATACACTAGGGATAATTTTCGAAGGTGCCAATCAACCTACCGTGCATGTTTTTGGACCAGAGGAAACCGGAGAACCCGGAAAAAAACCTGAGGCACGGGGAGAACATGCAAACTCCACACACACATGGAATCGAACCCTGACCCTGGCGGTGTGAGGCGAATTTGCTAACCACTAAGCCACCGTGCCCCTATTCAGTAATACATAATGTGTGCGTTTTATTTTTATTTTTTAAATTAGTTTAGTTAGCGAAATAATAAGCACAGTAGACAAGCGCGTTTCTCTGAAACCTGTTCTACCTGATATTAGATAATAGATTAGTTTCATGCTGACGCTGTTGAAAACACTTCTGGCTTTGGATGAAATGAAACTGAAAGTATTTTAATACTTCTGAACATGGCTTCGAACTTCGAGGGCGAATTATGTGAGTCTCTCAAATATATTCGTTTTTCGAGTCGCTGTTCAGGTAGAAAAATTGCTAATCCAAATGATTTTTCACTTTTTATTCATTTTCGAATCCTAATACAAAACCTGTTATAAAACCAATATGTTTTTTTTTTTTGTCTGGGAATGGGTATGTTTGTTTAGTACGAGCCTGAATACGATATACAACATTAGCTTTGGTGGGAGCTATTTAAGGACTCTTGTTTGTTTTGTTGTCTTTCTGTAGATAAGAGTTCATCAGATTTCAGCGAAACTGACACAGATTCACTTTTCGGATCTGATTCAGACCCAGGAACACAACAGGTGATGTACACAGATCGCGCGTTTACACTTCCGTTTATATATATATATATATATATATATATATATATATATATATATATATATATATATATATATAGAGAGAGAGAGAGAGATATATAGAGAGAGAGAGAGAGAGCGATAGAGAGAGAGATAGATAGATATAGACTCATTAGTCTTCATTTCATTCTGATGCTGTGAAAACACCTACACACACACACACACACACACACATATGTAAATAACGTAACGGCGTGAGCATATTTTGTAAATGAATATTGAATATGAATAATTAAAAAAAATATATAGGTCAAGTGTAAACAAAAAAATTATATAGATATATATATATATATATATATATATATATATATATATATATATATATATAATACACTTTTCCCTTTTTTTCCACACAATCTTTGCTCCTGTTCTCGTTACTCATGTCTCCTCTAAGTTCCTGAACACGCTGTTAGCCATTTTTGTGAAGTTGTCATTGGTACTGTAAACATTTCATTAGGTGGTAATTCAGAGAAAATTAGACACACATGCTTTCATTTTCATTTCAATACATTTTTATTTGTTTAGCACTTTTAATAATGGACATAACAAGTGTAAAATGTGTCTCTTATGAGCATGCCGGTGGCGACTGGCAAAGAAAAACTCCTCAAGCTGAATACTGGACACTGAATAGACCTTTAAAAGAATCACACTCAAGAGAGAACCCATCCTCAACCGAGTGTCACAGAATGTCAGTTATTTACAGGGTAAACAATGTTGAGGTGATTAAATATAATGTAAACAGTAGCCTTGGGACAGTGGTGTAGAGGTTTAAACCCCAGAGTTCAAGCCAAGTTGCCACTCTTTCAAATGAATATACATCAGAGCACAACCTTTAAATCTCTTTGCTTCCCGGAAACTGTATCAAGGCTACCGAACAAGCTGGGATGTATTTGTGCCATATTAAGTGTATTCCAATCTATCTATGTACCATTATAAAATGCAATGGTGACTGCCAGAGGCCTGAATAGCACTGTGAAATCGTTTCCCCAAGCACTCAATAGTAGTACATTGGTGATACCGGGGCTTGAATCCTCAACTTCTGATCAGCAGCCCATTGCCTTACCCACTGGGTTATGGCCTCCCGAAAAAGAGGAAGTACGAACCCGAGTATGAAATACAGCATAAGTTTTGGTAGGAGTTATGTGAGGACTTTCTTGTTTTTGTGCCCTGAAGCAGGTCTGCAGTTACTACAACAAAGGCAACTGTCGAAATGACAGCGAGTGTCCAGATCTGCACGTGTGCAAGCATTATTTGAAAGGCTATTGTCGCAATGGCTCGAGTTGTCATCTCCATCATGGCTCAAACGCCAATTCATCAAGCAGCAATCAAAAGAGGAGGAGTCGTAGCAGGAAGACTCAGGGCTACAGAGATCGTAGCCGCAGCTCCTCATCTGGTTTGTGTTTTCATGTTTGGTCTTTCTACAATTTAAAGGTTTAGAATGCTTTCTGTGTTCAGGAGTAATGATTTTTGTGGGCAACTAATAATGTAGACCATCAACATTGCTTCCAAGCAATCAAGTGTCAATCATGTTGTCCATTAATACAGAATTCTCCATTATGGATTATAATAGAATTCAGGATACGTAATCCCAACCCATGCATGCGTTTGTGTGTGTTTAAACTGTTTATGTAATGGCATGGAATTAGAAAAAAGAAGCATTGTGTGTCTTCTATATAAAATGATCATTTCTTTGTTGTATCATTTTCCAGACAATGATAGCAGACCTTATAGATGGCAATTAAATTTAGGCAACGGCTGGCAAGATGTAGAAAATGATTATATTCTGGAAGCTCAGTTCTCACAACCTTACACTACAGGTATCACCATCTACAACACTCCCTGTGGGTATGTATCAAAAAGAGATACCTACAGAAAAGCTATTATAATATCACATGACATTTGTTTCTTTTTTTTTTTTTTTTTTTTTAAAGATAATCAAATAAACTAATGTACATGCCAAATTTGCAGAGTAAAATACATGATTTTAGATCAATATTGTAACGTAACATCTGATTTTAAAGCAAAAATTACATGTTGTGTTATATATATATATATATATATATATATATATATATATATATATATATATATATATAGTATGTATATATGTATAAATAACCCATATATAACAACGGGAGGAGGACTCACTTGTGACATCACATGAGGACAGAAAACAGGGCTTAAAACAGGGAACTGTGGGATCAGCTTTAAGATAACAAGTAAAGCTGATTTTATAACCCGTTTTTTCTTTTTTTGCATATGAAGTGCTCTGTCAATCGACTTTACAAAAATGCGTATCTTGAAAAAGACCAACCTGCGAGTAAGACGTAAGGGCTCCTCAAACAGCACTTGGCTGTGGTATTACCGAGGAACCCGTAGCTGGCATCAGTTTGGAGAGAAGGTAAGCTCTGCCATTGTCAAATCTTCATTTGCATGGAAATTTATGTATGTGCACGTTCAACGAGTATGTACTCCAGAGGAAACGAAAGATAAACGAGGTATATAGAAAGAATGGCATATTTGAATATTCAAATCAAGAGGTCTTTAATATTATTTCAACTGCTGTACATGTAGCTGCCGCAGTACACAGTGAAACGAGACGAACCTTGGCGCTACATAAAACAACACAACACACAACGTGGAGCTACAAAACACAGAGATGAGGACTAGACTAAGTTGTCCTAGCCACATAAAGTGTATCGCGTGCGAGCCTAGGTGCAAACACGCACAAAACAAAACAGCCTAGAACAGACAACACGAGACAGTGCAGGACAAATACACAACACAAAATAACAACAATGACCCGTAACTTACAGTATGTCTATATACAGTGCAATATGCAATTGAAAAACAGAGTCGTAAACAGTTTGACTGGTGTGCAAACGAAGCAAGCAGGGCAGCAGTGGAATGTGCAAAAGAGCAGTGGCAAAGAAGCACATTCTTCCTGATGTATAAACTACAACATGCACACAACATGTTTGCAATAAAAAGCAACTATAAATACACAGCATGCAACAGTTTCGTTCTAAAAATTTGAACTGGACGTTCCTGGGTAATTTCATACAGGAGCATTGTTTAATGGTTTTCTTAGCAAAATGGCTCGCCATGTATTTCTTAACAAAGCATAATAGGTCAGCGTAGAATTAAACCCTGTGCCCAAGAGCAATTTACAATTCCATATTTATGTATTCAGTGTTATTAACTAGTTACATGTGTATGGCGTAACCAGTTACATGTAACACTATTACGTCCTTTAATTACAAAATAAATGTAACGGTAATCCGTTACAATTACTGAGAATAAGTGTGTAATTAAATCACAGTTACTTATGGAAATGTTAAAGGTTACAAATAGGGTTGCATCTGAACATTTTCACGTGAAATCAGCGCTTTAGACGACGGCATGATTTTCACCTGCAACGTGATTCGGATTTGAACGACGACGATCTGCTGCAGTTTCATTTCAGAAAAATAGAACCTGGGTTTTTTTTTTTCGAGGGTTTGAAACTTTTTTTTTTTTAGAATGTCAAGTTAAAGTGCCACCTAGTTATAGGTTATAAAGTAATAGAAAAGGTACACTACTTATTACATGTTGGATAGGGTCGTTTGTAATCTGTAATCTATTACATTTCCAAAGTTACCTTCCGAAACATTAGATATAGTGTAGATGATTATTGAGACGTCATATTTCAATTTAAAGAAGGCCTAAACAGCGATAACAAGAAGGCCGTGCGACAATTTAAATATAAAATAACCGTGTCCAGGAAAGTGAATGGAATTTTATTAGGTTTGAATGCATTTGCAGGACGCTCAGGGGAAGACCAGTCCAGTGAATAGTGCCATGTTGGAAAGTGAGTACAAGAAGAACTCGTGCGGCACTGTGCAGTTCACTATCAAGTCTACCAACTACAAGATAATATTTAAAGGTGTGTGACTTTCACCAAAATGCATGCAATATGAGAAAAATACAGAGGCTCTCATAGTAATTTCACTTATTCTTTTTTGTGTGTGTGTTTCTTGGCCAGACATGTGTCAGAAAAACTTGTCCACCGGCCGCAAAAAGAAGATCAGAAGGCGTCCGAAATTTGAGTCTCCCCAGACTGGAGGGTAAAGTTGTGCCTGCTGACAAAATAGCGTATTTTCTTTCAATAAATACACAAAAAGCTAATTAAATCAAAGAAGTTTCACAGTGCTAATTATTTCAAACTTTGCTCGGGGTTTTCCCTTAACCAAGAGTCAGATTGATCCCAAAATTCTCCAGTGGTGGGCAATAAGGGAGTAAATGTCATTTGCTACTGTATTAAAGTAACTTTTTTGCATATCTGTACTTTGTTGAAAGCATTTTTTTAGCTTTAACTTAGTTAAATCTCATTGTCGGATATCTTACTTTTTCACCCGCAAAATCAGCAAAATCCTTTTTATTTGAAAGGTCGATAAAAAATGTAACTGGTCCAACACTAAGCAAAACACCAATCAGGTAGTGAATGCTCCGTTTTGATTGGTCCATGAACATACAGTTCAGCATCAGTTCAACAGCAAGCAGAACATCTTAAGAGGAAATAAATGATGGGAAGAAACTTCTGCAAAAACACCTGTGTCCTTATTTACATGACTATGTAGGAAGAGTCTTGTGGAAGACAAATGATCATACGAACATTGGAGCCATAATAAATAATAGTACTTTAGGAACGTAAATACATTCAAAGGTAAATACATTGATTAAATAGTTTAAAGGGAGTAACATAGTACTTATCTCTACTCTAACTTAAGTAAATTGTTTACTATACATAAAAGCCCCATTATTCTGTTCTTTGGCGCAGCTACTGTAGGTATGGAAGGTATGATATTGCATGATCGACCATGTTTGCTAGCATTTATCAACCCATTAAACCTGGACTAAAAATGACATTTACTTCATTCCTGTAATAATCACTCGGGCTTCTCATCTGTCGTGCTGTCTCAACAGAGTAAACACAGTGACAAATAT
This sequence comes from Kryptopterus vitreolus, assembly GCA_030449085.1. Lineage (NCBI taxonomy): Eukaryota > Metazoa > Chordata > Actinopteri > Siluriformes > Siluridae > Kryptopterus > Kryptopterus vitreolus. The sequence continues at coordinate 11,788,868 of JACRUU010000008.1, read as the reverse complement.
GTTGAAGACCATGTTCAGTTCGTCTCAGAAGGCGCCTCTGTGGCAGTTCAGCGGGAAAAATGGAAACTGGCATAACTTTAGCGCTCAAGTAAGTTTTTTTTTATCCACACAGATACATGCCAAGATGTAAAAGTTGGGAAAGGGAAAAGTCTCTTATTCCACACAATGATATTCTTTGTCTGTGAATCCTCCAAGCAGCCTATGGCATTAAGGACACGAGGAAAGACGAGTTCGAGACAAGAAATAACTTGCAAACGCAAGAAACAGAAGTATGGTCATGTTTATAACATTTATAGCATTTAGCAGACACCCTTATCCAGACAGACCTTTAACTCAGTCATACAGATGAGCAGCTAAGGGCCTTGCTCAGGGGCCCAGAAGTGGGATATGAATTAATTATTAGATCATTAATCATTAGATTATCAATTTCAGATCGAAGACAGATACTAAGATACCGCCTTCCTGGTGTGTATAAAGTGTGTATTATACAGGTTGATGGTATTCCCACTGTAAAGGGGTGTAGTGTGTGTGCGCATCATATGCAGAGGTAGTCAGTAGTGATATTTGCATTTTGGGTGTGTATGTGTCCGTGTGCATTATGTCTAGTAGGGTTAGAGGAAATCTGAGTCTGCAGGGATAGGAAGAGAGGAAGTATATGGTGTCATTCACAAACTTGATGGTCTGTAAAGAAACACTGCTTTTCCCTCCTTGATGTTCTTGCTTTAGCACACCTATAGCGTCTGCCTCGTGGTAAAAAGGTAAATAAAAAAGACTGTGCAGGTGGGGATTATTGTCTGTGATTGTTCTCCTGATGACTCTGGTTTGGCTCTCCATTGTGGGTAATCTGTTCCAGCGGTGATTTGGCAACTCTCACGACCCACTATTGAGCGTTATGTTCACTTAAGGCTTTGCAAACACATTAATGATGTGATGTACAGGATACGAGCTCATCGTGATGCATCATTTGCATTGTTACTAAAAGATGATTTATATATAATTATCAAGGCAAGGCATTAGGCTCTGGACCAGATGGTCGCAGGTTCAACTGTACTGTATCACTGGCTATGCTTCAGGATGGGAAACGTATAGGCCTCAGGTTTGGAGTGTACACAGAGTGAGAGTTTCCTCAGAGGCATATATCATCACATAAGTGGCGATCAGACCATTAAAAATCTTAGAAATATAAAGCCAAAACATCCTAGCCAATCATTAGGAGCGCCATTTTTCCTTAAATGCCGAGTATTCCTGAATCTTCTCTCTCAGTTCCTAATATGTGTTAATTAATCTCTCGCTCTTTCTCTTTCTCTCAATCTCTCCTTTCAGGGTTCCTGTTCAGTATCAAGCGCAGACATTGAGAAGGAGTTCCAGAGTAACCCTCAAGGCTCCATGAACTTTACTGCAAACGGAGACCAGTTTGTCCTGGACTTCTCAAGTATGAAACCAATCTCTTATTCATATTGAGATTATGTGGCACAATCACACAATGACCAATTGAATAATGGGACATTTAGGATATTCCCAGACTCTTTATAGCCGGATCAGAATCATTTAGATTCATCTTCAGGAATCATTGGTGATAATTATTTATCTGTGTACTGATAATAGTATTGCATTGTAAATTGGCTTTTCATTGCTATTCAATTTTTGCTCTCATTTAATCTGTGATTTTATTACTGCAGTCCATCAGAGACAGCATGTTGCTTTGGATACACATTATATTCCACATATGATTTAACTTCACGATGCTTGTACCAGGTCTCATTTGGTCCAGAGTAAGCAGTTTGTAGTTGGATCCATGTTTGTTTGGCTGGGAATGGGAATTTCTTGCCTGTCCACACATTCATTACAATTATAATTCACTTTCTGAGTTACAGGAAGATTCATAAAGGAAGATGGTTAGAGTTGATTTGGATGTTTGCTGACTATAGGCTTTTTTTTTTTTTTTTAAACAGGGATGAGACAAACCAACCTGAAAACACGAGCCACTCGCAATATCCGACGTGTGGACCAGTGATTCTACTCACACAGCAGGCTTCAGACACACACACACACACACACACACACACACACACACACACACACACACAACACACACACATATATATATATAAATGCTAAAAATATATGCTAAATATAGATATAGATATAAATAATAATTGTGGCTGATGATGATTTATGCAAGATTTTTGCTGCAAATGTGCAGGAGTATAACACACATAGGATTATCTTATATTAAATCTTACGTATATATATATATATATATATATATATATATATATATTATATATATATATATATATATATATCATATTAATATTAACGTTTGCCAAAGATTATTGTGACTGGGTAATATTTACAATGTGATGATAAAGCGGGTGACTGGATTTCCAATTTTCAAAAAAGTTTTCCTTAAATATAAAAATAAAAAATAATAAACTGTGCTCTTTGCGTCATTTCTGAGGAATATAGTTATACTCATGACCAACCACCCAAATGTACTCCCCTTTGTAATCCACCTGAAACAATCAGTGGACCCTCCCTGTTCTATAGTGCTATTAACGTCAGAAAGCAGCTTCACAAAATGCAAGAATTATAGAACTTACATTTACATTTGTGTGTACTTATCCCTGACGAACGAGCTCAGAAGTAGTGGCAAGGGAAAAACTTCCAGGTATAAGGAAGACACTTTGGTAATAACCAGACCAGACAGTAACCAGACAAAGAGGAACGCGACCTCTTCCAGTGATGCCAAGAGTGTGATTATAAATCAGAAAATTATTATAAACACCAGGGAGTGACAAATATCATGAGCGCAGGAGTGTGAATGTCCTTATACACTCAAGGGTTGTAGAACCGGGCACTCCTGAGAACCTCGTACAATAGGAAACCAAGGAAACACTCCTTCTCCATCTGTTAATACTATATCTATTGCGGTGCGTACTCTACTTCAGCGATGGCAAAAGTGCACACATCAATCACTTAAGTACAGATACTCATTTTCTTTTTTACGTTGAAGGATTTATTAATCAAGTTAAAGTACAGGTGAAGAGGTTTGGGCTCTGACATGTACTTAAGTATAAAGTAACCAATTACTACGACCTGTTTAAGTGTCACACTGGTAACTGGACTTCACCTTATAGTAAGTTATTAAAACAATTATCTACCGAAGACTCACTAACTCTCTCGGTCTCATCCAGACTTCTTGTTACCTTCCTCGTCTGTGGCGCCAGGAAATAATACACCAGTGGCAGGTTTAAAACGCTGCACAAGGACAGGAAATGGGTTGATGGGATAAAAATGGGGTGCAAAGAGAAGACAAAATGTTGACATGTAGTTAAAACTAAAGTAATGAGTCGGGTTTATAAAGTGTAAGTAGAAAGAACAGATATTGGTGTACAAAAATGTAATGAGTGAAGGGTCACTCAATTAAAAATGAAATATTGAAAGTAAAATTCTGAGACGAGAAAAATCTAATTACAGTAACAAAGAATTTGTACTTTTTTGCTTCCCATCTAATCTCTTTATACAGCAACACTACGATAAGTACATTATAACCAAACAGGGATTCGTTAGATTTAAAGATGTAAAGCATAAGGCAGAATTGGCGACATTAAAACCCCCTAAATAATTATATGCCTGTAAATCAACTACAAACAAATTCTCCAAAAAAAAAAAAACACTCTTTTTAGCAAAAGATATCGTTCCAGCCTTTAGTTTCACCAGTCGCGACATTTTTTAAATGTGTTGCAGCCATCACATTGAAAAAAAATGTCCCTAATTTTGACTATTGACTATTTTGTGTTTTCTGTGCTCTACTGTGAACAAAATATAAGATCTGCAAATGATCAGATTGTTTGTTTTTCTTTACATACTCTCCCAGATGTTCACAATACATTTGTAAATCTGCAACCATATTCAATTGTCAGGACATGAGTGTAACCAATATCACATCCAGTGTTGTGGAGTAACTAGTTACATGTATATAAGTTATGTATTTTCATTACAAAATATATGTAACAGTAATTCGTTACAGCGACTGAGAAAAAATGTGTCATTAAATTGTAGTTATTACAAATAGGGTTCCATCTGAACAATTGCATGTAAAAATCAGTGCTCTAGACGACGGCATGATTTTCAACTGAAACATGATTTTCTTTCGTGAGGGTTTGAAGTTTTTCTTAGAACGTTCATGTGAAGTGCCACCTAATAGTTAATTTACGTTTATGAAGTAATTGAAAAGCGACACTACGTATTACATTTAGAGGACGCTCATTTGTAAGCTGTAACCTATTACATTTCCAAAGCAACACTTCCCAACACTGATCACATCTACAGTGGTGTGAAAAACTATTTGCCCCCTTCCTGACTTTTTATTCTTTTGCATGTTTGTCACACAAAATGTTTCTGATCATCGAACACATTTTAATATTAGTCAAAGATAACACAAGTAAACATAAAATGCAGTTTTTAAATGAATGTTTTTATTATTTAGTGAGAAAAAAATCCAAACCCACATAGCCCTGTGTGAAAAAGTGATTGCCCTCCCTTGTTAAAAAAATAACTTAACTGTGGTTTATCATATTTTATGTGAGTTTTTCTGTAGCCACCCCCAGGCCTGATTACTGCCACACCTGTTTCAATCAAGAAATCACTTAAACAGAAGCTACCTGACACAGAGAAGTAGACCAAAAGCACCTCAAAAGCTAGACATCATGCCAAGATCCAAAGAAATTCAGGAAGAAATGAGAACAAAAGTAATTGAGATCCATCAGTCTGGTAAAGGTTATAAAGCCATTTCTAAAGCTTTGGGACTCCAGCGAACCACAGTGAGAGCCATTATCCACAAATGGCAAAAACATGGAACAGTGGTGAACCTTCCCAGGAGTGGCCGGCCGCCCAAAATTACCCCAAGAGCGCAGAGACAACTCATCCGAGAGGTCACACAAGATCCCAGGGCAACATCCAAAGAACTGCAGGCCTCACTTACCTCAATTAAGGTCAGTGTTCACGACTCCACCATAAGAAAGAGACTGGGCAAAAACGGCCTGCATGGCAGAGTTCCAAGACGCAAACCACTATTAAGCAAAAAGAACATTAAGGCTCGTCTTAATTTTGCTAAAAAACATCTCAATGACTGCCAAGACTTTTGGGAAAATATCTTGTGGACTGACGAGACAAAAGTTTAACTTTTTGGAAGGTGCGTGTCCCGTTACATCTGGCGTAAAAGTAACACAGCATTTCATAAAAAGAACATCATACCAACAGTAAAATATGGTGGTGGTAGTGTGATGGTCTGGGGTTGTTTTGCTGCTTCAGGACCTGGAAGGCTTGCTGTGATAGATGGAAGCATGAATTCTAATGTCTACCAAAAAATCCTGAAGGAGAATGTCCGGCCATCTGTTCGTCAACTCAAGCTAAAGCGATCTTGGGTGCTGCAGCAGGACAATGACCCAAAACACACCAGCAAATCCACCTCTGAATGGCTGAAAAAAAACAAAATGAAGACTTTGGAGTGGCCTAGTCAAAGTCCTGACCTGAATCCCATTGAGATGCTGTGGCATGACCTTAAGAAGGCGGTTCATGCTAGAAAACCCTCAAATAAAGCTGATTTACAACAATTCTGCAAAGATGAGTGGGCCAAAATTCCTCCAGAGCGCTGTAAAAGACTTGTTGCAAGTTATCGCAAACGTTTGATTGCAGTTATTGCTGCTAAGGGTGGCCCAACCAGTTATTAGGTGCAGGGGCAATTACTTTTTCACACAGGGCTATGTGGGTTTGGATTTTTTTTCTCACTAAATAATAAAAACATTCATTTAAAAACTGCATTTTGTGTTTACTTGTGTTATCTTTGACTAATATTAAAATGTGTTCGATGATCAGAAACATTTTGTGTGACAAACATGCAAAAGAACAAAAAGTCAGGAAGGGGGCAAATAGTTTTTCACACCACTGTATCTACTTCTTAATGTTGTCATGACCAGGGGTGAAAGGTGTAAAACAAACATCAACAGCCCTCAACAGTTAAAGCGTATATCAGCAGTTTTGACACCATTCGAGCACAATAAATACAAATCTAAATATATTATGTCTCTAGGTAGCTAAATAATATGGTTTAAACTAAGTTATTTCTGCATTATAATGCTGGGAGAATTTTATTTGTCTCTGGGGAACTTTATTTCCTCATTCTTCACAGGTCTCTTGCGCCACTCGCTTAGCGTCAGGTGACTCAGCTCGTGCTCGTATTGAACAGACGCATGTCACTTCATAACCGTTTTCCAACTAAACTAAGCTTTATTCTAGATATGTGTCACACTTTTCTATTTGGAGGGCCCCAACAAATTACATCGGGGGCCGTGGGCCACCGATTATATGTCCCTGCTGTACATGCTCAATAAACATCTCACAACTACAAACAGAAATATACAGTATTTTTTATAAAATGATATCCATACAGAATCTTGTGTAATCTGTTACTAGATAAATGATATAGAAAAATAGATATAGAGAGTGACAGAGACAGAGAGAGAGAATGACAGATAGAGAGAGAGTGAGAGAGACAGAGACAGAGAGAGAGAGAGAGAGAGAGAGAGAGAGTGACAGAGACAGAGTGACAGAGAGAGACAGAGAGAGAGAACGAGAGAGACAGAGAGAGAGAGAGAGAGAGAGAGAGACAGAGACAGAGAGACAGATAGAGACAGAGAGAGAAACAGAGAGACAGAGAGAGAGAGACAGAGAGAGAGAGTGACAGAGACAGAGAGAGAGAATGACAGATAGAGACAGAGAGAAACAGAGACAGAGAGAGAAAGAGACAGAGAGACAGAGACAGAGACAGAGAGAGAGAGACAGAGAGAGACAGAGACACAGAGAGATAGAGAGATAGAGAGAGAGACAGACAGAGAGAGAGAGAGTAGAGAGATAGAACAGAGAGATAGAGAGAGAGAGAGAGAGAGAGAGAGAGTGACCGATAGAGACAGAGAGAGAGACAGAGACAGAGAGTGAGACAGAGACATAATAAGAACAGAGAGAGAGAGAGAGAGAGAGAGAGAGAGAGAGAGAAGAGAGAGAGAGATAGAGAGAGATATTTAGCTTTGTACGATTCTAAAAATTAGAAGATACAGTGCCACCTTTTGGTGAAATTAAGCGGCACCGCCATTTCTGTTTTTTTTTTTATTAGTATGGTGGTTCTCAAACGTTTTTCAGCAGGAGGCCCCTTCGCGTAGGGTGAATCCTTTTGAGGCCCCCCAACGCTGCAAAATATCCTCAAACAAATAGCACAAAGACCCCACTGAACCAGAATTAACTTATCCAGAGCGGCATACAAAAAAGTGCTTCGACTCTGAATCTGTGAATAAATTACCCCTGTTTTGATTGATTATAAACTTAAGACAAAAACTTTTTTTTAATCATATAAACCAAGACATTACAAAGAAGGAAAACACGATGGTGCAAGTCACACCGAAGGGGGCTGTTCCCTTTTTAAAAAACAATAAATAATAATACTCATATGCTACATATAATTATTGGGGAAATGTCCATTGTTAGAAGAACAAATAAAAAAATTATGAATACAATATTACAATATTTATACACAAAACATGTGTGAGTGCTTAACTTACAATGACATAGCTAGTGGATAAATGCTAGCGCAAGATATTCATTCATTCATCTTCTACCACTATATCCGATCTTCCCTCGTGTGATCGGGTCACGGGAGCCTGCCTATCCTCAAGCATCTATGGGCATTAATGGCTTAAGGCAGGATACACCATGGATGGAATGCCAACCCATCGCCATCGGCACACACACACTTCATACACTACATGGGACACATTCATACACTAGGTCAAATAGACAATCAATATGTTTTTTTTTCCAAGGTGCCAATCAACCTGCAAACTCATGCATGCCGGGAGACCTACAGGAGAACCCTGAGAACATTTGAACCGGACATGCAAACTGAGGCCACGGGTAAGGCGAAACTCCACACACACCTGTAACCCGGACCCGTGGCCCCTGGCGGTGTGGGGCGAACGTGCGAAGACATAAGCCACCGTGCCCCTGCAAGACATCATGGCATTAATTATATGAAATTACAAAAGTTTAAAAAATAAAATCATCAATTTGTAACGCTTCACAATCGTATTTATTGACTCCTAAGATTTAGAAGCATATGATAACTGATAAATACTGTGCTGTGTTTGTGTATATATATATATATATATATAAACAGATTATTTAAATCTTTACAGATCAAGTCTCAGATGAGTTTGGAGTTTAAGTATAAAGTATAAACAATAATGTAGCTAACAGACTGTATCTTATAAGTTTAAAAATTTAGCCCACAAGATGGCGCAGTATTTAAGTTTACATTATTTACAATGCAAGAGTCACAGTTTATTATTGTGCCATGCATCAATAATAAATAATGTGCTTTTTAATGTTTATAAGTAGTTTTAACAAAATAAACTGTATGTTAGATAGGTCCTTGAATAATGTTATATCGTGATATACAAAAAAAAACTTTTGTTTTATTTTTGGGATTCCCCTTCTCTTAAAACTTACAATGAAATGAAACTGAAAAGAAATCATCATATTCTGAATATGGCTTGAAGACAAGACTAGCAAATATATTTATATTTTTATTCCAAATCTCTCATTTCTCTCTTGTGGTGAGGAAGCAATGACATTTGTGACAGTGGTTTATTACTAAGACATTTTCAAAAATTCTTTTGCAAAACCATTTTTTTCCAGATGCATGATGTTTCTCAATCAAGAAAACCAAATGAAAAGATAAACATAAATGTAAACAATAGCTATATTTATATTTTTATTCTCTCTCACTCTCTTGTGGTGAAAGCAATCATTTGTGACAGTGGTTTATTACTAAGTTCAAATTCTTTTGCAAAACCATTTTTTTCCAGTTTGTTTCTCAAAAGAAAACCAAATAAATAAACATTGTAAACAAAGCTATCTACAATCCAAGTTCAAATTCCAGAAACTAAATATTCAAAGGGAAGTATGGAGTGAGTTTCTATCAAGGTCTGGTCTTCCTGGCACACAAACACACACACACAAACACAAACACACATGCGCGCACACACACACGCACTCAAACTAGAACGAAGAAGCAGTTGAAAACAGGAGTGTTCAAAAGTTATTCTAATGAGTAAATGCAAAAGGAAAATGAAACCTATCTACTGCCTTTTCAGTTGAAAGCTTGTTGGTGTAGATCTGCATTAGGAACAGACAGATAGGGTGTGTTTTTGACTTTTTCCATTTATACTTTAGCACCTGACAGCAGACTAAACTGGTTTTTGGTTTGAGTTTAGTTTGTCGTGGGCGTTTCAGTGTGTAACACTCCGTGAGACCGACCTGGTAAGTTCTACTTATTTGTCATGAATTTAGACAAGGACTTTACATCTTTTAGGATTAAAGTTCAATTTAATACATATATATATATATATATATATATATATAGATATATATATATATATATATATATATATATATATATATATATATTATATATATATATATATATATATATATATATATATATATATATATATATATCTATATATATATATATATATATTACATCTCATATATTAATAGAACAGAACTAGCATCAAGCATACTAATATACAAGCTGAATATCTTAGGTGTGTGTGTGTCTGTGTGGGTGTGTGTGTGTGTCTTTTTTGCAGCAACTTTTCCCCCCTTTCTTCCTTAAAATTGTACTTTCTTCCATTGAAACCTTTGGTTGTTGAGTGTTTTCTCTTGTGAACAAAAGCTAATTTGACACATTTGGTTTTTCTTTACATTTTACTCACCGTGTACAGTGCATTGCAAAATATGAATGTTTTTTTTGCCAACACAAAGACCAACACAAAGTATCACATAATTATGAAGTGGCAGGAAAATGATACATAGTGTTAAAAGGTTTTTTTACAAATAAAAAGTGTGGCGTACATATGTATTCACAAGTCATATAGAGGACACAGTAAATGGGGGAAGAAGGTACTGTTTAAATTTTTGGCCTATAGGCAAAACGCCATGTGTGGCAGAAACTTAAAACTGCACATTAGCCTGAACACACCATGCTGTGTGAAACATGGTGGTGGAAGCAGCATGCTGTGGAGATGCTTTTCTTCAGCAGGGACATGGAAGCTGGTCAGAGTTGATAGGAAGATGGATGGAGGTAATTCAGGGCAATGCTGGAAGAAAACCTATTAGAGGCTGCAGAGGACTTGATACAGGGGGCGGAGGTTCACCTACCAGCAGGACAAAGAATGGTTGAGATTAAAGCATATTCATGTGTTACAATGGCTCAGTCAAAGTCCAGACCTAAATCCTATTGAGAATCTTTGGCAAGACTTGAAACTTCCTGTTTACAGATGCTCTCCGTCCAATCCGATTCAACTGGAGCTAAAATAGAACGGGCAAAAATGGCAGATTCTAGATGGACAAAACTGGTAGAGACATCTTTGGTAGAGACATACACAATAAGACATGCAACGTTAATTGCAGTGAAAGGTGGTTCAACTCAAAGGGGCTGAAAAATATATGAAAACATATTTCCTTCCACTTAACAATTATACAATACTTCGTGTTGGTCTATCATATAGAATCCCAGTAAAATACATTTAACTTTGTAGCTATAACTTGACAAAATGTGGCATTGTTTAAGGGGTATGAATAAAAAGCTTTACTTGTCAGGAGTCAAGACCAAGCAGACGGTCATTTGTATAATTCCATGAGTCTAACCAATATCAAATCTATCTTCTTCTTAATTTAGTCATGGCCAGTGGTGAAGGAAACATCAGCAGGTATCAACATCTGTTAAAGAGTATATCAGCATTTGAGACACTACCAAGCACAAGAGGTGATTTTAAATAAATGCAAATCGAAATATATTAGGTCACTAGGTAACAAAATAATGTGGTTCAGACATTGGTAAATGTTTTTTTTAATTTACCAATTCACAGCAAAACATTACGAGTGGAGCCTGTTTGATGGCAATAACTGGTTGGTGTTTAAAAATGATTTAATAATCGAGTGTAACTACTGCCAGCCTGGAACCAAAGGGATCACCATTGATACACACTTGGGGTAATTTTTTTCCTGTTAATTTTACTTTTTGCATTATAAGGCTGAGGGAATTTGATTGGGCTCTGATGAACTTTATTTCCTCATTTCCACAGGTCTCTTTACATTGACTATGACGCCATGACAGTAACAGGGCCTTATGTCAACCTCGCTGTACGCCGACTATCAACTACGTCTCACGACCAGAGAGAAGACATAGGCTGGTATTACAGAGACAACAGTTACTGGTGTGAATATGGAGTACAGGTGAGGATGGAAAGCTTTTTATTATTATTATTATTATTATTATTATTATTATTATTGGTATGGCACAAGTGAACATTTTATCCTGAATGTTGAGGTGTTAGAAGTAAGAAAAATGGGCAAGAATAAGGATTTCAATGAGTTTGAGAAACTGTAATGGCATCTCCAAACCGGCAGCTCATATTGGGCGTGCCTAGTCTGATGCATGTAGAGATGGAAGGCTGGCCTGTGTAAGATACAGTCACTCCAATGGTTAAAGAATGCAATACTGGTTTTGATCATGTCAGAATGCACAGTGCATCACAGCCTGGGCAGTGATAGTCAAGTCAAATCAATAGCCGTTTTTGTCATTTTAACTATATATTCAACTAATATATATATATATATATATATATATATATATATATATATATATATATATATATATATAGCTGATGCAGTTCACATTGAAATGAGATGATTCTCCAGGACCTTGGTGCTACATAACAGATCTGAGGGCTAGACCAAGTTGTCCTAGCCATAAAAAGTGCATCGCGTTTAACCTAGTGCAAACAGCAAAAGACAGTGCAGAACAAATACTCAAATACAAAATAGCAGCAACCAGTCAACCTACTGTATATGTATTGTTACATCCCAGTCTTCAGCATGTTAAGGTGGTGGATAGAAGGTGGATGCGAATGAATTTGGTATCTTAATGGAAGAATGGAACACAAATACTAGGGATATCTTAACGAAAAGTGTATTGAAGTATTTATAGTAGACTGGGTAAACTTCAGGGTGCGCCAAGGCCAACATTTACATTTACATCATTTAGGCAGACGCCCTTATCCGGAGCGACATACAAATAGTGCAATATAAACAAAAGGATAGTTTTTATCTGACCTAACTTTCCTAAACATAAACAATCCCAAAAAGAACGAGGGAGCTCTGGCTCCCTCACCAAAAACAGGAAAGAAAACCTATATCTAACAACAATGGCAGCCACACCTCTACTACCGGTGAACTAAAACAACACAAAATACATACACACACACACATATCTATCTATCTATCTATCTATCTATCTATCTATCTATCTATCTATCTATATATATATATATATATATATATATATATATATATATACATACACACACATGTGTATGTGTGTGTGTGTGTGTGTGTGTGTGTGTACATATATACAGTCGTACCTCGGTGTACGTCGCCTTCAGCTAACGTTGACTGTTTTGTCGGGAATTTGACGTTGGTTAACGCGCCGCATCCTTCAGTTTCCATCGTGTTCACCTGGAGCGCCATCTAGAGGAATTCTGAACGATATTGGGATGGTTGTTGAATAATGCAATAACAGTATTATTTGCAATATAGCATTTTCCTATAGAGAATTTTTTACTAGCTTTTTCTTTTAATAAAAAAACCTAAAACTATTATATATGTAATTATATCCTGAAATAAACAGGTAATAGTAGCGCTGTAATAGGTTATATTGTTAACATTATTATTATTATTATTATTATTATTATTATTATTATTATAGGGGTTTAGTGGTTAGCATGTTCGCCTCACACCTCCAGGGTCCGGGTTCGATTCCCGTCTCGGCCATGTGTGTGTGGAGTTTGCTTGTTCTCCCCGTGCCTCAGGGCACCAAAAACATGCACGGTAGGTTAATTGGCACCTTGGAAATTGTCCCTGGTGTATGAATATGTGCGTGAATGTGTGTGTGAATGTGTGTGTGTATATGTGTGCGTGTGCGTGTGTGTGTGTGTGTGTGTGTGTGTGTGTGTGTGTGCCCTGCGACGGCTTGGCATTCCATCCAGGGTGTATCCTACCTTAATGCCCATAGACTCCCCGTGACCCGAGGGAAGATCGGATAAAACGGTAGACGATGAATGAATGAATATTATTATTAAATCATAGATTAATTCGAATTTTTATGGTTTATGCTGATGTTGAAAATACGAAAACGTTTTTTTACTATTTCGCCTTGGAAAATTCTCCACCTCCGTACATGTGAAATACCAAATACAACATGGCGGCGCGCTGACGAATCCTAAGAATTGCTCCGTGTTTACAACTTAAGAAGAAATTTAAACAAGCTAAAGTCCAAAGGAAGCAACACGACTAAAGGGACTAAGTAAGTGTGTGTGTGGTGTGTGTGTGTGTGTGTGTGTGTGTGTGTGTGTGTGTGTGTGTGTGTGTGTGTGTGTGTGTGTGTGTGTGTTTGGCGCGCGCGTGCGCGATAAACATGACAGCGGCAGGTAAAAATAGCGGTTACATGTTCAGCTTTGTACTTACACCTTCATATCGCTCCCTGTGGTTGTGTTTCCAAGCCACCGTGTAGATTAGTTGCATTTCCTCTCGACGTGACCACAGTTTTGTGACATGTCTTCTCTCTTGAAGCCAAAATATTGCTGTATTTCTGAAGTACCATTTTTTTTAGCACAAGTTCGTCGCTGTCATGTTCCAAACTCATCTCTACTCCCGCCATGTTTATATCCTCTATCTGCACTTGATCCGCTAGGTTCACCTTCGGGCCCGGTCTAGCCAATAGTATAATAGCTCCTACTTGGGAGGCGGGGATAAAGATAGTAAGGTCCCATTTGATTGGTCAAATTTGGACAACCTTAAGCATGCAACAGACAAGTATATCGCACATACCGTTATCTAGATAACGATATGTTTTCGATATATCGTGCAGCCCTAATATATATATATATATATATATATATATATATATATATATATATATATATATATATATATATATATATATATATATTTAGGGCTGCACGATATATGTATGGAAATGTTTTTGGGTTTTTCAGCTTCATTCAACAATTATATTATATATATATATATATATATATATATATATATATATATATATATATATATATATATATATATATATATATATATATATATATATATAGTGTAAACAGTAATAGAAGCAGAAAAACTTGAATGTACTAATTCATGGATGCATGAAGTTGTGTGTGTGTTTGTGTGTGTGCGTGAGTTCAGTTCCAGTTCAGTTGTGTGTATTGAGAAGCCAGATGGCTTGAGGGAAAAAGGTGTATATATATATATATATCTATATATATATATATATATATATATATATATATATATATATATATATATATATATTAATGAACGTGTGTGTGTGTGTTAGTGATGAAATTTCAGTACATTTCTGGGAAAAAATCAAATAAATAAATAAATACACATTTGTCCCCCAAAGGGATCGAGGGACTGCACATCGTCAGCCAGCAGTCAGGACTTGGAACGGCAGTTTAACTACAACCCCACAGGCTCCTACCAGTTTACAGTAGGAGGAACATTGTACATCGTGAACTTCTCTGGTAAACGATTTTCCTGACCAACTACGACACATTTAATACACATCTAACATGCATATTAAACCAACCATCTTTTTTTACATTCATACAGTCATGACGCAAACGAACCTGTCCACTCAGAAACAGCGGAAAGTGCGGCGCAGACCAAAGTTCATTTCCGCAGCCTTCATGAACGCCAGGTGCTGCATTTATAACTGGGATAAAAATGTCAACTTTTCTACTTATGTAATGAACTTTAAACATTAACAATTATGTGCAGTCCGAACACTTTCATACCATCAACGTCCAGAATAAATGCACTTCCATCAACAACGGTGTCGGTGAATCCATCCAGTGCGGTTACGTGGCAGTTTATGGCCGATGAAGGCATCTGGAGAGACTATCAGAAACCAGTGAGTGATAAACCTCCTATCTAGATGACCAGCTTTCATATGCAGCAGAATATTTAGTGTATCTTTGATGTATATGGGATGTTCACAGTAATATGTGTGTATGTGTATTTAAGTATTCCTCTGTGGACAGTATGGATATTGAGAGACAGTACCAGAGCTCTCTATATGGCCAGATTGATTTCACAGCTGGGTCTAACAGGTACACTCTCATTTTAGACGGTAAGTCCAACGCCGCCTTCTACCAATAATTTACTCACAGTTTGTAGCATTCAGTGTGGTACGTTTGGTTTTTATTTACTGCAGAAATGTACCAGATCAATAAGACTTATAAGACCAGAAGATCTGTCCGGAGGATCGTTAATGATGAGAGCAGTAGCAGGTACGGATCCATTATGAATTAACACCACATTTTATACCATGTCTAGATGTTTAACTGTTGTAGAGAGTTAACATCAGACAGATTGTGAAACTACAGGAACTGGTTTTAATGTAGAGGTTTTTTGATCCACTCCTCCCTCCACAGCGATCTGTGCCAAGTTACATGGCAATTTAAAGACATGGACGGCTGCTGGAAAAACTTTGTTAAAGTAAGTAAATCAAGTAGACTTCATATATAATATCTTTATTCATTTAATACATTCTGTTGCATCATATACAAGAAGAACATTTTGCAAATTTAAATGATTAATTATTATTACAATCATTATTTAAGATAATGATGTAAAACTGACTACGCCGCAGTGAATGTGTAGGAAGAAATTATGAATAAAATTGGAATGAACAGAAATTGATGGATTATTAAACAGGTGGGCAATTTTTCCACACGATAATGGCCCAAAAAAACGTAGGATCGTAAGGTCACTGTTTCATTTCTGAGGAAGAACAGGGTACAATTAATTCATAGGCATTCAAGCGTCATTCTAAATCCTGCATCCAGGACCTGAAAGAATTCATTCTTCAAGAATGGAGAGAGATAAATGTAGCTTGTACATTCAGACTAAAAGTTCTCATTTTATTAAATGTTTTTCTTTTCTATGGACATTTAATGACCATACTCTGATGTATATTATATATATATAAATATATACATATTTGTATAATATCGAGAAGAATAAAATTCCATTGTACACAAAGTTCAAGGAAAGAAACTGTGGATGCACCCCAACAAGAGTTCACGATACGAAAAATAGAAAAAAAAAACACAAAAATAAAGAAAAACACAAACATTTAAGTGTTTGATAAATAAAGATAAAAAAAAATAAGGAAAGTATTACAAAAATCTACTACCCATCTAACTGACACACACACACACACACACACAGACACACACACACACACACACACACACATATATATATGTATATATATATTTTTTTTTTATTAATTTAAAAAATATAAAACCCAAACCAAGACAAGTTTTCTTTTAGTAACCTGAATATTGGGACCTAAGACTAAGGACTACATTTTTTTCAAACCTCTAAATCATTTAGAGATTACAAATCAACTGGGTGAGTTTAAGGGTGAGTTCCTGCAAAATTCTTATTATTTCACAGATCAAAAATAATTCGTATCCATATGTATAAGTTTAATAATTACCATAAATCAACATGGAAAATTCTCAGTGATAGACTTAATTCGGAGAAAATGTTTGTCATGCATTCAAATGTTCTTTTTTTTCATTTATTTTATCAATCATGAATCATTTTAGATGTGAATCAGGTTCCTTTATAGATAAAAATGTGCATCAAACGCTGAATGTATGTATGTATAATATAGTGTAATTTATGTTTAATACCCAGTGAAATTCCATGTTATATCTTATATGCCACTACAGCAGGGTCATTCCTGTGTGTGTATGTATGTATATGTATATATAAGTTAAGATGAAAACCCAACAGATTTGTAATGTTACTGTAAGCTGGGTATATTCGTCTTGTGTGTGTCTTGTGTGTGTGTGTGTGTGTGTGTGTGTGTGTGTGTGTGTGTGTGTGTGTGTGTGTGTGTGTTTAGGGAACAGGGAGAGAGAAATGTTCTGTCTCAAGTCAGCAGGTTGAGATGCAGTACCGGCAGAACAGTGCAGGGACTTTGAGATTCAGTTCGGAGAAGTTTGAATACCTACTCAACTTCTCAGGTACACACATACACACATACACACACACACACACACACACACACACACACACCTTCTTAATATTCTTGTAATATATTCTTCTGAAATATTCAAATACACAGTGTTCTGGAAAGTAACGACTTCTTGTTCTTTGCAGACATGACCCAGACCAACCTAATCACTGGTACGACGAGGCAGATTCGCCGTGTCTGACACGAAAGGACCGGAATTCTGATCGTGTGCTTATTTATCTATCATTTATTCACTATGTATATTTACAACCCTAGCTGCTGCTGCTGTCACTTTTTCCTTCCTGAAAACACCTCACTGTTTTTGTAACCAGGTGTAAATTGATTACGAGGTCGTTGTACTGTGATAAAAAAAAAGTGCCTAAAAAAATGTTGGAAGTTGCCATGTGACTATAGGATTGACTTTCTATAAAAGTAAACTATATATTTCTAGCCGGACATCATATTGCACTTATTTACTCTATCAACGTTTTTTTTTAACGAAAGCTGTCTATAATATTGATGCCAAAGTTTAAGTACTTTAAGTAACTTTGATTGAAAGGAGTTTTAATGTATTAAACAAGACTTATTTACTGTAAGGTGGGACATATTTTTAATGTGTTTTTTTGTCTTTATTAGAAGAAACAGAGCCTTCACATTGTAGTAATTTGGTTTGATAGCACAGTTGTAAAAATGTGTACCTTATGATAAAAGTTCTGGTAAAATAGTCTTTTTCTTTAGTCATATATTAAGTCAAAAATGATCTATTCTGCTTGTCATGTCGGTTAATGATGTCACTAACACCTGTGAGTCTGGAAGTGGCAATAATGTGAGTAATATAAACTTTTGGACCTATAATCACATTCGTGAATTTGACTTTATAGCATTCGACAGACACAGTAATCCAGAGCAGGGGAATAATTAACAATTAAGGATTTTTCCAAGTCATAACATCTTGGTGGTGATGGAATTTGAACCCTTGGCCAAAATCTCTGAAAAGAGCATTTATAATGTAGAACAGCTGTTGTACAACTATCTCTCTCTCTTCTCCTGTCTAGAACCGGTCCTTTAAGTCATCACTACTGAAGATTTTCCTCGTGTCTGAGAATGTAGAGCTTTAATACAAATCATTCTTATTCCATGCAGGCTCAGGATACATTTCACAAAAATATTTTCTTACTGTCACTATATGGATCAATACAATATGTCCATACAAAAACTATAGAAATGATTTTATATATATATATATATATATATATATATATATATATATATATATATATATATATATATTATATATATATATATATATATATATATATATGGATAAATGATACTGTATGAATGGAAAATAAAAATTTGTGTTTTGCTTTTCTACACTGATTTCAGACGTTGGTGTTGTAAAAACAGCCTCATCTAAGCAAGACGATTCGATTGTCATGAAGTCTAAATTTGATCCCACACACACACACACACACACACACACACACACACACGCCTCCACATTTGTCTCGATTTTCCTACATGCTTTTCTGCATAGCTTAAAACAGGTAAAAAACCGCATGCCGGTGTGTTTTCTGGGAAGCCTCCACTGGAATGTTTTTGTCAATACGAAAATACGAATACAAAAATACTTTGAAGAAAACGTATATATAATGTATATATTAATATAAAAATATTAATCATTATTTGACATGACTGGGATTTGACTCTGCTGGGTTGGTTGGAAGATCAGTGCATGTACTGGTTGCAATGACAATTTAAATTCAACAAATACTTAAACACTGAATATCACGCTAACAATAATATGGTGGGCAGTAGAATTGTGCATGTAAAAAATATGTATGTATATATTATATAATATATATATATTTATATACACACACACACACACACACACACACACACATATATATATATATATATATATATATATATATATATATATATATATATATATATATATATATATATATATATCTCCAAGTTTGTATGGAAGCTGGGGGGGTCAGAGCGCAGGGCCAGCAATGATTCAGAGGGTTAAGGGCCTGGCTCAAGGACCCAAGAGTGGGAGCTTGGCAATACCGGGACTTGAACCCCCCGGAAGGGAGGTGGTATCCCAGTGGTTAAGGTGTTGGGACTCTGGACCGGAAGATCATGGGTTCAAAACCCCACCACCACAAAGATGCCACTAGTGGGCCCTTGAGCAAGGCTCTTAACCCTCAATTGGTCAGTTGTAAGTCGCTCTGGATAAGAGCGTCTGCTAAATGCCGCAAATGTAATGTAAATGTAAACCCACGACCTCCCGATTGCTAGACCAGCGCCTGCTGAGCTATACCGTCATCCCATAATGTAAGCAATATACACCTATAAGGCATAACATCATGACATTTTGGGAGTATTTGTTGGATTTAAATTGAGAGGGGTGTGGTTTAAGGTACTGAGCTACAGATCGGAAGGTTGGGGGTTCAAGCCCCGGTATCGCCAAGCTGCCACCCTTGGGTCCTTGAGCAAGTTTTTTTTTGTCTTTATTTGTCACATATACATTACAGCACAGAGAAATTCTTTTCTTTGCATATGTTACAAAGACTATTCTGTTACGAAGCAAGATGGTGGAAGCATTGTTTGGTGTGCAGACCTGAACATTACTACTTGTGCAGTAAACTCTTTTCTTGTTTGGAAGCTGGGGTCAGAGCGCAGGGCCAGCCATCATACACAGGGTTAGGGGTCTTGCTCAAGGACCCAAGAGTGGCAGCTTGGAGCTCGGGGCTCGAACACACACAACCTGCAGATCAGTAACCCATTGCCTTAAACCACTGAGCTACACACTTCATAATGTAAGCAATATACACAAGTCAGGAATAACATCATGACATTATGTCCTCAAATTTGACGTTAGAATCAGGAAAATTGGGCAAGAGGTAGGATTTGAGTGCCTTTTGAAAAGGGCCCAAAGTCTGATGGATAGACGACTGGGTCAGAACCACTCCAAAACCGCAGTTCTTGTAGGGTGTTTCCGGTCTGCAGTGGTCAGTATCTATTAAAAGTGGTGCAAGGAAGTAACAATGGTGAATCAGCAATAAGGTGACCAGGCTGCTATAGCTATTTTATAGGATGAGCTAGTCATTCCCCCAGTAGGCATTCCAAAGGGGTCAGTTTTGGTTGGTATTCCCCCACGAAGACTAGGGAATAAGAATTGTGGGGCCATTTTGAAGATGCTCGGTCATCCCAATTTCACTCAGGACCCCGAACACATCGAAAAATCACGAGTAAAGTTCTTGTCTGGTACATCATTCACTTTATAGGAACTTTTGTACAAAGATACTGGGTTATCCCGATGTTAGGATTGACCGGGATGCATCGGCTTTATCAGTCAACAAGTACCGAGGCGTTTCCGAGTGTCATCAATAACGATTCCCAAAAGTCCTCGCCGTTTGAAGATCTTTATTTAAACCATCTGGTTGTTCTTCAAATCGATTTCTTTTTCTGTCCAAAACTATACACTGCAATTAAGAATCTACACAATCAAATCAGTTCGACAAAACGACTGAAAAGCTTCAAAGGGAACGTCGGCGTTTGCGCGTTGGAGAAATATATACAGGTTTTCATCAAACTTCGGACGGTACAATCTCATAACACGATACAAAGTTCACAAAAGTGCCACACTGTACACATATTACAGCCGTTTAATATAAAGATAGAAGAATAGGCTTTGTTTATTTATTGATTTTTTTTTGTTTGTTTTTGTTATTTCTTTGATTTAGTGGTCAGATTACTAATTGGCAACTGAAATCAGATCATAAGAGATGAGGAAAGTTTTTTTTTGTTGTTTTTTTCTTTTTCAAAATGGATGAAAAATCCCAAATTTCTAAAATTCACATCAAGTGCTTAGACTTCCTTTCAGGCTGAATCTATAATAACGCTGCTTTTAAAGGAGAAAAAAAAAAAAAAAGAAATCTGGGTGGTGTATTCGATCGTTTCGATTCTACCCTTATACCAAAAACCTCATATAATAAAACACATCAAATTCAAACGATTTTACGGAAACCCTTCCAAGACCTACTATTGCACACCTCTATTCATAAGGCTTCTTTCTTTTTTGTACACTTCTACTCAGAGGTCCCCTTTATGAAAGTGATCCCAAGTGATAATATATTAAGAAAAAAGGCAAATAAATTTCACTTTGCTATACACTTCATTTCTATGATATGCAAATATAATACAGTCATGAGATCTATTTGGTCGTGATAAAAAATAAAAGGTTGGTCTGTGCGATTGTTTTTTCTTCTTCTTCCTTTCCTTTCTTTTCTTTTTCCATCGAGCATCTGAATCGGCTCATCATCAGTGCTACGGTCACGTGAGCTCCAGTGAAAACAATCAGTAACGAGAAACACTAAACAGACAACAGCTGGACGGACGCAAAAAAAAACAGACACAACAAACCTACGCCGAGGCTACATTCCACTGAAGGCGTACAAAATGGACAGATTCCAATTTATACCCAGAGAGAAATCGTTCCTGATCCATTTCTAGAGATACGACATGCAGCAACAGTTTTGTTCCGTTTGCTCAAACCATCACGTATTGTTAGTTTATAATAACTCCAGCATTAAGGGTAAACACACACACACATTCTCCATCCTTCTAATCTAAAAAAAAACACATTCATTTTATCTAAAACCAAAAAAAACCCAAAAACAATCCTTACACATTTCTCAGGTCCACATGAACACATGAGGTTATCTGCACCAATGTGTGTGTGTGTGTGTGTCAGAATGTTCCTGAAACACTCCTTGATTAAAACCTGAACAGCTCCTCTACACGATTCGCTTCAACACTGAATGTAGACAATGGTGTCAGAATGATCTTAATTAATCACTAATGAGACTTCCTTGTTGCATTCATTAGTCTATATCAATATGGAAATCATATCAATCATATATCAATAATCAATATGGAATTAAAAGCATTGGACAAAAAGTCAATGTTACAGATAAACCAGGACTCATTAAGAGACACAGTAACAGTAATATATGAGGGGAAGTCATCTGGAAACATGTTTATAGAATTATAATACAATTTGCTTCATAATGCATTTCGTAATCAAATTCCTGTTTAGTGCACTGGGAGTTCATCAAATTGTTCTAATACAATGAAGGGCCAAGCGATATTGCTGTCTGAAAATTCACTGTGTGTCTGAAATTCACATACATGGGCATGAAATGCAGCTGAATTCTGCCCGTTACAACTCAAGCAATAAGAAGTGTAAACAAGAAAGCTTTAAAAAAAAATAAAACGGGAGGAATGCATTTCTCTAACGTGTCACCTCGTTACGCGGAATATCGCTTGGCATTTTCATCGCCAGGACAAAGCTAAATTCGACCCTACTATTACCAGGTGCATTCTAGTAACTGTGAGTAACAAAACGGGTGTCCGTGGGAAAATAATCAGCATCAACTTTTCCATTCTCACTATCTTTGTTATTTTTTAAATTATTTTAGGAAAGCGAATCCATAACCTAATCATGAGTTCGGTTTGCATGTGCGTCTAAAATTCCACGGTATAAAACGCAAATTCCTGCACTATTTACCATTCTAGTAAATTGGCTCTGTGACCGGTATCTCCATTATCCGCGGCGTCTTTTTATTTGAGGAATATTTGTGTGTGTGAAACATATGAGGGAGAAAGAGGAGGAGGAGGGGGGGACCACATTTGCCTAATAGGGCAGTATTCGGACAGAGATAACAGTAATACAAGATCATGTGACCTTGCTTGCTTAAGGCTGGTGGTTGTCCTCTGATTGACTGCAAGGTCCAGCGCAATTTTAAAAACAAACACACAAACCAAAAAACCCCAAAAAGACAAAGGTTTCAAAAGTTTTGATTCCTCTTCTTTAACCTTCCTGTCTCTAGGCAAATAGAAATAAGGAGCCTTTTAACCGAAGAGGTCTTTCAGGTCGTTGTTGACCGACATGCTCTGTTTCAGCATGCCCGTATTCATGGTAGGAGCAGCAGCATTAGGGTGCGAGAAGTTCTGGGGGCTGAAAAACGGGTTGGCTTGCATTCCGAATCCTCCCTGCACCCCTGTCATTCCCATTGGTACTGCCTGAATGGGTGCAGTCTGAGAGGGTTGGCCTGCACCAAACTGGTTAATCCAGGGGGAGGCTGTGGTGCTTGAGGCTGGCTTGGGGGCCATTTGGTTAAGGCTGACTTTGGGCTTGTTAGTTAAAAACAGAGAGTCCAGGGCGGACATGTCGGGCGGCTTGCCGGATTGATTCTGGTTCTGTGAGAGGGCGCTGAAGTTCGGTGTGCCGCCGGATCCGGCCACGCCTCCGTAGAGGCCGGGGGTGGCAGCGCGCATACCCAGGTTCCCTGCTTGGAAGCCCATAGGAGAGTTAAACCCATTGCTGATGGGGGCCATAGGTGTGGTGGAGGAGAAGCCAGATGAGAGCGTAGAGGTCTGCGCGGGCGTGGTGCGAGAGCCGGAGCTCAGCGAGAGACTGTTCAGCGAGGTCATGTTGTTTAGGAGACTGCTGGTCAGGTCTTTCGTCTGTGAACGGACAACAGCGTTCGCTTTGATCTGAGGTTTTGCGAATAGCACAACATTTCGGTTTTTACCAAAACCTCCCAAAACGGGTTACATTTATTACATCACCATCTGACAAACCTGGGCAGTTGTGGATGTAGTAGTAGATTTGATGCTCTGTGGGGCCAGAGGCTGCTGATTCCTCAGTTTGACTGCTTGCTCCTGCTCCTTAGCCAAGCGCTGCTTCTCTTCCAGAGTGAGAGACACCTACAACAAAACATTTTTTTTTAACCCAGGATAAAGAATGACAATGTAGTGAGACATTTTACTAAACTAG
Organism: Kryptopterus vitreolus; assembly: GCA_030449085.1. Classification (NCBI taxonomy): domain Eukaryota; kingdom Metazoa; phylum Chordata; class Actinopteri; order Siluriformes; family Siluridae; genus Kryptopterus; species Kryptopterus vitreolus. The sequence continues at coordinate 11,764,785 of JACRUU010000008.1, read as the reverse complement.
CATGGTTTTGGAAGCAACATTTCTAACATTGCTCTAGACACTAGGGATCTCCCTAGAAAAAGAAGAGCCTTTATTTGTCATATAAACATTACAGGACACCCCCCCCCCCCAACAATGAAGGACAATGCGATTCAATGCAATTGAAAATAGTTTCAATTCTTCGGATCGGACAGACAGCAAATAATAAAGTTACTTAAGTGCCTTCTTACTGCTAAAAAAAAAAAAGAAAAAGAAATGATCCTGTTGTGTCTCCAGGAAGATGCAGCTCTACCTCTGCCATGTTAATCTATATTCTATGTGACTCTTCAGGACACGACTTGGTCTCCATAGTGTTTGGATGAGTCATATTTAAGTAGCATCAGTGGTGCTGACAGAACGCAACTGAGAAATAGTTTAGCGAGGAGAAATGAATCTACGTGGAAAATATTGGACACACATTATTGGTCACTTTTTACATTAAAAAAAAGAAAGAAAAAACATAGCACATCTACAATTAATCATAAATGAATAAACAACTTTTCTTCTGTTGCAAATATGTTAAAAATGATGCATTGAAATACACATCAACATTCACACTTTTGAACTTGTACTTGGTATGTTAAATATATACATTAACTGGAAAATGTATTTAGATCAATAGAGTTTGTGTAGTATGGATTCATTTGATCCATGAATGTTGTCAACATCCACACATTATAATCAATAATGCACACATGCGCGCACACACACACACACACACACACACACACACACTGTACATACATGATGGAGTGGACTTACTCTCGAGGGCTGGAAAGTGGCAGTGGAGGACCCGTTCTCTTTGCCGTTTACTCCTGCGCTCGCCGAGTTCCCACCAAAGATGTCGTCAATCTGAGAGAAACGCAGACGGGTCGGTTCTTTACGGTGTGACATAGCAATAACTCGGTTATGAATAAGAAGAGCTAGAACTGAACTCACGTCATGGACTTGGGGTGGACTGGGGTTGCTCTTTGTCTCTTCCGATGTATTTATTTGGTTGAGGTTAAGGCTTCTATAAAGAAGAAAATTACTCGCATTAAAATGATGGACGACGATTAAGTGAAAAACTGAGTTTTCTGAAACGAGCCTGCAAAATTTCTGATCCAATTACATCAGTCTGATCCAACCTGGGGTTAAACATTTATGAGCTTCATTTTATGTACATTGTGACACAAGCTATTATAATAAAGAATTTCCATTTCAGGGAAGATGCCAATGCCTTTTCTTGACACTTTACCGCTTTATCCGATCTTCCCTCGGGTCACGGGGAGTCTGTGCCTATCTCAGGCGTTTATGGGCATTAAGGTAGGATACACCCTGGATGGAATGCCAACCCATCGCAGGGCACACACACACACACACACACACACACACACACACACACACACACATTCATACACTAGGGACAATTTTCCAAGGTGCCAATCAACCTACCGTGCATGTTTTTGGACCGGAAGGAAACCGGAGAACCCGGAGAAAAAACCCCCTGAGGCACTGGGAGAACATGCAAACTCCACACACACATGGCCGAGACGGGATCGAACCCGGACCCTGGCGGTGTGAGGCGAACGTGCTAACCACTAAGCCACCGTGCCCCCATCTTGCTTTCTATGTTTGAAAATAGCAGTGCTAAACCACTAACTCTAAGAACAAATTATGAATTGGATTTGTTGATCAGTACCTTTTTTCATACATTAGTCTATATGGTCTATATATCTTTTTATTTGCTCATGAAAAGATTAGCCTTCATAAAAAGAAGACATCAGTTTAAAGCTAATAGTCAACATGTCGTTATTTAGGGACTGATGGAATTAACACAACACATTCAAGGAAATTAGTCTACGGTATTGTAAAACTATGGTATTGTAATATTCCCACTCACACAAGTGCTGACGCTCATATCTCCCTACATAGAGATGCATTATCAGTGCATTATATCACAACAATGTCAGTCTGTTTCGATTCATAGTAAAAATATGGAAAAATACAAGGCACCAGTGAACGATATCTTTAGCATCACAATGCTGAGAAGCTGCAAAACAGTATATTATAATTGTGCTGAGCACAAGATCAACAATGTGTCCGTAATAAAATGAGTCGATCACAAAAGCGGGTGTTATAAATAAGTGACAGTATGACATAAATAAAAATGAGAGTGCCTGGAGCGGAGAGATCTAGTTCAAGCTCATGAATTATCTTCCTGTAATCAGGCCGTGGAGCTGCTCAGCCAAGAAAAGCAATTCATCAAGCAGCTTTTGGAAATATTTCTCCATGAAAGGACAAAATAAAACTTGGTGTTTTTTGTAAAAGTTGTTTTTTTTTGTGAGATCAGAGTGATAGGTAGCACCTTTGTTGCTCCTGCATGCTTTGGAGCTGCTCCAGCTTGGTCTTGTGTTCCGCCTCCATTCGACTCAGCATGTCTCTGATCACGGCCATGAACGAGTTAAACTGGAAAACATAGTGATCTGGATGAATCAACGGGATACAACAGGTGCTATGTGAGAGTGTGTGTGTGTGTGTGCGTCACCATGTAAGCATACACTCATATTGTACACTGAACAAATGTATATTTCCCCGTTCACAACCAATTAATCTAGTATATTTATGTATAGTGCTTATGTACAGCAAAAAACATTATATTAAGTGCAAATATCTTGAATTGATCTTGTATTTTATTTTGCATACTAAATATATATTTATTAAATATCCAATGCCTACTTATTAGAAATATACAGGTTATTAAACCCTTTTTTTGTCCTTCTATATGCAACAAATACATCTCATTTTCCTCTCCACAGTCACCACTGTCTCGTGCATTAGGGATAAACGTATAGGCAATCAAGTGATATATCTTGATATATATAACTCATTGTCCCAAAGCAGCATTGCTATTGTCCATTTAAAAAAAAAAGACTATACGTATAAAAAAAACTCAAATGAATTCGATTCAACGACTAGATGTTTTAATGGTATTAATTAAATGGTATTAATGGTTTAATAATGAATCCATATTATTTGCATGTACGGGGACACGGTGGTTTAGTGGTTAGAACGTTCGCCTCACACCTCCAGGGTTGGGGTTCGAATCCCCCCTCTGCCGTGTGTGTGTGTGTGTGTGTGTGTGGAGTTTGCATGTTCTCCCCGTGCCTCAGAGGTTTTTTTTTCTCCGGGTTCTCTGGTTTCCCCGGTCCAAAACCATACGCGGCAGGTTGATTGGCACCTTGGAAAATTGTCCGTAGATGTGAGTGTGTGTGTGTGTGTGTACCCTGTGATGGGTTGGTAGATACAAGACAAAACGGTCTCCCCGTGACCCGAGAGAAGATTGCATAACGTTGTATAGTCAGCTTCCATGCCTCCGTACATGTAATCAATATGGCCCCGTTCATGCAAATAATATGGATTCTTTATAAATATCAATGAATCTATTTAGAACCTTTGTCTGTGTTAGCATTATTACTGATTGAAAGGGATTGCAAGTTTCTGACTAGTGCCAAGAGTGTGTAAAGCTGTTATTCACGTTAAGAGAGAATTTATCAATGAAAATAAAGTGTAACTTCTGTATCTGATTGGTCAGTGTAAATCTTCATACTGGTAAATGAACTTGCTTGTTGAATAGAAACAAAAAGTCCATGTCCATCAAAACAAGGAGCAAAGACTACATGTTTTTAAACGTTTTTTCTTTTTCTTATTACTAATTTCAAGCGTTTGCAATTTCCCAGTGAACGTAAGGAGAACCACCATGACCTTGCAATAGGAAATACAAGATTAATGTGAGTACATTCAAAACATTTGTACTCACACTGGGGTGCGTGTGTGTGTGTTTGTTTACCTGGTTGAGATTAAGGTTGTTGTCGATACTAAGGGAAACCAGATGCGGAAGACTTTTGGCTGCAAGGTGCTCTTTTGGGATGCCCAGCTTCTTATGGGCAAATGTGCACTTATAAATGCCTGTAGCAAAAAAAAAATTAAATAAATAAATTAAAAAAAAAAAAAAAAAAAAATAATATATATATATATATATATATATATATATATATAATAATTAAATACATAACCAAACAAACAACCAAATGAATAAAGGAGGTGGTTGCTAAGCATTAGACTTTGCGTCAGAAGGTTGTAAGATCCATCCCCAGGACACCAAAGCGGCCACTCCTCTGCCCATTCCAATTTCAATCATTTGCATGAGCTTGTGTGAATTAGATTAATAATAAGCGATATATAATATATGATGATAATTATAATAAAACACACACTAGTTCTAACAACTAACAAATACACCTATGAATCATTCCAAGAAGCCATAAAATTCATTTTCAGCATCGCTCCGGTACATTAGTATATTTAATAAATGAACGTAATCTCATTGCCTTAAATAATCTCATTACCGCTATAATGAAACCTAATTTACCCAGAATGCCCATGAGGACAGCGGGTTCGCGGGAAGGAATCTGCTGCAAGAAGGGCAGGATTTCGTCGATGACGAACCACTTGTCTAGATACTCCAGAATCTTCCCGAGACATACCAAGGAGTTCACCCTCACCTGCAGAAAGAAGGCCATACAGGCGTCAAGAAAGCAAACATGAGGAAAATCCATACGTTGAGGATAAACGTGGCACCCTGCCGAACTCACAGCCAGGGAGGAAGTCTGTAAACAAGCCGTTCTGATCCGAGGGATGAGAGAGTTCTTCATGGACGGATAGTCAATCAGGTTGGCAAAAGTAGGGATAATATTTAAACACAACTCCTGCAAAAAAAGGAATAAATACATTTAAAACATGACTTCCGAGTACACGTGATAGAACAGTTGTTTACCTTGATTTCACTGCATTTTCACCTGTATTTGAATCGAAGGAGCTTCAAGCGCTCTGTACACCATCGGCAGGACGCTGTTTTTGATGTCCTCAGCTGGAGTCTTAGTCAGAAGCAGGTCCATTTTTTGTAAGAATATCAGCAGAATCTGAATGAAAAAAAAAAATTGCTGAATGAAAGAGACCGTACTAATCACCGGCGAAAGGAATCTGTTACTGTAATTTTATATCTCTTTGCTGATTCCTTTTCCAGAACAGAGCAAGTTGAGGGATATAGATTTACAGTAACGTTTTGAAATTGGTTTTGTAGTAACTGCCATTTCACATATGGGACGTAAACGTGGCGCCGTCACAATCCCATGACCCTGTCACTGGGTCACCATTGTTCCTTTCTTGAACCCTTTATATAGATACGGACCATTGCAAATACACAGTGGGAACACAAGCTACAAAGACGTGCAGGTTCGGAGAAGCTCTGATCAGAATCACAATCTGAAATAGCTTTATTACCATGTATGTTTACACACACAAGGAATTTGACTTGGAGACAAGCGCTTCCAGTGCAGGAGGTACAGATGTAGATGGGATATAACAATATAACAAGACTGAAATGAAATAATAATGCACTGGATACAGTAGTAGGAATATGTGATAATGAATATATGTAATATGATAATCAGTGCTGTTCACTTTAGCACACAATGTTGTGCCTTTATGGTGTAAAATAAGATGTCGATCTACAGTGTCACAATTGTAGAACAGACTCCTAAGACACACAAAATGAATTAGATAGATAGATAGATAAAAGTGAGTGATGAACACTTTATAATAAATGATGTAATTAATGGAAAAAGCACTGAACAATGAAACACCACACTGAACTTCTGCTTATAAAGACTTACCATGTTGCTGGCCTGAGAGCATGAACGGAAAGGGGGGAATATAAGAAAAGAGATTAAAAAAGAGGGAGGACATTTATTCATGGGCCAGTTGTAAGGATGTGAATTGTGTGTGTGTGCGCGAGTGTCTGTAAAGATACATTTACTAATCACTACTGTAGAGTCCTGAAAGGTCTAGGTCTAGACAGTGATCTGGAACTCAAATGTGTGTGTGTGTGTGTGCGTGTGTATTCACTCCAAGTTTGAGCCATTATAATAAATGACAGAGCACACTGAATTGAATGTTGCTCGCAGGTACGAATTGTAATAAATATTTTGAAAAATACGTTTTTTGTCCAACAACTTGAATTTACACACTGTCCAGACGTTTCTAATATGCAAGTCTGATTCATCAGGTATATAAACAGTCACTTATTTTTATGTTGACATTAACACTTAGAGATTCTGTAGAGATTGCCATTACAGAAATGTCGCTACTCTTTTACACTGTAAGAATTTGGTGGAAAAATGTTGGTAAATTTATATGAAACGACACCAGCACTCTAGTAAGCAACAAAGAAACTTGCTTTCTGTCCCACAGCACACCACGTAAACCCTGTTAAACCCTGTAGTCATTCTGTAAAAGTTTGCTGTAGTGATAAATTAGGAAACTACAAGACTGCATTCATGATGCATTCATGATGATGTCTGCGATAGTGAAGGAAATGGTGGTCCATACTGCATATAAATACTTGGGGAGATGTACACAATTAATTCTAAAACTAATTATCATTAAAAGAATCTCCCCAAAAATCAAACGGCTTCTGGACTAGAAGGCTGAAATCCCACCACCACCACCAAGCTGCCACTAGTGGGCCCTTGAGAAAGGCCCTTAACCCTCAATTGCTCAGATGTAAGTCATTAGATGTAAAATTATGATGTATAAAATATTTTTAAATTTTTATTCCCACCCTTCTCTTATAATTCCCTGCACTCTTCTGGAAAGATGTTCCACTAGATTTTAGAGTATGTTTGTGGAGATTTGTGTTCATCAGCCATAAGTACAATTTGTGGCTTTTTGAGAAGAACCAAACACGGCAGGAAAGGTCAGGTCTCCCAATACTTTTGCCCACATCGTGTATAAATGAATACGTCAGAGTTGACTATAAAGCAAATTTTTTATAAAATTAATAACAAAATACACCTTAGGAATAACTTCGGGACTAAACTTACATCTTGGCATTTACCTCGTTAACATCATCTCCGTTTCATTGCTTTCAACACACGCATTTGCACAAGTGTACGCGCACACGCACTCGTGACTACGTGAGACGTACCTGAATGGGTTCTTGCTGTTTGAACACTGGGGTGAGGTCGGGTAGGATGAGGCGCACGTACTCTTCTTTGGTGCACTCTTCTGCTATCAGCAGCACGTTGGGCAACACAAACGGCACCATGTCGGGATTCACAAACTCTGATGTGAGGGATGGAAGGATCCGGCAAACTATCACTCTCTGTAGAAGAGGAAAACAAAGTTCAAACACACACATACACACACACACACAGCTACACAGAGAGCACAGACAGAAATAGCAATCATGACCAGAAAAAGAAAGAAGTGTATAATACATGCAGAATTGAAATATTTTCTGGTAAATGTTTGTTTGTCTGTTTGTGGGGTTTTTTGACGACATGCTGGCATTGAGGCCACATACATATATACATGCGGCATCCGCAAGGTCATCACCGAGTTCATACTGTGTATATATATATATATATATATATATATATATATATATATATATATATATATATCTATATATATATATATATATCTATATATATATATACACACACCCACACACACACACACAGACATACTGTATATCCTATATATATATATATATATATATATATATATATATATATATATATATATATATATATATGATATGATTAGCGATCACGTTTACTATTCCTTGCCTTGGGCAGCTTGGGGAGGATTTTTGGGAGGCCTTTGTAGAATTGTGACTTCTGTAAATTGTCCCTCTGGAATAACGAGTCGAAATACTGCAGCGTCACCGCTCCCACGTCGTCAAAGAAAGGAATCTGAAAAACAAAAACACAAACACAGAGCTCACTTCCGGGTGCTAGTCATGTGGTAATATGTTACTTGTCTTACATAATTCCGGGTTAAATGATGCAACTCGGCCTGTCCGATTTCAGCCATAATACTCCTGCTTCAACTAACGCTGTTAATGAGCTGGATTATACGAGGTGTTGTGGCGCAAACAGCGCGGAGAACAGGATCTCACCTTCGTCATCTGGTCTGCGTCTGGTCTCACGTTGGAGGTGACGCTCAGCAGCATCTTCACATGCTCTCGTACTTCCTCTGGGATCTTATTCAGCAAGGCCGGATTCAGGCGACTCAACTGGAAGAGACAGACGAGAGCGTGACTCCGGTTATATATGATTTTGTTAGTCTATCTCTTGCACTAGACATCGATGTCTCATAAGGACAACTTTGTATTTAAAGGAAAAAAAGAATAAAAAGAAAGATTTTGGAATCAGGGTGAGCCAAGTGAGAATGAAAAAACTGGTATTGACTAATAGAGAGATCAATATGTCTGCAAAGTACATGTTCTACTAAACCTCTTTTCAGCTGTGATGTCATTTTGTTCATTTGTATACAGAACGTATGGTTTCTCATATGGTGCCAGAAACACAAACAATATGTACAAATAAACAGAACAGCAATTCCACACGCCATCTTCGCATATTTGGTTTGGCACGTTTTACACTGGATGGATGCTCTCCCTACCGCAACCCTACCTATTCATCCGGAGGTTTGGGACGGGCACTAGGAATGCAGTGGCTTGTGCAACCCTAATGTCTGGGTTACAGTGAAGATATTTAATGCCTTGTTTTGATATACACTTGAATGCTTGATAAACACTTTTGGCAGTTCTCACCTGGTCTAGTTGCTTGCTGAAACTCTTGAAAATATCCATCTTATTGACCTGGAACACCGGCTTGCCCTCATTGAAGACTGCGTGCATGACCACACCCAGTGAGTACATGTCAGAGGCGGAGTCACAGCTGACTGACAGGATGTACTCGGGAGCCACGTATTCCGGATTAGGCAGGCAGAGCGGGGGGAGATTAGGGTCCCACTCTTTACAAACGTATTTGGGCTACGACACAAAAGAAAACATCAAGACAATCAACATAGCATCTAAGTTTAAGACACACACTAGAAAACACTGACAGAACAGTGTTTAGATAATAATACAAAAAAAATCAATAGGATTAACTTTAATAAATAAGCATCTTCCATTTACATAATTGGAAGGACAAATCTCCACTTACAATATTTCTATAACACTTCTCTCCACCCACTATACTGTATGTATGAGTACAAATAAATTATATACACATGTACGCAGGCATGTACAAATATCTTAGGGCTTAAACGATTCCTTGAGTAATTATATTACCTCTGGACAGGTTAACATATATATTTGTGTATTTGCATCTGTATACAATATGGGAAGTAAATGCACTAATTCGGATTAGTTTTAAAGATTAGTTTTAAAGTTATTCTGGTATGGAATTTGGATTTTTCTAAAAAACAAAACAAAACACTTGTTTACTTGAAGAGACCAATCTTATTGTATATTTAGTCATGCTCTTTAATAAAGAAAAAGTAGTTCTCATCCGAATAGCTCAATTAATAAAATAAGACACAGCCATAAACTTTTATAATAAATTATATATATATATATATATATATATATATATATATATATATATATATATATATATATATATATATATATATATATATATATATATATACAGACGTGGACAAAATTGTTGGTACCCTTTGGTCAATGAAAGAAAAAGTCACAATGGTCACAGAAATAACTTTAATCTGACAAAAGTAATAATAAATAAAAATTCTATAAATGTTAACCAATGAAAGTCAGACATTGTTTTTCAACCATGCTTCAACAGAATTATGTAAAAAAATAAACTCATGAAACAGGCATGGACAAAAATGATGGTACCCCTAACTTAATATTTTGTTGCGCAACCTTTTGAGGCAATCACTGCAATCAAACGCTTCCTGTAACTGTCAATGAGACATCTGCACCTCTCAGCAGGTATTTTGGCCCACTCCTCATGAGCAAACTGCTCCAGTTGTGTCCGGTTTGAAGGGTGCCTTTTCCAGACTGCATGTTTCAGCTCCTTCCAAAGATGCTCAATAGGATTGAGGTCAGGGCTCATAGACGGCCACTTTAGAATAGTCCAATTTTTTCCTCTTAGCCATTCTTGGGTGTTTTTAGCTGTGTGTTTTGGGTCATTGTCCTGTTGCAAGACCCATGACCTGCGACTGAGACCAAGCTTTCTGACACTGGCTAGTACATTTCTCTCTAGAATTCCTTGATAGTCTTGAGATTTCATTGTACCCTGCACAGATTCAAGACACCCTGTGCCAGACGCAGCAAAGCAGCCCCAGAACATAACAGAGCCTCCTCCATGTTTCACAGTAGGGACAGTGTTCTTTTCTTGATATGCTTCATTTTTTCGTCTGTGAACATACAGCTGATGTGCCTTGGCAAAAACTTCGATTTTTGTCTCATCTGTCCACAGGACATTCTCCCAGAAGCTTTGTGGCTTGTCAACATGTAGTTTGGCATATTCCAGTCTTGCTTTTTTATGATTCGTTTTCAACAATGGTGTCCTCCTTGGTCGTCTCCCATGTAGTCCAACTTTGGCTCAAACAACGACGGATGGTGCGATCTGACACTGATGTTCCTTGAGCATGAAGTTCACCTTGAATCTCTTTAGAAGTCTTTCTAGGCTCTTTTGTTACCATTCGGATTATCCGTCTCTTAGATTTGTCATCAATTTTCCTCCTGCGGCCACGTCCAGGGAGGTTGGCTACAGTCCCATGGATCTTAAACTTCTGAATAATATGTGCAACTGTACTCACAGGAACATCTAGTTGCTTGGAGATGGTCTTATAGCCTTTACCTTTAACATGCTTGTCTATAATTTTCTTTCTGATCTCTTGAGACAGCTCTTTCCTTTGCTTCCTCTGGTCCATGTCGAGTGTGGTACACACCATATCACCAAACAACACAGTGATTACCTGGAGCCATATATATAGGCCCAATGGCTGATTACAAGGTTGTAGACACCTGTGATGCTAATTAGTGGACACACCTTCAATTAACATGTCCCTTTGGTCACATTATTTTCTGTGTTTTCTAGGGGTACCATCATTTTTGTCCATGCCTGTTTCATGAGTTTATTTTTTTACATAATTCTGTTGAAGCATGGTTGAAAAACAATGTCTGACTTTCATTGGTTAACATTTATAGAATTTTTATTTATTATTACTTTTGTCAGATTAAAGTTATTTCTGTGACCATTGTGACTTTTTCTTTCATTGACCAAAGGGTACCAACAATTTTGTCCACGTCTGTATATACACACACACAAACACACACACACACACATATAAATATATAAAATGCACACATGCATACATACATATAGCAATTAATAATAATTTCATAAAATAATAAAAAGAGATGTATACTCAGTGTATTTAAACTTATTGTTTAAATACAATGCACATTTACTAGTACAGATATTAAACACAAAGATTCAGACCTCTGCATCTGACGGGTTGCTAGAAGAGATGCTGAAGTCGAAGCCCATGATTTTCCACGCGCCGCTCTTATTCAGGATGATGTTCTCTGGACACAAGTTACCATGCACCATCTTTACCCCACTGTGCAGAAAAGAGAGGCCCTCGGAAATCTGCGTAAAAAAAAAGTAATTTTTTTTCAACAGGCTACGTATGATGGGCTTCACCCCATCACGATGCTTTTCAAATTGTTCCTGGAGATCGAATATGTACTGAATTCATGGCCAGAAAAAAACACCATTGTGAAAACTATGTTTATTTAATAGTGCATTAAATAAGATAAGGGGTTTCCACGCCAATATTAGGTCTCGTTTTTTTGTGGTTTGACAATTGAAGGATGTCCATTCATGTTCACTAAGCTCCGCCTCCACCATCCTGAGAGGCCAATAGTCTAAAAAAAAATGTCTGACAAGAATATGAATACAACAAGCAAGCAATCTGGACTAGAGGTCGATTGATTCACAGCCTTTGCAGATTATACAGCACTGATATTTAATTGCAGGACAATCTACAAAAATCAATATTCCAGTTTTTCTGGAATGCATTGTTCATAGTGGCCTCTAGAGGCGAAGCACTGATGCTGTTTAAGTCTTTTATTCATTGGGGACATTTCTATTATTTTTAAATATTTACATTTATTTACTATAGCACATGACTTAGTATGTTTTTTGTAAGAAAGCTCAGTATTATTTTAGTTTAGTTTTTTTAATCTAGTATCCATTTTAAGTACAATCCAACCTAGCCATCAAAAAAATTTGGACCAATCTGTACCACAATCTGTTTCCTCCATTTGATTAAGTTTTACATATGTATTTCTAAGGTTATTTGCCAAAAACACACGACTGTTGTGCCTTCATAAGAGTAAGAGAATATAGAATTAGAGAATGAAATATATATATATATATATATATATATATATATATATATATATATATATATATATATATATATATATATACACATACACATATATATAATATATATACATACACATATATAATATGTGTGTGTGTGTATAGATATATATATATATATAGATTTCCCCACGCACTGTTGTCTCACCTGTAGTAAGCCATACTTTGTCTCTACGTCGAAGAGTTTGTGCTCTTTGATATCTGTGGGAACCGGGCTGGGCAGATTGTCCCACTGGCCCAGTACATTAGCCAAACTTGCAAAGACAGGCTCTGTGCAAAATGCAAGACAGTCCCTGGAAAAAGGAGTTCGAGTGGGGGAAAAGGAAGAGAGAGAAAAAGTGAGGCACATTAAATCCAACAGTATATTATAACTTTAGTTCAGATTATGTGTTTTTTTTTTTTTACACAAACATACATGGTCTGTATCATGTGACTATAATAGAAACACAAGAAAATGTGGAGAAGTTGGTCGGACTGACGCAGGCAGTGAAACCTTTCTGTTCTACGCATCTAATGATTTTTTTTACAGTAGCAATATAATTGCATTTACATTTTGCCCTCATCCGTCCATACAAGCAAACGGATGAAAGATCTTGGTTTGAGTATCTTCTGCACTTGACAGATATGATTTCTTGTCAGGATCTCAGCTCTCATTAGCTATTTAATTAGTCATTAAAGTTTTCATCCGTAAGAATGGAACACGAGGCCCAAAAATGATCTGAAAAGTCAGGGGTTACATATGTGTCCTGTGAACCAGGATAATGCAGAAATGGGCTAAATATGAGGAGATGAATAGCTTTTGTTCTCTATTCTCTGCTTCACGCTTTCATACATGTATTATTCATGGTCGCTTCTCCAAAGCCGAGCTGTGCCTTTTGATGAAGCTCTACACAGAAGAGCCACAATTTTAGCCAAGAATCTTGTTTGTGCCTAGTCCCAACAGAAAGAAATAGCCGTTCTTTATGTGTTTATTCTCCTCTAAAGGTCTGTTCGGTCATTAAAGTGCATACTGAGTTGTATTTAAGAATGGAGGTGAAATACATGTGTTTGCGTAAGAGTATTCGTAACTCACCTTGACTCCTCTAAAGGGTGCTGGACCGTGAGAAGACGCGGGTGTCGTAAGCGGGTTAACTGCTGAACTCCTCGTTTGAGCGAATCGATGATCTGGTCCTTCTCGAACTTCTGATATTTGTCAGTAACCTTCTTATCAAATACAAAGACTGCTACTTCCTGTAAGAACAAAACAAAAACAATTCCAAGTCAATGAATGTTCACTCTATATGTCCAGAATACACTCGTGAAACTCGGCAATTTCATTAAAAAGGGTTACATAATGAAGTACACAATTCCTCAGATTCCTTTTCTCCATCAGAAACACCGCCCTCCTCTAAATACTTACATGTTTTATCCTCAGGCCTCTAAACAGGGATATGTGGTCTTAACATTTAAGTCTGGACCTTCAGCTTTTGATCATTATATGTGAATGGAAATTAAAATCAGAATCGAATGGTAAATTTCATTCCAGCAGCCCTGACTGGTAAGTGCTGGACATAAATATTTAACAGTTATTCTGAAGACGACGTGGTGCACTGCAATACCACGGCACAGGTGCTTTCTGAAGCGTTATTATCCATTATTCATGCCATGTCACCATCATGTGATAAGCTATTGCATCACTTCTTTCTGTTGCTCCACATCGGACCAACAAAAGCCAAGACAGCCAAGAATCAGGTGCTCGCAAAAACGTGTGCTAAATACAATTAACAACACTCACGGAATGATCATAATTCCTATTAATCGGATAATGCATTAAAAGATTTTTGTCAGCTACTTATGCATAAAAAGCTTTTGGTTTATTTCGCTTTTTAATGTTGCACTCGTGTCATTTATCATATAAATGCTTGTAAAGAATTCATTATAATTCTGTAATAAAGCTGAAACCTGGGCAAGCTGCTTGTTTCTGTTACCAGATTAACAGACTGCCTCAACCCAGATTCCACCCCAAGCTATATCAAAACAAGCTCATCCACAATTTGATTCGAATCAATTCTAACCACAGGCTTGATTTAATCAGCCTGGGAAAGGAAGCGAGTCAACAAGGATCATCTCTAACCAAAAGGTATCCGGGCCCATGATTAACTTTTAAACAATACCTCAACCCAGCCTGCTGGGGGCCGGAGTTTCAGCAAAGATGTAAACGCTATGTGATAGCCATCTGCTGACCTATGGTCTGGTAGCATCACCCAGCCATATGGATCTTTTCCCACACCTGCGATTGTGCTATGTTCTTGTTCACTGATAGTCCTGAAGTACTGGATGTATTTTATCACACTGTAGTCACGACTGTGTCAAGCAATAACTCCCTGAAACTTAGAGACCTCTAAACACTTCCTATAACACCTTGCATCATAAAAATAAAGGTATTAGTCCGTCTTCTGTTTAGTCCAAGGTCATCATTACAACTCAGATCCGGTCTATATCCTGATCAGATGGTCACTGGTCCAGTCCTTAATCATATGATGGATCAGCACCTATAGACGATTAGTTTGTTGGTCAGAGGAGCCTTACTTCTCCCAATTATTTTTTTCTCCATTTAGGTCACGATGGACTTTTGGTTCCTTGCTGCCGTTGCCGGTCAGCTATGGCTTAATCGCTTGTTAAGTTTGCTTTGACAACAATCTGCATAATTAAAAGTGCTATACAAATAAAGATGACTTGTCTTAAAGGAATCCTTTTCTCATTATCGTTCCATTATTGTTAAGGTTGTAAACTGTCCCTCGATGGAAAATTGCATGTAAAATTATTAACAGTTTTAATTAGTATTAAAATTAGTAAATAATTAGTATTAATTATTTAACAGTCTAAATATTATTTATGTATGTTATTTTATATATATATATATATTATAGCAACGTGCACTTCCATAACTGAGGCTGATGCGTTTTTCGCGTCTCAATCCATGGTCAACGATAGTGTCAAATGTTGCTAACAAAGTTAACGCGTCAATAACTTGATGACGCAATTTCACTTTAACGCCACTAACTGTTATTTACACATACACAGATGGATGAATAGAGGGATGGATGGATAGATAGATAGACATCAGACTTTAGTCATCCACATGTTCACCAGTTTCCATGTTTCTCACCTGCTTGGTGGACTTCTTTGTGCCGTTGTAAATCCTCCAGCTCATCCCAGGCCCTCCGCTGGCAATATGGCGCCCGACTTCAAACTCCCGCGTCACGGGGTTTCCCATCACGGCACTGGTGACGTCGGCCGTCACCTTTGTGACGGTGCTCTTTAACTTGTTGAGCATGGATTCCATGGTTTAATCGCCTGTCGACCTACGAGGATCAGCAAAATAAATATATAAATAAATAAACCCCTCAGAGAGCACATGGTGCACGCACACACTTCTTAGCACATCTGTCTGTGTGCGCCAAATGAGCCAAGACTAACTAAATGTTTACTGAGATAGACGAGGTTAATTAGCAGTGTTACAGAGTCGCCCTGAGGTGCTAAGCAACACACTTCTATTTGTGTGCTCTCACGCACTTCACAGCCAAATATTTCGCTCTCACTCAATTGTGTTGTCTTTCACACCAGCTCACACGCCAATCTGCCTTTTCTCGCTCGCAAAGGCCTTTCAAATAATCTGTGTACAAGATGTCCTCTCTCCTTGTACATCACAACAACTATTGAAACCATTTCATTTCATTAAAGCCATGTTTCTATGTTTTCTTCTTTAGATTTACACTGGAGATTAATAAACCCACAAATAACTGATAGTTCTTCCTAATCAAAACAAATGATAGCATACTAAACACTGGCATTAAGGAATTAAATAATCATAATAATAATAATAATAATAATAATAATAATAAAAGATTAAATCACATGTATTAATATGGGGGGGAATGGCGGCTTAGTGGTTAGCACGTTCGCCTCACACCGCCAGGGTCCGGGTTCGATTCCCTTCTCGGCCATGTGTGTGTGGAGTTTGCATGTTCTCCCCGTGCTTCAGGGGGTTTTTCTCCGGTTCCTCTGGTTTCCCCCCCGGTCCAAAAACATGCACGGTAGATTGATTGGCACCTTGGAAAATTGTCCCAAGTGTATGAATGTGTGTGTGTGTGTGTGTGTGTGTGTGTGTGTGTGTGTGTGTGTGTGTGTGTGTGTGTGTGTGTGTGTGTGTGTGTGTGTATGTGTGTCCTGCGATGGGTTGGCATTCCATTCAGGGTGTATCCTGCCTTAATGCCCATAGACGCCTGAGATAGGCACAGGCTTCCCGTAACCCGAGGGAAGATCGGATAAAGCGGTAAAAGACGAATGAATGAATGAATGAATGTATTAATATTTACATTTAATTTCTTTCACTGACATACCAGTCTAATTGGAAGTGTTTTGCTGTTATGAGGAAATAATCCACACCAAGAAAATGCATTGAGGGAATTTAAACGTGACATTAACTATACGGCTTGACAAACCTGAAAGCTCTCTGTCTATTGACTCGCAGGTCAAACTGTACAAAGTTTATTGATTTCAGGCACAGCAGCGTTACTGACACACTGCCGAACTTGGTCTCTTATAAATCTAAAACGACCATTATAACTTGTCATGAACCACATCTCTCACTCTCTCTCTCTCTCCCTCTCGCTTACAGTTACAAATGTAGAAGAGGTGTAGAGGTAGAGATGTGATGCGAGAAATTTCGGCCCCGTTAATTTTCTATGGGAAATAATTCCTGGTTTTTAGTCCCAGGATCGGAATTCCGAGGGGCGAATGCTTATAAAAGTAATAGCACGAGTAGCACCACTGAGCCGCGTGATTTGAGCGATCATTGCTGATGCAAAAACTGCGGAATTAGTTAAGCGGCGAAAATTTGTGGACAGAAATGCAGACAGTAAGAGTCATGTTTTCCAAGCACTACTAATAAACAAAAGGTGCTGCAAGTTTCTTTCTTTCAAGTCAAGCAAACCTAAAAATAGGCCACAACCCTTAATTTGGGAACACTGTGCGTTGGGTTACTGATCGGAAGGTCCAGGGTTCGAACACTGGTATCACCAAGCTGCCACTCTTGAGTCCTTGAGCAAGGCTGTTAAGTGCTCCAGGGGGTGCTGTATCATGACACCCTGCACTCTGGCCCCAGCTTACAAACAACCTGGCATATGCAAAGATACAATTTCACTGTGCTGTAATGTATACGTGATAAATAAAGGTAATTCTAATCTATACCACACTATAATGG
Organism: Kryptopterus vitreolus; assembly: GCA_030449085.1. Taxonomy (NCBI): domain Eukaryota; kingdom Metazoa; phylum Chordata; class Actinopteri; order Siluriformes; family Siluridae; genus Kryptopterus; species Kryptopterus vitreolus. The sequence goes on along the minus strand of JACRUU010000008.1, from coordinate 11,747,196 downwards.
TGTTGTATAATGGTGCAGGCTATTTGCTGGTACCTCGAATAGTGAAGTCTACAGGCAAATCGGCAAATCTTTCTCTGACAAAGTCGCACAGTTGTGGAAAAGCCTTCAAAAATTCCGGAACGATTCATTCTAAATAGTACCAGCGTTTCTATCGGTTTTACGACATTTAAAAATAAATAAATGAATAAACCAGTTTTTATGACATCCTATAAAAGAGATACATTTATAAAAAGATGATTGGCTGTTGCATTTGCATCTAGTTTGCAATCAGAATACAGTGAATTATATTTGGACTATCAAAAGAAAGAACTACAATGTGTACGCCATTTGGCAGACGCCCTTATCCAGAGCAACTGACAACGGAGCAAGTGAGGGTTAAGGGCCTTGCTCGAGGGCCTGCTAGTGGCAGCTTGGTCTTGGTAGGATTTGAACTTTCCGGTCCTGAAGCCAATGCCTTAACGACTGCGCTACCACCATCACACGACCGCACAAACTCGGAAACAAACCGAATCTAAAGTGCTGTGGGAGCATTTCAATAGACATTAGAGACAGAGTAACACGCACATCGGAAAATTAAGACCTGTTCAAAATTATTTAAGACCTGGAACAGAGAATTAAAATTTTGATATTATATATATATATATATATATATATATATATATATATATATATTATATATATATATATTTTTTTTTTTTTTAAAGGTTTTTAAGACTTTAAGTTTTATGAAATGAATACACTCTAGGTACGAACAATCCACGATCTGCAGTAGACCATCTGTCCTATACATAATTTTAGTGCATAGTATAAGGAGGCAAACTGGGACACTGACTTAATTCAGTTCCATTTTTTATTCAACAGCAAACTGATAAGCTGCCTCTGAGAATTTGCCTGAAAGCACATCTCTCTCTCTCTCTTTCTGTAAAAACAGCCTGTCTGAACACCACCTCAGGGTGAAAAGAGATCCGACACATTGTCATGCTAGATACAAGTTGACGGGTCAATCTGTAGTCATTAGCGCAGTCCAAACGGTTGGAAATGAACCTAATACTGTATCCTGTCTTCAAAGAAAACCTGAAAGAAAATTTCGTATCTTGTCACTCAGTCAGAGTTTCCTAACTTTCTGACATGGAGCGCACGCCTGGTGTCTGGTAAAGTGGAATAAAACACGACGGTAGGATTCTGTAACGGATCGAATGGCCGTTGTAACCTCATTAAATTGCATCAAGCGTATATCAAGCTGCAGGGCGTACAACGGCGTCAAAGACAACAGTTTGTAGGTTTAATTTTCATGACAGAGTGGCAACCCTTGTACTACAAATCATCATAATTTTCATACAAGGTTCGTGGTACATTTGTGAATCGGTGGTTAAAATGGCGAACATTTTTTTAACAGAGGTGCAAATAAAATACGAATCGACTTGGCGCAGGTCAAGTTTTGCGCATGCACAGTACAGGGATGTAAACATTTCCAGACGTTTCGATACGGAAGCACCAGTGATGGGGAGGTTTGCAGATTACTGGTTACTGGCAGAGGGGCACGGTGGCTTAGTGGTTAGCACGTTCGCCTCACACCGCCTGGGTCCGGGTTCGATTCCCGTCTAGGCCATGTGTGTGTGTGGAGTTTGCATGTTCTCCCTGTGCCTCAGGGGGTTTTCCTCCGGTTTCTCCCGTTTCCTCCCGGTCCAAAAACATGCGTGTTAGGTTGATTGTCACCTTGGAAAATTGTCCCTAGTGTATGAATGTGTGTGTGAATGTGAGTGTGTGTGTCCTGCGATGGGTTGGCATTCTATCCAGGGTGTATCCTGCCTTAATGCCCATAGATGCCTGAGATAGGCACAGACTCCCCGTGACCCGAGGAGAGATCGGATATAGCGGTAGAAGATGAATGAATGAATGGTTACAGGCAATGGATTTAGGAGCCACAATAAGCTGCCACTCCTGGGCCCCTGAGCAAGGCCCTAAACCCCAATCTGCACAACTGTATGAATTATTTAAATGTAAGTCAATCTGGATAAGGGAGTCTGACGAATGCAAATAAGAGTTGCAACATCTAATCGGGAAAAAAAAATCTCACCGATAACGGATGGATTAGTTGGGTTTTCCCGGTTAGTGTGACTGCAAGATAAAAGCGGTGAAAATTTCGGGAAGTACAGGTCGAACCGGAAATAGAAAATAGTGCACGTCCCAAATCACCTTAGAGCATTTAATATTACACTATTAGACTCGATGCAACACAACACTGTAACATGTAAGTTACATAAAGCAGAGGTTTGTGTGTGTGTGTGTGTATGGAGGTACCACAGTGCTGTACGAGCAAGTGAGAATAAAACACAGTGGAGTGACGGATGAGCGGTAAACAAAAACCAAATCCTCATATGAAAATGGTACATTTTAATGAAAGTGTTATTGTGTAAACTGTTTACTTGTTAACTTCAGGAAAGTCTGCCTACAACTGTTCTGTCGTAACTCGCGAGCATCAGGTTGCACAATCACCTTGAGCGAAACACGTTGACGATTACACGGTTTTCAGCGAACGCTTATGCATTTGTACAAGGCGTGTTTTTTCCTTTTTCCTTTTTAAAATCAAGCCTGTTCGCTTACTGCATTTCTCAGTTCCATTGTCTTTTCATAGCATTTTTATTATCATTATATTATACAAATGTTGATTTAAACAAATTGCTTGCCTTTTAACAGAAATAAACCCAGCATGTGTGAATTTGATGAAAGGAGAAATCCCCCATGCCTTCCTCAACAAGCAGCTTCAAAATGTAAAAATGAAAATTTATTCAACTCAAAATGTGCTTTTGCATGTACCATGGCTGACCTTGCGCTCTGACCCCAACTTTCAAAACAAGCTGGGATAAGAAAAGAAAGAATTTCCGTCATGGCACGCACAGCCACAGGGAGTGCCGACCTCTAAAAGGCAAGATTGCGTACGTGGAGAGCTGCACAGGGGGCACGGTGGCTTTCTGTCAGGGCACATTCGCCTCACACCTCCAGTGTCGGGGTTCGATTCCTGTCTCGCCCATGTGTGTGTGTGTGTGTGTGTGTGTGTGTGTGTGTGTGGAGTTTGCATATTCTCGCCTCAGGGTTTTTTTCTCCGGTTTCCCCCGGTCCAAAAACATGCATGGTAGGTTGATTGACACCTTGGAAAATTGTTCCTAGAGTGTGAAAGTGTGCGTGTACCCTGCGATGGGTTGGCATTCCATCCAGGGTGTGTCCTGTCTTAATGCCCATAGACGCCCAAGATAGGCTCCCTGTGACCCGAGGGAAGATTGGCTATAGCGGTAGAAGATGAATGAATGAATGAGAGCTGCACAGCTACTGCTATTCTGAACATATTACCACATTTTACCAAGACCTGGGAAAGCGCTCCTGCTCAAATGTCGTTGTTTTTACACCATTGCAGAGATGTGGTGGAAATCGCAGAATGTGCTTGGCATGCTTCAAAAAGAAGACTATTCTAGAAGTGTCAGGAATGCTGGGAGTGCTATCTTGCTGTGCAAAGGAACTATTTTGAAAGTGAGTGTGTGTGATATAGATAAATACAGTACTTTCTCATAAACAGCAAGTCTAGGAACTTTTTAATATCAACTGCCAAATGCTAAAAATGAGGGCTGCAAAATCGATATAACCGATGATGAAATCCGCCTAAGCACGGTCTAAATTTTTGTCCTTAATGGATTTTTTTTTCACAGGTTTCAAGTAACGAAGTACAAATACTTATACGTTACCTTACATCAGTAGATATTTTGGGTATTTATACTCAATTGGAGCAATTATTTTTCAGCCGACTTTTTACATTTTCAAACAATTATCTTATTTTCTACTCCTTACATTTTAAAAATAGCCTCGTTACTCCCATTTCATTCGGCCTGTTTTCATTCCGACTCGTCTTCGTTCACTTTTACACTTTAAATAGTTTTGAAACCATTACTTCTACACTTTTACTTGAGTAAAAAGCCTTAGTCATACTTCTACAGAAGTCTTTTAAACCCTAGTATCTATCTATCTATCTATACTGAGTAATGAATGTGAATATTTTCGACCCCAGTGGTAGTTTTATGAGCTGGAAAACGATGAAAAGAACTTGAAGGAAACCCAGAGGGAACCAGAAAGTCCAGGAGTGAACCTGCAACCTCGTAGGTGTGAAACAGCACCTTACAAAGGGAGTGGTCACGCAGAGCCCCGCCCACCTCAGCATTCCACCCATATGATTGGTTCACGCACTTCAATCGGAAAGTGTAATCACGTGGTTGGTTACGTCATGGCTGATTCACGCAACAGATGTGGCATTTGCGAAGCGGCAACGTAAAAGTGTGTGTTACGGAGCTGAAACTCGGCTTTATAACATCTGGAAATCACAATCGCACAATCACATGCAGGATTATAAATGTATAAATCAATCGAGAGCCATTGAATTCTTATGTTGTTGTTTTTTTCCTACAAGAAGATCTGAGCTACAGATTGGGCCTCGAAATGCAATCCAGTGTGGAAAATAACGAATGTATGTATTTATTAGTTTAGATATATTTATATATAAACATATAAATAAACAGAATAAACAGTGACCATGGAGAATTATGTAATCCTGGGTAAATAGAGATACCTGTCAGGGTTAAGTAGATATTCCACCTGCTGTACTGGGGTAATTAGCTACACCAGTCTCACAAGTAAATTCTTAAGCAAAATGAAGATTAAAGAAGGCATTTTAACCGTATTATTAATGTAATTATCATCATTATTTTCCTTACATCGTGTTGTACCAGTTAGCTTAGCTTTAAGTCGCCACTCTATCACTGCGTAAAATAGCTAAAGTAACCAAGGCTAGCTCGTCAGACAAGAACGTACAAGCGAATTAGTGGACTTTATTTTTTATATATCCGATATATATAAGCTCACTCTTACCCTTTTATCCGTTCTCAAGTGATTGCGAAGTTATTTCCAGTAAAGAATAATGGAGAAATTGTCAGCGGCGCCCGGAGAAACCCCAGCCTGGGTCGGTTGCATCAAAACAAGCAGTCATTCTGATACGCTAGACTCACTCGGGCTCGGTCTCAAAACGCTTCAAAGCTCCCTGCAGTGCACATGGAATGAACTACTAACCGACACCCTATGTAGTACACTAGATCACAAAGAGGGGCTATTTTAGATACGGCTTGTATTAGCAATTCATTTCCGCATTTGGGTTCAACGTGTAAGAAAAGTCTTACGTTTAAAATACATAACAGCAGCAATAACAATAACAACAACAACAATAATAATAATAATAAAAATAAAAATAAATGACTAAACTGAGAAAACAGGTTAGCGCATAGCAGCAAGTTTATAAGAAAACATAATAAAATAATTTAAAATAATAAAATGTATAAAACATTGGCACAAATAATTCTTTAATATAACATTTAAAAAAATATATAAATTAGTCCTAAAAATATATTTATATAAACATAGAAATATCGTTACAAAATAATAAAATAGACATACAATCAACCTATAAATTACACCTACAAACAATTCCATAAAATAGATTAAAAAAAAAAGTAATTCTATAAAATGTACGCAAATATAAATGTATAAAATACGCTTGTTTTATAATATAATTGTATATAATATACTTAAAAATAATTCTATAATATAAAAAATAATTGCAGGAAATGTACCTATTCTAACAAATTTAAACATAAAAATAATACTATAACATATACCTGCAAAGAATTCTATAGTTTAATAATGATCTGATTCACAACAAAGGAGTTTTATTCCAGCAATATTTATTTTAAATCATGTTTCAATGTGTTACAGCATTTCTCGTGAGCAAACTGATGCAGTGAATCCCGGATATAATGCAGAATACACATCAGAATCTTCAAGTGGTTATACAGTGATACGACCAAAAGTTTGTGGACACACAACCGGACCTTTCTCTATGAAGTTACAAGCATATAATATTGTGCAATGCCTTTCTTTGGCGTAGCAGGAAACTCCACTGATCTCATTTACCAAAGCATTAGAACACACTCCAGGCCTCCTCAATCAACATCAGAGCCTGATCTCCACAGACATAATGTACTGGAAAGCCTTCCTATCCTATCACAGAGCCTTGCTCAAGGGTCATATTCAGACATGAAACCCCAACAATTATTATAACCCTTTATTATATCACTGTGTCATCGATACAAGTTTTAATTACATTTGTGCATCGATTTAACCATTCAAATAATCACAAAACCTGCAAGTAGTGTTATTCAAAAAGCATTAGCTGCAAAATAATCAGATTCCTATGTTTAAAATGCTAACAGTAGTGTCATGACAAAGTTCAAATAAATTAAGCATTAGTTCTCACCACAGGAATCATATTCTACAACAGGAAACCACTAATCTACAAGATCATACAGCAGCAAATCTACATTTACCCAATCACCTCTTATTACTGTCTAATAAAATCAGCAATATAGAAAGTGATTTAAAAATCATTTGAAAAGAGGACATCCCTGAATATCTGTACCTTCATCCGTTCAAGTAATTCTCAGCTGTGAAACTTCGGACGAAAAAATAAAAGTAAAAATTAAGAGCATAATCGTAGCGTGTCAGGAAAACAAACATACACTGAGCAAATGCAATTACAAGTGCGTTTAGGAAAGGGGGGAAAAGAAAACTGCAGGAGCTCGTGGTTCAGAATGATTTCATGGAGAATTCTCGTTCAGTACGCAAATGCAGAGGCCAAACGTTCTCGTGATCTCGACATTACAAATGTTGTTTACTTGTTATCAAAATCAAAAAAATCTCATAATACTTCCGAGTTCCTTGAAAGAAAGAAATCGGAACCAGAAAGTCGCAGGTTCAAATCCCAGTACCTCCAAGCTGCCACTAGTGGGCGTTTGAGCCTTTAACCGTCAACTGCACAGTTGTAAGGGAGGGAGGGGGGCTTACATTAAGGCTGCATGATTAATCTGGAAATATAGGCTGTTTTTTATTTATGCGTTGAGGTTACGTGCCGATGCCTACCCTACACCGTAACCTGACGCGGACCTCTCCAAAAAAGTAACTATGCAGAGCACAAGGTCTGTGATCGCTCGGATGGGCAGCTTATTTCCAATGTAGCATCGTACTTATTCCGGCGTATTCCTACGGAGGCACTTCAGTGCAGTGGTGGTCAGTAAGGAAGTGAATGTAATTCATTACTGTACTTAAGCTTTTTCATGCTTTCATACTTTACTGTAGTATTTCCACTTTGGGACTCTTCGCTACAAGGCAGATATCTTACTTCTTACTCCACTTATTAATATTTTATTCACAAGTAAATAAAAATCACGCACCAAGCCACCAATCAGGATGGAGCGCGCTCTGTTTTGAACAGCATGTAAAATATTATGACAGGAATTAATGATGGAAGACGCTCCTGACCTGAACTTGACAACACATGTTTGCGTGGTTTATTTAAAGTAGTTAAAAGGAAGGTTTTTTGGCGTCACGGTAATTGCAGAAGATATCAATCAGCGTTTGACTCATTAATATTGTTCTATTAAAAGGCCGCTGTGCTAAGAGTATTATTAGAGTCCTTCATGAGTTGATTAGGGAAGAATTTTGTGACAAAAATGATAAAAGGAACTTTATCGCGTAATGAATGATGGATACTTAAGTACATTTGAATGGAAATACTTTTGTACTTTAAAAGGGAGCTTCTACTTTTACCGAGAGTATCACATGCTTTGTGTCCTTCATCCACCACTGCTTGTGTGTGGGCGGACAATCACTGAATGAGACAGGGCTATGTACGGTGGGCAGACAAGGACAAAACACATCCACAAACAAAATAACAAATCTAAAAACAAAATGACAAATTCAAAAACACATTAGCAAAGTGGGGGGGGGGGGGGGGGGGGGGGGGGGGGGGGGGGGGGGGGGGGGGGGGGGGGGGGGGGGGGGGGGGGGGGGTGGGGGGGGGGGGGGGGTTTTTTTTTTTTTTTTTTCGTTGGGGGGGGGGGGGGTGTATCAGTTCAGTGGTATCACCAAACTGCCACCCTTGGGTCCTTAAGCAAGGCCCTTAACCCTCTGTGATCCAGGGGAGCCGTATCATGGCTGACCCTACACTCTGACCCCAGCTTCCATACAAGTTTGGATATGCGAAGAAAGCATTTCACTGGTATGTAATGCGTAATGTGACAAAATAAAGGTTACAGTATAAAATCACATTAGCAAATCCGAAAACACGGTGAAAATTCGACGAACCGGAAAATGTCGGTATTGTTTGAGGTCGGATCAATTAGCGCTCACTGCATTCGGCACCCGTCATTCAAGATACACATCCGGTGCAACAGACTGCTGCAGGAGAAAGTGTGGGAAACGTGTGTGTGGGTAAAGAGTAAACCATGTTATAACCGCATATGAATGTCCTTCCTCAAAGAAGTGTTGAATGAATTCCATTTTTCCCTTTGCTTGCCAGTGTTAACATCTGTAATTGTATTATATTTAAAGGTGCACTAATATCCCAAAGTAAAATAAACGTCAAAGGTTTCCTACTTCCTGGATATCTTGAATGACAGGTGTCTTGTCCAATGAGAGGCAAGTATTCCATTTTCAAACTGTACCCACCTTTTCCGGTTTGTGTGAATTCGTTAATGTCTTTTCGTTATTTTGTTGTTGCATTTGTTGTTTTGTTATTTTGTTTTATGATTTGTTATTTTGTTGTTCCCTTCTCGGCCCCCGTAGCCCCGTAAAGTAAACGCAAATGCGATTATCCACGATGCTGCGGCTAGAACAATTGGAAAGCCGGGATCACTAGAAAAAAAAAACATGCATGGCGTTTTAGGACTTCTGAACATTCAAGTGTACTTCCGCACAATCTATTTCCGGTCAGAAATGAAGGCGTTCAGTAGAAATGATCAATATTGCCAGTGTTAATACTATTAAATTAGATTCGCCTCCATTTGCTAGAATCAATCTATCAATATTCCATTAAAAAATACTGAATGAAGGACAAACATCCGGACCGTTCTAGAAGGTGGAGGAGAAATGGTGGAGGAACACCGCCGGGTGGTGCTTCTGAAACTCCTTTATGAGCCGCCTCCTCTGTTTGATCGACAGCCCGTTCCTAACCGTGATGTGCTCGATGAGCTGCTTCAGGCTTGCGAAGGTGTTCTTCTCGCGCTGCTCTTCGAACTGCTGCGCTGACATCTGCTGGCAGAACGCGAACACTGCAAACAAAGCGACACCCAGGCATTTTTAGTGTGTGCTGTCGCTCCGGAGAGATCGGGGAAACTGCGTGTGAACTCACGTGCGACGTTATCCGGATCGCGTCCTTGCTGCAGGGTTTGCAGGGCCTTCGTCACCGAATTGATCAGAGACGCCGGGGTCTGGATTCATTGGGATAAATCAAAACATGCAAGCTTGTCAGATTTGCCTGGGTTTGAAGGGCAAATAAAAGCGGTGAGCGGAATGGAGGGAAAGAGCAGTACCGTGAACAGGTATAAATGGTGATCCATGAGAAACAGCAGGAGTTGCTCACATTGAGCACGAGACACATCTTTACTCTGAAGCACAGCCTTCATAAAAGTCCTGCTGATCAGGGCCCTGTTCTCCATCTGCTCCCAAACACAAACAAGACACACCTTCAGTACACAATTCCACCACTGGGATGTAAAAAAAAAAAAAAAGAAAGAAAGAAATCTGGACCAGAAAGTTGCAGGTTCAAATCCCAGTACCAGTACCAAGCTGCCACTAGTGGGCGCTTGAGCCTTTAACCCTCAACTGCTCAGTTGTAAGTCGCTCTGGATAAGGGAGGGACGAAGGGAGGGAGGGAGGGAGGGAGGGGTCTCATATTAGGACTGCACGATTAATCTGGAAAAATAGGCCGTTTTTTTTATTTATGCGCTGAGGATCATTGAAGAAATTCGTCACCATTTAACAAAGATTGCCAGCTAATTCCTGTCATTTTACAAATTCGCCATTGTTGCGACAGCAGAAACTCAAAACACAGAGGCAGAAACTCCAACACCGCATCACCGCCAACTAGTGTTTGGGAATAGTCATATTTCATATCCCTTAAACGACATTTCCACATTTTGCCACGTTAAAACTACAAACTTAAATGTGGTTTATCTGGATTTTATGGTGTAGATAAACACAAAAGCATCGCATGATTGTGAAGTGCAAAAAAAATCTTGACGATAAAGATTGTTTATAAATAAAAATCTGAAAAGTCTAAGTGCAAAACAGCCCCAGTTAAATCGGATTAGATGGAGAACGTCTGTGAACAGCAATTTTCAACTCTTGCCAAAGACTTTCTAATGTATGAATATGCTTTAATCGACGGTGAACCTCTGCTCCAGTCTGTTGCATTAATGCTTTTGTTTTTGGCAGAGCAATTTACATTTACCACTTCCCTTAAGCTATTCTATTTAATCTTATTATCGATCTGTAATGCAGATCCTATAAACAGGTTTGTCTGGAGGTGCTGTCCCAGTCTTCTAGCCATCATCAAATCCTTACGCTTGCAGATCCCCCCCCCCCCCCCACCCTTGCTTCTAATGCATTCATTTTTAAGAGAAAACGTTCCATTAGTGCCATGTTGAAGAGAGCATCAGTGTTATCCTCTGTGTTGACCTCTGTTAGATTTCAGGACACATATGCAGTAACATTAAGTAAAAGGAATATTTAAAAGTACTATTAACCCCTTCCTAAATATGGGTGATTATAATGTGTTATAATAAACCTATAATAAATAATAACCCCAATACACGAGTCACTGCACCGTTTTGTGTAGCTGGAAGGCCTCAGTGTCTGCGGCTTCGGCCATGAAGGTCAGTAGTCTGCGCAGTTCATTCCTACAGCTGGTGTCCAGAAGCTGCAGACAAAGCTGAGATGCCTTTAGGGCGTCCTCAGTCCTACCCGAGTCTGAAACACGCACACAAAAAATATATATTGTTCATTTTGCATTCAATAGTCTCTATTTCTATTTTATTCTATTTCTAGGTCATATGTCGTTTGGAATTCTTTTTCCTCTCAGATGACGTCAGCTAAAGCGCAGCAATCGAGAAAATCTCTATACTGTATTGCTTATCGAATTTACCTAGTAGCTTGAGGATGCCTGTGTGGATGTCCATATAGTGTCCAGCCAGCAGGGGAACTCTCTCCTGACTGCTGTAGTATTTAGAAATGGAGTCGAATAACAGTTTTTTGTAGGTGCCCAGCTTCTCATTGTCCCCCGCATGATGGACCTGAAGAAGCTGCTCTCCGGTCGACACGATCGCCTCGTCTGGAAACAGCTCCAGACAGTCTGCAGCCGCCGCCAGCCACGAGTCCAGGCTTTTACACACAAACACACACACACAGTGTATTTTCAATATCATAAACCTATAACATATTTATACATCAAATTCAAAACATGAATTGCTTCCCGTCTGACGCTCCAATATCATCGAATTGAAAACAAATTTTGCTTGATTCAAACTGCCGCCGTATTGGGCACTGACTCTGGCAGGTTGAGGATTTGGGACACTTCCCGGTCCACGCAGGTGTTGGAGATGACCAGGTCATGGTTCCTCAGCAAACGCATGCGAAGAGGAGCGGGTCTCGAGGGTGACGCCAGGACGCTATCCAACACAGGCACCTCCACTAACTTCAACAGCTGGAGGAGTGTTTGCTGTTTCCACACTTCCTGCACCACTGCAAAAAAAAAGTTACAACTGAGCAGCTTAAAGTTAATTGCCTGGCTCAAGGGCCTACAAGTGGCAGGGTTTTTAACCTGAGACCTTCCTGTCCAGAGGCCAATGCCTTAACCACTGAGCTACCACCTCTTATCGACTACAGCTCCAGTATACAGTATACATATATATATATATATATATATATATATTATATATATACATATATACACACACACACACAGGTGCTTATTCTCGGTATATTTCGACTTAATTCCTCATAATATTAAACCTTTTTTATTTTTAAATGTGGCACTAACACACGTTTACATCATATATTTCTTCCGGAAATGGATTGCAAATTCAGGGATTAAATAAATGATATAAAATCAATTGCTTTTCTCCATCTCACCTTGTTTTGAGAGGCGGGTAGTAGACAAACCCACACGATTCAGGCCAGAAGGCATCGACGGCTGGAGGTTAATGGTTTTTAGAATTCTCTCCACCCTCCTGTCTGAGGATCCCAGTGCCAGGGGATTGGAGATGGTCCTCACGTCATCAAACCTTTAGAACATTCACGATTATAAGGCAAAATCTATTATTTTCAGCTTGATACAGTATCATCACTTAATATTCTGACCTGAAGCCCTTCCTCTTCTTTCCATTTTCCATCACGGAGGTTGCATTCTCCTGATCAGCACGGCTCTTGGCCGATCCGGGAATTCCGTCAGCATCCAGGAAGCGGTAGAGGCTGCAGTCGGAGTCCTCGAAAGCCAGCTCTTTTTCCCTGCGAAAGAGCTTCACACCGACCGGTTCAAACACTCGGGCATCCATGAGGGCATGGCAGAGCCGCACAGCTTTCAGCCGGGTCACGTCGCTGGTGCAGAAGTAGATGTTCTGCATGAGGTGGCTGAGAACCACGTCGACAGCATCAGAGCCGGTGAAACAGTCTTTGTGTACTCGCAAGTGCTGCCGCCGACGCCTGACTTCCACCTGCGCCTGCAAGGCCTCGATGATGTTACGCCACAGCTGTGTCGCTCTAAACGGTCCTGTCACCGTTCATACAGAGAAATAGAAAAGTCAAGGGGCATTTCAGCTAGAATGCAACTTTTCCTATCTATAAGGACCCATGTGAGATAATTCGATACAATATTACATGGGGCACTTTTTAACATGATCCCAAAGTTGGTTTACAGGAATAAATCGATTACAAAAATGCATTTTAATTTTAATGTTCATCCCAAAAGGAAATTGTTGAGTTGCAGGTGCTTGAAGTAAAATAAAAAAATAAGACATTTTAAATAAAACAGGTCAGGAGTGTTTTAGCAGCAAAAGAGGGACCAACACAATATTAGGCAGGTGGTATAATGTTATGATGTTATTGTTGATTGGTGTGTGTAGGTATATTACGTATAAATGCTCTATAATCAATGGATTTCCAATCTTATTGAAATATACTGTATGAAATGTAGGGCACGAATGAAACAGATGGTAGAAAAAGTCAGACTACAATGATAGTCATACAAGTTATTTCACATGTAACTTATTATTATTATAATCATAATAATTATTATTATACTCAGAATTAGTGCTACAATAGCCAAGATAGACGGCATGAATTTACATTCAAGTTTATGCCATTTGGCAGATGCTCTTATCCAGAGTGACTTACAACCTCCTTGCTCAAGGGCCCACGAGGTCCAGGGGCCTTAACCACTGAGCAACCACCTCCCATTTATTGATTCTTGGAAAGCATCACTCTTATGATTATTATTATTAGGGTTTTAATATAAATAGTGTTTAAATTCCTGTTTACATTACTGGTATTTTTACTGGTATGGACTGGTATCATTTTATTATCATAAGCATATAACATTTTATACTAAAATGAAACAATCTTCAATAGTCTTCAATATCTTGTGCGTTTAAATGTATCTTAAATATGGTGAACACTATTTATCCAATATTAATAATGATTCAGTGATCCCATATGACTGAGTGACTGAATGCTGACTTAACCGTATCATATACAAAAAAACGGGGAAAAAGAAACAGTTCCTGTTCACTTCAAATAAATATTAAACTCTAAATATTATCTAAATATTAAAGTTTAGATCAACTTCGCTTGTACAATAAATCGCAGTTCAGTACCGATCCCTGCGATAGTAATGTTGATCCGAGAGAATCAATTCTTATATTTCAATATCGACATTAGTATCGTAGGTATCGATATTGTAGTATAGAATTGCCCGTCCATACTTCACGCCCAGTGAATGACTGAATGATAAAGTGCACCTAGTTATTTTATCTAAGTAAAAAAAAAAACAACAACTTATAAATCACTTATTCGTGATTTTCCGAATGGATAATCCGTGCCTAACGTAACACAGGTAAATAATCTAAACTCTGTCGGGGTTTATTAACTATACAGAGTTCAATGTCAATGCTTCTTAGCGTCCGTTTATAGCGCCGGAAATCGCGTCACACGCAACTATAACGCTTTATAGCAGTGCAGTTATAACTGAGAGAGAAATGGACACCTGTTGGATGTTTCTTTTCGTGTAAACATCTCGACTGACTGTTCAGTCTTCTGAACCTGGGAGTCAAATCCACCGCCATCTTCTCCAAACAGGAAGTGGGGGGGGGGGGGGGGGGGGGGGGGACTTCAGGGAAGGGGGGGGGGGGGTGGTCGATGATAAGGCTGAGAACCGCGGATTTCAGTGCAGTTTTTCAACATCACACAATCATACATACAAAAACAACAAAAACAAATCTACTATTTTTACTGTTCTAATAAAAATCATAACATGAATCTCCTACTATTATTACCACCACTACTACCACTAATACTATTAATACTTAAACTATTACTACTAGTAGTACTATTTCGTAAAATAAATCTAAATCTATCTATCTATCTATCTATCTATATATCTATCTATCTATCTATATATATATATATGTATAGATAAATATATTATCTCCAATATTATCTCCACTACATCACTATTACTAATACTACCGATATTAATACTAGTACCAATTATATATTATTATTATTATATTATATATATATATATATGTATGGTATTAGTGGTGACAGAAATAATACTTTTTAATACTAGACTACTCGCTACTATTAATTATTATCGTGGTATAATAGTCGTAGTCGTAGTAATAATAATAATAGTAATAATAATAATAATAATAATAAAAACGTTTATTTAAATATTCGTGTAGGTGACATTTATTTTAACTGTTGCATTTGCATTCATATATTAATTTAAATATTCATTTATATTTATTTCTCCGAGTTGGAAATCAGCGATCGTGCGCGCGGCGAATCCAGCGGAAGTGACATGTTTTGGGCGGGCTTTTCATGTTTATTTACTAACATGAAAGGAGCCGCCGCTCCGTTGCCAGGGGAAACGTTCGCGCACTGCTAGGAAGAAGTCGCGCGTCACGGGGCTGCGGATGTATATATTTTATTGATCATTATTTGAACCTTATTTTCCAGGAGTGCCGCGTGTTCGGGAAACGCGCTGATCGCGGCGGCTCTTGGGAACTAAAATCTCCTACAACGGAGAGAAGAATCGCCGGCCTTTGTCACCGCACCGCTTCCGCGCGACATGACGTCAGCGGCCCTCGACGTCATGTCGCACACCACGCGACACCTCGGAGACAAGATGGCGGCGGAGGCGGCAGCGGCAGCGGTGTCCGATCCGTGAGATCAGATCGGTTAGAAAGGGAAAGAAAGAGAGAGAGAACGGGTATGTACCAAAAATGTCCTCTTATTTTAGGGGGGAAAATAAGGAAATTATAGCGGGCGTCAGCGGCTGATGGTGAAGAGAGATCTCGACATACAGCGGACACAATCAGCCTTTAAACCAAAAGCCTTAAAGCAGCAAATCACAGTTAGCTCCAGCTAGCAGCCGGGAGGAGGAGGAGGAGGATCATCATCATCATCATCATCATCATCACCACTAGCCGTGATTATTGTGAGCTAGCGGCTCTAAAACTTTTATTACAGCATGGCAGGTTATAAAACCGCGTAGGTCGTCGCTAAACCCCCCAAAACACCCCAGTAATGTGCAGTGTTCTTACTGATCACACATCGCCATGAGCTCCAGTCTCACCGAGAACACTGTTAGAGTTCATTCATCATCAGGGAGAAAACTGCACTCCAGGCGCCATTCCTTCACCCTGACCATCAGGATCAATACAGGTCAATGATCCTGCTTTTAACACCAGATGTCTCAAAGCAGCTTCACAAACAGCTTATAAAGTATCAAAGGATTTTCATTCGTCTCGCTATTTCAACAACGGACCTGGTCGAAAGAAGTTTTTTTTTACCCAGATACAGATGTCATAAAGTTGGACCATGTAAAAAATTGTAATCCCTAACGACTGGCGACTCTGGCAAGAAAAAAATACACTCCCCGTAAAGGTCCAAGGAAGAAACATCCAAAGTGCCACTGAATTCCCCATTAGTCTTATATCGTTGTCGAACAATCAAATCGATCGCTCGTACAAAATGCTCGGTCCTGGGCAGTCGGTGATATTAATTACAGTCCGAATCCGTCCTCATAGTTCCTGAGTTTCACAGGAACGGCATGCATTTTTAATCTTTATTTGAAGTCATCTTTAGCCATTAGGGTTACACAAGCCCATACATTCTTTGTCCCTGGATAAACGTGGAAGGGTCTCGTTAGGAAGGGCATCCGGCATCAAAACATGCGGCAAGTCAAATATGCGGATCACTAAGAAGGATGATCCGCTGTGGCGAACAGCATGAAGAAGTACAGTCTTTAACAGATCCAATTGTGAGAACTAAATCCAGGTGTAGCGTTTTAGGACGAATCTGTAAAGGGAAAAAAGTCGCCGGATTGCTGTTTATGGGGTTGTTTTGGTGTATGATCTCAGGGATTAGTACTAATGTTCCAGCTGACCCCTGTTTGGACTGACGGCTGGGTATCATTTCACTGCCCGACTCACACTTTGTCAGTCGCATGATTTGGAAGCTATTTACATCCTGTATCACTTTCAAAGCTGTCTATTTTAAGTTTGTTTTTTGTTTTTCTTCGAGAATTATCAGATAAACAAGGTTGGTGTTTCCCAATTGGAGTTTCTTGGGCTGCATTACGATGACAACTGATCGTTCACGTACACTGTCTGCTGGCGTGCGTTTTTCTGTCAAGCTAGAAATGTAATCCCAAATAAAACGTCTACACGTAGCGGAACCCATTTCGGATGTAATCTCGGTAACTAATTAACGGTTAATATTAGCACACGGTCGTTGGTTATACAGTGCAAATCTTAGACATTCTGTTCATAATAGAACAAGAAAAATATCAGATGCTTGAGCTGAGAATATCATTCTAAGGGGGAAAAAATTGGTGCATGGTGGCTTAACACGTTCTCCTCATACCTCCAGGGTTCGGTTCCCGCCTCCGCCGTGTGTGTGTGTGTGTGTGTGTGTGTGTGTGTGTGTGTGTGTGTGTGTGTGTGTGTGTGTGTGTGTGTGTGTGTGTGTGTGTGTGTGTGTGTGTGTGTGTGTGTGTGTGTGTGTGTGTGTGTGGAGTTTGCCTGTTCTGCCTATGCCTCAGGGTTTTTTTTTCCTCAAGTCAGTAGACAGTAGAATTCATGCTTCCGTTTATCACAGCAAGTCTTCCAGGTCCTGAAGCAGCAAAACAACCTCAGACCATCACACTACCACCACCACCATATTTTACTGTTGGTATGAAATGCATTGTTACTGTTACACCAGACATAATAGGGGACATACCTTCCTTAAAGTTAGAAACTTTTGTCCTGTCAGTCCACAGAGTATTTTCCCAAAAGTCTTTGAGATCAAAATGGTTTAAAAAAAGAAGAAACCAGGGAGGGGGCAAATACTTTTTTACACTGTATATGGACAGACATGCAGGTGATCCTTCAAATTGTTTGTTTTCACTGTAAACATATGGCATGCTTTCTATCATTTGTCGACTATAATTAGCTTTTAATGAAATTTCCAAATCATGCATGTTTATTTGTATTTTAGACAGTGTCCCATGTTTTGTTTTTTTTTTTGGGGGGGGGGGGGGGGCTTTGGGGTTGTTTGTTGGTCCCTTTTTTGCTGCTGAAGAGTCCTTAACTGTTGAGCATTAACACAATATACTTCTTCAGAATTTTAGCTGCGGGAGCTCATATACCCACGGTCCATCTTATAAACTGATTACCACATGACGTCCTGGCAGATTGGACGCGTGGAAGGCCCTGGCAGATTGGACGCGTGGAAGGCCCTGGCAGATTGGACGCTTGGAAGACCCTGGCAGATTGGACGCTTGGAAGACCCTGGCAGATAACAACTGTATAAAACGAATGGACAATTAATTCCAGATGAGGATGGTTTCCATATGAGTGTGCTTCTTCCTCGTACCATTGCAGGGAGTTTTTCCTTTGCCACAGTCACCTCTGTCTCGCTCAGTATGGATAAACTTTGACAGCGTGTCTGAAAAGTCCTCGCTGTTTCTGTGTGAGCGTACAGTGCGAGGTGTGATGTGCCTGCATCTGTGGTGTTTCCAGGACCTGGTTTAGCTGGTTTTCGCCACAGCGAGATAAAAACCGCTTGCAAGAAAGTGTTTTGTATATCGACGTTTACACACCTTCAGTGCTGTCAGCATTCCCGCCGCTTTTCGTAGCGCGCCAAGCACTTACGATTCACGCTGGAAAATTACAACCTTTGATATGGAAATCCGTTGCTATCCAAAATCATTTTGTTTACCATGAGAAAAGTGGGCGGAGATTTTGGTGACCAAGTGTGCATGTGGTGAGAATACGGTGCTGCCATCTGTCAGTGTTACACAACATTGTGGTACCACTTTTTATTATAGGGCCCAATACGGACTCTTCGTCCCGACAACGGAGAACGCCGTGGTTCCTTTAAGTGCTACGTTTATTCCTGCGTTTGAGTTTAAATCTGACCTGTGTGTGTGTGTGTGTGTCCACCCTGCCCCGTCAGATGAAGCATGCCCTGGCAAGAGGTAGGAGTGCGGCCGAGTGCCTTCGCCACGCTCATGTGAAGTGTGCGCGTGAGCGGCTGTGATGGACAAGTGTAAGCACGTGGGTCGACTGAGGCTCGCACAGGACCACTCCATCCTCAACCCGCAGAAATGGCACTGCGTGGATTGCAACACCACCGAGTCGGTGTGGGCGTGCCTCAGCTGTTCGCACGTGGCCTGCGGACGCTACATCGAGGAGCATGCGCTGCAGCACTTCAAGGTGAGAAAAAAAACCCAACACCTTTCAATTGGGGTCGCAAACTTTACATTTATGGCATTTTGGTAGAACAGACAAGGTCAGACAGGAGTCTCCGTGGACGATGATGTTTTGCGGATGGTTGGTGCTGAGAGTAGGGAGCAGGTTGAGAGGTGGAGGTCACAGGTTCAAATCCCACCACTTCTATGCTGCTACTAGTGAGCCCTAAACCCCTCAGTTGCTCAGGTGTAAGTTACTCTGGATAAGGGCCTTTTCCAAATGCTGTAAATGTAAAGAAGTGATGAATGCGGATGAGTTCAAGGTAATGGAGAGAGGGTAGGAAGGGTGGAGTGGGTGGAGAAGAGTTGCAGGAGTGATTTGTGATAGAAGGGTATGTGTAAGCGTGAAAGGGAAGGTTTATAGGACTTTACAGCATTTGGCAGATGGACCCCTTATCCAGCGACATTGTACAGTTGTGTAAAAGACAGGAGGCGGAGCTGGAGGTGGAGGCGTTGAAGATGTCGAGGTTTTCGTTGGGAGTGACGAGGACGGATGGAGACTAGATTGAGATGGGTTGGACATGTGCAGAGAGGGGACGTGGGGAGGAGAATGCTGTTCATTCTAAATCCCCCATTAATTCCTGTGGAAAGTTTCCTGTCTTTAAAATAGCCAGGAATTTAAAAAGCCCTAATCTTGAGCAATTTATATTTATCATTATTTTAGCAATAATTATTTTGGTCATCGATTAATGTGACGACTTCTATTTGTCTATTAATCGGATAAAACAGTTACATTTTTTATAAAAGGGCTTATAATTCTTTCGAGTTTAATAAACTTTCATTTTGCAAGGGGGGTTTTCTTCTAATAGGGGGGAAGATTATCTAATAGATAGATGGATGCGTGTGTGTGTGTGTGTGTGTGTGTGTGTGTGTGTGTCATACCGAGGCATTTTATGGTTCTGCTGCAGAATCTTTTCTAAAGCGCAAGTCAGTTTATTCGCCCATGTGAACCCCGAGCAGCCGATTTATTACCACAAATCATTTTCATTCCCTCGCTGCATTGTTACAGAGAGTTTTTTTTTTTGTCCTTGTGCCGTCCTGTAGGAGCAGCGCCACCCCCTGGCCTTGGAGGTGAACGAACTGTACGTGTTCTGCTACCTGTGTGACGACTACGTGCTGAACGACAACGCGACCGGAGACCTGAAGCTGCTGCGCGGCACTCTGGGCGCCATCAAGAGCCAGTGCTACGAAGTGACGACACGCAGCGGGCGGACCCTGCGTTCCGGGGCGGCGCAGTTGGAGCACGGGAACGCGCAGGAGCTGCAGCTGCGCGCCGAAGACCGCATGTTTACGGCGCTGTGGCACAGGCGCCGGGCGCTCATGGGCCGCGTCTTCCGCACCTGGTTCGGCCACACGGAGCGCGGCAGAAGGTTCCTGGAGGAGGAGCGGCAGCGCGAGGAGGAGGAGGAGCGCCGGAGGGAGGCACGCGAGAGGAGGCGATCGTTAAAGCGGCAGCTCCAGGAAGAGCTGGAGAGCGCGCCGCCGAGAAAAAGCAGCCGCATCCGGAAGCAGAGCCAGAAAGCAGCAGCTGCCGCATCGTTAAGGGACAGGAAGCAGATCAGGCACAAGCCGCCTCCGCCCTCGAACGTTCGGACTCGAAAAGACAAAACGCCTCGGCGAAGGTCGGAAACCCCATCCAAGACCAGACAGACCCCAGCGCCGCCCGACAAAACCGCCGACTCCCCCATTAAGAGGCGGCCCACGGTTACGCCGGGCGTGACGGGTTTAAGGAACCTCGGCAACACTTGCTACATGAACTCTATACTGCAGGTCCTGAGTCACCTGCACGTGTTTCGGGAGTGTTTTCTGAGACTGGATCTGAACCAGGCTTTGGAGCTGCTGGCGTCCGCCGTTAGCCGAAAGCTGGGGCTCTCGGTTCCCCATGGCGCTCAGCCCAAAGCCTCGGGTCAGGGGTCAGGGCTTAGCGGTGGCGCCTCGCGCTCACGCAGCATGGAGCTCATCCAACCCAAAGAACCCAGCTCCAAGCACATCTCCCTCTGCCACGAGCTCCACACTCTGTTCCAGGTACATGTTCACGCAGAACACGTTACAAGTCCGTGTGCGGGTTTCATTTCGTCCATGTGGCGTTCGTCTTTTATGGTCCCGCATAGCGATGTAGCTAAACACAGCCTTATTGTTTCACAACAATATTTGCACAAACAAGCCTATATAATGTATTCCAACAGTAACTAATAATACACACATTACCAGATTTCATTTGTACTTTCTGGGACAAAAAGATTCGATGTTCTTTATTTACGACCCCTAATGCAAAAGTCATATAAAAGTATAGGTGATTTCACAGTGGATGAAGGAATATAGCTTTTAAGGTGCGTTATTCATATTACAATACAGAATCCAGCTTATCTATTAGAGGTCGACTGGTAGCTAGGTTAACCGAGGATAGACGCTTATTCAACCACATGTTTGTAAAATGGATGCTGGATAAATAAACAACAACAAAAAATAATGAAAATAAAATATATAACCGTATTAACAAATATAGACTGTCCTCGTCCCCAAGTTACGTTCCTAGAGTTCGTTCACATGGCATTCGTTATTGACTACACGTCTCCTAATTATGTTTGTAAGCTATTAAAACAGAAGTACATAAGAAAAGTAAAAAAAAAAAAAAACAATGAGAGTAATACATGAATAAACAGTATAAAATAATACAGTAATTTATAAAGAAAGTACTGTACTTACCACGGAATGTCTTCGTTAATAATTGGGAGGAGGTGGTGGTAGGCGTTATATGGGTACTACACTCGTTCACTACACTCATTAATCTTCGTGACTAGCTAGCGGTGCTTTTTAAAAAAATTTTTAGAATCCGACCAAATTTGACTTCGTAGACAGTTTTGTTCGTGGCGGCGAAAGTTAGAAAAGTGTTGGGGTGGGGAACGTCTGTATAGAGGTATAGTAAAAGGCATTCATTTAATACTTTAAATAAATCAAAACAGTTATATACAGAATGATGTAAATAAATAAATAGCATATTGCGTCAACAGTTCGCCCCTGCAGTAGTCTATAACGCAACCCGGAAAAACTATCGGTTTGTATTTATGCTGATATTTCAGATCGTGTGTCTCATCAGATAGAATTGTCAAGCGTGAAGGAGTTTCTATAATCCACACCATCACGAAAAGCCGGTACACAATCATTCGCTCATCAGTCAGAAATATGCTGATTTTCCACAACAACCCTGCAGTTGTTTGATTACTCTTACATGTTGCAGTTTGACTGGAGTATATCAGCATGACGTCTATAGGGGAAATCTCCTGCCATTTATCCAAGAAACTCATGTATTTGAGATTTTGGTGTTCCTAACTCACTGATTTCTCACCAGAGGTGTTGAATAACAAAGTACACATAGCTTACTTAAGTTTAGAAATGTTGGGTATTATACTTAATTATTATTATTTAATTATTATACGTGGGTCACGGTGGCTTAGTGGTTAGCACGTTCGCCTCACACCGCCAGGGTCCGGTTTCGATTCCCATCTCGGTCATGTGTGTGTGGAGTTTGCATGTTCTCCCCGTGCCTCAGGTTTTTTT
>JACRUU010000008.1:11702192-11719692 GCA_030449085.1 Kryptopterus vitreolus | reverse complement strand
CTACCCCATACGTTTTAATAATATCCTATTTCATTTCGGTTCGGCATCGTTCAAAAATAATACAACCCTGAATGTGATTGTGGTTGGATGTAAAATTTGAGTGTTTTCCCATAAACTCAACAAAAAGTCTTGCAACCAAAATGCTAATAGGAACATTATAGCCGTAACAAATCTTGGGTATTTGAAGGGAAATACGTTTGTGCTTTCAATCAAGAGCACTTTGACTTTGTATAGTGTGTGTTTCTACTTTAACTCAAATGCACGGTTTGTGTACTTAATGTCCCACTGCGTATAAGAGACCTGAAACCCTTACACACCGTTACAAAACATACATTTTACTACATAACATCCAAAGTCCAAAGGCAATGAAAATCCGACAACCCAGTTTGTGTGTGTGTGTATATATTTACTTGTATTTTACAACAAATATATCAAGAGACAATGTACAAGTCCAATGATACAGGTTCTCTTGAAAAATCTCGGTAGCAGGAAATTGTAGTTCAATCCCAAAAGGTGCCTTATCACTTATACAAGAGACTTTACAATAAATCGCTCGTCTAAAGAGGTGTAAAGGAGTCCCCTTGATGTGAAACTCTAATATTTACACTATATGGACAGTAGTATGTGGACACCAAACCCATCACTGCCATTGTTGTGTGCTTGTTGGACATTATGGACCATTATGGCCCAGGTTTAAATGCCCCGTCCCCTTTGCACCATTTATCTGAGATGGCTTCCCACTTGATTTATTTGCAGTGTGTTTGGGTGGAATTGTGATCATTCAGTAACAAAAAATAAATAAATAGTGAGCGCATGTCGTGATGACGTGTGAGGGAGGTCTAGGGTTTAGTCCATTTTCAATACTTCTAATGCCGCTTTCTCGGGCCCCTTAGTTTAAAACCAAAACGGATCTTTTAAAGGTTATACAATGAGGTGCATTTACATTCGTGGCAAAAATTCAAGGGAAAGTCCATGAATGAGAGTCAGGTGTTCACAAACCTTAAGCCATATAGTGTCTGTTACACCAAGCAATAACTACGTATTAATGCCCTAACATGTGTTTACATTAGTGATTCTTAAACTGGACACGTTATCTTAAACTTATAACATTATCCAAAGCAAAAGAAATAACTTGCAGCTTCAGCAACAAGTATACATTTCATTTTGTTTTTTTTTTGCTCTTACAGAGCATGTCAAAAGTATGGCAACACCTCGTTATTTATCTTTTTTTTTTTTTTTTTTTAGATATGCACATTCCTTGTGTTTATATGCAGTAAACTAATTTAACAGTAAACTAATTTAAAATCATTTAGTCACTTTAGGAAATAACGTTAGGTTTTGTGTGTGTGGTGTGTGTGTGTGTGTGTGTGTGTGTGTGTGTGTGTGTTAAGAAAATGTATATATATATATATATATATATATATATATCTATCTTATATATATATTATATATATATATATATATATAATACAACTATCTAGGTTTGATGATATCACTGGAATTGTTTTTTTTTTTTCCTCAGGTTGCGTTTTTTATTACAGTAGGAGAGCGGCCTCTAGAGGCGAATCATTGACACTACATGCTTTATTATTATTATTACTATTATTATATTATTATTATTATTATTATTATTATTATTTTAGAAAAGAATAGAATAGAACAGCCCTTATTAGTCACATACACATTTTCTTTTGTGGTAACTGGGGTCAGAGCGCAGGGTCAGCTATGATACAGCACCCCCTGGAGCACAGAGGTATAAGGGGCTTGCTCAATATATACTGGGGCTCAAACCCCCACCTTCCGATCAGTATCCCAGCGCCTTACCTCTCTAGTGTAAAGAATTCTTCTAATGCCACTTTCATACACTTTGTGGGTATTAGGGGTATTAATATACATGAACACAGACTTGGGTCTATTAGTTTTAAAAAATATACAATGAGGGAATTTTATAAGATTTTAAGATGATAAGATTTTACACCCTCCCTGGATGCAAAAAATAAAAGATGTAACTGTTTCTATTAAGTTGTTTTTTTTTCTTCTTCTTCAGTTTGAATGAATGTATTTTCCTCAATATTTATGAAATATATCTCTATTTATTTCATTTAGCAAGTACTATCCAACCTCGAGAACTCCTTGCAAACTCATTACACGCATGTAGGTTAAATGGTGAAAGTTATACTGAACAACATGGTTACTATTTACAACTATAAGACAATGACCTGAATGAAGCTCTGTATGTGTCATTTAGATAGTAAACAGTTAGCTGGAGTGTTATCTATACATAAAATAGCCTGCCCAGTCACTGTACCTAAACCCTGCTGGAATGCTGTGGGACGAACTGGATTGCCAGGTCAGAGAGAAATCTCTCTCGACACTGAAAAATCAACAAGACTAGATGTTGACCGAGTTCTGACACGCCCTGTAAAGGGAATATGAGGTATTTGTAGGCTGGGGTGATCTAATAAGAAAACCTTTCAGGTGGAACCTTAACTAATTTCTCAGCTCCACCATGTTTAGTAGGCTGGTACATGACTATCTAGTACATAAGAATTGAGTCTGTGAAGGAATAATTATGCAAAGATCTAGTAAACAAATACAGGTATTTAACTGACTTATAGAAAAAGCCTTTCAAATGAAAAAAAATGAGGCTACAAGGCTCGAGAGTGTACACCAAAGCACCTTAGATTTATGTAGCAGCTTGCATTTTTCTCTTTTGCTTTTTGCCGTCATCATGCCACGTGAAGCCGAGCAGCCATACTCTTTGAACTTAAATAGTTCCTTATTTGTTTGCTAGGCACTGAGAAGTAATGAATCGAACCAGTGCTTTTTCCACTCCAGTTTTCACATGCAAGGTCAATGAAATCCAAATAAAGCCCTTTTACCGATCGAATCACTTCAGATATGGAAAGAAAACATCGAAACAGTACGATTGCATGATTTCCACAACCTGAATTGAAAGCTGTTTGCTGTCACTATCTAAAAATATAGATCCTGCCTGGGCCTTGTTTCTCTAAAACTCTTCATCTCTTGCATAGAGACTATACAGTAGGCAGTGCGTCCTGATATATTTTCTGATAAAGCTCTTGCTGTTGTACTGTTTTTTTCTTGCTGTTGTACCTGTTCTTAATGGGGCAGCACTGTTATTGAACTCAAACCGCATTTGTTAGCAAAAACACTTATTTATGTATTTGAATAATTAACTTTTTCACTTAAAGTTACTTGTAAATCATTGACCTTCTTACATAAAGAGAATTCTTACATGTCTTACATAAACAGAACAACAATTAATGAGCATTTATTAATGTGCCATCGGAAAGCACATAGTCGTGTGTAATTCTGGATGGATGGATGGATAGATAGATGTGTGTGAGTGTGTGTGGGTAGATTGACAGACATAGATGGATAGATGGATAGATGGTTAGATAGATAGATAGATAGAAGGTACGTAGGTAGGAAGATAGATGTGTTAGATAAGTAGATGCATGGACAGATAGGTAGGAAGGTAGATAGATGGATGGATGGAAGGAACATATGGACCATGGCAGGATAGACATAGACAGACAGTTTAGATAGAAGAAACTGGGTGGAGGGAAGAACTGGGTGGGTGGGTGGGTGGGTGGGTGGGTGGATGGATGGATGGATGGATGGATGGATGGATGGATGGATGGATGGATGGATGGATGGATGGATGGATGGATGGATGGATGGATGGATGGATGGATGGATGGATGGATGGATGGATAGATGGATGAGATAGATAGATAGATAGATAGATAGATAGATAGATAGGAAGATAGATGGGTTAGATACAGACATAGATGCAGGACAGACAGACATACAGACAGATAGGAAGGTAGATAGATAGATGGATGCATGGAAGATGTAGTATGGAGGTAGATAGATAGATGGATGGATGGAAGGTACATAGGTAGGCAGATAGACATAGTTTAGATAAGAAAGTAGGTAGATAGATGGATAGATAGACAGACAGACAGACAGACAGACAGATTATCCTTGTCATTCTTCTACCATAAAAAGAAATGGAGAGATGGGAAAATAAATAACAGAACACCGGTAAGAAAACAGCTCTGTGTGCAACATCAGACAGATTTGATCACAACAGCACTGAGTAAATCTGTCCAGCTCTCCCTGATAAACACTGATTTGGCCCTGCTTTATAAAGATCTGAGAGTTGAGGGGAAACAAGGCCCAGGACAGCAGCTACAGAATCCTCATCCGTCCCCCTGCATAGTTCAGAATCCATAACTCTTACAGCTTCTCATGCGAAAGATTACCGAGTCCGGCCGTTAGTAAATATTCTCCTATTATTATTAGTGTGTGTATTAGCGCGTCTCCCTTTCGGACTGCAACGTTTCTTTTGTACAGAACATTCAGTGCATGTACATGTCAGAAGTCATCTCCTCGGCTCACCACCTCCTTGCACGTGGGCCTGAGCAGAATGGTATGTTCATATTGGGCTGTGTAAGAGCCCTTGGCATCACAAAGGGGCGGGTAGGGGTCAATGATGCCCAGGTCGCATAGGTTCTTCAGTGCCATCAGATACTTGCTCTCGCCGAGCCGGTCCAGCCAGCGGCGACAGAACGCCAGCGTGCCGAAGTTCTCGTTCACTACGTTCAACACGTGTTTGGCTCTTGGTAGCCTGAAGGGGTGGGGGGGAAAAAATCAAATATGGTGTTAATTATTACGCAACTAAAGTGTATATGAATTAGGGATGTGCATGAGGACTCGGATGTGAGAACGATGATCGATCATTATAGTGCGAGTGTAAAAAAAAAATAGAAGTAGCCCTAGCCTGTATTTAATTTTAGTTTCTGATTGGTTGTAGCAGCATTCTTGACCAGCGCAGTATGCTCTGATTGGTTAACGTTGCTAGAGCAGGCGGTCCAAAGTCTAGATGAAAGAATGGGTAAAAAAAACATAGCTTGAAATTAGCGCAGTGATGTCTGGCTTCACTTTGATATATATTAGGGCTTAGATTCAAATTAAAAATTCAAATATTTAATTGCGATTAATCGTGCATTAATCATATGTTTTCAATGTTCCATGAATGGATACTTTTCATGTTTCTAATACTCTGTAACAGATGCTATAATGGAATCCCTTTAAAAAATTATTGATTATTTCATATTAATTTTACTCTTATAAATTTCTTGTAAATTCATTCATTTTAATGCTACTTTTTTGTGTTTTTTTAATATGGTACGTGGCTCCTTTAAGAACTTTGTTCCGGTTTTGGTTGCTTTCCATATACACTGGTGATACGTTTAGGTTCCATATAGTGAGTAACTCATACCTGTTGTGAATATTAGTAGGTGTAATTCATGGAAGCGTGAGTGGATGCACGTTGCTGGGTGTTTTTTTTGTTAATAAAACACATCTAGTGACTCTTTTATATTCCGTCCTAACATTACAAGCGAAGCGCGACTGAGGAAAGGTCAATGCTGAAATTGTCTGGGAAGGACACAGACCGAAGTTTCTTTATTCATTATTTGTTTTTTTTTTTGTTCTTTGTTGTCTGGATTTCATTAATTCGCTAACACAACACAGAGTGAAGGCGCAGATAGGCAGGAAAAAGAAAAAGTTGCGCATGGCAGTATAATTAATTAGAGAAGTGCGAACGAGTCTCTTTCCATATACAGTATGTGTGTTTGCGTGAGGAAAATGACAAATGATGTTTCCGATATCATACACTCTATTTAAAATCTGACCGCAAAATTTAGCTTAAAAAAATAGGTGGATTTATGTCGTCTTTTAAGAATTTTTAGTGTCTAATCTTCAAAATGAGCATTGTTTGGATAAATCTGTTGTTCCAAATGTTCTCTTTTATCAATTCCTCTAAATATAATTGCTGTTCTATGACTCTACAGCATTTCTCTTTGTTAAACTAAAAATGTTTGCCCTAAAAACCTTTGTACACAAATTAAGAAGTGGGTCTCCATCCAATGACATCCCTTCATCACACACACACACACACACACACACACACACTCTTACCTGATTGGGACATGTCCTACATCAAAGTTCTTCATGTAGTGTGAACATTCCATGTCGTCATGTACAACTCCCTTCCCTGTACTGCCAAACGTCTCGATAGCATACACCTCATCTTCCTACACACACACACACACACACACACACACACACACACACACACACAAACACACAGGCCTCTTTAATACACCAGGATAAAACTTTTTATTTTTTTGGACCGAGTGTAAAAATTTGCCCCATTCACCTGTATGGTGAATGGGGCCAAAATCAAAAACGGAACGCAAATTCCAAGGACTTGATCACTGGACACCGGAGACCCACATGGCGTTGAACCTACCTAATGAGTACAAAGAATGATGATGTGAATAACATGGTCAAAAATGGAACATTGCCCCATTCAAGAGAGATCATGGTGAATTCCCCAATCACAAGTGAATATCAAAAACACTTCATCCATGGACTCAGGAATGTGAGGGGATGGTCCAGCCTCATCGAATGTCGATGTGACATATCGAAATGAACAACCTCCAAAAAGGAACGGTGTCAAGATGACAAATTTCCATATCATTCCAAGGTACAATAATAAACGCCATGGCGTTCGATCAAATGAAACCGTGAACACCCCAATACAGAGTACCGGATATGCCTCTCCAAATGTTCTACAGTGACAATCCCATCTGAACATCTATGAGTGACAAATGTCGGCGGATTCGGGGTGAACATGGCGGAGCATCAAATTTCCCCAATCATTCTCTATGGGGACGTGATGTCGCGGATTTCCCGAAATTCCAAACAGGTGTGGCGGTTCGGGAGGTACATAATCGCCATTCACTACGGACACCATACGAGTGGATATGCCATATGTGCTACAGGTCGAACCCCGAGGCTTTTTGGCCCCGGGTTGGGAATTCCGCTGGGCGAGTCCTTATAAAAGTTATAGCACACCTCACACCATCGGGCCGCACGATATGATTTGCGAGGATCGGACAAAAACTGCGGGACGAGTTACGCGCCGAAAATTTGCCCGAAGCTAGAGAGATTCTAACAGTGATGCTTTTGCAAGCGTCACTAATAAAGACTGTATTATGAAGACCAGAGAGTGAATGTACCTCCATTCTGGTTGCTTCACCACCCTTTACAATAGGAACCGTTTTTCCAGCATGAATCCGGTATTGACCAATAGAGTGACCGTTCAGGTTGCGGATTGGCTTCACTGAAAACAAAACAAAACAAAAAAAACACTGAACTGTTGGGGTTCATAAAACACACACACACACACAAATATTGTCTCCAGACACTAATGCGATCCATACCTTGATAGGTTTTCCCATCTAATTCCACCTCGTACGACTCCATCACTTCCTGAATGGACTCGCCAACATCGCAGAGACGCACGTCGATACCTGCACACTGAGACAATCAGTTCTGCACGGTCAGTTCATGCTTCAGACAGGACGCCTTTAGAGAGGCAGTAAAAAAAATAACAGCATGACAATTAAAAATGTTTTTGGACAATTTTTTTTAACTACAGGAAGACCATTCAAATTCTCGGTTCTGAGAAAATGTACTATACACAAGTGGGGTGTTTTTTTGTGAAGTAGTGCTTTACTTCCAAACAACACATACTAACACAGCACTAATACACCAGTGAGACAGGATCAGAGGGAACCCACAAACCCAATTGGAATTAACCAAATGAGACAAAACACTGAGAGTGAAGTATCTGGGAAAGGTCAGTTTAATTCATTTCAAATTCATGGGCCCTTGAGCAAGGCCCTTAAACCTGCAAAACAATTTTACTGTGCTGTAACATATATGTGACAAATAAAAGCTATTCTACTCTCCATTCTAGATTTTCAACATTTAGAGGCCACATCGTGCAACATCACACCGTCAGTTTTATGCAAAGTGATGAATGCGTTTTCATTTATTTTAACAACATCCATTGTTCCAGTGCTCTACAAATAAAACCCGAATTGAATTAAAGTGACTCACTTCTCATTACCATGCACTGTTTAAAGTCTATCTATTTGCTTGTACTGTATAAATGATGGTGAAATACACAATGATCTATAAAGGTAAAAGATGGTACACTGGTCTGTCAGTAAAGTGCTTGGCAGGTTTTACTGTACGTGAGCTGGACATTCGAAAAGACACCATCATTTCCTGAGACAGAACAATAGGAAAAGACACGTTAAAGAAACATGGAAGTTATGTCGTGACTCATCACCACACCTTGATTCCAGTGTCGGTAGCATCTTTTACAGCCTCGAGCAGGCGATCGTACTTTGGATTAAAAGTGACAGTAAAGGCACAGTCAATAATCCTCCCTGCAAACGCACACGCATCACAATCAACACCAACAGCATTACAGTGTGTTAAAGAGCACAGAACAAACATCATGAGCGGTTCTAAAGTGTGGTACCATTGATGTGTGTGCCAAAGTCGATCTTGCACACGTCGTCGTACTTCAGCACGGTGCCGTCCCCAGCGTTGGGCGTGTAATGAGCGGCGCAGTTGTTTAGAGAGCAGCCGGTGGGAAAAGCCAAGCCTGCATGCAGTCCGTTCTCTTTAATCAGCCTCCTACTGCACTCCTCCAGACGCTCACTGAGAGACAGAGAGACGATCAGAGTTAAATGAATTGCATCCTCAAGTGTGAGTGAGCAAAAGGTATTGCTTAACGTCTCATCATGTCTCTACAGTGACCGATCATGTATAGCACACGTATCCAACTCAAGGTTTAAAAGGTGTATGATTGTCTTAAAATAAGGTTATGATACTTTACAGCCTGCACAGACAATTAAATACATCTCCCACAATGCATGCGACTAGGTTACCCATGAAGTGATGGCATCACGCCACTAGAGTGCAGCATATCCCACATCAGAGGGCGATTTTTTCAACAAGTGGATTGAGAAATTTCCAGGATGCAGATGGAAGGCATTTCCAAGAAAGATGGGAAAGCGAATACATGTTTGTGCATCAAGGAGAAAAAGCGCTGTGTGTTTTGTGTTATGAAGCGACGTCGCTCATCAAACACTATATACTGTCTTATAGTTACAACCAGGGAAGTCATAATGCTTGAAATGCATGTACAAGATCTATAAGTAATAAAAAAAAAATGCTAAATGCAATAAAATTAGTTTTGTATTGTATAGTTTAGTATTATAAAAGAATATAGTATTGTATTGTATATAGTAAGTGTATTGTTCTTGAAACAGTAAACGTTGTGCCAGAGCTGCTTTACAAAATGAAATATACAAAATTAATATACATTTAAGTGTCATATACTGGCACCTATAATTTGAGGTTTAATAAATAAGCCAGTAGTGATAGTGGTAAAAAAATCGATTGTAAAGCTGCTTTGGGGAAATATCCCTTGTTGAAAGCGTAATACAAACAAATAAATATTTAAAAAATGCGAATTAAACAACAATTGAACTGCTGTAGCTGTTCCCTGTTACGATTGCTCTGTACTGTTGCATCATCATGATGCCTTATATAGTCTATATAATGTTTAAGCGCCCAAAATAATGATAAAAATGGTCAATTCAGCCGGTCAGCTAAAGCTTTTACGTTGCTTTTTCACAATAAAAAAAATGTACATTTTTTTTTCACAATTTCACTATATCCCGTAATGCACACATACCGTATAACACCACTAAGCTCTCCGAGCGAGAAACAAAGCATTGTGATTGGTCCTCACCAGATATCGATCATGGTTAGGCCCGGTTTGATCCAGCTCTTCACGTACAGTCGGACCTGCCGATGCGCCTCCGCGGCCTGACGAAAATCGCTCCACATGTCCTCCCTGGCTTCGTCCAGAACGCGCTTCTCCTCGCTGCTCGCCCGCCACGCAGCACTCCGCCTGGACACACGTTCCCACACAGACTCATCGGTACGTGTCTGTTTCTCAGTTTCATAAAAATTAAGCAAAAAAAAATAGCCCTTGGAGATCAAAAGGCCAAAATCAATACATAACCGAGGGGTTTTCATCAGCACTCAAGCAGGAAAAGAGGCGTCGAGACTCGGTTTGCAGCAGAACTACCTTAAATAGTACAGGAGTATGCGAGTGACCTTTGTGTCGGGTGCCTCAGCGATAAAATACAGGATAATATTACACATCGCACAGGGTAATCTGAGGTAGAGGAAATTTCAGGTAGGACAAGGTGATCCGAGGACAAAGGGAGAGACGAGAGACATGAGGGAAAGAAGGGGACACTCTTACCCATCCTGAGAGGAAGGATATTCCAACTCCTCTCCGACAGGAAACACACCGTTCGGGTAAAGCTCGCATATCGGCACTGTAGGAGGATCAGTCTGCGTTTTGGCTGTGGAGAGAGAGAGAGTTGCCTTTACATAGATGCATAGCAAGGGGGCATGGTATTGTACAAAACATCAAACTGGGGCAATATACAGATTCAAACATATTCAACTGATTTAATTTAGAAAAAGTAGGTGATGATAAAACATGAAAATCAGGGGAAAACAACAAGGGAAGTCTGCAAGGGGTTCACAAACTTTCAAGCACCACTGTATATACAATTAGGCTTGTTTTGTTGTTTGAACATATAATATAAAATAGCTTAAAGGTACATGAAGCACTACGTAAATAACGTAAAAAGTATAAGGGTATACTTTTTTTGGGATGCAGTAAAAAAAAAATAAAAAAATATATATATATATATATTCATTCATTCATTCATTCATCTTCTACCGCTATATCCGATCTTCCCTCGGGTCACGGGGAGTCTGTGCCTATCTCTGGCGTCTATGGGCATTAAGGCAGGATACACCCTGGATGGAATGCCAACCCATCGCACGGCACTATATATATATATATATACATATACAAATACATACATATATATATATTTATACAAAATAAAAAAATATCAAAATAAATAAACATGTCAGTTCATTACAGTTATGTATGAAAATGTTAAAGATTACAAATAAGGTTCCATCGGAATAATCAGTGCTTTAGACGACGACATGATTTTGATTTTCACCTGAAACGTTAATTTGATTTGAATGATGATAATCTGCTGCAGTTTCATTTCGAAACTTTATTTTCTTAGAATATTAACTTAAAGTGCCACCTAGTGGCCAAATAAAAGTCATCAAATAGAAATCAAATATAATCAGTTTTTATAAAGTCATTGAAGAGTTACACTACATATTACATTTTTCACAGGGTCATTTGTAATACATACATATAAATACTGGAATCCAGTTTTAGAATGACATATTTATAAATCCACTTGACGTAAAAAGCAACAATTGCACTTGCATCCGTTCCCTGAACGTCACATGACCAGTGAGAATGCGCCCAGATTTCCTAACATATGGCTATGACTATGCAGCCATATGGTTATGAGCATAAGACCAGAGTGACCCTTGTGATAACATAATTATCCGTATCACTAATCGCTTGTGTCCTGCAGTCGTTATAGTACACCGGGGATCCAAAAAAGGCATCTGTCAAAAGAATACACGTGGGTCCCTTCATGAATAAGAGGCCGTAGTAAAGCGTGCGTTATCGACTGCGTAGTGTAAGAGGGCAGCAGTTCACACTGCAGGATTTTCCCCAGCATGCTTGGCCCAGAGCCACTTCACTCTACTGCTCCGCCAGGCATGAACTCATCCACCGGCCCCGGGAATAAGCACAAAATACTTACTATGCCGAGAAAGGGGGGGGAAGGAAGACAACTCACGGCCGCACTTTTTCTTTGTCTTCCTCTTCTTTTTTTTCCCAGCAGTACTGTCTCCCTCTTCGCCATCTGTAAAACAGTTGGTCACAATCGATACTGTAAATAATGAATCTGCGCAGCCACAGTGGTCTTCGACGTGCGAATCAACTGCCGAGGCGGGTTTGTGCGGACTTGAGTGCAAATGTGTGTTTGTGTGCTACACCTTCTTCGCCGTCCTCGTCTCGCTCTCTTTCCTCCAAGCTCTGCTGCTCCAGTGACTTCCTCGTGTCCTCGACAACTCCGTCCTCCCCCAGTTCGGCTTGTCCTGCTGCAAAGTCACTCGCGCGCACACACAAAAACCACAGCACACACACACACACACACACACACACACACACACACACACACACACACACACACACACACACACACACACACACACACACACACACACACACACACACACACACACACACACACACACACACACACACACACACACACACAGGTGAATGAGCCCAAAAGCAAGTACTAATGGCATATATTCAAATCCAGAGCTGCATTTCCTTATCATCTATACCCGTGGGATATAGAAGCAATGACTGAGTGGCCTAAATGCGTGCGTGCGTGTGTGTGTGTGTGTGAGACACAGAATGTATGGATGAGATGGAGGTCTTGGCAGAAAGCTCACGGAGGTGGTCTTGGCAGAAAGCACGCGATCGTCACAGGTGTAACCTTGAGAATGCGACGAAGCTAATGCGCTAGCGTCATTATGCTCCTTCCACATCCACAGCACAAACGGGTGGAACGGGTTCGCTAATAAATCTTCGTCGCGATCGCACGCGGGCCGCAAAGAGGAAAAAGGAAAGAGCTTACAGAGGTGCCTTACTGAAGAGCTGCCTAAATCCTTATAGGGCACTAAAATAATCTGATGAGAAATGAAATAATTCGATTCAGTGATTTAGAAATATACACTCAACGTGCATTGAATACTGATACACCACATCTATACAAGTACACAATCACATGAAGGTTTCTTTCTTTCTTCTTTCTCTCTCTCTCAATCTGTTGAGCTACATATGCCAGTGCTGAGCTGATATTGACCCCCTCTACACTCCGGACACTCTGGACCTCCGGTTAATGGCGCCTCGACACACTTCAGAGATTGGGGACGACTCCACACTGCCATGGGGACACGCTACACACACACACATACCTGCCTACACATACAAATGAGGAGTTCGCCTCAGGGACCAAACGATTTCCATTCCCACGAAACCATAATTAAGCTGCTTTTTTTTTTTAAGAGCCTCTATATGAAATAAAATCGAGACACAAAATGCATCAAGAAATTTGGGGGGGGATCGTCGATGATAAATGAGGTCACACGAGGACACCGAGGTCAGACGGGGACAGTAAGGCTCAAGTTAAATGGCCACTCCTTACTGTGCGCAGGAGAGAATCTCAAAAACACGCAGCGTGCTGAATCTTGAGGTTGGACGAGCTACAACTGCCAAAGACCGCATCAGGTTTCGCCCGCGTCAGCCAAAAACGGGAATCCGAGGCCATGCGGGCACAGACTCAACCCAACCGGACGGCTAGAGATGGGTGACGGGATTTCTGACCCCTTTTTTCTGACATCCTTTATGTTGAAGCGTCAATCCATGTATATAATAAAGACATCCGAATACGAATGACACTTGCCTTCCTCCTAGAATGTGGAATAACCTCTAACACAAGCATTTCATATCATAATGACAATAGTCCATTTACTAGTAAATTTATGGTATGCATGTTTCTATCATTCTCTCTCTCTCTCTCTCTCTCTCTCTCTCTCTCTCTCTCTCTCTCTCTCTCTCTCTCTCGTCTCTCGCGCGCTCTCTCGATATATATAGATATATATATATATATATATTATATATATATATATATATATACACATCTCAAATCACACATCCTTGTTTTTTTGATATCACATACACACATATAGACTTGATCATGTACCCCCCCACACACACACACACACATTTTTTATACTTAAGTATATAAGAACTGTGTTGTGCACAATTAATTTCTCTGTATTAATACACATGTCCGTGTCTTATTGCATTGGATCCCGCAGAGCGAGGCAGCAAGAGTGCAGCTTTATCCATGACGGGAAATATCATCGAACATATGGCTACCTAAGTATCAATACATTATGAGCTGTACATGATGACCTAAGGACACGGCTGTGCCGAGAGCACAAAAGAAAAAAATAATATGACCATTATGTGCACT
The DNA here is from genome assembly GCA_030449085.1 of Kryptopterus vitreolus. Lineage (NCBI taxonomy): Eukaryota > Metazoa > Chordata > Actinopteri > Siluriformes > Siluridae > Kryptopterus > Kryptopterus vitreolus. The sequence continues at coordinate 11,705,707 of JACRUU010000008.1, read as the reverse complement.
AAATTGGATGTGGAAGAGGGTTATAACACAGTACAAAAAGGGTGCAGAAGAGTGTTATAACACATTGTGCACTACATGTGATGTGAAAGAGTGTTATAATACATTGTAAAACAGGTGCAGAAGAGTGCTATAACACATTGAGCACTACATGTGACACATTATAACACATTGTGCACTACGTGTGATGTGGGAGCATGTTATCATACAATGCAAAAGGGTTGCAGAAGAATGTAATGACAGTGTAATGCATGGGGTGTAGAAAAATGTTATAACACATTGTGCACTACATGTGATGTGAAAGTGTGTTATAACACAGTGCAATACATGTGGTGCAGAATAATTTTATAACACAGCCTATATGAGTCTATATGAGCCTATTATAACATGCAGTGCAATAAACAGGTACAAAGAGCGAGGCAGCACGAGTGCAGCGTTATCCGTGACAGATGATAATTCCCAACATATGGATGCATAAATGTCAATACATTACTTGATGATCGGGCCAAAATGTTAAAGGGATTTCAGCTGCAACACACCACTGACTCGAAAGCGCAGTTTTGTCGTCATGCTGGTTAAATCCCGACACATAGAGTGCACTATAGAGCGTATAGAAGTCATTATCCGTTTTGTTCATTCACTTCTTTAGGAGAATGAGCTCATTGGTGCGAAGAAGGGCAAACACAAAAAATAACCTTTTCAGGACTACGGAATGGGAATACGCCTCCTGATGGAAAGCGTTGCAAAATGTCTGTCGGTTATAAACAGGAAACGGAACTGAGCAATTCATCTCAACATTCATTGTTTTTGTTCCTCATAACTCTCATAGATGCCCCGCAGTGCATTATACAGGATACGGAATTCCTCATGGGATTGAGAGTCCTACAGTCCGAGTTGTTCGTTCTTTTATCATGTGACCCCAATAGATGTGATACAATGAAATAGATCTGGGTTTTTTTCTTTTGTCTGAAGCTCGACATTGTGGTTATCATAATTATGGGGGTCACATGAGAAATGAACGAACGTCACGGACCAGAAGATATATAGGAGAATAGGCGACACGTTCTGTTTAAAAAACACAAAAAAAGGGTGTCCTTAGGCATAGTGTCTGACTAAAGTCATAGTAACATAATAACAGTGACATAAAGGGGAATAAAGATTCGTTTCTTTAAAACAAAATCTCATTAAAATGATCAAAATCGTATTTTGAGTCACGTGTCTATTATTTAAAAAAAAAAAAAATACAAAATAAAATAAAATGCCACGTTTTAACTTTTCCATCTACTTAAATGATTTAAAGAATTAAAAATTCATTAAAATGCTACACTCATTTAACAAAAGTTAAAGAACAGTCACTAAAAGGAACCGACATTCCCGTTACTATTATGTACATACTATGTATTATCGAAAAAATGTCTCTCTTTTATCCTGTACGTTTATTTTGATGAATGACATCTACTCTGTATATTGTTATAGCATTTATATTGTTGTATAGTCTGTATAATCTATATTGTCTTGCACAGTTTGTGTATCATCTGTATTGTGTTGTATAGTGCGGTCTGTAATTGAAATGTATAGTGTAATACTTGTCTGTACTTTTGAGAGTCACCAGCAGCTGGAAACAAATTCCTTGTGTGTGTGTGTGTGTAAACACACTCGGCCAATAAACCGGATTCTAATTCTGATTCAAAGAATCAAGTTGGTAAAATGATTCAATTTTCTCATCACTACTACACACATGACACTATATGAAGAGGAAGAACTCACGCACTAGGACACTGTATATCCACATCCAGATGATAACTGAGAATCTTTGCGCTTAGCTGTAATTGACAGGTTTCCATCATCAGCAGAGTTCGACCGATAGGAGATTTCCTCTGGCCGATGCCGATATTTATAGATCATGGGAGCCGATGGTTGATATAATCAGTGTTGGGAAGGTTAGTTTGGAAATGTAATAGGTTACAGGTTACGAATGAAGGTCATTCAAAATGTAATACGTGGTGTAACTTTTACTTTACTTTATAAAAGTAACTGTACTGATTACTTTCATTAATTTTAAAAGGGACACTTTTTTGAGTCATGTTTCTTTTCATTTAAAAAAATGTTGCATTTTAATTTATTTTTTTGTTATCTTTTTTTTTAAAACAAAAATCGTTTAAGTAGACGAGAAAGGGTTAAAACGTGCCCTTTTTTAAATTTATTTCTGATTTAGTTTTTTTTTAATTCCACCTGGAAAAAGGTGGCACTTAGCGAAAGCTGGATATGTTTTCTAAACTGAGCTGCTTCAGAATCAAATTGTTGACGGAGGGGTTGGTGGGGGTGCGGACGAAAGTTTTTGTCGACCGGGTCGACCGGGTGTGGGGGGATTTATAATCTTCAACATTTCCTAAAGTAACTAATTTAATTACATGTTTTTTCCTCTGTAACTGTAATGGATTACTGTTACTTTTATTTTGTAATTAAATTATGTAACACCGTTACATGTAACTAGTTACTCCACAACACTGTATACAACATATACTATGGCTAATACACACACATATATATGGATGGTGTGTATGGGTGGGTGTGTAGCCCAGTGGTTAAGGTGTTGGACTCTGGACCAGAAGATCACGGGTTCAAACCCCACCACCACCAAGCTACCACTACAAGCTGCTCACTTGTAAGTCGCTCTGGATAAGGGCGTCTGCCAAATGCTGCAAATGTAAATGTATATGTGTGTGTGTGTGTGTGTGTGTGTAGCCCTTTTTTTCTCTTTCTAATTAATACCACGTAAATTAATTAATTAAAATATGTATTAAACAACACAAGAATCTTCCTTCTAGTGTTTATCTGTTTTTGGTAGCTGCGCACACCCGCTGTGGCCCCTTACCCCAATTTAATTTAATTTAATTTATGTCAATTAAAAAAAAATTGTCTCGATTAATCACCTGGCCGATTAATCGGTCGACTGATAATCAACACATTTACCTTATTTGTATTTATGGTGTATATGGCAAATAGGTGTATATATCTATATATATATATATATATATATATATATATATATATATATATATATATATATTATATATAACTATATAAAACATATTAATCTTGTACAGATGCACCTGTAGCCACCTGACAAGTCTAATAAGTGAACTGATAAATTTGCTCTCTCTCTCTCTCTGTCTTTTTTATCTCTGAGCATAATTTATGATGAAAAATAAAACAGTTTGCAGGATAAACAACAGTCTCTGCCTGGTTACCTGCGCTGCCTGCATACTGCACCAGAGGACTGGGCAGAGAGCACAAAAGAAAATAATTGGACCATTGTAATTATTCAGTGCACTACATGGGATGTGAAAGAGTGTTATAACACAGTGCAAAAAGGGGTGCAGAAGAGAGTTATAACACATTGTGTGCACTACATGTGATGTGGAAGAGTGTTATAACACAGTGCAAAAAGGGGTGCAGAAGAGAGTTATAACACATTGTGTGCACTACATGTGATGTGGAAGAGTGTTATAACACAG
>JACRUU010000008.1:11662192-11697192 GCA_030449085.1 Kryptopterus vitreolus | reverse complement strand
TAAAAACAAAGACTTCACTTTGCACTCAGTGTGCACTGCATTTATTGAATCAATTTATTTAAGCTCCACAATTTTAGTTGAATTACTGAAATAAATGCAGGTTTCCATGATATTCATTTTTTTTTAAATGCTCCTTTGTGTAGATAGATAAAATATATAACAAAATTAAATATATTATATATTTTATTTTGTACTTGTACACTTTTGCAAATCTTTTTTTTATTTGTTTAAACCTTCATTAGGATGTTGCTCCATATATTCAATACCCTTTTCCAGGTTGTTAGATGTGATCTCATGATTACTATTTGGGCCCAAGCACTGCAGTGAGCAGGACCCTCTGGTTTTCCAAAGGTATATTTATTTTTCTCGTTTGGTTTCACTAAATCGATTTTCGAAATGGAACCGCTTCATGACTCCACTTATAATGCGACATAGTTCTCGAGATGGGAAAGACAGTTCATGTCTATTAACCTTGACAGTTAGAAACCTCTAGAGTAAGAGAGAGAGAGAGAGAGAGACCTGGTCATTAAGGCATTAGCTACAAGAGCATTTCCTTCGCATAGCATACAAGTGTCCTGCATAAAAGTACTGTTCAACTTTCATTCGACCCGAGTTTGATCGTATTGGCAATACTGCATGGAACAAATATTAGTTACGATTAAGACATTAAGATTGACTTCCATTTAATAGAAATAAGTTAAATGTTATATTATTATCAATTTAGAGTCTCCACAGTATTGTAATATGATCTATAATAACTGAAGAAACAACAGCGGAGAAAGGGGTGCGCTTGAATTGACGTGACATCTACGACAGGGAGGTTTAGTGATGTGGTCTTTCAAAATATTATGCCGTGTGCACGCCATCGTGCTTCATTTCCTGACTGTAAGCTCCTCCTTCCCTGTAGCAGATAAACAACAACAACAACAAAAAGAAACAGCAGCGCAGACAGAACTCCCTCAGCACAAGACTTTTTTTTTATTATGAACATAAAAACAACTGGTCAAATATCACGCATGTTATTTAAATGTGTACTACAACCGATGAACTATTTTTGGAAAGATTTCTCTCGCAGAATTGTCCAATTGTTCGATTCGAGTGACTGAGGTTTTGCATGTAACCTGTTAAGACCCAGGTGGGAAAGTTTTGTACACCGGCCACTTTTATATTTACCGGCTTTTATAGGAACTCGCTCATTCGCTGCAAGAGCGCAATGCAGAAAAGCACATGGAGACATCGCAATCGTTTCTGCTCATATGCAAATCCAATACTCGATCGTTTGGAAGGTGAACTGCTTCGAGAAAATTGCTCACATACACAAAGCAAGACTTTACACCGACTTTCACAAGGGATTAGTCAAGTGCAATGCCCCGGCTGCTCAGATAACCATTCATTCATTCGTTCATCTTCTACCGCTTTATCCAATCTTCCCTCGGGTCACTGGGAGTCTGTGCCTATCTCAGGCATCTATGGGCATTAAGGCAGGATACACCTTGGATGGAATGCCAACACATCACAGGGCACACACTCACACATTCATATACTAGGGGCAATTTTCCATGGTGTCAATCAACCTACATGCATGTTTTTGGACCGGGGGGAAACCGGAGAACCCGGAGAACCCGGAGAAAAACCCCTGAGGCACGGGGAGAACATGCAAAACTACACACACACACACACACACACACACACACACACACATGGTCGAGACGAGAATCGAACCCTGACCCTGGAGGTGTGAGGCGAACGTGCTAACCACTAAGCCACCGTGCTCAGATAACCACTCTTTACAAATGCGCTGAGCAGAAAAGCATCTGCTTTTGAATCCCGAATGTCGGAAAAAACACATCAGATTTCCGTTTCTGTCAAAAGCCACGTTGCGATGTTAAATCGTGCCTTCGCTGACTGTCGTGTTAAATAATTATTCCTCAGGTAGGAATTATCAACCTCATCAGGCACACGAAACGTCATTACAACTAACTTCTCATTTCTGGCTCTGTAATATTGAATCCCAATCAGTGTATACGGTCCAATACAACAATCCTCTCTCACATGCACAACGGATAAACTGTAGTAAATGAATCATGTACGTGTGTGTAAAAACATGTTTATAGATAAACAGTCCTCCCAGGGGGGTCTTATTCCATGTAAATATTCACCTTGTCACAGGAATCGAAAAGGTTTCACTCAAACCTCGATTTAAAAAAAAAAAAGCAAGCTGCTTTAGGAACACGAGTTTGTTTTCAGTGTATTCAGAAATCAATCGACAGCCCTAATATATAATTAATAGCCCTCAAGTTCAACCCCCCCACCCCCGTACACATCTAAATAAAAAGCGGAATATTTGAAGCCGAAAGTGAAGAGTTGATGTAGAATTCCGTGTCTGTATTCACTTGCCTGTACCTGAGGTGTACCGCAAAGAAGACTGGAGTGGACTAAGGGACAGTAGACGGAGAGTTGTAAACATGAACACGCATGGAGGCACGTAAAAGGACGGACATAGAAAAGTCAATCAAGCTGATCTCAAGCTCAATAAATAAATCTAGGGGCGGATGGGAATAAATAACCTGTATATGCTTATACAGTTCAGCCTTTTGTACTTTACTTCTTCGCTGACACTACTTGCTTTTCTTCCCCTTCTTCCTCCTCCTCCTCCTCCTCTTCCTTTTCTTCGTCCCCGTCGTCCTCCTCATCAGAGTCCCCATAGGTGCATTCCTGAAGGTGTGTGAAGGCGTGGGAGCGAGCGGCCACCTGGGCAGCCAGGGCCGAGCCGATGCTAAGCACATCAGTGCCATGCAGTTCGGTAAGTCTGTCGATCACAGACAGGGGAGGGACTCTGGAAATGAGGGGGCGTGTTCCGTCCGGGTCCGCCTCCTCACCCAAGAGGCCGTCTGATTGGAAGAGACGCGATTCCTCGTCTTTTTCTCCCTTGTCGAGCGTGTCTACGCTTTCGGAGACGCCGCAGCAGAATTCGGTCACTGCCGCGGCCGGCTCTCTGTCCTCCGTGCTGTCTCTCCCCATCTCTCCTCCCTCTTCTGACTCCTCCCCCGGTGCTCCGGAAGACTCCTGGGAGATGTGGTTGCTTTCAGAGTTTGCTAGGTCGGTGCAGACCGGGGAACCTGGACAATCATCAGGTGATTCTGGGGCAACCTGACCCAACGCAGCTGGAACGGAATACAGAAAGGTGAGGGTCAAAATTATTGGGACTATATATACTGTATATATTGCTTTCCCCAGTCATATGTGGTTTGTCTATACCAGGGGTCGGGAACCTTTGCCACTCAAAGAGCCATATGTCTCCCACAGTAATGAAAATCCTTTAAATTTCATGAAAAACATTTAAAATGAAATAACACTTGATAAATGATTTTTTTTTTGCCTTAATGAAACGTATATACTAAATTATAGTGAGTTTAGTTTATACTAAAGGGAAGGGGTGTAGTTCAGCAGTTAAGGTTCTGGGCTACTGATCAAAAGGTCGGGGGTTTGAGCCCCGGTATCGCCAAGTTGCCGCCCATGGCTCCTTGAGCAAGGCCCTTAACCCTCTGTGCTCCAGGGGGCGCTGTATCATGGCTGACCCTGCAATATGTAATGTATATGTGACAAATGAGCTCTCTTTATGAGCTCTCTGGGGCTTCTTTTCCCCTGATATAAGAATATTGTATGGATAGTGTGTGTGTGTGTGTGTGTGTCTCAGAGAGACACCTTTGTCGCTGAACAGCAGCAGCTTGCGTTTGTCGCGCTCTAGCTCGGACGTTCGGATCCCGAGGACGGATTTAAGCTCGAGTAAAACTCGGCGTGACTCCTCCCTCTCGCGCCTCTGACGCTCACGTTCACACGGTGACAGCAAGTCTGCAGCCCCGCGCCACTCCGTGTCAGAATCCGAGTCGGAGACGTAGGCCTCCAGTTCCTGTTCACAAACACACACACACACACACACACACAACCACACACACACACAACTTAGAGCAAAATCACTCACTAGCAATAAAGAACGAGTCAAAGTATTTCTAAACTGCACCACCTAGTGGTGATACTGAGATCTTAACAGGCCCAGGAGGATATTTGATATTTGATCCCAGTTAATTTTGTGCACAATCAAGTATCGTAGACAATCTTGCATATTGAATATATGTGTGTATATATATATATATATATATATATATATATATATATATATATATATATATATATATATATATTTTTTTTTTTTTTTTTTGTTAGATGTATACGTTAGGTTAAGTACACATGAAAGGTCACTCCCAATCTCATTACCTGTTCCTCTGGGACGGGGTCGGTGTCATCGATGTGTGAAATGGGGGCAGGAGGAGGTGGGGCAGGACCAGCTGCTTCCTCTGGACTATCTGCACTTCCTGTCTCTCACACACACACACACACACGCACAAAAGAGTCATATCCCTGGCAACTACACAAAAATGTGTGCTGTCTCCAGATTTATGTTTGTTAATAACGATTAACGAGAGTGTGGAATTGGACCACACATCCAACACAGAACTGATCCGTTATTTTATGAAAACAACTGCTGTGGTGAGACTTTATAAATATTTTTTATATACACTATAATATAATATAATATAATGTGTGGCCCTTCATCATGATGATGTGTTCACACAATTCCATCAACAGGCTTTTGTTGTTACAGCACATTTTTTTATTTCCCACACATAAAACCATCCATATTATGTACGCCACAAGTGTCAAATGCAAGGCCCGTGGGCCCAATGGGGGCTGCCACGTCATGTTATGTGGCCCGCAAGAGCTTAAAAGATGTACGGTTGTCTTAATGCTGTGCTGCTTTAAAGTAGGCACTGATAATAAACTACATCTCCCACAATCAATGCGACCATGTTACCCGCAAAGTGACGGCATCCCGCCACTAGAGTGCACTGTATCCCACATCAGCGTTTTTTCCAATAAGTGGAATTGAAAAACTTCCATAAAGACGGAAAAGCGAACACGTTTGTGCTTCATGGAGGGGAAAAAAATGCATTAATATGTTATAATGCATTTAGTAATGCACTTGTCATGACGGCCGTGCGCACTTGTGTTGACCTGTGTGTAGCGTTTAAGTTGCTGAATACTAAACGACATTGATTTGACTCATTACGGATGACATTATCTGCATGGCCTTAATAAACATTTATAGATCTGAGAATAACTGCTGAATAGGAACAAGTCAAAATACAGAAGTCTAAATATAGACTCTTGTCTCAATCCGTCCTTGCATTGCGTACTTTAGTCTATGGACCTTCAACTGTATGCTATATACTAGCCTTTTGTTTTTATTATTGCGTGAGTATTGTTTAAATAGATTAGCATATTTCCATTAGACAGCCAGTATCTCGATTTAATGAGCTAAAGGAATGAATAAATTGATTGTGCCATTATAAACGATTTTGTACTTAAAACTAAATAAAGCTCGAGTTAAGTGCACTTGAATATCGGGTCATTATTCAACAGTGTGAGAATATCACACATGGGAATTCAAAAACGCTACGAACAGAAAGGAAGTTCAAATACCACTAGCTGGAGCCTGGGGTAAGTCGTTAAATGTGCGTGTGGTGCGGAGCGTTTGACCTCTGACCTGGACAGTGCGTGACCCTTCGCAGCATGCGATCCACCTGAGCGGTCATGTCTTCCCAGCAGCACGAGCTCGCCTGCATGTGAGGCTGCAGGAGGTGCAGGCGCTCACCGAGCTCCTGGTAACCGGCACACGTCACCTCCTCAGACTCCTTGGCAACCATCAGCTTCTCCAGCTCATCCTCCAGAATGATCACCCTGAACACGGAGAGAGAGAGAGAGAGAGAGAGAGAAAGAGAAAGAGAGGCGGGAAACGAGGTAATTACGACGTACGAGGAAGTTTTTCAGGAAATAAAAGTCAAATGTGCGATTTTTTTCCCGTACTCGCTGAGCAATGCTCTGAGGTGGAGCTGAAGGCTGCGGATGGATGTGTGGAGCGAGTTGAGCTCCCGGCACTTCTGCCGCGCCCGACTTGCCCGGCCCGCGCTCTGCGCCTGCTGCTGCATCTCAAAGTACCGATGAAACTCATAGCTGCGCTGCAGGTCACCGAGACAACAAGCCAGGGAGGGATGGAGGGAGGCAGTGACGGCGGCCACGCTGTTGTAGGCAAGGAGGCGAGGCTTGGACTCCAGCTCCGCCCTCCCGGACGAGAGCATCAGAGCCAATCGGCGGAAAAACTCTGAGCTCTGGCCCACCCACAACTGAAAAAGCAGCTGGGGGGGGGGGGGTATGTCTAATTAATGCAAGTAAACAAACAAACAAAAACATACTTCCATTCTTTAACACAAAAGATAACCCAAAACAAAACTAAGACCAGTAGCAGGATAGACATCATCCTCAATAAAACATTTCTCTAGGATTCCTATTTCTTTCACACACACTTATTTATTTATTTTTATTGTCTGTGTTAGGAAGGTTACTTTGGAAATGTAACAGATTACAAATTGCCCTATTCAAAACGTAATAAGTAGTGTAACATTTCAATTACTTTATAAAAGTAATTATTACTTTTATTAAGTACTGATTACTTTTTCATTACTTCATTTGTCCACTAGGTGGCACTTTAATTTAACGTTGTAAGAAAAAAATATACGTTTTATTTTTCGAAATGATACTGCAGCAAATCAAAATCACATTTCAGGTGAAAACCACACATTTTTTCCTCAGTAGCTGTAACGAATTACTGTTACATGTATTTCGTAATTAAATTACGTAAAGCCGTTACATGTAACTAGTTACTCCCCACACTGATTGTTATTTTTCTTTTTGTTTACATGGTGGACGGTCGTAAGAAGCATTTCACTGCATGTTGTACCATGTATGTATGAGACAAATAAAATTTGACTGGTAAGTTTACATGAAATATGACCTCATTCAAGAGTGACCTCTCCATATATGGTCGTAATGTCCAAGCAAAAGAGTTCCACTCACTTTCAGCGCAGGCAAACTGTAGTCATTGGTCAGCTCCTGTGCCTGTTCATCAGAGAGATGCTCCGCCCCCAAACCCAGCCCAAGCTCTCGGATTGGTACAGTCGACACGTAGTTGGTGACGTTGTCGATCTCGGAGTTGAGCGGAAACGTTATTTAACGTTAAGAATCCAACACAAAGGTTGTGACTTACAGATAAACGTCCAATTAGGACTTTATTAATATGGATACAACAAAAAGTGAATACTGGACGTAATGCTGGTGTGGTTCGACAAGGATATGACTTGAGCATGATGCAGGTGGCGATGCGGGAGGCACGGAACGCGCAGCGGAGGCTCTGGTACGCGGCTTTCCGCAAACCAATCAGCTGCTGGCTGCGCAGGTGTCCCGCCCTGTTAAAGGGACAGGCCGCACTCACCCTGTCGAGTAAACTTGACAAGTGAAACGTGATCCAACTGTGCAGACGTCCGAGAACCATCAGGGCAGACATTCATTTACATAACATTTCATAATCATCATGCTTAGATTTACGCTACGGTCAAGAAGAACTCGTACAGGCTACATTTACTATAACGCGGCTCACGGACCCTCAAACTGTACGTCCAGACGCTGCTTTTACTACAGAATAAATTCTACACTAAAACACGTGGCTGTTTATGATATGGTTATTAATTACAGGTCTTTTCTAATTATTGATGAACTAAATACAAGAATTAGATTTAAAATGATAACTTTTGATCATTTTGAAGTCATAGACGACTCCTATAGGAACCCATAATGTGCAAGAACCCTACTAGGGGTGTCATGGTACACAAAATGCACGGTTCGGTCCAATTTCGCTACAGTCATTTGGGATTAGGAATGTAAAACGTAAAAATCTTCGTCTTGTTTTAATAACGCAGGTTACCGTTACCAATATTTGCGAATATTAACATGATATTAATATTTTATAACGAATAAAATCTAATTAATTCAACACACTTTTTAAAATTATATTGATTAAATTGCTTGAACTGATTAAATAAATGTCAGTAAATAGTTTACATTCGTTAGACCTCATTTGGGTGATACACATACGCGTTTAACACGCATGTGTACTGAACAGGTCCGGTACGAATCCGTAAACCGCAACACCACTAAACATTTCCATTTTATTACAACCTTATCCAAGCGACTTACAATATACCTTGAATTTCATAATCAACTCGTTATTGCATCCGACGGACAAAATGGGCAGAGAAAACTAATGCAAGTCGCAGCAGGGCCCGACATGCGACATAACACACAGACAACCATGGAACACACCGCATGCAACAACTGCGAATCAACTGCGCTAAAATGCATGAAACAATGACTCAAACAACAGTGTTAGGATTTTTCTCATGAGCATTACCTCAAGAAGCGGTTACTATTTAAAGACCAAAATAGAGCGACTTGATCCGATTAAAGAGCGCCTGGATTTGCTTGGAAACTAAAATCCATATTCAGCTGTGACACGTGATATAAAGTAGATGACCTGCTAACTTACAAACAACAAAAACCCAATGGCTAAATCTATTACAAATATCATATGGACAAAAGGTTTATGGACAGCAAAACACAATACTATGTGCTTTTAAGGATGTCACACCGTTATAATAACCCCTACACTTCTGGGAAGACATCCACAAGAGCATTAGGTGAGGACTGCCCTGGGGGACATTATTTATTGATCACACAAACTTCTGAATGCCACACATAGAAATGGGAACCATGCCTGAGGAATTTGTTTAAATTATTTGCATGATACAAATTAATTCCTAGCACGGCCATGATGCCGGGGATCGCTTTTGTACAGTATAAAGCCAAAAGTATGCATGGTCATAAAATACTGCTTTGAATTCATTATTACAAGCGCTATACAAATGAACAAACTGAAAAGAATGTAGGTTCCTGACCATCACGCCCATATGTCCTTCTGCCACACATGATATAAAGTGAATTACATGCTGCCAAACAACTTAATGACTAAAAACAGTAATAATAATAATGATAATAATAATAATACTATACACTATAAAGGGGTTGGGAATCGAAAATCGATTCTGGAATCGGATATGAAGATTAAGAATCATATACTTGTTATAAAATTAAAATTTCAATTCCTCTTTTCGACCTGTGGGAGCATTTTTTTTCCACCTGGCAATCTGCCGGGACCTTCTTCGTGTCCAATCTGCCAGGACCTTATTTGTTAATCTAAACATGGGTTTATAAGCAGAAGTATTCAGAAGTGTATCTACACTTTGAAAAAAAGAAAAAGCAAAGTGTACTTATTTTTGTTGTTTTTTTTTTTTTTTTTTTTACACACAAATCCAACATGGTTACTACAGCATACTCTATCGAAGAATTCAAACTCGAATGACCCTTTCAGGAGACTCACAGCGAGGTAAAAACACATCTATAACTACACTTAATAAATGTGATATTGGTGTGTATCAGATTTAGGAATATTTTCTGATTTGTAAAAAAAACAAAACTGGTGTGTGCGTGTGTGTGTTTGTGTGGTGGGGGGATGGGGGGACCTACAGAGTGAATCCTCGCGAGATGACTTCGGTCTCCTGGATGAGCCGCAGCGATTTACGCGCCAGACTGGTGAGAGCGCGACTGTTCATCACTAAACCTTCCAGTTGGACGGCTTGAGCCTGAACCTGCTGCTGCAATGCCGCCTTGTGCCACAGACGGACGCCACGACGCACGCAGACGACGCACACCACGCAGACACACAGCCACAGCAGGCCCCGCCCATTCTCATCACAAGAACACCAAACCGCGAGCAAGACGGACAACAGTCCGACCAGTACAGAGACATCCCTGTGACAGAAAACACACAGACACACACACACACACACACACACACATATATATATGTATATATACACATACACACACAATTTGGTACAGCTGAGATTTAAGGCCGGGTATGTGTGTGTGTGTGTGTGTGCGTGTGTGTGTACCATATTGATGGTGTGGAGAGGTAGCGCGGTGCGTGCAGGGCTGAGATGGCGCTAGGGCAGGGGGTACTTGTGGAGCCCAGAGAGAGCGCACTGGGGTCTAACAACTCAATAAGCTCGACGTCCTCCTGCAACAGCACATCCTGAGATAACACGCAGCGCAGGGAGTACTGTCGGAATGCAGCGTCCTGCAATCACACACACACACCTTCAAAAACAAAGGCTGTACAGTAACATTAAATATCTACACACATCTGAACCTGCTGAACTGCAATGATTTTACAAATATCTTCTCGCACAAGTTAACATTGATGTGCGTCGGATACCGCCGTACCATCTTTAATTTAACATATACAGTGATGCGGAATCCTCCTCCATCATACCTTAATTATATTATTCTTACGAAGGCCGTTACTAATTAACATTAGTCTGACAACAGACTTGTCATAAATGCTCAGCTCTATAGCCGGGCCGCCTTACCAGCTGTTGCTCCAGCTGCCGGGGGGCATCGCTCGGTCGAAACGGACCCAGAGAGTGCAGGATCTCAGCCAGCTTCCAAATACCACCTGCCTGTGAACACAGCATTCGATCATCTGTCGTTTAGAATGAGAGAGAGAGGGCAGTTCATGTGTTCAAATAAAGGTGATTTGTGTTACAGGTCCGGAGATCAAAGCACACAATTGCGTCAATTGAATGCGAGGAGCCGGAAATGACATCATTACCAATGACACACTGCAGAGGCCAGTTGATAAATCAGGCGGAACTGCGATTATGGGATTCACACAGATTCTCTCAGCGATTCCAAGGCTCTCTCTTAAACGCCACTGCTGACAAGTTAGTGATGCCTTTGTTTATCACTTTGACCTTTTTGTTTTTCAATAGATCAAATCCACACGGGTTCTCGTGCAACTCATTTCCTAATGTCATAGATGTACATACTGAAATAAATTGCAGATCCTTTGACTTATGTATTCTTGTACACATATATGACCAGATTAACTTGTGTACTTGTGTTACACACACATTCTTTGACAATTGTGCCCCGATCCGTCTGCGTGTGTGCGTGAGAGCATGTGTGTATGTGTGTGTGTGTGTGTGTGTGTGTGTAATTGAGTGAGTTCAGTGTTCTTCAGTGTGAATGCAAAGGCCGAATAAAGGCGATGAATGCTTTTTTATATAGAGGTATTTGTCAGCGTGTTCAGTATTCCGTTAGCGTTTCTGTGGAGCATTCTGACTGTGTTTTGTGTTCAAGACAGCGAGGAAAGAATCCGAGGTTTGTGTGTGTGTGTGTGTGTGTGTGTGTGTGTGTGTGTGTGTGTGTAAGGAGCACACTATGAACGATTGCTGGCTCAACAGAAAGTTGTGTAATACAGTGTTGTATCTCGGCGTATCCTACTAAAATTTAATACCTCATGCTAAACTGTTAAAGAGCAAACAATTGTTAATTAATGCAAAAATTTAGATAATTAAAAAAAAAAAAAAAAAAAAAAAAAAAAAAAAAACACTTTCAGTTATAAGGAATTTCACGTTTATATTCCATTCCGCACCACGAACACACACTCCTATAACCACAACCTAACCATTTATCACTTCCTGTTCCTTAACTAAAGTTGACCAACAGTCAGCTGCCGGTTCCTACACACCGCCTTCCCTGGACGTGATCAGATTAACGTGCAAACAGCTCACTTAGATCCTATTAACACAATACGCTTCGCAGCAAATAAAGGCGTACACTTGCGAGTGGACGGTCAGACCCGTAAACCCGCTTAGTCTGAACAGGCCAAATTCCGTGTTTAATCCGCTTTGTAAAACCACTGTCCGGCTGATCCGTGTCGTGGTGTGTTACATTAGTCCTTTTGAATCGGAATTCCTACACTGCGACACTGGTGGAGCAAAAGATGGGTAAAGAAATATTTAAAAACTGATCACCTAATTACAAAATGAGAACTCACATGATGTCCTGTTATTAAGTGCGTGGCGTTCTGGGAACAAGTCATCTCGTTGTGAAATTTGGAAAATCACTATGCAGTATGCGAAACTATGCAGTATATGTAATACGTGTAGCTTGAGATTTTGTTTTACCTTCATATTCTTATTTTATCATCACCTGCTTTTCAGAAATTAAATGTCAGATATACTGTATCTCAGAATTTAGTGGAGACCTGTGATTCTGACTACGGCAATTAACAGTGCCTTGTTGAGCTATTCCTAGCGAATAATTGTTTAAATGCTTAGGGATGTTGTATTGTTGCATAACCCATTTTTAGCCCAGCGTCAGCTCTCTAACTGATGCCAGGAGATTCTCTTCCAAGTATTTGTTCATATGTCTGAGAATTCAAGTTGCCCTGAATATTACTTTTTTTGTTCTTTCTAACGACCTTCCCATAAATGTCACTTCTGTTCAATTTTCATCTGATTTATAGACTCTTGTACATTTACCCCAGATGTTTCCAGAGTGGTCTGCAACTCTCTAGAGGTGATGTATAGGTTGGACTTTACCGAAGTTATTAATGATGCTTGCAAAAGCGTCACTATTATAATCCCTCTCTACCTTCTGTCAAATTTTCGGAGGGTAACTCGTCCCGCAGTTTCGTCCGTTCCACAAGAATCATACCTCATATTGTGCGGCCCGATGGTGTTAGGTGTGCTATTACTTTTAGAAGGAATCGCCCGGCGGAATTTCAAACCCGGGGCCAAAATGCGGGAATTTTTTCCCATAGAAAATGAATGGGGCTGAACTTTTGTGCCTCACAGGCCGAGTGAGGGCCCGACATGCACATATGGCATATCCACTCGTAGGGGGTCCTGATTGGCTCGCGACCACATAAGTCCCAAACCCAACAAATTTTGGGACATCCGCGACATTCGGGCCCATAAAGAATGAATGGGAAAATTGACACCCATGTTCGCCTGAAATGCACATTTAACATATTAGCTCGTAGGTGTGACGGAGTAGGTCGCGAACATATAACTGCCGCATGGCGCCACGAGGCCGCAAACATAAAAATCTGCGAAACTTGGACACAGGGTCATGTGATATGTCTAAACGTTTGGCACATCGACGGGAGTCGGACGCTGGATAATTTAAGGTCACGTACGTCACTGGCCCCGCCCCCTCCCTAAAAATGCCCAAAACAGGCGTTTTTGGTGTCTAAACACTCGTCTCTCCGAACAAGCTAGCGTTTCAAAGTCAACGCTAAATAGTAAACAGGCCAGGCTCTAAGGGGTCGCGCCTGGAGCTGCGGTTTGCATCGCCAAGCATCTCTCACATTTTCTTCAGGAAACGTCCCATGTCTAGTTATTTTTATGATGCTTCTTGATGATAGTTTTCATGTGTCTACACTTCTAGGCAGAGATGTGGTCATGTTGAATGGCCTTTATAGATTATTTGCTTTACATTGGATGGATGGAGTTGGAATCTCTTGGAGATGGTCCTGATGGTCCTGATGTCCATCTCCTTTCCTCTTGGCATTGTTTGACTCCTTGGCACTACAGCGGTCTGGTTGGTTTCCTCTCTCTTTTAATCCGTGTTACCTGACCACTTTCCTAACGATGTCTAATTTGATCGGTCTGCTTGAATGAGTAATTAAGCACCCGATGCTAAAGAGGTTGAGAGTGAAGGTAATGGACTGGCCAAGCATGTCTCCATCCTCCAACAGAATGTGAAGGAGAATAAGGTCTCCAACATCCACCAGCTCTGTGACGTCATCATAGAAAAGTGGAAGAGGACTCCATTGGCAACCGGAGAGGCTCTGGTGAAAATTCCATGCCCAAGAGACTTGGGCACTGGTAAAGTAAAACGAGTAACAGATTCAATGTAAAACCCATTTTACGTTAGCAATGCAGATCAGGGATCACTTATTTTTGCAAATACAATAATTCAATCTTTCATGTCGTTTTTTGACTGTTTTTCACAAAATTCCCTCTAAACAAGCATGCAATTGATCAACATACAAACATCTGATTTATTTATAATTTATAAAAAGCAGGTGATGATCAAAATAAAAGTTTAAACAGGAATAAAAAATTGTGTTCCGTTTTGAAAGAATACAGCATGTGTTCATACATACAATGTGTTCGTTTGGACATTCTTATCCAGCGTTAAAATAAAATAAGGTCTAATGTTTGCTGATTTTACCGAGAACTTTAGCTGCAATATTATTATTTTTAACTGTTCATATTTCTTCACCCGTAGAACTTACACCACTGCATATTCGTATGTTTTTACGCAGCGTTCCAGGTACTTCATGCGACATTTTTGCTCCATCCTTGTTTTTTTTACTCCTTTAAAAGCAAAATGCAGCAATTGTCACCAATTACCATGAAGAATGATTTTTTCCCCCGCCATATGCCCTTTTTCATAGGGCTTTCAAAGTTAATACGTTAATAACGAGTTTAAATTTGCTTGAGCGGCACTTATTTTAATAACGAGCGATTAATGCACAACAGGTAGTCATTATACTACCATATGTAACCTAAACACATCACCAGCTTATTTAGAGAGCAACCAAAACCGGAAGAGAATTCTTAAAGGAGCCACGTAATGTATTTAACAATTAAACCAACCATTTAAAAAAACAGGAATATTTAAAGAATAATTTCCAATTTGAAATAAACATTAAATAATTCAGCATTTTATTATAGGGAGAGATATTGAAAGAAATTTTAATATTTATGACAGAGTATTAGAAATATAAAAAGTATTCATTCACGGGACATGTGGGAAATTAAAAACGTGATTAATCTTGAGTTAACTCATGGCAACCGTGCGATTAATCGTGATTAATCTATGGGCAGCCCTAATATTTTATTTTCTTCCATTCACTAATGAAAAAAAGTTTCGTTTGGAAGAGTTATATGAACAAAACAGATTAGAGGTGCCTTATAAATCATGCTTTTGGTCTAATAACGGTGTGACAGCAGTGTTACGTCTATATTGGCACTCACTCTGGGAGGGGGCAGGATGTCCGGGGCACCGGCGCTCAGTTCCTCCTCCTGCTCCTGAGAGATGGGGGAACATGCCTCAAAATCGGTGTGTCCTAGATCCTGCAAATACTGAAAGAGTGGAGAGTTCTGCATACAGAAAAAGACGGAGGGACATAGAGAGGAGGGAGGGGGAGAGAGAGAGATAGAGAGAGAGAGGTCATGAATCAGATGTCCGTCACAGGAAACCACAGGCTGTGCTCTGTGTAAAAGGAAAAGCTGTAGCCACAGCATCCCTTCCTGTCCGCCACCCTTACCTCCTCGCCATCGCTCGCTCCTAGTCCAGCCCTTCCCGCACTCGCCATCATTTCAAGCACGCCATCAATGGACCCTTGCATGTCCTGTTCGCTCAACAGAGAGCTAGAAATTACGCCGGACAGGCTCTGGAAGCACCAGGTCCATAATTTCCCCCTGAGCAGCAAAAAGCGTCTTATCGCTTCTACATCCTGGTTCCAATTAAATCAATCGGACTAATCCTGAACAGTAAAAGCCTCTTTGCAGAGGCCACAGAGCACAGCGAGCTTTGGAGAGAGAGAAAATCCATAAGCTACCGGATCGGGATGAGGACGAGTAGCTGCACTGGCCTGGGGGCGAAGACCTCATTTTCGGCACATGGTTCAATACAGTGACAGGAGAGAGAGAATCTGAAGAATTCCACAGAGCTGGCTCCGATACGACACACACACACACACACACACACACACACACACACAAGCAAGCCCTACACTGTTTTGCAAAACAAGATAAAATTATTATCTTTCATAAGATAGCAATTTGCTACTTCAATGTTCATAATCATTCTTCTCAGCTCAAAACTAGGGTTGGGAATCGAAAAACTCTGGAATCGATATTTAATATTAAGAATAGCATACCTGTTATAAAAATAACATTTCGAGTCCTCTTATAGAATTCTTAGGTGCAATCTGCCAGGATCTTCTGTACATCCAATCTGCCAGGACCTTATGTGGTAATCTAAACATCAGTTTACAAGATGGATCGGGGGAAGCGCTCCAGTGTGTGGCTACAATTTGTGATAAGATAAGAATCGGAATCGTTAAAATTAAAATTGATACTCAAAACTGAAACTCACTAGTAATACTTTTGGAAAAACTACCAACGCTAGGGATAGTGATTCCTAATAGGCGCACAGATTTTAGGTGACTGCACAAGCATGCATTCATCTATACAACCATTTGAATAATGTCTTACAATGGTTAGTCCATCTATTTAGCATCTACACTACATGGACCAAACTATTAGGACATCATCTCCAAACTGTAAAAAAAAAAAAAACACACACCTGGACGGACACAGTTGTATAGAATAGATGAAGTATAACAGCATTTTGCATTCATATGCATTTGAGGGAAAAAGCAAACTTGTTCCAGCACAAAGATCTTGAATGGCCTGCCATGGAGCTACGATCTAAACTCCAACACCTTTGAGATGAACGCTGACCACACCACAGGCCTCCTCACCTACATCAGTAGCTGACTTTAATAACACCCTTGTGGCTTGAACTGGACGACGTGTCATAAATTGAATCTCCAATCTTTTTTTTTGACAAAATTCGATTTTGTATACAGAGGGGAAAATGTGTGCGCTATTTGTACCTGTTTGTAGACGGTGTTTTGGGGTTTGCCACTGTCACGTTTATCCTGCAGCGCCACATATGACTCCCCATTTAATAAAGTTCTGTTTGAGGTGCTGGAATAAATGTCGTACTTCTTCCTTTAGTTGCCACAAACTTTAGACAAATGACAAAAAGCGGGACTTTTGTTGAACGTCTGAAGTTACAAATCCGAACCATTTCCATATGACTGATACGAAACCACGCCCCCTCTTGGAAACCTTCGGATTCGTCAGAGCACCGCCACCATGTATTTCATTTTTCCTCAAGTGTAACGCAGGGCGGAATGTGGAGAACTACGAAAGCTCGCCGTGAAGGAAAAAAAAAAAAAAAACATCGACATAAACCATAAATCGATAACGCAAATTAATCTCCCAGCTCTAGATGTGGCTCATGAGTCTTTATAGGTTAATAAAAAAAAGAACACAATGTAGATTTTTTTCCCCTCCTTTTTCCCCTCTCACCTTAACCCATAAAAGTATGGTTAAAGTGGCGTTTTGGGAACATCACGGGAATTGACACTCAAAAATCGAACAATATTCTTATGTAGACAGCAGCGATAAAGATATTTGGTCATTATTAATCCCGAAAAATATTAAGCTCTGATCCAGCAATACACCCTGTTGTTTAAGACCTGATATAAAGCCTGACGAAATATTGTGTTTTTTTTTCCCCCCCTCAACACTACAACTTCCTGCTACGATGCTCCTCCACAGAATTAAAATAAAATCTTGTCTCATATTTTGTTGACTCATCTCTCTATCTACTGAGGTACTGTGAATCAGTCCTCCAAACACTGTGGATTGTTTATTAGACAGTATATATATATATATATATATATATATATATATATATATATATATATATATATATATATATATATATATATATATATAAGATCTATATATATATATGATACTGATACTGGTACACCTACACTGTGGAACAAACTCTACTCCAGGAAAGAACATTCCGTGTGATATCTTCTAGAACTTCCCACTAGTTTTCCTGTTTGGCTTTTACCTCAGAGCTTGTTCTCTTGGTTTCAGCGACGCTGCTTTGTTTCAGTGGAGGAACCCAGATGTCAGAGCGGCTAAAAAAACATGCTGAGGATGTGTACCGTTGGAATAAACCTTTTCAGGTCCCCGCACTCAAACACTAACGAATCAGAAACCAAAAACATAGAGTTGGAGCAGATTTTCTACATCTGCGTGGACAACAGCTTTGTTTCTCTGGTTTAACAAGCAGTTTTGATTCCTGTTTGTTATCAACAAACATTGCTAAGCTAACAAACATAGCTAGCACGTAGGTAAACTTCAACGACCAGAAAACTTGATTTTCCACATCCGAGAACAATTTTTTAAGATATCTCTCTCAGCATTCTTCTGAAAAAGGCAGAAGCTTCGTTTTTTAGGTCTTCTGACGTCCACACGTTTGAGCTACGAAGTGAGAAATGGCCGCCTCAGCATTTTGTTAGCCACAATACTGATCATCAAAAATATTCTCTGGGAAATCATACTGAGTAATCACATGGTTTGCTTCGTCCGCAGTCTAATATTCCGCTAATCATGTGCAACACGCTATATTTGGCATTACATGCGATGACCTCATTTCTCGTTACGATGTACTTGAAAGCTGCACGCCGTTGAAGGTTGTTCTGTTTAAACATCTGCTGGATCATGGGAAGGCCATGATTCATCACGCAAACCACAGAGACGCTCATGAGACCATCACGGCTCACAGTCAGAGGCGTAAGAAAGAACATCTCAGCGTCCTGATATCAGTATTACAGAGGCCGCTATCAGCAGCAGGAGCGAACTACGCCGGATACACTTGCTTTGTGGATTATGTCTCTCCGCCAGGACGTTAGGAAAGTGATTACGGAGTTTATAGGATAAAACGACATTTGAAAGCCCGATGCTTGGCGACGCGACGGTAACAGTTCGTGCAACAGGACACGGCTTTAAACTAGATCCGGTAAGAGGAGTCTGATCTATTGTTGATGAGTAGAGGTGCAGCTGTTTGGGTTCAAATGTTCAGGAACGTACACAAATTGTAAAAAACAACTGACACTTTGCTAGTTTTTTAAATGATAAAACCCTCACAATTCAAGTTGAATATTGACTTTATGTTTTACTCTAATTAATATATAAGAATTTAATGTGTAACTATAATAATGTCAGTTGGAACTTAGAAAAAGCAGTCAGCTATCTATCTATCGTATATATATATATATATATGTATATATTCACACACACACATATACACACACACACACACACATATATAGAGGGAGATTTCCAATATCCAACCATATCCAAATGCATATATGCAATAGGACACGCAAAAAACCCTAAAAAGTACTAAAACTAAAAAATGTAAAGCTTAACTACGCGTTTCCAATTTTAGAAATGTACACAATTATGTGCAATAATATGGATACTATTAGATTTCTAGTTTCAGCAATGGATTAAATACCATACAGAATCATTACTCACACTATTTAGTTGAATATTTAGCTATTCATATAAAACACACGTGCTGTACTAAACATTCATATCGTCCTGCAGGTCAGAAAATATCGTCTTGCGGTCCGCGAGACCCTTGGTGTAGAACATGTTAGAGATTATATTTACAAATTACAAGTGTTTAATGGTTTGGAATCTTGCTAATAACTTTTAAATACTATTTAATATGCCAAATATCACAGCCATACAATTATTCTTTGGAAGCAGAAAGAACTAAACAAACCTAACCTACCACTTGGATATTTTTCAAATTGAATATTGGATATGTTTCCAATATCTAATTTATTTATTTACCGATATCAACCCATCACAACCCATAAATGTATTCTGTTACTGTTCTTTAGTAGCTTTTTATTGCATCTGTAATTTACTGAAGTATTTTCGTTTGTAGAGACTTTACTTCACAACATTTAATAAATAAATAAGTTTTGTGAAATCAGTCGTTCCTTTTTTGTTTATGAGTGGATACAAACTTTTGCACACTGCAATCCACCAATCAGGCTAGAGCTCTCTCTGTTATCACATCAATTTTATCAATTTACTTGGTCTGTTTTACATTTAATACTTCATTCTGAATTTCAGCATATGTTCACAGATGTCTTCATTCCGTCTTTCCATCCTTCCATCACTCCCTCGATATGTGAAATTGTAAGGACACAAAAGCAAAAGAATCCATATCTCTAAAGTAATATAGACTGTAGTAAAAATGTAGGACATATCGATTTTGCAAAAAACACAAAACAAAATTTGCATTTATTTATATTTGATTTGTTTTAGTACCGAGTTTTACAACACACTACAAATCGTATTTCCAGTGGGAGACAGATAGCACTGTGCTTTTTTTATACACCTTTGTTGTGTATGTTTTCTTGTTGAATCATTTCAAAAACAACCAAACAAAAAAAGCAGCAGGGTTGGGAATCAAAAATCGATTCCAGAATCAGATTTAAATTCCAATTCCTGGGTGCATTTTTTTCCACCAGGCAATCTGCCTGGACCTTCTGCGCATCCAATCTGCCAGGACCTTATGTGGTAATCTATGCATAAGTTTACAAACTGGATCGTGGGAAGCGCTCAAAAGTGTGGCTACACTTTGTAAAAACCCGAAGACAAATCCAAGCGTAATTATTGCAATAAACTAATATGTTGCAAGAAAGGGGTCACGACCAATGCGACTAAGCATCTGCGGTTGATTCACCGTTTTGAATCGATAAGAATTGGACTCGAAAAGCGGAATCGATCAAATTAAAACGATACTCAACCTTAGCAAACAAAATCCCTGCATTGAAACCTTTCGGTATGATACGTGTACCGGTCCACCCGTAAACGAGGTTTACTTTGTGTCCTCACTAACCTGAAAGACGACATTACAATTATCACCATCATCATCTTTTGGCTTCTCCCAGCAGGGGGCGCTACAGCGGATCATCCGTCTCAAATCACCCTGTCTTCTACATCTGTCTCTTTAAATCAACTTCCTGCACATCTTCCCTCACCACATCCATAAACCTCTTCCTCAGCTTTCCTCTTCCGACCCCACAACTCCATCCTCCACCTTCTTCTACTGATAAACCCCATGAACAAACCTTCTCAATATCCCCCTCTCGTACCTTTACTCCAAAACATCCCACCTGCACGAACCCTGGAATAAACTTTGCATGAATCCATGTCTCTCCAATAATTATCGCTGTGTTTTTGTAACAGTTAAGGGTTCAGGGCCTTGCTTAAGGGCCCAGAAAAGGGATGCTGGGATTTGAACTCAAGACCTTCTGATCCAATACAGAAAACAGATTTCCATATGCTTTTTTTGGAAGATTGCGAGTGATCCGGAAGAATTGTTTTCTCCATTTCTTGTTTTCTGATAACTTTAAGGGCTATTTGTTATTTGAGTGTGTTAGTAAGTCACTTCAGTTCTGCCTGAATCTTGAACAAAGATCTAACCGATGTTACTATTTAAACTGTCAGTACTGCTTAGGTCCTAGTGTCCATAAGTGACCTGCAAACTCAGATATTTTCTAAATTATTATGTATATAATATGTATTCGTTTAGATAACAATAATCTTTGTACTGAGTGAATTCAAACATTCAAGGGTCTCAAAGATGTTCCATGACATTAAACTATAATCCATGAACAATGCTTGAACACCTATTCAGGAGCTGTGGTCATGACACACCATGCCAGCACGGACTATTTCCCTGTAACGTCACACCCTGCCATGTTTAATCAGTCATGCTGTCACAGAATTACATTACATTTACATACATAATCTGCATAATAAAGACATATAGACAGAGAGAGTCTAAAAGGCAAAAAGACAGACACAAACACAGACTGATTGACAGAGACAGACAGACAGACAGACAGACAGAGACTGAATGACAGACTGAATGAGACACACAAACAGACAGACAGCAAGACAGAGACAGACAGACTATAGACACATTTATAGACTGAATGTCATACAGACAGGCAGACGTGCAAACTCACAGACAGATAGAGCCAGATAGACAGTCAGTGAGACAGAAAGAGACAGAATAATAAAGACTCAGACAGACAGGCAGGCAGGCATTCAGGAAGACATACAGATAAGCAGACATACAGATGACATAATGACAGACAGATAGAGACAGTCAGTGAGACAGAGAGATGGAGAGAGAGAGAGAGAGAGAGAGAATAAGAAAGAAACAGACAGACAGATTGACAGACAGAGATGGACAGAATAACACAGACAGGAAGACAGGTAGGCAGACAGACAGACAGACAGACATGTGAATGATTTGAGTGAAAAACACTGACTGATCTGCGCATGCTCCATGGAGCCCAACAGAATGATCTTTATAAACTAAGATCGTTGATTGGACCACCATCAGGGCCGGACCGATCTCAGCGCATGAATGTGCATTGGCGTGAGTGTGTATTAGTGTGTGAGTGTGTATTGGTGTGTGTGTGTGTGTGTGTGTGTAAGACCGAACTCCGCCTTCCACGCCTTCACAGCCCCGAGCAGCTAAATATCAGCAACGTCAGAACCACCAAACAACCGCGTGCACATATAGTGTATATATATATATATATATATATATATATATATATATATATATATATATATATATATATATATATATCTACATAGACTATATATGTATACACTATGTGTATACACTATACACCATATATATATGACACATACACACACTCACCTCGAACACGACCTCTTCATCCAGATCCTCAGTCATTGCTCTCCGCCATCAGCCTCCCCGGCACAAGCGCGCATGCTGGGATTGTAGGCAACGGCCAGTAGAGACTTCACTTATGGGCGACCTGCGCAAAGCCGAGCGGCGCGTACACACTACATTTCCCATGATGCTTTAGTCAACAAGAAAACCCCACAACGTAAGCCTCGCGCGCACATGTACACGCAGCCCAAGCGCGCCCCTAGTGGTCATCCTAAGAGCCGCCGCATACGGTTGCCGTGTGAGTGGGGGCAGGACACTCAATGGAGACGAAGGGAATTTTTTTTCTATGGGAGGAAAAAAAAAGTTAGTTAAACTGTAACCGGCCACATGGCGCTTTGTGTGTAGTGTGTTTTAGTGGCATTTCTTTATCCCCCACTTTTATAATGGAGTTATAATGGGAGATTTCATGGAGCCACTTTGGAAGGATTTCCCTTAAAAAAAAAAAAGAGCGACTCATTCATGGAGCCGAAGGAGTGAAGGATCATGAGTACAGGTCAGTTTCCTTCCTGAGAAAGTGAACAAAACAAAAAATATTTACAGAATAACACAAAAAAGCAACAGAGATATACAATGTGTTTGTTTGTTCGTAAGTAAGAGGGCTCTAAGCTTATTTGCCGGATGTTCTGAAGATAACAAACCAGACCTATTTTTTTTCTTGTTGTTGTTTTTGTTATTGTTATTCTAATTATCAAATGTAGTATTCTAGTATAATAACCCCGGTGCTGGAAAATCAGTGCACGACAAAGTTCCCAACACTGTTTGTCCTTATGTAATGATTTGTGGAAACAGGAATTACTTTGTGTCTTTTGTTTCAGGTTTTCCTCACTTTTCTGTATGCACACTGCTGTTCCAGTCACTCAGTACGGGGTAGATCCCTGGGTAGATCCTGGGAGGAGGGGGTAGTAGATCCCTGAGTAGATCATGGGTTGTATGCATTGACTTTTTGTGTATGATATAAAGCAGCAGCAGAAGGAGTCGCATGATCATTTTCCATAGCCTTCAAGTTTGGCCATCTCAGCACATCCGCCTGATGACTACACACACACACACACTCAGGAACAGGATTTAGTGCTCACTCACTCACTCACACACACACACTCACACACTTGGACAAGTTTAGCTCCCCCACACCATTTGCGTCCTCTTATACACACTTTTTTTGCTTCATCAATCCTCGGTTCATTTCAGGATTCCCATTGAAATGTGTGTGTGGGGAAAAACAAAAAAAACAAAAAAAACTTTTTTTTTCCTCCCCCTTCTTGTACCGAAAGTGACCCAACTGTCCTTACATTTTTCTTGGATTGCATCCCTTCCTCAATGGAGCATAAACAAGCAAAGCCGAGTAAATTCCGGCAACAAAAAAAACCCTGGGTTTATGAGGTTCTGGTCCTGTCCTCTCTCACCCGAGAGAGAGAGAGAGAGGACGGTACACATCAGGGCCTGGGGTTTCGGATTGCTGTTCTGACTTTTGTCTTCGATGTGATCCTGATCATTGCATTGCGGAGAGAGAGAGACTTTGGCATTTTTTCCAAGATAGCTTTTGATCATTAGGGGATATGAGGCTGACAGGCAGTGCGGATCTTTTGTGTTACCTCATGCTTATGGTCCTCAACCAGTCACTTTTGTATTTGTTTTATTTTTATAAAGAGACATTTTAATGCACAGCGGATGAATAACAGAATGGTATTTCCAAGTTGGCGGCCTCCTAACATGCGCATGCTCATGTGTATTCTTTAGTTTTGCTCAAAGTTTAGTCGATTTGTTGTTTACAGAACGTCATGTGTCACGGCGTCCAAAACTGCAATTGTGTGTGCGGTGTGACATTCCAGAAGGATAACGTCCGAGACAGCGAGTAAAGATGTTTTACGTGCAATAATATTGTGTCTTATAGGACTTTTGCGGATGTAAGGGTGTTGTGGGGTGCTGATGAACTTTGTGCAAAATACTATGTGGTATCAAAAAGCTCCAAGACTGGTTTTCTATCACACCACAAGATGGCAGCAAAGGGCTGCATTCACAGTCACAGGGAGCACCGACCTTCATAAGTTCATTCATTCATTCATCTTCTACCGCTTTATCCGATCTCTCGGGTCACGGAGAGCCTGTGCCTATCTCAGGCGTCTATGGGCATTAAGGCAGGATACGCCCTGGATGGAATGCCAACCCATCACAGAGCACACACACATTCATACACTAGGGACAATTTTCCATGCATGTTTTTGGACCGGGAGGAAACCGGAGAACCCGGAGGAAAAAAAACCCTGAGGCACGGGGAGAACACACACATGGCTGAGACGGGATTCGAACCTGGACCCTGGCGGTGTGAGGTGAACGTGCTAACCACTAAGCCACCATGCTTCCCCCGTCATAAGTCAGTGTCCAAAAAATAAATAAATAACATCATCCCGAGTATATCATATTTTTCACCTCGCATGTGAATTTCTCGCCATAAAACACTTCACGTCCGCATCGGCCCTACTCCTTTGATTTTGCTCATGAACATTTATTTAATTTATACTATAGTTTTTTTTTTTGAGCCAATATATTAACACCAGAAATGTCCTAATTGACAAAACGTACAGTTGCATGTAGTTCCTCAGAAGTCTCTATCTTTCACTTGTGATCTCTCGGCATCACGTGCAACAATGAGATTTAGTTGCGTACCCAGTTGTGCCTGAAGGTACGAGGAGGGGGGGGGGGGTAATCTTGGGCAAATTCCTTAGCAGAAGATTAAGGTGATATGAAAATCTGGCACAGAACTCGGGCAACTCTTGTGATTTGATACTTGCACATTATAACATGCCTACACTCAATCTTGACACTGATCCAAAGTAATGACTGACTCATCCGAAGTATTCAGAACTGTCATGGATTAGAAATACTGGAATGGTATTGAATGCGACTGTGTTTTGTTTTGTTTCGTTTTTTTTCTTTTCCCCCCAGATAGGATCTGCTGACCTTTTGTAAGCGTACCTGAAAATGTGATGCTCAATAGCCAAGTAACCATGTATACACCTTTACAAGGAATGCAGAGCAAAGACAGTTTTCAATTTCAATTTGGAATGGTTGGAATGGCTTGAAAGGGTGTGCAACAGGATAATTAGAGCTGGAGAGTGCTTGTGGACATTTGTGTCCATCATCCGTAAGGGTGTTCGTATAGTGAGGTACTGATGGAGGTTAAGTGAGGAGGTTTGAGGTGCAGTCAGTGTCCTCTCAAAATCTTCCTCTACACAGAGGTATAGAAAGACTCGGATAGACTCGTTAGCTTCACTCATTGTTCAAGCTCAGTGACTATTTAGCTGTTCGTATTTTTTGGAATCCCTACTAATTTGTTTGTAAAGTGTTTGTTTATAAGGTGGGGACCGTCTATATTGCTATTGTCATTGTAAGATTAAAAAAGCGGAAGACGGACCATCGTTACTCGGGGACAAGCAAGGAGAAATCGGATTTATTAAAGCTGTATAGACAAACTGTCGATAATATTGACATCATTTTGTTATGTACTAACGGTGTGCTCCATGTGTGTTTGTGTAGGTATGAAGAAGCCACCGGTCGCCCCCAAACCCAGGCTGGTGGCATCTCAGAAACCGGCCCCTCCTCCAATCGCGCCCAAACCAGAGATCCTTCTTCCTTCTCCATCTCCTTCTGCGCCGAAACGAGGGAAACCTGCTCTAGCGCCTAAACCATGCCTGGATAAAATCTGTCCCAAAGCCGCCTCGATCAGCGCTGGCAAATCCGAGGGCATCCTCGCCTCCAAAAATGGGGGCCTCTCGTGTTACATCATCCCACCCAAGAGTCACCATATGGGCAAAACGAGGGGCTCTGAAGAAACAAGCGAAGCGCCCGATTACGAATCGGGGAAAAAGCGAGGCAATCCAGTCGAGGAGTTTGGCTGCAGCAGTGGAAAGGACCAAGTGACTTTACTCCGACAAGATGTGCAAAACCATATTCCCACACACTCCGCAAACACTATTCCAGATGCAAAGGATGATACACATGCAGCTGTGCTTGTCCAGGATGACATGCACACACATCCTCCAACACAGGAACCCTTCCAGAAACAAGAACAACTTGCTGAGGACATGTCACACAAGCAGGGTTTTATCACTGAGGATGTACATACTAATACTAATACCATGCCTTCGCCTCCTAGTAAACCACTTCCTGTTCCTCAGCCTCGGCGTCCCAGAAGAAATTTGCTTCTTCGCCAGAAGCCGGTAGTGGAGTGTTCGACCGAAACAGAGGGACCCTGCAAACCCCCTGCGAACCATCAAACACACCAACATTCTTTACCAGAAGATAATTCTCTTGAAAACACTTCTCCAGACTTAGACTCCGCCCACATTGAAGACTCCACCAGTAACAGAGACTCGGGCTGTGATGCACACGATGGTGGTAGTGTGAGCCATACGGAGACCGTCTGTTATTCCGATCCAGCCACAATCGGGACTACAGAAGAGGAGGAGCAAGATCCGCCTGCCCCGCCCCCTCGACAAAAGTCCCTTCTACATAAAGACAGTACCAATCACACCATGTCCTCTTCCCTGGATAACCTGCTTCTTACAGAGGATGCAAAATCTGACCAGTTCAATGAGAAGCTTCACAGGGAAGAAGAGGAGGAAGACGACGACGATGACGACGCCTATGGCGATTTTGCTCGTTGTCCGTTCACTAGGAGTTTACCGAAACAAATTAGACTCAACCGTAGCCCTCAGCTGGTGACCATAACAAAGGCGTTTTCAGCGGAAGAAAGGTCGCCAAAGATTGTCCCCAAAAAGCCACAGAGACACAGTCTACCAGCGTCCTCACTGTTGAGGAAACAAAACACGCCACCACAAACACCCGTTCCGGTTCCGCCGCCTATTTTTGGAGCACT
The DNA here is from genome assembly GCA_030449085.1 of Kryptopterus vitreolus. Classification (NCBI taxonomy): domain Eukaryota; kingdom Metazoa; phylum Chordata; class Actinopteri; order Siluriformes; family Siluridae; genus Kryptopterus; species Kryptopterus vitreolus. The sequence goes on along the minus strand of JACRUU010000008.1, from coordinate 11,669,981 downwards.
TCCTGCCCCTCCTAATGAAAAACCCTCATCATGGCGCATCACTTTCTCAGGAATCCCTCTTTTTGGTAAGCAGCTGTCTCAGAGCGCTGGCCAATCACAGGCCAGAGATGGAAAGAGGCCTGGGTCGACACTGGTTAAGCAGAGGGCGAGGTCGTTCTCTTCAGCCGACCTTCTACGCGTGGACTCGGGCGGTGGCGTGCAGAAACACCGTAGCCTGAAGAAACTTCTCGAAGTGCGTGTCAAACTGATTCCGAAGCTGCTCCGTAGCGGGACGTCCTTGGACTGCAGTAGCACCGATAAGGAGTGCGAGACGCCCACCGCGGCCAACACTGAGATCACGGCGACGGACAGCGAGGACATCACTCAGCAGGACGGAGAAGAGGATTGCGGAGTCGAATATGAAAACGTGCCCCTCTATGAGGAGATTCCTGAGTACATGAACCTGCCCTGGGTCTATTCCAATCAGAATACAGATAGTGGAGTGTATGAAGTGCAGGAACCTTATGAAATGAGCAGGTAATGGATGTTTTATTTAATGTTTCTCTTTGTTGAAAAGAAAAAACATGGAAAAAAGTTTGTATGCTTGTAAGTTTGAGTGCCTTTTGTGTGTCAAGCCAATATTTAGAAGTTGAATGAGGTAGACTCAGTATCCATCTGAGGGAACTTCCTAGAATCAAAGGGCGGCATGTTCGAATTGATTTCCAATTTCAATTTATTTGTATAGCGTTCAGACAAAGGAACAATGGAAACTGCCGGAGACAGCATTGGATAGAAACAGTGGGAGGAACCAGACTGTTCATGACCATACTGATTTGAACTTTTACCTCAGAAATGGGTTAAAAACAATATCAAATTGAACTAGACAAGGGACGTTTCCTGAAGAAAATGTGAGCGATGCATGCTGCAGCTCTGGGAGCGACCCCTGAGAGCCTGGTCCATTTAATATTTAGCATTGACTTTGAAATGCTTGCTCGTTCGGAGAGACGAGTGTTTAGACATTAAAAATGCCCGTTTTTTTTTTCATGAGGGGGCGGGGCCAGTGACGCACGTGACATAAAAAATTATCCAGCCTCCGACTCCCGTCGATGTGCCGAGCGATTAGACGTCACCTGACCCTGTGTCCGAGTTTCGCCGCTTCACAAATTATTCACATTTGTGGCCTCATGACGGCGTGTGGCAGTTATATGTTCGCGACCTACTCCATCCCACCTATGAGTGGATATGTCAAATGTGCATTTCAGGAGAACACGGGCCGAACAGTGGAGCATCAAATTTCCCCATTCATTCTCTATGGGGCCAGAATGTCGCAGATTTCCCAAAATTCCAAACAGGTATGGGATTTGGGAGATATATGATCATGATCCACTCCGGCCCCCTTATGATTGGATATGCCATATGTGCATGTCGAATTGTGAGGCAAGAAATTTTGGCCCCATTAATTTTTTATGGGAGAAAATTCCCGCTTTTTGGCCCCGGGTTCGGAATTCCGTGGGGCGATTTCTTATAAAAAATAATAGCACACCTCACACCATCGGTAGGATGTGAGGTATGATTTTGAGCAAAAAAAATTTTGAGCAAAGCTTGAGAGATTATAATAGTGATGCTTTTGCAAGCGTCACTAATAAGGAGTCTCCTGGGATATAATTGGAAGTTCCATAGCTTTGGAGTGTCATTGTAGGTACTGATAATTAACCGGTACCTTTTGACCAAATCATATCAATCATGCATAACATTACGCGCATTTCCATTCCCCTTCAAAATGCTCAAATTTAAATAGCGAATTGAAAACACGCCTAATGGAAACGCGTCAAATTCTCAAAAACGCACGTATCGCAAAAAAGGAGGTGTTTTCTTTTTGACGATGCGAAAAAGGGAATAATTCGCAAAACTGTACTGGAAAAGTTTTTTTCCGCATTTCCAGGTAACGTGATATACCTTGCCTTGCCTTGTGCATGATGCTGCAGGTGCTGCAAGAGGCCCTATTGCACTCCACAGCTCAAAACAAGTGGACGCGTTCATCCGGATATTCTGAATCCGTGGATTTTCTGTGAAATCACAGCGCACACTATTACCTCCCAGAACAAGCGCATACCTGGCCGCTCGCTAGTATAGAGGGATTGCCTCGCCATTAATAATAAAAACGGCTAATGTGGCTAACGGCTAAAAAAAAACGGCTAATGCATTGGCTACAATATAAGTAAGCCTGCCGATATCTGTCACCATTTTCTGAATGATTTATCGTGAGAGGACGTTACGACGTTTCAAAAATATCGCAAAAGTTTTGCTCAAATTTGTAACGGAAACACGTCTATTGTGACTGGTGAAGTGAATAACACGGATTATCTTCCTCGTCATTGCACTTGTTAGTGGGTGGGATGTATTAGGCATTAAGTGAACATTTTGTCCTAGAAGACGTGTTAAACGTGGGGAAAAACGGGAACATGTACGGTTTTGACGTTGACATGAGTGATTGGCTAGACGACTGGCTCACGGCTTCTAAGCAACTGCAACATTTGTAGGATGTTCTTGGTCTGCAGTGATCAGTATGTATCAAAAGTGGTAAAAGGTCTGATCAATGGACCAAAATGATGCAAAGGGCTCAAAGGTAGCAGTGATGGCTAACTTACATAGCTTTTAGTTTTTTACGGCTTTTCCCGTTCTTTCGGGGTCGCGACAGTGCATGTGCAGCAGATGTTGCACTGGCTTGTGCAACCCTATCACTGGGGCAGCCTGAGCAATTTGGCTATCTAGTGCCATAGAACACAGTGTCTGTTGCTCCAGATTGCATCATTTTAGATGGCTATTGATGTCCAAATCAATAAGCAAGGTAGCTTTAATGAAGCTTTAATGTTGATGAGTCATTACTAGGTCACAGTTTTGCATAATAATATTTCACATCGGAGAGGATGTTTTGAGGCTTACCTCGGCTCTGCTCTGAGGGAGGGGCAGGGTGTGGGACGAGTGTGAGACTCCCACATTGTGGTTAAAGGAATTCTTTGAAAATTTGATGAATGCAGCCTCTAAGTAAGTGTACACATATTTATAATGTAACACTTCAAGAGAAGTCAAGTAGGCTTTATTGTCCTTTCAAACATATACAGGGCAGTACACTGTAAAATGAAAGATGTTTTTGTTGCAAAAGAAAAAAAAAAGTCCTGGTACGGCATTTCCTAAATTATTTGTCTCAGTGAAATGACCTGTTTAGCTCTCTCTGTAGTACTGTATCTGATCTCATATGGCATAAGTAAGCAGCTTTTACTGTTAGCAACCTACGCAGCCACAAACACTACAGAAACAAAACAGCCATCAGTTTGTTTAATACAGGAGGCCGAGAGCTGAAGCAGCCACTTTAATGGTCCACACTTGGAGTTCAGGCTGAGCCGCTTTCCTGTGGGTTATTTTCAGTGGCCAGAGCAGGAAATATCTGGAGAAGAGAGAGGGCAGAGCCTGTGAAAAATACTCACTCTCTCTCTCTCTCTCTCTCTCTCTCTCTCTCTCTCTCTCTCTCTCTCACACTCATACACACACACATACGCTGTCTCGCTCTCATCCTCCTTCACGGCATATCCATTTGTCTCATGTCTTTTGTCAATACTAACTACAACCGCCAATACAGTCATCACGAAGCCTGAAGATTTGAGTTCAGTGGTTGTTTTTTTTTTTATTTGTTTGTCTTATGACATGACCAGTTACAACACTCATTTGTTTTGGCAGCAGTAAAAGTTCGATGCGATTCTAAACCTCACATATAAGGAATCCCGGGATACCATGTTTTTACTATTTCACACGGCTCAAACATTCACCCAGGAGGATTTACAAACGATCCTAACTATGGGTTTGTGTGATAGTGATCTCTATATTTAAGTGGTAGAAGTGATGGCAAGACCCCCACAGAGCCCTGATCTCAACATCATGGATTGTGTGTGGGATTCCATGAAGAGACAGAAGGATGTGAGAACGTCTCCATCCACAGAAGATCTGTGTTTACTTCTCCAAGATGGAACAACCAACCAGCCGAGTTCCTTCATAAACACTGTGTACAAGTGTACCTAGAAGAATTACTTCTGTTTTGAAAGGCAAAGAGTGTTTACACCAAATATTGATTTTTATTTCTATTTCTCTTTTCTTCATTCACTGCATTTCATTCATTAATGAAAGTATATAATTAACACTCCCATTTTTAAAGCATTCTTTTTTTACAGTATTTTTCCACACCTAAAACTTTTGCATAGTACTGTGTGTGTGTGTGTGTGTGTGTGTGTGTGTGTGTGTGTGTATGTGTATGTATGTGTATATATATATATATATATATATATATATATATATATATATATATATATACATATATATATATATATATATATATATAGGGAGGAGGTGGTAGCTCAGTGCTTAAGGTTGCAGGTTCAAATCCTAACTCCACAAAGCCTGGGTCATGTTGTAAGTCGCTCTGTATAAGGCCATCTGCCAAATGCCATTAATAGGTGATTTTTTTAATGATGTTGATTAACTATAAAAAGTTATATAAATATACACAAGTTCTGTCCTTATATCTTGAATTTTGTCATTATTTATAAATGCATTTTAATCGACTGAACCTTGCAATGTAAAATCACACTAAAGTCTAACCTTCTAGACTCCATCCCGATCATGCATTCTCTCTGAAGGTGTGTTTTTGTTTGGGTTTTTGCGAATATACGCTGTAATGTCAAACCGCATATTACGAAAACAGTTGTTATATGATCGTGGACAATGTATACATCATCCACCCATAATCCTGGCTATTTATAATCACTTTCCTAAACCGCTGGTTTTTGTTCTGTGTTTAACAATCCTGAATTGGAAAAATACAAATTCGGTATGAAAACATTCGGGGTTTGTGTTGCACAGCTGCATGGCCCGTTACTTTCACTGTAACGTGACGGGTTTCAGATTTTATGACGCAGCAGCTCCTAGTTTGTGCCGTGTCCTAGAATTTTTTTGGCAAAAATATCCTCTTTGACCTTTTCACACCCCTCTAGATGGATTAATGGATTTTTCTCTTAGGGTTGTTTAAGGGGACACATTTAAAATGATCAGACCTGAAAGACTATATATAAAAATGTTTCCTTTTTCAAAGCTTGGAAGTTTTTACCCCCGAGTTGGAACAAATGAGGTATATTTCGTATTTGCGACCCCAACATTTATATTGTTTATATACGGCTTGTATTTGCATAATACAAAGCAGGCAATGGTGTGTGTGTGTGTGTGTGTGTGTGTGTGTGTGTGTGTGTGTGTGTGTGTGTGTGTGTGTGTGTGTGTGTGTGTGTGTGTGTGTGTGTGTGTGTGTGTGTGTATGTGTGTGTGTATGTATATATATATATATATATATATATATATATATATATATATATATCTATATATATCTATATATATATATATATATATAAAATTTTTATTTTTTTATTTATTTTTTGTTTGGTAAACAGTCGGCATTAAATACTGACAGGCATTTTACTTGCGCTTAGCATCTAGTATGGCATTTATGGTACAGGATTTATTTGAACTCTGTGTGTGTGTGAGTGTGTGTTGTCTCTCTGGCGTCCCTTTACAGGCTGCGTTTATATAAGCTACCCGAGGCAGTAAACAAGAGGAGCTCTGTCCGCCTGCAGCAGGAGACAGAATGAGAGAAAGAGCGAGCGAGTGAGGGGAAAAGAAAAGGGGAGAGGGCTAGAGAAGGGAGGGGAGCGAGGTGCTAGAGAGGTGTAAAGGAGAACCCGGTTTGTGTGAGAGTGTGAGAAATTTACTTCTAAAAAAAAAAAAAAAAAAAAAAAAAAAAGGACTATTTCTTCTAATCCGATCGAGAACCCCACTGCGAGCTTTCTCACTAAACATTCACATCATGGCCGTGTGAGTTTGAAACAGGAATATATTCGCAAATAAATGGTCTACAGTGATGAGTTTTCAGACAGGGTTTGTATGCGGTTTCCAATAGAAGTGAATACAGCCATCACGAGGAAACGTTCGGCTTTTCCGTGTGTTTTAGGTTTTTAGGTGTTTATGTAACATGATGATATTTTTTGTTCTTTTAGCCTTTGTTATATATTTGACAGAGTGAGTTGAAACTTCATAATCTGGTAACAGGTAGTATTTATTTTTTTCCATCTTTTTTTTGTTGATTTGTATATTCACAATATTTTATGTCTAAACTTCTAGTGCAATAATGTCGTATAATAATCTACGACTCATTTACATTGATATGTTTGAAAAACCAGTGGTTACTGGGTCCAGACTGTACAGACAGGTGTGTACAGAGACACTTTCATTATGCATTAACTACTCTTAATGGTAATTTGTCTTTATCGTAATTTTGCCAAATCGTTCATTTCATAAACAACCCAAACCTTTTTTTAAAGTTTGTGGACACTCGTTGATAGTATTTGCATGTGCGTTTTGAGCATCCCATTCCATAATTAGACACCATTTGTTGTCTCCACTCTTCTGTTTTTTGAAGTGTGCAGATTTGTGCTCATTCAGACACGAGTGCGTTGGTAAAGTCAGGCGCTGATAGGTCAGGTGAGGAGGACTGGGGTGCAGTCGGGGTGAGGTCAGAGGTCGAGAAGAGGCCGCTTAAGATCTTCCACTCATCACCCCCTCTAAAATATTTCCGTATTAAATGTACTTTGTACTGTTTACATGCTCATTTTGCACATCACAGTCACACTGATGACAATTCTAGTATTATAAAATTGTTTTTTCAATTGCATATTGCTCTGTATATAGACATACAGTAGATTTCGCCTCGCTGTTATTTTGTGCTTGTATCCTGGTGTTGTCTGTTCTACACAGTTTTGTTTTGCGTTGTTTGCTCTAGCTTGCACACTTGTGTGATGCACTTTTGTGTTTTGTAGCTCCATGTTGTGTGAATGTGAATATGTTGTTTTATGTCAAATATTCATAAATCCATTTTTTGAAAGAGGAAAAAAAAAACATATATATATATATATATATATATATATATATATATATATATATATATATATATATATATATATATATATATATATATGCGCAACTGAAAATCTATAAAATAGATCTAGGAACAAAAGACACCTGTTCTGGTGAGGAATGTTTGTCCTGTTCCTGTCTGAAACCGAATTCTAGTCACCTTTATCATATTTTTAATTTCTTGACGCGCTAAATGCAATTGTAGCAGCATGTGTGTGTTATGTTTGTTTGTAATATTCGGAACATTTTCATTGAATTTGTTTGGCTTCAGTCAGCCCGCAGTAGACGTTTTAAAACACAGTAAACACACCGGTCTTTCCGCGTCTCCCACAGTAATCACAGTGAAGCCAAGCTACATGTGCTTTGTTGTATTTTCCCGTCATAATACTCCCTGCGCATACTCCGACAATGAGAGCGCCACTGCCACCTACTGTAGTGGATGTTAAATTAAACTTTATTCTAATACAGCAAAAAAAGCTTATTCCCTGGGGTCACACGCATCACTGACCAAACCCCCCCCCCCCCCCCCCCCCCCCCCCCCCCCCCCTCCCCCCCGACATCACACCCCACTATTTAAGAACCACTGGATTAGAACAGACATACAATCATTGCTGTGCATTTGATTTGTTTACATATGATTGTATTGTTGTTATATGCACATTGGTTTACTTGTGTTGTTTTTATGTGTGCATTTGATCTTTTTATATGCACTAGGGAAACTTATACCCATCAGGGCTTCCTTTTATATTCATTCATGCTTTAAAATGTGCACTTGTATTTGTTGTTTGTTGATTTTCAAGTA
>JACRUU010000008.1:11589692-11657192 GCA_030449085.1 Kryptopterus vitreolus | reverse complement strand
TTTTTTGGAAAGATTAAAAAAAATATACAGACAACAATTTATACATGTTTTGCACCATGTCACGTTGTGGTTTGTTAGCGACTGTACACCAGACGTACACTTGAAATCGGAGTGCATTGTTGGTCCGAACAAATGTAGGGAATGAAGTTGTTGTTCACACAGAAATCGGACCCCGTTGCAAAATGTCCGACACCCGATATAGAGCATTATATAGGAGATGAGGTGCGGTTACAAACGCAGCTTTTGTCTTTATCGCAATTCTATATCGCCCTGTCCAGGGATAAGAGTTGTTTCAATTCACACCCCATACACACACACACTCACACACTGCACTGTGTAAATGTTGATAGAAAAACTGTATGTAGTGATGCAATCTGGAATAGATTGAATATTTATTAATACATCTTTTATCATTTATAGGTTTGTGGATGTTCTGAAGTTGCTGCACATCGTAAGTAAATATACATCATATTTGCATAAATATATATCTAATAAACCCTGCTAGTGATTTATGATCTTTTCCCCCCTTGCCGGATGACAGGAAACTCTGCAGCCCAGTATAAACGCTGATACACACCTGTGGCTTTATTTCTGCTTGTATTGAGTGTGTGAAGTCGTGTTTAAACATGATCGGAGACCAAAGGGTAGGAACGCGACGAATTAAAGGGCACCCGAATGAAAGAGAGCGTATAGAGTAGAACGAAAACAGGCACCGAAATAGAGAGGGAAGGAACAGAATGCAAGACGTGGCGAGACAAAGGAGGGAGAAAGACGGAGAGATTTTTAGGAAAGAGGTCACACCCACCCCCTCTGGTGCCCACGCAGTTGGCCATGATCCCTAACAGCTGCCTTTAAGGAGGTCGTGTGTGTGTGTGTGTGTGTGTGTGTGTGTGTGTGTGTGTGTGTGTGTGTGTGTTTGTGTGTGCACTCTCGAGAGAGGGAGAGAGTAAGCAAGAGATTATCTTCATACCAAAACTCCCCTGCTCTTTTCCTGTGTGAACTGATCCGGGGAAAACTTCTTTTTTGCACACTAAAAGTGCTAAAACAGATTTTATTTTTTTTAATTTGTCTAAAATCCAAAACAAGGCGATTTTGCTACCTGCTGAAGACAGGGGTGGGGCTTGAGGCCCTTCTTGCTGCTGATTGGTTAGACATCATACAGTCAGACCAGACAAGGTCCAAAACCTAATATTACACTATTTCCAAACGAAAGGGCAATTCCAAAGTGTAGTGTAAAAATCAAGGCAAAGGTCACGTGTCAGAAATCCCAGCCCTTGCACAAAGACAGAAATTCTATATATGGAAAGAAAAACTTCATGTACGAGTGGCCGGGGGTTCATCTCAGCAAGTGTAGAGGTGAACAGTCAGGGTGTATAACCAAAAATATAGTGGGTGAAGATTGATCTGTTCCAACCGATGTTTGTGGGTGGAGTCTGACCTGATCCTGGAGTCACCTGAGTGTGTATATTTGTATTGTATGCTGTCTCAGTTTTATGGATAGCTTTATACAGAGCGACTTTCATTTATCTTATTCATATATAACTGTAGGGGGTACTGTGGCTTAGTGGTTTGCAAGTTCACCGCACAGGGTTGAGGTTTCAAGGGTTTGAGCTACATTGACACCAGATGGGTTTGATTCCCCCAAACCGCAACTGCTTCATAGAGTTGGGGGTTCGATTCCCGCCTCCACCATGTGTGTGTGTGGGGGGGGTTTTCCTCCGAGTTCTCCTGGTCCACAAGGCCATGTAGTTTTGGATTTTGTTTGCCCTTAATAATAAAAAGCGACATTTAAAAACTGCGTTCACGCATGTTATCTTTTACCAAATATTTAAATTCACACCACTGTATACGCGAGCAGGTACCGGGTTAAAGGCTGTGCTCAGGCGGGCAGTTTGAGTGGTTGTTTGTTGTGACTGGGATTTTAACTCATGACCACTCTAATTCCAAGTCCAATACATAAACCACTGAACTCGCCACCTCCCACTCAAAGGCTTATAGGACGTGTCGATATTAGGTCCAGCCCAAACTTTTGGATCTGTTGTACTTGTTGATCTCTGGCTTTGGACTTTAAATATTTAAAATATTAAAATAGCCAGCATCTGAGAACAACAGCTCCAGTTTCACAGGTCTCAGGACAGCTGGGGTTTTTTTGTGCCGTAGAAAACACACCCAGGGCAATTCCAGGGTGTTTCAGTGTTGCCTTTTCTGATTGTGTGTTTGTGTGGTGTTGCTTATTAAGATGAATCGACTGCCTGTGATTTCAAATTTCCAGATGCATGCGTACATATATGCTTTGTAGTGCACAAACATCTTGGGCCATTGCTTGTGTCTACAGAATCTCCGTTTTCTTCACAGGACTTCCGGGATGCGGTTGCCAAAGCGACCCGTGCCAGTGGTAAACCTGTGGTGGAGGAGCGGGTGCTGAATCAGGTCCTGTACTACCTCCCTCAGCTCTACGAGCTCAACAAGGACCTGCTGAGAGAGCTGGAGGAGCGAGTCGCACATTGGTAAACACACACACACACCCTGCTTGTACGCCTTTTGAAGTAGGGTGGTAAACTTCCGGTAACTTTCCGTGGGAATTTGTCCAGGAATTTATTGGAATGAATTCGATATTTATGGAGATTTATTTAACCTGTGTCAGACATAAATAGCTTCCACACAGCACAAGGAAGGTTTAAATATAAAAGTATGTAATTTCCAAGGTGGATATATTGTTGACATTGTTTCATGTAATGACGTGTGTTATATTATAGAGGAATGCCCAGTGCATGTAGGGGGCGTGGCCTCAGTGGCTCTCCAGTAAGTGTGCTGTGTTTCATGTGATTGATGAATCACATCAAACGTGGTTGGTTGAACCAAAATTATCCTATACTTTTATAATTATCCTTTACATTTTCCTATATTAAATTCCCTGGAAGTAACTTAAATTTTTCCCAGTTAAATTCCCAGTTTCTTCCTGTTCGTTCTCATTCATTCATTCTCGTGGAAAATTTCCAGCCTGGCAAATGACCAGGATTTTTGTTTTGCTCTATGCAACATGTAGATCTAGTATATCAATATGAAATTGTTTGGATTGACACTGGTTGTGCCTGTTTGTTTTTTTTTAATACTTACTATATATAATGTAATATTTATCTTTTATTCCATATTACATTTTATTAATATTTCATTTGGAATTTACTTTAATTGTGCTGTAATTTCCCTGGGGAATAAATAGACTATTCTGATTTTATTGACTCTTTTGGAAAGTAAACTTAAACATTTCCACATTGTTCTTTTTTTTTCCGGTAAACGGACTGAATCCAGGTTAGCGATGTTAGGAAGCTGGGATAAGTGCGTAGGATCAGCCGTTACACAGCAGCCTTGTAGTACAAAGGGTTAAGTGCTTTGCTCAAAGACCCAGAAGTGGCATTTTTGGCGATATGAAACTTTGAACCTCCGACCTTAATTACCTTCCCTTATGCAGTATTCAGTATCCATTTTTCTTTTTTTGTGATTTTTAAACATTCAGGTCGGACCACCAGAGACTAGCGGACATCTTTGTGCAGAAGGGGCCGTATCTGAAGATGTACTCGACATACATCCGAGAGTTCGATCGCAACGTGGCTCTGTTGGACGAACAGTGCCGCAAGAACCCGTCTTTTGCCGCGGTCGTACGCCAGTTTGAGGTAAGCGGGCTGGTTTCTGCTCAAACACTGTGCTTAAAGATTGATCTTCCATTTATAACAGAGGTGTGAAACTCACTGTGGGCCACATCAGCATTATGGTTGCCCTTGAAGGGCGACTAAAAGACAGTATATAGTGTTCGATGCGTGACGCCACCTCATAACACAAAACACTCTCCTTGAAGCACAAATATGTATTCACTTTCCCATCTTTCTCGGAAGTGCCTTCCATCTGCATCAATGTTTCGTTTCCTGGACATTTTTGTGATCATTTGTAGAAATGTCTCAATTCTGCGTGGTGGAAAAATCGCCCTTGGTAAACGCTGATGTAGGATACACTGGTAGTGGCTGGTAGGGCAGTTTTTGCCTACCGTGGTGGGAAATCACCAACAACCAGTGTTGCAGCAACAAAAACGTATGATAATATAATCATATCAGAAGCATTCAGTGGTGCTGCTGCCTTAAAATAATCCGTGACAGAATAAGAATTGCTGTTATTGTTTCACTGAAGGCGCTTTCAGTAAAAGATGATTTCACAAAAAAAAGACAAGCGTTATGTGTATGACACAAAGTCCGAGTTCACTGTTCCTGACAACTAAGAGAGAAAAGATCGCATTTTAGACGAAGAATGACAAAAACAAAGAAATGATGCTAAAACAACCGTACAAGCATGCGTTTTTATTTATGAACTTCCATCAATGAAACAACACAATACAGCTTTTATTTCTGCCACAAATGGCTTCATCCGAATTCGCCTTTCTCGTTTGGCACAAACCCAACATGTTCCAAGATCGATGATGTAACATTTGGTTTTCCAACGAGATCCACGTCTGAATTGTGCCGTACCAGAAAAGCCAGACCAGTCATTCATTCATTCATCTTCTACCACTATATCCGATCTTCCCTCGGGTCACGGGGAGCCTGTGCCTGTCTCAGGCGTCTATGGGCATTAAGGCAGGATACACCCTGGATGGAATGCCAACCCATCGCAGGACACACACACACACATTCATACACTAGGGACAAATTTTCCAAGGTGCCAATCAACCTACCGTGCATGTTTTTGGACCGGGAAGGAAACCGGAGAACCTGGAGAAAAAAAACGCTGAGGCACAGGGAGAACATGCAAACTCCACACACACACACATGGACGCGACGGGAATCAAACCCGGACCCTGGCGGTGTGAGGCGAACGTGCTAACCACTAAACCACCGTGTCCCACCCAGACCAGTCAATGTAACTGAAATTTGTGTGTTAACGTTACCATGACCATCACAGCACTAGTGGCGGGATGCCGTCACTGCACAGGTAACATAGTAACATAGTCGCCTGCATTGTGGGAGTTTCTAGTCAGTGTATGCTTTAATGCAGAATAGCCTTATTTTAAGACAATCATACACCTTTTAAGCTCTTGTAGGTGGAGGCATGAGTGTTTGCTTGCACAGATGTTCATTCTTTCATTTAGTATCTGCTTTATCCTGGTCCAGGTTGAATCATGAGTCCATCAATTCAAACACCGGGTGCAGTTTAATACATTCATTATGACTCAACACAAATATGTATTCATGATTGCCCACCTGGACTTCCATGGCTATGAATCTAGTGAAGTGTAGCTATTTTACGTGTTTTTGCTGATTGCTAATAGCACAGTCATCTCTGTGTGTCCGTGACCTCATGCGTGTAACCTGTAAGTGGTCACGTTGATCCATATCCTCTAGCGTCTACATTCTCGTCATCCTGAATGACGCAGTAAACCTAGCGGGTCTCTGCTGTTACTGTACATGTGTAAACTTCCTTTCTACTTCCTTTCAAGCCGGACAGAGGCGGGTCCTGGTCAGATCTTGGACAGCATTCTTTGTTCAATGAATCATGCTTCATTGAGGTTGAGAATTATCCAATGTAGATAGTCATCTATAGCTGAGCAGAACAACACTATTGTGCTTCAATTGTACCATTTTATCAGGAATGATGAGATCCGATTCGCATCGAAGCGCCGGTATAAAAGTCAACGCTGTGATGCATCGATTTAAAAACGTGGTTGTGTCAGTGTCTCATTTTTCTCATATTTGCATTAGTAAAAAATTTAATTAAATTACTATTTGCACTATACTTACCATCTTACTTACCATACTCACCATAATATTTTCTTTGTAAGGGGGCGTGGTGGCTTAGCGGTTAGCACGTTCGCCTCACACCTCCAGGGTTGGAGGTTAGATTCTCGCCTCCGCCATGTGTGTGTGGAGTTTGCATGTTCTCCCCGTGCCTCAGGGGGGTTTCTCCAGGTTCTCCGGTTTCCCCCCAGTCCAAAAACATGCACAGTAGGTTGATTGGCACCTTGGAAAATTGTCCCTAGTGTATGAGTGTGAGTGACACCAGATACAGATACCAGATAGTGTCCTGCCTTGATGCCTGAAGAAGCCTGAGGTTTCCCGCAACCCGAGGGAAGATCAGATAAAACGGTAGAAGATGAATGAATGAATAAATTAAGAAATGAAGGAATTTTCTATGAAGTTCGGTTCTCTCAGCACCACTGCTACTGTTTAAGTATGACATATTTGCACTTACGGAGACCGTGGCGTGTCCTGAGATCAATCTAGAATATACATGGCAGGACAGGAAATGAACGTCTGGATTTATTTAATCAATTTGTTTAAACAAAGACGTGTTTGTGAAAAGGTCATACATTAGAAGGAATTAAGGAACTTTATTAAATCCTTGATTTGCTGTCAGTCTGAACCGAAGAAGAAAAATGATATGAACTCGCTGTATAATACTGAATTGTGTAGAATCATATCGTTTTTTTTTTTTCCATTGAATCACTTTGCACTGCATCATACCCGAGGGGAATCACTTCAGATTGCATTGCTAGCTGCTTCATATGCATCTTTAAAGTATCGTGTTGTTGGCTAAGCATCGAGATGAGGATTGCTTGCAGACAGTTCACTGACTCTCCATTTGATGGGATTTAAATAAAGAAGACATTAATTTAATATGGGTATAGTTTGGCTTAGAAACCACTGAGGCTAGCTCATTCTACATAGAAACAGCCTGCTTAATGTACAAAGTTTAGCCTTCTCATTTAGCCGTTTTCTTTATTTTCTGTTTACATTGTTGATTCTCACTGAAGGCATAAAAACTATGAATGAACACTTTAGGCCTACTAGCTGTGTATGACACAACTGGGTATGAGCTACTCTCTATAGTAGTGTATATTACTGTATGTAACCAAAACGTATCGCCAGTTTCTATGGGAAGCAACAAAAACCGGAACATAATTCCGTACCATGTAAATATGGAGCAGTACCATATTTAACAATCAATACAATCACCAAAAAATGACATCGAAATGAATAAGAAATTAGCTAACAGTTAGAATAGAATAATGTACCAGAGATTTTATATATTTTATTTTATATCTTTTTATATCTGGCAGAAAAATATGCAATTTTTATTGTTTCTCCATCTGTACAGGGTTGTTTTTCCTGAAATCCACTGTATTCTCAGTGAACGCTCATATTATCATTGTTGGACCATTTCGCACATACTTATTTTCCGTGCCCTTACTTCGGATCGCTGAGGCTACATTTCTTCAAACGTGTAGTTTCGTAATGCTGTTTAATGTTTCCACTTTTGAAAACCACAACAATCTCAGAGGCAATGAGACACGCAAGCCTTGTACAGCTTGATGCCAGAAGAATAAATGTATATTTTCCACATATTCATCTAAAAAAACGTACCATCAACTTTCCTTATTTTTGAGGAGTCTTTACTCCACGCGCACCTTCACGTCTGACTGTAGTAACAGGCAGCAGAGTAACTGTAATAGCGATCGCGCTTGTAGGACCCAAACGCCTCTATTGACCTTGATGTGTCTGATATAAATTTTATTTTATTACAAAATAGCATTTGGCTGAAATGTTGTTAATAATAGCCAAAAAATGTATTACTTTGAAATGGAAAGCGGACATTGAGGTGCCGATTGGATTGTGGCTGTCGGAGGTGTGTAGTTGTGTACCGTTATAAAAGATTACATATTCTATGAGGGGTGAATTGTGACCCCTCTGTGAACATTTGAGACCCCTTTTTGAATTATATCAAAAAAGTACTATAGGACTTGATAAGTGCTGAATGTTAAACCAACATATTTGTGACGGTTATTGTATATTGTATCTCTCTCCTTGTGTGGTCTCTCTCTTCCCTATGTTCCCTGTCTTATTCATTTATATGCTGTTAAGTTTGGAGAAAAAAAAATGCAAAAATAAAAAATAGCATTTTGTGTGTGTGTGTGTGTGTGTGTATGTGTAGTATATATATATATATATGTATTGTATATATATATATATATATATATATACAGACGTGATTGTTGGTACCCTTATGAAAGAAAATATCTGTCACAGAAATAACTTTAATAATAATATATAAATTCTGTATAAATTTTAACCAATTAAAGTGTATTTGGTATAAAAAAATATCATACAGAAATATTATCTCTTGACAAATAAATCAAATAACTGATTCTGCACCTATGATTACATTGTGCTGAGAGAGAGAGAGAGAGAGAGAGAGAATTGAGAGAGAGAGATTTTGAGAGAGAGATCATTGTGCGAAGAGACTGACTTTGTGACAGTTTGTTTCAGTGACAGTTATTGTATCTCTCTCCTTGTGTGGTCTCTCTTTATATGCTGTTAAGTTTGGAGAAAAAAAAGCAGAAACGGGGTTCAGAATGGATGTCAGAAAATATCCGCTGAAAAACTAAAATAGAAAAATGTGCAAATAGCATTTTGTGTGTGTGTGTGTGTGCTGTGTGTATGATATATATATATATATAGATATATATTATAATATATGAATATATAGTTATAATATACTATATATATATATATATATATATATATATAGATGGTTGATAGGTCTGATATTTTTTTTATTATTACTTTTGAGAGCTATACACACCATATCAGACGAAAGGGTGTCTACCTCTATATAGGCTAGAGAGAGAGAGAGAGAGAGAGAGAGAGAGAGAGAGAGAGAGAGAGAGATATCATTGTGCGAAGAGACTGACTTCAGACTGTGGTGCGCCAGTTAACGACCTTGACCGTAGATGAGCTGAAAAGCCTTAATGTTGCATGTTTTCCCCCTTTTCTCTCTGTGTGGTGTTAGACGAGTCCTCGTTGTGCCAGTCTGGCTTTGAAACATTACCTCCTGAAACCTGTGCAACGGATTCCACAGTACCGACTCCTACTGACAGGTATGTGACTCACTACGGCTCATTCCATACATTCCATTTCAAACACTTTATACTTTTTCATTAGTTTTTTATTGATCAAGACCTAAATACCGATTTGGCAAATAACCCCAATTGTCAACAAATTGTTAAATATAGTGTGTTCTTTTTTTTTTCACAAAAAGTAAAAAGTTCTACTGACTATTAATAATACATAATCCCGTGTGGTGTAATACATTATACCAGGAAGAAAGACTCCAGACATGAAAAGCAATAGCCTCCATTCTCTCCAAGTGAGAATAACTTTTAACCAATGGAGAGTCTTTTATTGCAGTTGTCACGCATCGTAGGAATTACTTCTCAACATTATTCAGTCCATAGCATTTAATGCTCATATATGCATTTCTTGAGATAATGTCTCTTGAAAGGTTTGTCCATGAATGAAAAGAAAAGAAAGAAAACATTAGTCACTTGTACATTACAGAAATTCTGACTTCACATATCCCTTCTTCTTTGTGTACTGTGGTCAGAGCACACAGACAGCCATGATACAGATTACCTGGAGCAGAGAACATTAAGGGCCTTGCTCAAGGGCGCCAACAGTGGTGGCTTTTTAGTGCTGGAGCTTGAACCCTAACTTTCCAATCAGAAACCCAGAGCATAAACATCTGATTGACCAGTTCCTAATCAGACGACGGATAAATAGAAGCAGTAGAGCAGTAGAACATTTCTTCTCTCAAAATAAAACAAGGAGCACATTTACGATTGCAAAATTGCATTTGTGCAAGAAACCACAAAACTTCTGTAATAATACCCTTCACACTGATGAAACTAAGGCGCAGATGTTTGGGCATCGTGTACAAAATCCAACACAATGTACCAACATATACACACACACCTTACACCAGCTGTAAGGTACAGTTGTTTTGTAGACACAGGATTTGGGAAACATGCAGTCATGAAGACAACGATGAGCTCCACCTTATTCCAAAATACTCATGAGACAAATGTGAGGCCATCTGGCAGCAGCAAATGATGTGTCTGATTGTCTCAAATCATGTTAAAGGTCCAAACCTCAATCCAAATCCTAATTGAGATGCTGTGGAGGGACTTTGAGAGACTTGTGTATTCACTCATGCCATCAATTATCCAACACAATTGTAAAGAAGAATGGTCCAGTGCTTTATCAAAGAGTTTGTTGATGCGTGCGGTTGTTTGTTTATTTTACGGATGATGTTGACGATCACACAATTGTCATTTAGGCCCCTGAAAACGAAAAAAGCATGGAATAGGGTGTAGTTTTGTAAAGTAGTTTTTCTTTGCTTTTCAGATTATTTGAAAAATCTTCCTGAAGACTCATCTGATTACAAGGACACACAAAGTAAGAAAATGCGCGCACGCACACACACACACACACACACACACACAAATACACACAAATACATGTGTTTATGTGTGTGTGTGTGTGTGTATGTATGTATATATAGTATATATATATATATATATATATATATATATATACATACACACATACATCCATATATAAACACATAGATACATATAAACACTCTAGAAAATCAAACTGAACTAAACTGACATTGAAAACAATATTGAGGTGAAGTTGACGAAGTAGAAGTAGATTTTATATACTTTTCTTTGTAAATGTAAAAAAAAAAAAAAAAAAATTTATCGAAGTAGCATTAGTCTTTGATTATTTTCCTGTTTTGCCTATCAAATCCCTTGTGTATTAGTTAATCTGGAGATTTGAACATATTTGATTAAAATATTCGACAATTAATCCACATTATCAGATTCAAGAATGAATTCTGGTTCGATTTTCGGTAGATTATTAAATTATAGATTTCAGGCTCTGCCGAGGTATAAGAAAGCGACAAAGAAGACTCAATAAAAGCATATAGGTTTCATTAATTTTTAAAATAATTTATATATTTTTCTGTGTTTGTTTAGCTGCTCTTGGGGTGGTAAAGGAAGTTGCAAATCACGCCAATGACATCATGAAACAAGGGGTAAGAACTAACACACACGGACAGAAGTATATTCAAACCATGTACTGTGCAACGCATGCGCTCCACAGTACGGTACAGCTCCATTAGAATGCATCTAAAGTGTTCGAACATTCAATGTTGGTATTACCAAATCGTACAAACCAGCAAACAACACACCAATATGTGAACAAACGTTTGTGGACACCTGACCATGTGGTTTCCTGTTGTAATAACCGCCACTTTTCGGGAAAAAAGATGTTAGACTAGATTGTGGAGAGTGCTTGTGTAGATTTGTGTTGATGCTGATAAACGAATACATTTGTGTTGATAATCTAAGGTACAGATGTAGGTGTGGTACAAAGGTGTTTGAATGGTCAGGGTTTTATAGCAGGAGACCTTCTACTCCAACCCATACAAACCATCTCTACATGCAGCTTACTTTGTGAATATTGTCATGCTGGAACTGATGATCTCATGAAGTGAACTACTATTGTATTCAGAGACCAGAGATAAAAGTGTGTGTCTCCAACTTTATGGTAACAGTTTGGGGAAGAACCACGTCTCTATACATTTGCCTGTATAATGAATATAACTATTTGTGCTGTTTCAGAGTTATATATATTAAGTTACATATAATGGAAAAATCTGTTTCATATATACACAGTAAAAATAGTGTGTATTTACTGTCTAATGCCAACAATGTTGAAATAGATCCAGGCAGATTTTTGTTGGTGGGAAGTTTGACACCCTTCAGAGCTCAGTTTTCTCTGTATTACATGTAGTGTGTTTTTTACAGAAGTGTTTCTTCATTTATTCGATTGCAGAGTTTAGGAATCTGCCAATAGTGTAAAGGATTAATAATATATATTTTTTAATTTTCATAATGATATATTCATCAGCTTTTCTGCTTTTTGAAAATAAAAATATATCTTTATTTATTTATTTATTTATTTTCTAGGACAACTTCCAGAAGTTGATGCAGGTTCAGTGCAGTTTAAACGGACATCATGAAATTGTTCAGCCTGGGAGGGTATGTCTGATGGCACATTCCCCATAATCTTTCTTTCTCTCTTTCTATCTTTCTTTCCTTCTTTCTTTGCCACTCCACTGATTGTTGTAACGGGTGAAATTATGGTGGATTTGCTTTTGCGTTGCACGTGCAGGTGTTTCTCAAGGAAGGCACGCTGATGAAACTTTCCCGGAAAGTCATGCAACCCAGAATGTTCTTCCTGGTGAGAATTACTTTTAGTACCATAAACCATTGGTGTACTTTGATTATAACTTTACTCATTTTTATAACAAAAAAACTAAAAATAACTAAATGTTAGGCACCCGTCATACTTTTAATATCTAGTTGTACTATAAGATGATAAGGTATCTGAGGGAAGATTTTTTTTTGGTAGATTATTATTTGAGGAAAGATCTATTGAGTTAATTTTCCAATTAATTGGTATTTCACTTTTTTTTTTTTTTAACCAGACAATTGTCTAAAAGCTGCTTTAACTGGATAAAGTGAAGGTCATATAATAAGACTCATTCTGTACATCTATTGCCTTTAAGTTCATTTCATTGATGAGCAAGCCAGTGATGACAGTGGCAAAGAGGAAGTGTCTGAGATAGTCTTTGTGTACAGTTGTACAGTCGAGTTCTGAGGAGCAGTACCACTTTAGGATAATATGTACTATTTTAGTGAAGAATAATGTTATCAGCTTAAAAAGTTGTCTCACGGCATGGGAAATATTATGTCATTTGATTTGAAAGCTATTAAATAAAGTAAAAATGCTTTCTTTCTTTCTCTCTCTCTCTCTCTGTGCAGTTTAATGACATCCTGCTGTACACCACTCCTGTACAATCTGGCCAGTATAAAGTAAACAGCATGCTGTCTCTGGCTGGTATGAAGGTCAGCAATCTTTCATTTTACTCAAGCGCACCGATACCCCTACACACACACACACACACACACACACACACACACACACACAAAAACCCTTAAACAGGATAATGAATGATTACACTTCCTGCAGGTAAGCAAGCCCAGTCAAGAGGCTTATCAAAATGAGCTGAACATTGAGAGTGTGGAACGTTCTTTCATTCTGTCCGCCAGGTAACACACACACACACACACACACATACACACACAAATGTGTACATACATAATTAAATGACATGAAATACATGCTTGAGATAGTTTTAACGACTCTGATGTGCATGTACAGCTCAGCCACCGAGAGAGACGAGTGGCTAGAAGCCATCGCTACAGCAATAGATGACTACACAAGGAAGAAGATCTCATTCATATCCAGCCGAAGCCAAGAGGTGTGTGTGTGTGGGGGGGGGTGGGGGTAATATCTATCAGATCTGTGTTTTACATAGTCAGACAGGGAGCAGAACTCTTCAGCACATAAAATTTGGTAATAACATGAAGGCTATACATTTTACATTTTAAATAATCAGTCAATTAAAGCGAAAGTGGAAACCCAGAAAAGGAAGAACAAAATATCCAGCTTTCAAATTACACAGAGCTCCAAAAAGCACAGAGAAGTATAAATACGTCCAATGAGATTCCCTACTAAATAGTGTTAAAAGAAACACTTCGGTTTCTTTACAGCAGCATTGGCTAATGGCTAATTTTTTTTTTTTTTTCTAAATCGTTGGCAATTTAAATGGTTTGATATGGGTCTCTATTATACAGGCAGTGTATAAAAACAGTTTGACAGATGATATGTATGTACGTATGTCTATGTATATATGTATATATATATATATATATATATATATTATTATATATATATATATATATATATATATATATATATATATATATATATATATAGGGCTGTCAATGGATGTTCTCTGGTTCTGAACCTTTCATTAATGTAACAGAGCGTTTTGAATGGTTTTTGTTTTTTTTTGGAAGGAGGGGAGGGGATGAAAACTATGATCTTGCAAATGTCTCTTTCAACCTCTTTATTTTCATTTTTTATGGTTTTAAACTTTAAATACTGCTCTTTTAAATCAAGTCACTTAATAAAGCTTGAATCTCAAAGGGGTAGCACAATATTGCACTCGACTTGAGCTATAACTTTTATTTGTGTTTTTTTTTTTTAAACATATTGTACACAGTCAGAGGAAGTCCCCTCCGATGGTTCTCCGCTGGGTTCTAAAGCTCCAATCTGGATCCCAGACCTCCGCACCACCATGTGTATGATCTGCACCTGCGAGTTCACACTCACCTGGAGGCGCCACCATTGTCGGGCCTGTGGCAAGGTCAGGGGTCAACATGGGTCTGGAAAACAAAACATGGATGTCTTAATTTAATCTAGGTTTGAAATACATCATGAAAGCAAAGTACATGTGTTTGGGTGGGGTTTTTTGCAGGTGGTGTGCCAGGCATGTTCGTCCAACAAATATTATCTGGAGTACCTGAAGAACCAGCTGGCACGTGTGTGTGATCAGTGTTACGTCAAACTACAGCAAAAGGACAAAGGTAGCGACTTTCTCTTCTGAGTATTAAGCGTTTGTTTCTGAAAGTCCGAATGACTCGCCCAAATGACCGTTGTGCGTCTTTAACTCTCTCAGGTGAGCAGTCTGACGTGGCCTTTTCACCCAGCAGCCGCGGTTCAGCGTTCGCCTTCTCCAGGAAACAAAAAAAGATTCCCTCAGCGCTGAAAGAGGTAAGATTTAAGAGTATATCATTACATTACTAAAATTACTAAATTAATTTCCCTAAATAAACCGAAATGTATCACCAGTTTATATGGAAAGCAACCAAAACTGGAACATAATTCTGTAAAGTTTTCACAGTTTTTGAGGCCTGTTGCAACCATCTAGTGTGTGTGTGTGTGCGTGTGAGTATAAATGTATGTATTTTTTTTATTTTATTTATTTATTTTATTTATTTGATGGCTGCAACAGGCCTAAAAAAAACTGTGACAAGGCACTATGTCCTCAGTGTGTATACTTCTGGAAACTGAGGAGACCAGTAGCTAAAGTGTTGTGAGTGGAACATGGTCCCATATGTGTCTGATAAAGGATTCTTCCTGCTTTATGGGTGCCCATTGTTGTGTTTTTCATTTCATGGATCACCAAATGGTTTTAAATGGTGAAAGGAACTGGTGAAAGTTCAGCACCTGGCCTCTTCTTCTACAAAGTCATGCTATTGAAATACATGCAGTATACAGTTGTCTTGATGAAATATACAAGGCCTTCCTTGAAACATTCGTTGCTATAAGACCTGTATGTATTGATGGAGCCTTTCCAAATGTGCAGGCTGACCATTCCACAGGCACTAATGCACTACCATCAGAGATGTGGCTTTTTAAACTGTGCACTGATAACAAGCCAGATGATCCCTCTCCTGGAGAGGATGGTCTGGAGGGTGCAGTGTTCATAGTTTCATAGTTCATAGTGTTCATAGCCGGAAGATTTTAGGTTTCACGCTTGGCCCTTGCACACTGAGACTTCTCCACATTCTTACATTTTTGAATGCTATTATGTAGATGATGAGATATTCAAATTATTTGCTATTTGTTGTTGAAGAACAGCTTTTAGCAGATGGGTGAATCTCTGTCAATCATTACTTTTGTGAGACTCTAAGATTTATACACTATTTATACCCAGTCATGCTGCCAAATTACCTCATAAGAGTCCTCTAGTTTTTCCATTTTAGAACTTTTTTTACCCGTTTGTTGCCCAGTGCCAGCTTTTTTTGAGATGTGTTGCAATTATGAAATTATATATTTTATTCTTTAAATGGTGCATTTCTTCATATTTGATATGTTTTCTATGTTCTATTGTGAATAAAATGTGGGTTTATGAGATTTGCAAATCATCAGTTTTTAGGACTTAGCTTTAGGACTGTTTTGGACTTAGCGTTGTGCTTGTGTCTGCTTCATAAATAAATTGTTTTGCTGATTTCCTAACTCCATACTGATGCCGAAAGAGAATTTTCACCACGGTAAACCTCGAACCCCATTGTTTCTCTGGCAGGTTTCTGCCAACACTGAGAATTCCTCGATGAGTGGCTATCTACAGAGATCAAAAGGATACAAGAAAGCGTGGAAGCGGCTGTGGTTCGTCATCAAGAACAAAGTCCTTTACACGTACGCTGCTAGTGAGGTACGGCAACTTGCGCATCGTTTTTCGTTTTGTTTTACCGATCGTGTTTAGGATACGAGTGTTGATCGCGGGGTCGGATTTGTCAAGTGCTGTGTGTGTTTGTATCCAGGATGTTGCAGCACTGGAGAGCCAACCACTGCTGGGCTTTTTCCTGAGGGAAGAGAAGTCTGGACCAGCAGAGAAGCTGCAGTTTAAACTCTATCACAAGAATATACTGTATTATATCTTCAGAGCGGAAGATATCCCAACAGCTCAAAGGTAAGAGAAATGACCATCTAGGAAATGAACACTTTCCAAATCAAATATAGTCATATAGTTTTATTTGTGCTTGTATTTTTTTTTACTAATATCACTATATCACAATTATGTTTAATAGGGAATTGTAAGTAGGTTCCTATAATGTTCTCAGCATGTTTTCCTGTAGATACTACGCTTTTCCTCACACTGTTCAAAAACATCCATCTTTACTTAATGGCCCCCCTGTGTCTTGTATATCTGTGTGTGCTGCATTCCACTGGAACTGCAGTCACACTGGACGTTGAGCTTGTGAAACGTCTCTGCTTGCCCTGTTGTTGCTTATACATATACATTTCCATATAATATACATTTTCCATTGCTTGGGCATTAAAGACCTCATGGTTCTACATCGCTCTTCAGATACGTCAGTGTTAACACATCTTTACACAAGATCCACAAACATGAATGTTGGAGAGTAGCGGTATGTGGAAGCCTTCATCTCCGAATGGAGGACAATAGAATAAAAAAAATCGAGGGCAACCCGATTCGATTTTACCCATACTTGGTTTGCTCAGTTGGATAATAGATAAAGAGACTTCAAAAATTTTTACTGAAGTTTATTAAACAATAAAACTAAAAACCTGTACAGAATCCTGAAAATGTGCCAAATTAAGTAAATAAAAATGTATTCAAATGAATACATTATAAATAATGAATATTATAGCGAACTCTGATTCACTTGTAAAAACAAACAGCATGTACTGGCAGTAATTCGCCTCTAGAGGCCGCTCTCATCACGACAACGCGTCAAAGCCAGAAAAAAAACCGCTTGGTATGACTTTTCCTTGACAGCTGAGAGTTTCAGCAATCAACTATCGGTGCTGATTGATCAGTTTTGGATGTTGTTACTGACTACGAAACTTTTACATTATATATATATATATATATATATATATATATATATATATATATATATATATATATATATATGCAAACAACACAGATATACAAAATAGCCCAGACTAGTATACATTCATCCTAATATCTAATACAGAAAAAATGTGCAAAATAAAAGAATTGTTAACGTAGAGGGTTTTTTAAACATCTGTTTAGCAGCAATTGGTGGCAGCAAAAGTGATTCACCAGTCGACCAGTGCAACGTGACCTCTGTTTTAATCACAGAGCATAGAAAAGCATCTTTTCTCAGTCCTTATCTGGTAGCTTGATTATCTCCACTTGCTCACATTGCTGCTCTTTTTTTCTTGTAATCTTTAGTTTAGACTTTTGCTCCTGCGTGGTGACAGTGGTTTTAACCAGTGGTTCTACAGATCTAATATTCATTCTAAGCCCACAAGAATCTGTCTCTCATATCGTTTTGTTTTTCCCATTTCAGATGGATCGAGGCGTTTCAGGAAGCCATGATTCTTTGACTTACGTGGATCCAAATAGTTTATTAGAACTAGTATGTGTGTGTACATACAAACATATATATATATATATATATATATATATATATATATATATATATAGATATATATATATATATATATATATATATATATATATATATGTGTGTGTGTGTGTGTGTGTGTGTGTGTGTGTGTGTGTATGTATATATACACACAAATATACCCATGCAGATATAAACATATTTTTCTGCCTGCAATAGTAAACTTCGGCAACATGCCTAGTGAAGCATTAAAATAATTGTGGGGGGAAAAGGATGCACAGTAAGCAGCCTAGGAAAAGAGCGTGCCTTCCAGGTCTCTTCCTCAGTGTCCGTCCTCAACAGCAGCATCAGGAAACGGGAGTCTGAGGCTGGGCACTCCAGACCCGAAATAGTCAGAATGCAAGATCAGAAATCTTCTGTCACATGGATCAAGTTGGATTCTGCCTCACATTTGTCACGTGTGCGTGCATCTGTGCATGCTAATGAATCATTATATAGGTCAAGGGATTAAACAATAAAACTACCAGGAATTATTCCGACGTCCAACAAAGCCCTGTGTAATGTCCAACCACATCCAGTGTGAAGTTCGGAGGATGTAATGAAGGCTGTATGTGTGAAAAGTGTTCCGGAAAAAGCTTGTTTGATCATAGTATCAAATATGGACGTGCACAAGCAAGTGTGAAACTTCAGAGCCTCTAGTTCCTGGTTGAAGCACAAAAAAAAGAAAAGTTTCTGCAATGGTGCATCATGGGAGATGTCAGATACCACTGTAAAAGCCAGTTTTATATATATATATATATATATATACAGACGTATACCCTTTGGTCATATATATATATTTAAAAATTATATAAATGTGATTAACATTCTTCAACAGAAAAAAGTAATAATATTAAAAATTCTATAAATGTGTGTGTGTGTGTGTGTGTGTGTGTGTGTGTGTCAACATGTGTGTGTGGTGTGTGAGTGTGTGGTGTGGTGTACACACACACATATGACAATTTTTTTTAAATAATAGCCACAACACTTTTATTTGACGTTTAGCCTTTTTAAACAACTTTTTTTTATTTTTTACATTCTTGTGTATAGGTCTGACTAAAAAATGACACTTTGATTACTGGGAATAACTGGATGTATGTGTAAATAGACTGTATATGGTAATATAATGCAGGTTTATTTATAACAATCTAGGATTGTTAATCCTGATGAATTTAATGACTTTGTAATTTAACCTTATCAGGTTTCCTGCCAGTTAATTACCGAGCGTGGAGTTTTCAAATGTCTGTACACTTGGGGGAGAAAAACGCCAGGCACCTCTGTGCTACTCTGTCGTTTCAATCAAATCATGTTGTGATTAAAAAAAATCATCCTGCACTTCTTTCTCTTAAGCAGTTTAGTTGTAAAGGGGTTTCATAAATAGAGGATATTCTGACATCACTGCGGAATGAGGTTTTTATTTGATAGGACAAAATGCACAAAAGCACTGCACACTACCCCCCCCCCCTCCTTTTGTCTTTTATGATCAAACCTGCTGTTTCATTCATTCATACCTGAGCTAACTGTGCAGGGTTGTTGTTTTTTTTCTCTCACAACTGACTTTTGATTATGTTGTAACACTTGAGCAACCATTTGAAAACACTCCAGGGAAGTACTGTGTTTGCTTTGTCAGATATAGATGTAAAATGCCAGAGGTAATAAATCATTTTAAACAGGAATTATCTTGTGTCTGTCTGTGTGAGTGAGTGGGTCTGAAAGTCTGTGTGTAAGTGCATGAGTGAGTTTGTGTATGTGTGAGTCTGCAAAGACTGTGTGTAAGTGCATGAGTGAGTCTGTAGGTCTGTGTGTGAGTGCATGAGTGGAGTTTGTGTATGTGTAGGTTTGTGTGTGAGTGGATGAGTAAAGTTTGTGTACGTGTGAGTCTGTAGGTCTGTGTGTGAGTGCATGAGTGAAGTTTGTGTACGTGAGTCTGTAGGTCTGTGTGTGAGTGCATGAGTGAAGTTTGTGTACGTGTGAGTCTGTAGGTCTGTGTGTGAGTGCATGAGTGAAGTTTGTGTACGTGTGAGTCTGTAGGTCTGTGTGTGAGTGCATGAGTGAAGTTTGTGTATGTGTGAGTCTTTAGGTCTGTGTGTGAGTGTAGGAGTGTAGTTTGTGTACGTGTGAGTCTGTAGGTTTGTGTGTGAGTGTAGGAGTGTAGTTTGTGTACGTGTGAGTCTTTAGGTCTGTGTGTGAGTGGATGAGTAAAGTTTGTGTACGTGTGAGTCTGTAGATTTGTGTGCGAGTGCGTGAGTGAGTCTTTAAGCCTGTGTTAATGAGTGTGTGAGAGTCTGTTATTCTGTATGTATTTGTGAGTGTATGAGCGAGTTTGCAAGTGTGTTTGTGACTGAGTGAATCTAAATAGATGTGTAAGTCTGTGTGTGTATACATGTGTATTACTAAAGCTATAGAAGTAAACAAATGTAAATAAAAATATATACACTATATACAAAGTGGTAGCTCAGAGGCATTGACCTCTGGCCCACAAGATTGTGGGTTCAAATCCCACTGCCACTAGTTAAAGGCTATGTCGATCTGAATAAAAGTGTCTGGCAAAGGCTGTAAAGGTAAATAAGAATGGTATGTGCCTTTAGAGCACTATGATTCCACATTTAGTCCAAATAGGCACATGTAATTCCCTCCCCTCTTCTGAGATGTCCTACTTAGATTTATGCGTGCTTGTGGACATTAAGAAGGCCCGGGGTGACGCCGTATTCTGTTCTGTATAACAGGCGACTCGAGCGTTTCATCTCCAAATCATCTCATATTTCTGCACAGTGGCATTGCATCCAAATTCAAGAAAATGCAAAATAGCTTGTCCGCCACACCCAAAACAACCGTGTGCCTTCAGAGTTGTGGTCCTAAACCCATATTATGCCAGGAAGGAACAGATTACACCCTGACATTTTTCCATACAGTGTAAACATGTGTGTATGAGAGTCATTCTGTCACTGCATGTGTGTGCACGAATGGATGTTTGTGTGAGTCTATATTTATAAGTGTGTGTGTGTGTTTATAAAGGTAAACGCTTGGTAAAATACACGAGGGACACAAGAAGCGCGCGCACACACGCACACACACACACACACACACACACACACACACACACACACACACACACACACACACACACACACACACACACACACACACTTCCTCGTCGCTCGCCTTCACACACCGACACGGAATTTTCTGCGCGTGCGCAGTTGCCGGGTTTTTTTTTTCTCCGCGCTACAGGGTCGCGAACTCTGACCTCCCCGAGGCGAAGCGTTTTGGGGGGAAAATTGAAGAAAAACGGCGGATATTGTGGTAGTGAAATCTCCGCGGAACGGTAAGAGCGGTGGATATTCATTTACTCCCGGTTCAGGTTGTGCTGGTGGGGGGAATTCGGGTGAACATGTGCGAGGCGCGGGTGTCAGCGCAGCGTTTTCTCCGGGGTAGATGAGCGCTCGGTGGCTAGCTGGCCTGCTTGTGCTTGTTAGCATGACGGCGGCTGGAGTGGACTGTGTTGTTGTTGTTGTTGTTGTTGTTGTTGTTTTATCGTGTCAGAGATTTTAGGTTTCACATCCAAGGTTCTAAAGGATTGTTTAGTTGTTTTTGTTTAGAAGCTGATCGCGGCCTGTTCCGCCTTTAATGGCGCCCAACGCCTGCAGTTTAGCTTAGCATAGCTGCATGCTAGCTCCCTGCGCGTTTCCGGAGTTCGGCGGCAGTCCCGTCAGTCAGTGCACACCGGCACGGCAATGCCAAATATAGCGAATGTAACACGGCCCGCGGCGTTCCAGATGTTGGATAACGTGAGCACCGGCCTCTCCTGCCGCGCCTGCTAATCCCAGTGGAAAGAAGCGTCTCGTAGTCCTTTAACCCTTCCATGTTGACCTTTGAACTTACAGGAACGGCGCTTGCTTTATCTTCCGTCTCATGTTTCTGATCTGTAGTCCTCACCAGTGTTTATACACACACTCACACACACACACACACACACACACACACACACACACACACACACACACACACACACACACAACACACAGAGCATTTAGACGGACATGTAAATAAACACTTGTTTATGTGAACATAAATAAGGCTACTTTTCCAGCATGCTAACTACGGTTGTTTGGACAAGATCAGTAATTAAAGGGTTTAAATCTCATTCACACGAAGGACCAAAAATCAGACTTGTTTGAAGATAAGTGATGTTTTCTACTAAACATTACATTAGAAATCAAATCCGATCCGGTTCATCGGATGTTATAATATTACGGAAATGAACATACGATCTAATCCGCCTCGTCCGAGTTCTCGTCCAATCCGATTTACATTTCGTGACTATTGTTCATTCATTCATTCATTTATCTTCCACCGCTATATCCGATCTTCCCTCGGGTCACGGGGAGCCTGGGCCTATTGTTCATTTAGATCTAATGACAGACATGAAGTAGCCTTATTATTATTTTAAAGGTTGTAACAAATGCCATTTATTTCCAGAGGTGTCAAGTAACAAAGTGCAAATACTTCGTTACCTTACTTAAGTAGAAGTATCTATACTTTAGCGGAGTAATTATTTTTCAGCCTTACATTTTCACACAATGATCTGTACTTTCTACTTATATTTTAAAAATGTAAAAAGCCTCGTTACTCCTATTACATTCCGGCTTTTCATCCTTCAAAAAAAATAAAACCCTGTCCAGATAGAGTGAAAGTGTTAACCAGTGATAACCAGTGTTGGAGTCGTTACTCAAAAAAAAAAAAAAGATTATTAATTCAAAATTATTATTTCTCCACTACTGGCTTGTTTATCAAATGGGTGTTTTGTCTTCATCCTCTGCAAATGAAGTTACAGTAGAGAGTTCTGTAGAGAGACGTTTGAACAAGTTAGTGATTGTCCTTAATAGCCTTTTTTTCCCCCTTACATCACTTTTATCCTTTATGTAGTTTTGAAACCAGTACTTTTGCACTTTTACTCGAGTAAAAAGCTCGAGTTGATACTTCTTCAGAAGTCTTTTTAAACCATAATATCTTCTACTTGAGTAATGAATATAAATATTTTTGACACCAGTGTTTATTTCACTGTTTTGTTTTCCTCTCGGATGATGTGGTATCCGAAAGTTTCAAGACTAATAACCCACCAACAGGTGGCAGCATACGGCTGCACACACAGTCACAGAGAGCACTAGCCTTTATAAGTCATAGTACAAGTATAAGTATAGGTTTTGGGGACATTGGGAGCTGTGCAACCGGTGTTGTTATGTCCATGTGTTGCCAAATCTGCTGTTCTGACCGTATGCACAGATTGTCACACAGCTCTCTTTAAAATGAGTTTCTCACTGGAGACAGCACAATCTCCCTTTAGTACACATTCTCCTTGCTAGATCTGGCCTTTCTGGATATCCTTTTCCTGAAGTTGAATATCCACTTTTGTTGTTGTTGTTTTTTTTTTTACACTAGAGTGAATTGCAGAAGGTGCTTGACATGCTTCAAAAAGAAGGTTTCCAGGACATGGTCCAGAAGTGGCAGGAACGCTGGGAGCGCTGTGCAAGGGAACTATTGTGAAGGTGGTAGTGTATAAATATAGATAAATAAAGTACTTTCTTGCAAACTGCGCTAGTCTTGAAACTTTTTGATACCACCTCAAATATTCACTGTCAAAACCGATCGTCACAAAAGACCTACTGTGGACACAATTGAAGATTGGATAAGAGTCAACTGTACTGGTCCAATCAGTAGGTCAGGGAATCTTAAATATTTTTATTTAGTAAAGAGAAAGAAATCAGACCTTAGTGAAATAATGGGAAGAAAAAACATTATGCATTCTACATTCTATTGAAAAATAACGTATCCTTGGTCTCTCTGATTTATGATGCCATGATGTATAATCATGAATCTAAAACGCACTTTTTAAATCTGACCAACAAAAACTTTGGAAGGTGTACTTCAATTCATATATACCTTGTAGTGCCATCTGATTTATTTTGTACAGTTCAGAGCCTACTATTCGGTACACTGTAATAAAGGATAATAAAGTAATAATAATAAAGTTTTTTGCCATACATGCTGTGGCAAATGTAGTGATGTGCTGTATGAGCAAAAAATATATCACTACTTTTTATTTTTTATATTATTTATTTATGTTTAATGATACAGTTTTGAAGGTAAATGACTCTCTCTTTTTTTTTGTCCAATGCATGGCACACATGATTGTAGTGAGGAGAAGGACTGAGAATGCATGGCATTTGCAGTCAAAATACAGAGCTTTTTTATAGTGTACATTTCACAAACAACATGCACTGAAACAGGCCAGACATACACACGTGCCTCACATAACACAATTACATGAACAAGCAGAGAAGACAGTCTACATTGGGCCATTAGAGGAAGTTATGTAATGGTGCATTGATTGTCTAGTCAGTTATACAATTCCGTTGCAATATCCGATCCTGATTAAAATTAAATGACTAAAAGAATGTACAATGTGGACATGAGAGAAAGTGAGTTAACGTGGCAGTAATTGTGCAGGTTTAAAGATAAACAGAAGTATGTAAATTCGAGCAAATGTGGTAAAAGTTTGCCCTGTTTTATTTATTTATTTACAATTCTTTTTATTGAAGGAAAGTAGGCAATTATAATGGAACAAAAATAATAATCACAGAAGACATTCCCTTTTTTTCAATTATAAACTAACAACTAAATAAACCGAAAAAAAAACAAAACCCCCTCCCACCCATACGCACATCCCTTAGCAGCCTTAAAAGCAATTTTCCAAAACGTAATCAGAGGTTTTGTTTTATTATTGAATAAACTCAATAATCATCTATAACAGAATTTTGCAAAGGAAAACAATGAGGGTGCCACTGTATGTGCTCTTTATGATGTCTCCTTCAATCTCCTTTAGGACGTAGGTAGTGTATGAATGTGGAGGATAAAATTTATTATATTTCACAATTGATTCTCTTCCATCTATATGTATCAGGTCATCTTCAATCATTCATTCATCTTCTACCGCTTTATCCGATCTTCCCTCGGGTCACGGGGAGCCTGTGCCTATCTCAGGCGTCTATGGGCATTAAGACAGGATACACCCTGGATGGAATGCCAACCCATCGCAGAACACACACACTCACATTCACACACACATTCATACACTAAGGACAATTTTTCCAAGGTGCCAATCAACCTACCGTGCATGTTTTTGGACCGGGGAGGAAACCGGAGAACCCGGAGAAAAAAACCCTGAGACACGGAGAGAACATGCAAATCCCACACACACATGGCTGAGACGGGAATCGAACCCGGACCCTGGCAATGTGAGGCGAACGTGCTAACCACTACGCCACCGTGCCCCATCTCAGGTCATCTTAATTTATTTAGAAAGAAAGAAAGAACGAAAATAAATAAATGATGTATGAAAAAGCACCACCCTTTATCCCATTCCACATTTAGACTTTATTGCTGTTATGAGCTCCACTCTGCTGGGAAGATGTTCCACTAGGTTTTGTTCCACTGAGGGTTTTGTCCAGTCATAAGGGTGTTAGTAAAAGCAGGTACTGATTGATGTAGGTGTGATGATGAGGCCTTGAGTGTATATAGTATATGAATGCTAAAGGGAGGTTGTAGCTCAGTGGTTTAGTTATTGGCCTGTGGACCGGAAGATTGCAAATTCAAACCTCACCACTACCATCAAGCTGCCACAAGTGGGCCGTTAAGCAGTGACCCTCCATAGCTCACTTGTATTTCGATTAAGATAAGGGCCAAATGCTGTAAATGGAAATGAGGAAAAAGGGAAATGTTTAATGATGATATTTCAGTATTAGGTATTTTTTATCATCATATCTGTATTTTTTTTTTTTTTTTTTTGCTTATTCTTGTTTTGTTTCATTTATACCTGAACCCCAAAGTCAGCAACATGATTCTGCTCAGTATCAGGAATTTTGTTTGACACATACATACATGCATGTATGACATGCAGTGAAATGCTTCTTGTGACCATCCAACATGTAAACATAAAAAAAATAAGAAATAGTGCAGACATTTATAATAAATAAATCCATGAAACTGTAAGTTTGTAAGAAAAATAATAATAGTAAATAATAATTTAAAGATGATTGTTCCTTCTTTTTATTTTAATGTGTACATTAGACACATTTCTAAATAAAAATTTTCAGCCACAAAAAAAGACTTTAAAAATATAGAGAATTGCTTGTGTAAATTCTCCTGCTGAATCTGTTTGTATGCAGCTTGATAAATGAGGCATGTTTTTTTTGTGGTACTGAAGTTTGTATTAAAGGCATTCTGGTCATGTGATCAATCAGACAGTAAGAAGATGTCTGTGCGTATTGAATAATATAACAAAAATATTGTCAATGTGTGTTTGTACAGGTTGTGCATCGTAGGGGTGTGTCTGGTGTGTGTGTGTGATGGGGAGTTGTATTTAATCCTGCGTGGTGTGTGAGATCATCATGGCAGGAGAAAGTCCCAGAATTCAGCTGGTGTCAGCAGATGGAGGATTGCAGGTAATAACCGTTAAACTGTACTTTCTGCCACACTCCCTGCCATTGGAAGCACTAACACGTGTTTGTGTGTGTGTGTTTGTTAGATTGTGACGGATCAGCAGCTGGGCCAAAAGCTCCAGATAGTAACGGCGTACGATCAGACGGGAGCCGGAAAGCAGCAGTTTATTTTAACCAATGTGGATTATCCCAATCAGGACAAGGTCCTCCTAAAGCACGAAAACTCCCCCGGGAAAGTCATCCTGACTTCAGCGGACGGATCAGCTGTCAATCAATTACTCTTTACCTCACCTGACCTGGCAGGTCAACAGATACAGGTAGGACGCCCATACGGTACATACACGCACACACAAAGAGGAGGGGGTCCAAACGGTTAAACATTTAAAGTAACATAATTAGCAATAAGCATAGCTGAGGTGCCAATACTTCTGCATACATCTCTGTATGAGTCCGTTTGTGTGCTGCAGTTTGTCACTGAGGGAACAGAGCACAGCGCTGTTAAACCTCTGGTAGAGTATTGTGTGGTGTGTGGAGACAAAGCTTCAGGTAAGTGTCCGTACATGCGCGCACACACACACACACACACACACAGATGGAGGTGAGGTGAGGTGTAGTCACTGTTTATGTTCATCCCATATATATATATATATATATATATATATATATATATATATATATATATATATATATATATATATATATATATATATATATATATGTGTGTGTGTGTGTGTGTGTGTGTGTGTGTGTGTGTGTGTGTGTGTGTGTGTGTGTGTGTGTGTGTGTGTGTGTTGTGTGGAATAAAATAATCCAGATTAGTCGCTTGATTTTCATTAGCTAACTCGTGATTAATCGCACATTTCTGTTTTAAATTTACCGTAAATGGATACTTTTAAAATACTTTTTTAAATACTTTGTTTTTCATTCTCTAATTAACGGATGGATGGATGGGTGGATGGATGGATTTGTTTTTTAGATAGAAATAAATTTTCATTACAGTTGTGATGTGGTTTTAGAAGAATAACATACACAAATGCATTTCTTCTTAATAATCCTGTTATTGACCATTTTGATCCACGTAATTTCATAACGAGGAAATAAAGAGCAAATCAAAAACACAGAGGACGGAGAAAAGAAATTGCTAAATAAAAATGAGAAAGTAATTGATGGTTATAATAGTAATAATAAATTAATTAATAAAAATAATTATTCTGTAATTATGAAATAAATCAGAAATGAAGAGAATATTACGTGTTGTTCAGTATTGAGGCATTACAGAGATTTGGTAAATATTTCCATTATAAAAATATGCAGCTACCATGAAGGGACATTTCACACAATGTCAGATCAGGGAATGATCAGCATCTAATGTAGCGCTTGTGTGTGTTTTGTGCTGAAGGTCGTCACTATGGAGCGGTGAGTTGTGAAGGCTGCAAAGGCTTTTTTAAAAGGAGCATCCGTAAAAACCTTGTGTACACGTGTCGCGGCTCCGGGGAGTGTGTGATCAATAAGCATCACCGCAACCGCTGCCAATACTGCAGACTGCAGCGCTGCATGGCCCTCGGCATGAAACAGGACTGTGAGTCACACACAAGTGTATACACGTCTGATTTGTAATGCACTGATTATAATTAGACACGCATTACAAATAAGTGTTCTGATTAATAAATGTCTTTCTTTATTTTTGTCCAAAGTATGTTCTATTAAGAAATTTGACAAACATTACAATCACACACTGTTGTACCTATTATGTATTCTTGTGTCTCGTAATTCTCCAATTATGTAATTATGAATTAAGTTTAATAATATAGAAAACAAAACCAAAGAAAAAAGGAAATTAAGAATTGAAGGGTCTTCTTTGAACAAATATCTTTTAACTTAATTAATTTACACAGTGGGGGGGCACGGTGGCGTAGTGGTTAGCACATTCGCCTCACACCGCCAGGATCCGGGTTCGATTCCCGTCTCGGTCATGTGTGTGTGGAGTTTGCATGTTCTCCCCGTGCCTCAGGGGGTTTTTCTCCGGGTTCTCCGGTTTCCCCCCGGTCCAAAAACATGCACGGTAGGTTGATTGGCACCTTGGAAAATTGTCCCTAGTGTATGAATGTGTGTATGAATGTGTGTGTGAATGTGAGTGTGTGTGCCCTGCGATGGGTTGGCATTCCATCCCGGGTGTATCCTGCCTTAATGCCCATAGACGCCTGAGATAGGCACAGGCTCCCCGTGACCCGAGGGAAGATCGGATAAAGCGGTAGAAAATGAATGAATGAATTTACACAGTGCAACAATTATATTTTATATAATTTTTTGGGTCTTATCATTATTATTATTGAAGCCGTGCAGTGCGAGAGGA
Source organism: Kryptopterus vitreolus (assembly GCA_030449085.1). Taxonomy (NCBI): domain Eukaryota; kingdom Metazoa; phylum Chordata; class Actinopteri; order Siluriformes; family Siluridae; genus Kryptopterus; species Kryptopterus vitreolus. The sequence goes on along the minus strand of JACRUU010000008.1, from coordinate 11,628,595 downwards.
AGCCAGTTGAGGTGACTCGGGAAAAGCCGGCCAACTGCGCCCCCTCCATCGAGAAGATCTATATTCGCAAGAACCTCTGCAGCCCCCTGGCCGCCATGCCCACCTTCGTCAATGAGAAAGAAACAGCCAGGTTTGTTTTTACACTTTTAAAGAAAAGTACCTGCAGGTAAACTGCAGGCATATATATATATAATATATACATATTACCACTGCACTTTGACCCCACAGGTTCCAAACAAGCTGGGTTGTGCAAATTAAAATTTCCCTTTGCTGTAATTAATTGTATATGTGACATAAGCGCTATTGTATAATCTGTTGCAGAATTTTAAAGGCATAACAAAGGCTTATGAATGCACACGTATGTAATCGTGCATGGTTTTCGCCATATTTACTCTGCACAGGTCTACCAATGTGCTGAACTCCAACATGCTTCTAAACATCCAGCAGTCTCTGTCCAAGTTAGACAATACAATCCTCATCCCCTCCTCACCAGACCAGGTAACACACACACACACACACTCATTCTTGTGCATTATATGTGTATTTTATTGATTGATAGGCTTTATTGGATTGAAGGCATATAGTTTCAAAATTACATTTATAAATGATTATTATTTGATTTGCTATTATGAGCTACTGTAGCTACGACCTTCTGGCCTTTATTTGGGAATATAATCGCATACATCACAGATTCTGGCTCTGACATACATGTTAAAATTGAAATTTTAAATCATTACTTTAGATGATAAATATGGTCTTAAAAATGGAAGGGTGAATATTTGAGTGTGAATATGAACAATGTATTGGAACCCTGTTAAAGGAAAGATACAATTTCATTCTGAACATGGAATATTTCAGTCGGTTTCATTTGCTGATTAGCGAACCTGCTGATGTTAATGTGCGTAATCTTGCAGAATGATGAATCTCAGGGCGATCTCAGCACGCTGGCGAACGTGGTCACATCTCTGGCCCACATGAGCAAGAGCCGCGAGGTGATGGACAGCAGCGCCGACCAATCAGGATTGGAGAGCATGAGCACTGAAGGCGGCTCTGTGAACGACGTCCAAACGGACGAGCAGAATTCCAGCGAAATCACTCAGTAAGAGCACAGAGGTGACTCATGTTATAACGGAGTAAATCCTGAGTAATGTAATAAACATGTGTGTGTTGTACAGAGCCTTCGATACTTTGGCCAAAGTTCTGCAGCCAGAAGACGGGAACAGTTACACCTTAGAGGGAAGCATTTCTGAGGAACAGAGCACCACTTACCTGGAGCTGGAAGGGCCGTTACTTTCTGACATGCACGTACCTTTCAAGGTCAGAGATCGTTACACATCAACATACACTTCTGTAATACCAAAAATAAACCTGAATATGAGAGTTTGGAAATGTTCTTAAAAGGACCTGGATGTGATGTAAATGTTATGTGTTATATAACATAATAGTAAAGTAATTAACAAAAATGCTTTTAGTTTGATTCTGGGAAAGATGTAAATGACCCTATAGCAATTAGTAATATATGAAATAAAGCCCATGTATCCAATTATTACTTATGGAAAACGCGTGTGTGTGTATATGTGTAGTTAATGATGCCCTTGCCCGTGCCGGAGTTCCTTAATTTGAACTACATCTGTGAATCTGCCTCTCGCCTGCTGTTCCTTTCCATGCACTGGGCGCGTTCCATTCCTGCCTTCCAGGCACTCGGGTGAGTGAGAAAGAGAGAGAAAGTTATCGTCTTCCCTTTCATCAGATCCCACACAGACTTCTTCTTTTCTCTCTATAAGGTTGTTTTCCCTCCTGTCCATGTTTCCCACTGAATGACTTTATGTTCTTTTGTTCCACTGCCTGTTCACACACTTTCTTTCTCTTTGTGTTCGTGTGTGTACAGGCCAGAGAACGGGATCACGCTTATCAAGGCATGTTGGAATGAGCTCTTCGCTTTGGGTTTGGCTCAATGCGCACAGATCATGAATGTTGAGATGATCCTCAGTGCTATAGTCAGCCACCTGCAGAGCAATCTGGAAGAAGGTAAGAGAGAACCGGAAAGTAAAGGATTTTAACAGAGAGCTGGAAAATAAGAGATTTTTCTATTATTTTACTCTATTATCACTATAGTGTTCGAACTCATCATTAATTGATCATTATTCCACAAAGAAAGAGATTAGTGATGGAATAAACGAGAAAGGAACCTGCCACAGTGTGTATAATTAGAGGAGAATTATTTAGTACTATAGTACATGATGTTCCGCCATGTCCGGTGTCTGTGCTGTAGACTCTTCAAATATATATTTATATAAATATATATTTCAGGGTCCAAAGTGGCCATGGAATTTCTGGAATATCATGGAATTTTACAAGGTTTATTCCAGACATTGAATGTCAGAATTTTTATATATATATATATATATATATATATATATATATATTATATATATATATATATATATATATATATATATATATATATATATATATTTTTATTTTTTTTTTTTTTTTTTTTTTTTTTTTTTTTTTTTTTTTTGCTTTTGCGCATGTAAAATGTTAGCATTTTTCCCAAATGTTAGGAATTACTGTTTAAATAAATAAATAAATAAATAAAAAAGATGTACACACAATTTGTATTATTAAGTATTTAGGTACAGTACTATACAAATAAACATAATGACTGAACCGTCATTGTGAAAATACTGAGTTTTTTTCTAAGTAATCTCAGCCAATCAGCAAGTGACAGTTCTGATCTTAGCCAATCAATAGATGCATTCACACACACACACACACTCTGTTTTTACACATGGTTTTCTCTAGTAACTATTAATTTGTGTGTATACGGTACTGTTGTGAAATGGGTTTTTATACATTAATTGTTAATTATGTGTGAATTAGCTCAAGTACTGTATATTGCATGTAAGAACAAAGTATGTTTATGAAGTGACGTAGATTTTTACATATAAATATAATTGCAGAGCTACTACTGTATATGTAAATAAATACATAGGGATGAATGTGTGTGTTTGTGTGTGTGTATTAGAGAAACTCTCCGCAGACAGAGTAAAACAGGTGATGGAGCACATCTGGCGAATGCAGGAGTTCTGTAACAGCATGAGTCGCGTGAACCCCGATGCCTACGAATACGCCTACCTCAAAGCCACCGTCCTTTTCAGCCCGGGTAACGGAGCTCTTTATGCCACGTCGATTTCACTTCTCTTCCTGCCGTTCATACCTCAGTATATTGGACAATGTAGAGCTAGTTAATGGGATGGTGACTTACATGAATTGTGTATGTGTGTGTGGTAGATTATGCTGGAGTGGACAGCACTCTTCAAATCGAGCGCTTCCAGGAGAAAGCTTACATGGAGCTGCAGGACTACGTCAGCAGGGTTTACCCAGAGGACACGTACCGGTAATTCAATTTCCCTTACTCGTTCTTGTATATTTGTGCTTGAACTTTTTTCCCCACCTTCTAACCTTTAACTGAAATGAGACGACGTGTCATCGTGTCATAAATGTGCACAAATTGCCTAAACAGGAGAGAAAATCTGTATAATTTGCAGCTTTGTAGAGAAATAAAAATGTACTGGTTTGTTTTAGAAGCCACTTAATTAGTTGTATTGAATTTGGCTTATAGTGTCACATGACGCACAAACACACCTGAAAAGACAAACTTTGTCGTTAAAACAACTAATCAATCAGTGTTTACAAACGCATCTAAAACCTGTGCAGACACATTAAATTCATTAAACTGTGATCACAATTGCGACTCCCAGAAGCAGGAGAGAAGGATGTTACTCTCAGAAGCAGAAACTGAGTGTGGAACAGAAACTGGTTGTGTGTGTGTGTGTGTGTGGTGTGGTGTTTGTGTGTGTGTGTGTTGTGTGTGTGTGTGTGTGTGTGTGTGTGTGTGTGTGTGTGTGTGTGTGTGTGTGTGTGTGTGTGTGTGTGTGTGTGAATGAGAGGGAGGGCAGTGGAGTGGTCAGAGTTGCCAGAAGAAAAAAAAAAAGTAGTAAAGTACTCAAGGCGAAAAATCATGATATATCTCCCTTACATCACTTTATAAACGTACTACTGTAACGTACTGGATTGTACGTAATTCACACACACAAATAATATATAAAACCAAATTTTATGGGAGGGGCAAAAATATGGCTCTTTGAGCAACCCTTTGTGCTCCAGGGGGCGCTGTATCATAGCTGACCCTGGGCTCTGACCCCAGCTTCTAAAAACATGCTGGGATGTTCTTAGAAACGATTTCACTGTACTGTACTGTATATGTGACAAATAAAGGCTATTCTGTTTAACAAGCATTAATAACATTTAATAACAGCACAGTACACTTAAAACAGTTAAGCAATAAGCAGTCACTAGTATAAACCACGCATAGAGGATTGAGCAGGGAACCCCGACCTTTCAGTTAGTAGCTCAGTGCCTTAAGCTACACCCTCCCTAATTGATACCAATACCTAATTGACATTGTGGGGGTGGGGAATGTAGAAATGAGGAGAGTGTAGCTCAGTGGTCTAATGCACTGGGCTACTGATAGGAAGGTAGCGGTTTCGAGCCCCGGTATCGCCAAGCTGCCACCCTTGCGTCATTGAGCAAGGCCCTTTAACCCTCTGTGCTCCACTTTCATGGCGGACCCTGCGCTCTCACCCCAGCTCCAAACAAGCTGGGATATTCGAAGAACCAATTTCACTGTGCTGAAATGTATATGTGACAAATAAAGGCTATTCTGTTTGTCTAAATATTTAAACTAAAGCTAAGATAAATATTACATTGAAAAATAAATGCATGAAATCAAGCGTTTCCAAGAGGGGAAAGAAATTCGGTGCACACACTACCCCCTATAGTCCAACACTCAGAACTACAGTCACCATTTTCTAAATACTGGTACTAATAAACTCTACTGGTAAATACTGGTAAAATACTGGTACTAATAAACTCAAGTATTTTGGAATATTTTTGAAAGCAGGGTATCGCGATATCTGTGTAGTACCGGTATATCTTGCAACACTAAAACTAGTGTTCGATCAACTCTAGGTGTGTGAAGAGTAACATTAGAGTCTTTTCACATAAACTGAGTGGATTAAGGACAAGTAAATTATAGTCCTTTGAATACTTAAGTACTTTCAAAGGCAAATACATTTATATTTGGTAGATGCTCAATTCCAGGTTGTACCACTATAAAATATAAGATACCGGAATGAATACCTATGCAAAGCATGATTGTAGTGGGGTAGCCTAGTGATTAAGGCTACTGATCAAAAGGTGGTGGGTTCGAGCCCTGGTATCACCAAGATTTCACTGTGCTGTAATATATATGCGACATATAACGGCTCTTCTATTCATGTGAGATTTTCTTCAATTGTATCTAATCACATGACCCCCTCTCTCTCTCTCTCTTTCGCAGTTTGTCGAAGTTGCTGCTACGTTTGCCGGCTCTCCGTCTGATGAGCGCCGCTGTGACCGAGGAGCTGTTCTTCGCCGGCCTCATCGGGAACGTCCAGATCGACAGCATCATTCCCTACATCCTCAAAATGGACTCCACCGACTACAACAGCCAATCAGCCAGCTGTACAGAGTGACCCGAGCCCAACTTTGCGACGCTCCCATCAGCCTCAGGGCCGCAGTGCCCTGCTGTCCGACCGCACCGTCATCTCGCTCGCTGCCCTGAAAGTGACCTTTTTGACTCTGATATATGAGGCTCAGCTGATAAAACAAGGCCTTTAGACTGTGCATGGATGTAGAAGGTCGATGTGTTTTTTACAAGCTGGCGCATGATGAAGACCGAGCCACACTTTTTTTTTTTTTTTTTTTTTTTTTGCCGCCGTCGGATTTGGAGAACCGGCGTGCGTGATATAAACAGGTTCAGGAAATTTGTGAACTCTGCGAGGATCTTTCTGGATGTACATGAATCGTGTATATACGTGTAATAAATGTCACTCTTATACAAAGATATATCCGCTTTTCCTGTCCTTGAAGTAGAATCGCACTAAAATACGAGGAGAAAAATAATTTAAGCCCCTTTTTATATGTTTGAGAAATGATTTAAATTATTGTGCCTACAACAGCGGCATGGTGCTGTTACCGAGTGAACGTGGCTTACTGAATCGTTTGTGCATCTGGATGAAAGGTTCATGTAAGCAATAAAACATGATGAAATAACCAACTGTTTTCAATTAACATGTATAAGGTGTTTTCTTTCTCATAACTCTTGTTTATATGTGTTTCCTTATAATGTATACTTATATGTTTACTTTTATAAACGATTGTAATGAAGCTGGGTGAGGAGGTCTCACTTGTAATCAACGTTCCTGTTCATCAGAACAATCGTGATCCTATAACCCTTTCCTCCAGATGTTGAGTGCAGCTGTGGAACAGTGATTTTTCACCTCCATGTTGTACTTGGAGAAGTGTGGACATCTGTCCATCACACACATCTGTTCATGTTTATTTCTATAGCGATTTTCAATGCAGCTTTTTTCGGGGGTAGGGGGTGTAGCTCAGTGGTTAAGGTGCTGGGCTACTGACTGGAAGGTCGGGGATCGAGCCCCAGTATTGCCACTCTCGAGCAAAGCCCATAACCTTCTGTGCTCCAGGGGGCACTGTAAGCTTCCAAAAAAACAAAAACAAGCAGCAATATGTGTAGAAAGAAATTCACTAAATAAAGGCTATTCCATTCTATTCTACAGAATGTAAGAATTATAGAACTAAGATGTGTGTGTTTATCCCCTAATGAGGGGACCCGGGGAGACTGTAGCAAGGAAAAACTCCCTTAGATGTAAAGACAAAGAAACCTATAGAGGAACCAGATGCAAAAGAGATATCCATCCTCATTTTGTGATTATAAATAATAGAAAATACCAGACGGTGAGAACTACGATGCGTCATCTAACGTTCATAAGTTGTCAAATTTGCCCATTTTCCTGCTTGTAATACATCAACTTTAAGGGCAAAATGTTTACTTTCTGTCTAATACATTCAGTCATCATGGTTGACGATCGGACCATCATCAGTTATGAGAAACCTGTTCTTCTTCACCAGCCTGTTTGCTTTTTCTACTGAAGTTACGAAGTAAAAAAAATTTAATAAATATTCTCCTTGGATCTTATTTTGAAAGAGAAACCCCAAAAAGATTGACAAACTTAATGAGACGTTTATGTTACATGAAAACTCTTGAACCAATGTCTTCGTTCCCATTCTGACCAATCAGAATCAGGAATTCAAAGTGATTCTGTATTATAATAAACATATTTTAAAAATATATTTTTTCACGTTTTATTTTACTGCCCAATTTCTTGATTTTATTTAGCAGCCAAAAAACAACAATAAAGTAAAAATTAAATATAAAAGGAACTCAAAACAGCAGCGGTGTATTATACGGAAGGATATTTGTGTACAACAACTTCCTGTACACTAATAGCTAATCGTTCAAAGTCTTTTAAATCGGAGTGGATATGCACAGAACACAGCGAATATTTTAATCTGCGGCATCGTTAATGACTTAATACGCTTTATTTAATAACTTTTGTGTAATATAACGCTCATGAGACTGTGTCGCTTAAAAATCAGAATCCAATCAAAGCCTGGGACGCGAACACGTACCAGCCAATGAAAGCACAGAAAGCTGAGCATTACTAGCCAATCACAGAGAGGGAGGCGGAGGTTTAGCATAGTAGCGCTTGTGCTATGGCGCAGTATGTGAACTTGGTCCGGCGGGCCTTCGGCCAGATTACGGGTCATGGCGGAATGAAGGGTCTCTTGGTCCAGTTATTCAGGTGGGAAGTGAAAAATTGTAGCATGTGATGAATGTGTGTGGACAAAACCGCATTTTAAAGTGGTAAATAAAGGAGAATAGTAGGAATAAAGTGTAATGACCTCTGTGTAGCGAAGGCTGCTACGTCCAGGCGGACTGAGTGTTTATTATTGTTCCGGGTTTCCCTTTACTGATATAAAGCATAAAGACCGAACACACATAGATGATGAATTTTCTTTATTTATGGATAAATGTGACGGTGAGAAATGTCCAAAAGGTGTCTGGTGTTTAATTTTGTGCATGTTGTTTAAAAAAAAGGGGTCCAAGTGACTAAACATGGTGCCTGTCCTTCACACCTTTATCTGCATTTTACATTTACACTCTACTTTATGTAATAAGCGGCTCTACAATTAATATCAGACCTGCTGATTCTGAAAATAAATTCTATCCACTCTGATTACGCGCATATTAAAACCAGGTGTTCATAGTGATTATGGATTATAATAAACAACATTAGACCACAAGGCTGATCATCAGTCTTCTATTTTTTCCTTGGGCATAAATGTAAGCTCGGTCAGTAACCACATCACCCTGTATACTGGTTGCCCACTGAAGCTAAGCAGGGTTGAGCCCAGTTACTACCTGTATGGATGACCTCGTGGGAAGATTTAGGTTGCTAGGAAGAGGTGTTAGTGTGTCCAGCAGGGGGCGCTTGCCCTGTGGTCTTTGTGGGTCCTTGCACCCCAGTATAGTTACTGGACACTATACTGTCAAAAAGTGGATGGGACGTTAAACCGAGGTCCCGACTCTCTTTATTGGCCTCTGACCATCACAACCTACTAATAATCCACCATATCTACGAATTGGTTTTTATCATTCTGTCTCGTCTCCACCAGTAAGCCGGTATGTGGTGGGAGTTTTGGCGCACTACGGCTGCCGTCACATCATCCAGGTGGATGCTGCACACTGGTGGATGAAGAGATCCCCCTCTCATAATGTAAAGTGCTTTGAGTGTCCAGAAATATAAAAATAAAATATAAATAGTAACAAATGGAGGCAACTCTTCTAGAAAAACATTCCTTTAGATGTGGGCGGGGTTCAACCTAAAGGTGCCTGGTAGGCTTGAGGGTGTGGTCTCTCTACAGGATTCTCAAGTTGTTCTACTCCAGCCTTCCCATCCAGGATTTCCTATACATTGTTGCCACAAAGTTGGACTGCAGTTCGTCTAAAAATTGCTTTTTCGGAACCCATATCAGAAGAGACTAGTATCTCTTCTCCTCTGACACAATGCATTGTGGGCGATAACGTTTTCCCGGTATCCACGAAACCCAGATTCAATCAGAACCATTCCTCCTGATTCTAATGGACATTCTATACACCCAGCTCTGCACCACCACTGCTGCTGTGTGGCCCTTGATCAAGGCCCTTAACCGTTCTGGTGTATAAATAATTGTGTTGTAATTTTCTCTGTATAAAGGTATCTTTCAACCTACGGCAATCTATTTTGTAATATTCTTCCTCCTCTTTTCTCCTTGACCTGTCGCTCTAAGACACTCCCGTTTCACAATCCAAGCTTTAAGACTTTCCCAGTAAAGGAATTTTAAGCTTTAGCTGATAAATAATAACATTCCTGTGGCATTGCAGTGTTTAAAGTCTTTTCGTTTTTTGTCTGTCTAGAGGCCGATGTCCCCGATTCGATGCGGATTGGGTGTCGTGTGGTCTCATTTTTTTTTCTTCGTTTGTTAAACAGGGCCAATGATGTGAAGACGGGAGCGCTGATCGGCATCGACAAATACGGCAACAAGTACTACGAGGACAAACTGTATTTCTTTGGTAAGTTCTGAGGAGGTCTGCAGAGCTGTTTGCAGAAGTATTTGCCCCCCCGACCTCCTCCTTTTCTTTACCCTTTCATGTGGTTTGTAATGTGGTGAAAAAACTGGAATTTAAATTTTCGCAGTATATTAAAGCATACATTGATTATACCTCGTGATTTAGTATCCCATAATACTTGGAGCTCGGTCTGCCCCTCTTGTTTCTATTGACCCAGGGGATGAATATTTATGCACTGGACATATTCTGTTTTTTTTGTGTGTGAATGCAATAGAAAGTCAAATACTATCACTTATCGTAGGAAATTACCTGTATAATTGTTGCATTTAACAGATGCCAGAGTGATTTCATATTTTCATTTATATAATTGAGCAGATATTGGGTTAAGGGCCCTGCTCAGGGGCCCATGAGTGGCTGGTTTGGTGTAACAGGGATTTATACTTACAACCTTGAGATCAGAAGTTAACTTGACTTCTAAGCTACAATGAATGTAAGGAAAACATTTTCTGCGGTGGGTCTGGAGCATCGTAATAACTGATTAGCTGCACTAGAAGTGTCTCGGGTGGGATTTAGAGACCTGACGACTGGACTTTATATGTATAAGTGATGCAGGTTCACAGTGGACCACATACACGCACATTTTCGGTGTGGTTTGTGCAGCCGTTTTGTAAACGTCATTCGTAAGTGTGTCACGGTGTGTGTCTGTGTCTCGCAGGCCGCCACCGATGGGTCATTTACACCACAGAGATGAACGGCAAGAGGACGATGTGGGACGTGGACGGCAGCATGGTTCCCGCTGAATGGTAACACCTGACTTGCACCTGACACATTGACTTAGAATGCCATATTTTACTGTCATGGTGTGTATGTTGTAAATATTTTTTACATTAATATTACAGGTTTGCAAGGCCCCACAAAATGATGATGTTTAGAAAATTACAAACCACAAACAATCAGCTATATGGCATGCAAAGTTCAAATTTACTTAACGAACATAATTTTAAACCACAAAATAGGAAAGTTACTCATTAATAATTAGGGTTGGGAATCGAAAATATATTCTGTGGGAACCTGCCTGGACCTTATGTTATATTAATATAAACATCAGTTTACGAGATGGACCTGTTGGGATCCTCCAGTCTCGTGGTCTCGTGGGGTATTTACGGGCTTTGCGGCGTCGGATGCTCCTCATCTGCTTCTTATGTCTATGGGATTTTTTTTCCCCCGCCTTTTGATAGACACGGATTATTCTTCTTATTAAAGCGCTATTGTTTTTGCACCTTGCTTCTCCTCTTGAATACTTTATTAACCCCGCTGCTAACAGGACGGCGGGAAGCGCTCAGAAGTGTGGCTATAATTTTTAAAAGCCGAAGACAAAGCTAAGTGTAATTATTGTAATAAACTAATATATTGCAAGTAAGTTGTCACAACCAGCACGACTAAGCATCTGCGTTCGGGTCACCGTTTACAAACTGGCATTCGATAAAATAAAACCCAACACTATTAATAATAATAATAATAGTAATAATAATAATATGTCATGGTCAAGCGCAGGTAACACTCTATCTGCGGTTTGTGACGTTTGTGTATCTCAGGCACCGGTGGCTACACTGTATGACCGATGACCCTCCCACCACACATCCTCCAGAGCCCAAGAAGTTTCTGGCCGAGATCCATCAGATCAACGTGAGCGGAACGCCGGGGTGTTACGTCCCGTATTCCACCACCTCGAAGAAAATCCACGAGTGGATCCCGCCCAGAGTTGGACAGCAGTGACGCCGGCGAAGCGCATCACTATCCTTTGTGTAAATTATAGTTGGATTTTTGAACTGTAAATGATTAAATCTATGAAACATCTGACGGGGAGTGTATCAGTCTGTTCTCCTTTCCTCTGTGTATATGGATGATTAATATTTATGGCAGACATTTTTGCTACAGTCGAACCAAAACTGAGATGGTCATTATTAGTGAGAAATGAGAAATGGTGTGTCTGTAAGGACGTATAATTATCATAGGAGCCGACTGTGTAATGTCTAATGCCTCTTGGGCGTAATCTTCATTGCTTTCTTGTCTCACAGAATACTGAATGATAATTATAATGTGTATATGATTCTACAATCATGGATCAATTCACCCACATGTAGTATATGTGTGTAAATCCATCGGGTATTAAACTGAGGATTTTATGTGGCACGTCCTCTTTAAAACCTTTCTGTATAGCAAACTGGCTTTCTGGTAAAACAGCACTTTGTCCAAAAATGTCTTATTTACTTTATTCTACTCTTTTTTCCCCCTCCCGAAGAATAGATCGTGACACATAAAACACATACAGTAATAATTGTGTGGGATTTAAAAAGATATAATGAATATAGCGGTCTGTAACTCTTTCATCCCTCTGGCTTTGGAAAATAAGGAGTAAAAATGTAGGATCTCGTGTTAAAATGATTTGTCGCTCTTAATTATGCGTCACACCCGCCAGCATGCTACACACAGCCCTGATGTACAGACACTGTGCGTTGGAGTACAGGAATCACGTTAACCAAGTACGATAAATGTTTTTATTGTCTTTTTATGCGCATATTTTCACATTTCTTCTTTATTTGTTCTTTAATTAGCACACGGCAGCAGACGGTACACAGACCGAGAGGGCCATCTTCAATTTTCTACCGGTCAGTAATTTAAGTTAGGTGTGTTTTTTTCATAAATAAAGAAGGAGTTCAAAATGGTTTTGCTTTATGCAGGAACAATTTTATACATAGCATAAAGGTACAAAAGCATTATGTGCCGTGTTATTTAACTTTAAATATCAAAATGTTTTGTAGCTACTGTAAGAAACTGGTTTCCAACCCCTGGTACAGTCTAATCTCTGTAACTAGTGGGTATAAGCTACTTATTAAACTACTTATTTAGTGTTTAGATGACGATGGTGGAGAATGTGGTTTAATATGTAGTAAGTCCAGATTCCTCCACGTGTACTGAGATGATGATGGAGGAGAATAAGTAGGTCTAGGCCTTCTAAAGTGTTCAGATGTTGCGACATGCTGGATCTTCCCCAAGTCTTCAGATAATGGCAAAGACCAATGCTATACAATGTATGTCCCAAGAGCGTCCACAGGCGTTCAGGTGATGGTGGTAGAAAACATCCAAAATCTCTATTTCCATAATCTTCAAAAGATGTTCTGATGATGGTGATGAACACGGTTTAACAGCGACAGACGATGGTGTTGGATATTATGAAATGATATAATTATTAAATGTTGAAAGACTAATATATAGGTCCAGAATCCTCCACAGGTGGAAGATTATAAAGGCGTTATTATTATGAAACGAAATATAGAGGCGTTGTTCTTACAGCAGGGGGCAATGTTTCTCTTAATTTGGTTTTGGAATACTATTTTATAAAGATGAAGCAAAAGCAAATGCAGTCCCAATGCACATTGACAGGGTATGTGCTAGAGTGTGTGCAGGCGTACAGTCCACCCGAGGGGAAAAACCTGAAGAAAACAGGGGTAGCCCAGTGGTTAAGGTGTTGGACTCTGGACCGGAAGATCATGGGTTCAAACCCCACCACCACAAAGATGCCACTAGTGGGCCCTTGAGCAAGGCCCTTAACCCTCAATTGCTCAGTTGTAAGTCGCTCTGGATAAGGGCGTCTGCTAAATGCCGCAAATGTAAATGTAAATGTAAAACATTTCCATGAGTAGAAATTTGCCTCAGATATGCATGTTCTCTTCTTTACTCGGATTAGTTGTTCATCTGCGTCGTCTCTTTTCCTCTCACACCGTGTTAAATGCCTGTCTAAGATCATGAATTATGGACACACACAACGCTGCATGGGGGTAAAGTCCCATACCGAGCAGCAAAGTCGATAGGAATAATAGTGAATGCATGGCCTGTTACTGGTGGTGTTTATACGACAGCACTACACTAGCTAATAGCACATTAGTGCAAATCAGGCCATCTGCCCTCATTTCAGGATATTGCTTGGAGTATATATAGCGTATGGTCCAATTAGGTCATTTCCTTTTTTTTCTCTGTATACTGTAAATAGCATTGATGGTAGCTCTTTCATAGAACTCCCTGTGTTTTTGTAAAATGCTTAGGAGACTCCAATGTACACCATTTTATTATCTACTTTTTAAACAGCCAGATCATTTTAAACAGATTAAAAAATAAATGTTGTTCATTCAAACATGTTAAATGATGACCAGATCATTTCAGATGATCTGCAGAAGTGCAACAACACAATTATACAAAGGACTTATTACTATTATGAATAATTCCTCTCCACTGCGTCTCCTTCTCTACTCGTCCCAAAGCTTGCTGAGGTTGCGTCCCACCCCATAAAGATAACGGACCTTCAAAGAGTACATGCCGAAACATCGAGGCTAAAGAGAATCCGCAAACATCCCGTACCATCTAGAGATGTATCACTGCCCTTTTGGATCCTTCATGTAGAGTTTCAGCTGACTGTATATAACTGTAGAAAGGACTTTACTCATAATCAAACACCCCACTGATCATCTCACTCTCCGGTGTTTTGTATTGTTTGTAAATACAGATGTTTATGGGTTCCTCTTTTGAGTCCGGTTCCTTTTCCTCCTAAGGGAATTTTTTCTTGCCACAGTCACTGCAGACCTTCTCATCAGGGACAAACGCACACAGTCCAATTAAATAACATTTCTATTGTTCTATAATTCTCACATTCTGTAAAGAGAATAGAATAGCCTTTATTTGTCACATATTACAGTACATTACAGTACAGTGAAATTCTTTTCTTCGCATATTCCAGCTTGGTGTTTGGAAGCCGGGGTCAGAGCGCAGGTTCAGTCATGATACGGCTCCCCTGGAGCACAGGAAGTTAAGAGTCTTGCTTAAGGAGCGAAGGTTGGCATCTTGACGATGCCCGGGCTCGAACCCCGATCTCAGATCAGCAGCCTTAGACCACTGAGCTACACCCCCTCCTCAAAAGCTGCTTTAAGACAATGTCCATTGTGAAAAGCACCATAGAAATTAACCTAAACGTCAAGGCTGATTTCTCTCTAGCCCAGGCTGTAGAGTAGAGATGGAACTTTCCATGTGAAAAATAATTACTCTGGTAAAGTAGAGATACCCAGAATTTCCACTTAATTAAGGTAAGAAAGTATTTGTAGGTGATACCTAGACTGTCAGTAAAGGTAGATTTCAAAATATAAGGACATAAAGGACATAAAGAATTGAACCTCTCGGATGTCAGTAGTTCTTTTATCTAAATAGCCATTAATGTCCATAAGAACTCACTGACACACATACACAGAACCCACAGGCCTTTATATTAGAGCCTTTTTATTAAAGCACGAAACTCAATATGTGAATCTGGAGATAAGGTTCTGTTTGTTCCATTATCGTGAAGAATTTCCTGTTTTGCTGCAGGCATTGTCAGTGATGTCACTGGGGCAGATAAGATCCATGTCATTAATCAAAAAGCATTTTCATTTTACAGCATTTTCTTATCCAAAGCAACCCTAGAATGGGCTGATTTAGGGTTAAGGGCCTTGCTCAAGGGCCCCTGTAGTGAGAGCACCACTCTGTGGCTCTGGGATTGAAATTCACAACCTTCGGATCAGAAGTCAACATTTTACCCACTCTGTTACCACGGCTCTGAACAATGACCGGAATGTTAGGGGAAAGTTTAAAATGGTTTACTTATCAGGCTGGTCTGTTAAGTTAAAACATTGAGAAGGCACACACACACACACACACACACACACACACACACATGCAGTTTGCTTCATCTATAATTCAAGTGAGTCGGGGACAGGAACTTGAATCATTCATAAACCGACAGCATGAGCTGACTGAGTCAAATCAAGTCCTGTGTGTGTGTGTGCGTGTGTGTATGTGTGACTTTTCAAAGTGTGTTCCAGAGAAAATTATACCATCAGTCAAGAAAAATGGTAGCAGCAGGTCTGTTGATGTTTGTGTGTGTGTGTGTGTGTGTGTGTGTGTGTGTGTGTGTGTGTGTGTGCACGTACGCGCGCAAATACATGTTTCAGCTCTTTTTATCTCCTCCATCAGAGAAGCTGAAGTTCTGAATAGTGATGTCACACACTGCAGGAGGCCTCCGTGGGCTGATGGGCCCGAGGTCGCACTCTGGGTCGCGCTGTTTCAATGCTCCTTTTATCTCCTCTTTGTCTTTCGCACTCACTCACTCGCATTCTTTCCTCTTTTTTTTCTGCTCCATAAATTGTCGGATTGTCCATAGCGGGGTGATTCCCTCAAACGAATTAATGAAGCCAAACTCGAAAAGAAGAAGCGGCACACACACTCACACACACAAGGTCTCAACAATTTTCTTTATGGTCAGTGGTAATTCAGTTTAGTGAAAGAATGAAAGAAAGAAAGTACGAAAGAAATTAAAATTAATACAATTTTATTTAGAAAGCATACAAATTTCGCACCGAATTTTCTCACGTATATAAAACCTTCTATAACCTTCGCTTATAACAGCCCTACACTCCCTCTCGAACCTTTCGTTCTTCCTCACTGGGTCTTCTTCGTGCGCCCATGGCTCGTTTAGCAACCACGGGGTCATACAGCTTTTTCCCTGAGCGATTTGTAAAGCACGTTAAATAAAATGTATGCTTCTTATTATTCTTCTTCTTATTAAGTTAGCCTGATCACCCCTCTATAGTAGGGATCTAGTTGGTTTATATGGAGTAATTAGATCTGTGAGGTATTTGGGGACTTTGTTGTAGCAAGCTTTATTGACAAAAAAAAAGATTTTTAAAAGAAAGAAAAAAAATATGCATTTAAAAAGTGCAGATCAAGCAAACTCCTCCTGTAGAACAGGAGTACAACAGCCAGTAGCAGTATTAGTGTACTAAACAGCAATATAGTTATTACTCTATTTACATCAGGCATCTTACTATTCACATTAATATATTTGCTTTTAATACGGCAACATTCATTTCATCAGAATTACGAGCACCTTTTTTTTGTGGCACAGTGGTAAATATTGTATGTGCGACCATGTGGAAGTACCGAGGGCTTTTCTGCAGCCGCAGGGTCGTTATGAAATGTTTTATTTTTTTGCCATGACAGAAGGACTTTTGTATGCTGCATGCTTAAATGTACATTGTATGCCAGAGGCAAGGAGCTGAAACTTAACCCTACATGTAATCAATCTTTTAGATTGCCTACGCTCAAGGCAGTTACATTGTCTTAAAGAATTTTACAGTCATTTACAGTCTATAAATGTTATAACCACACTAATTAATATGGTTTCATGTGATATGATATGACCTCAGAGACCTCACCTCCCACCGACCGTACTGCACCTTGATGCCTATGAGCTTTTAGCACTGCTCTACTGGTTCCACCTTCTCTCAGGGTAAGAGGTAAGTTTTAATCAAGGCTGTTCTCTGTTCTGGTACCGAGGTGGTGTAATGAACGTCCCCTGGACGTTTGAAAAGCAGTGTCATTGGCGACCTATCCCTTCCAGAAACACTTACCGAAGCACTTCTTCCTTTTTCAATCTAAATGTCAGCAGTATTATGTCAGTATTATTATAAATGTCACTGATGTATGTGTAACTGGTGTAAATGTCACCAATGTTACTTTCACAGATGCACCTTCATTGGTGTTACAATCATTGATGTAAATATCACTGGTGATGCTGTCACTGGTGTTACAACCAATAATGTAAATGTCACTGGTGTTACTGTCACTGGTGTTACAATCAATGATGTGATACTGTCACTGGTGTTACAATCGGTGATGTAAATATCACTGGTATACTGTCACTGGTATAACAATCAATGATGTCAAATATCACTGGTGTTACAATCAATAAATGTAAATATCACTGGTGTTACTGTAATTGGTGTTACAATCAATGATATAAATATCTCTGGTGTTACGATCAATGATGTGACACTGTCACTGGTGGTACAATCAATGATGTAAATATCACTGGTGTTACTGTCACTGGTGTTATAATCGATGATGTAAATATCACTGGTGTTACTGCCATTCGTGTTACAATCGATGATGTAAATATCACTATTGTTACTGTCACTGGTGTTAATGTTACTAACGTAAAACCTCACTGGTTTTACAGCCATTGATGTAAATGTAACTGGTGTAGCATTTTAGTTCCTATCCAAAATCAAAAAAGTATTTCAGACATCAATCAGGTCTAAATCTGCTCTGCTGTATGTACTGTATTATAAGTGTGCGGTCTTATTGATTTCCTTTCAGGTGAAAAGCTCCCCATGGTGAGGTTTATAACTGTATTTCACTTTTTCCTAGAGTAGTTGCTTACACATTTAAATAGCGCTAAAAGGACAGAGTTGCTTTCTGGGTGCCGGCATGCTCTCGGTAAACTCCACAAGTCCCAATGTTAATGGATATTGATCGTTAACGTGTTAAGCTTTCAGCAAGGAATGAATTGAATTAGAGAGAATGAAAGAGTGTCAGGAATGTGAATGAAGTGGTTGATTTAACCTGGTCAGTCTGCAGACATTCTCCTGTTTATGTAATTCCCTTATGGTCCTTATATAACTCCAGCATCTCTCTATGTTCCCTCCACACACACACACACGCACCATCTGATGTATAATGTACATTTATCTGGCCACATCAATCAAACGGTGTCTGTTGCTTTCCTCATTTCACCCATTTAAATCTTTTTGTTTGTTTAAATCATTTGTAAAACTGCATGGTTTAGAGATTAATAACTGGGAATCAGAAATGCTCAAAAGCACACTGTGGAGTTTAGCCTGATAGTGTTCCTGTGCCCAAAGACAGAAAAAAATTGGTCACTTAATTACAAATGTAATGTGATACTAGCATGAGCTGAGACTACAGACTACATTTATTTATTTAGCTCTTGAATAAGTTATATTTACATCTGAATTTTAGTTGCTAATTCTAAATCATTCTGTTAGCTAATGGAATTGGGTGTTAACTTATATATAAATTAACACCCGATATAACTTATATATTCCCGTTAACTTATATATAATAAATAATTATATTATATTATATATATTATATATATTATATTATATATATATATATATATTATATATATATACACACACTACACACATATGTATAGTATTACATATACATAGTATTATAATGTAGTGTACTAATATAATATAATAAACTAATATAGTTTTTATTTCTAGCATTTGTCATTTTAATTTCTCATTTTATTTTGGTAAAATACACCATGAATTTCAATGTTCAATATACAAAAAGAAAATGATAATCAGAAAAAAAAAACCTAGTGTACAACACAGAAAAACACGTCTTTCATTTGCCTGCTGCCTAATGGGTTAGAGATTTTGTGTTATCTTGCATGATTGAGTCCATTGAGTCTTTTGACTAGCCTAATGACGATCCAACATCATTAGTGTTAGATGGAGACTAAATGGCAGCACAATGCTGAGAGATAGGCTCTGTTCGGCACTAATTAGTAAAAGTAGTAGAGTGTAGCCCATGAGAGCTGAACCTGTACTGGTCTCTGTAAAGGAGTGTCAGAAATAATACTGAGCATAGGTCATTTTCTAAAAGCGCCAAATAACAGAGACAGGAAGCTCTTCAGGAAATCTTGGGGCTACAAACAAATATCTTCAGGAACATTGAGATGGGCGTTTCTGCTGTGAAACACAATCAACCAAAAATCTGAACAATTATTTATACTGACGTTTATCAATCTTTTATTTAGATTTCTTTCTATGCTTTAATACATTTGAACTGATCTCGTGTGCCTTTTTGCACTAGAACTTCAAGAACGCTTCAAGAAGAATTCTTTTGATGAATGCATTTTGATGAAGAAAATATACATTTGGCTGGTGTTTTATACATTACTATAAAGTGCACTACAGCAGCAAATGCTAAATAGATCACAACTAGTTCACTAAAGGTTTGGCTATTTAAACTGGAAATAGGGAAATAACATATATTCAATATTTGTTCACCCAATCATTTGTTCTTTTATTCGTTTGTGTGTTCATTCATCGGCTGTTTTTGTAGGCGTGTACATGGTCAGCTGGAACCCAGTGTGTACCAATAAATCGAATCCTCCACACCTATAAAAACACTCCATCATCCGGAACTTGCTGGATCCCATATTTTGACCCTATTAACCCCTGCTTTAGGAGCTTCTGCCAACCTTCATGCCACATATTCAGAGATCTTATCTTCTAAATTCACCTCCCACATGAAATGAGCTACTGATATGTGATTGGCTGAATCACATTGAACGATTACCTTTTCAGAATGTGTTTTAGGCTGCGATTGACAACAACCTACAGATAAAAGTGAAACATAAGGACCGAGCTGTAGCGGGAAGGTATTTTGGTATTATACCAAGATATAGAAAATGTAGCTATAAAAGTTAAAAATAACCCTCAAATGTATTTACTTCACCCTTTTAAATCGCCACACATTGATGTGATTTGCTCAATGCTTAACTCATAAATGTTTGTTTTCTTTACCTACTATTTATGGTACATTAGCAGCAATCGTATACTATAAATACTTAATCGTGGGCTGCATTTGGGGAAGCTGTGTATAATGTATCTAATTTGTAATGTGTTATAAACATTCATATTGTTTCTTTAACACTCTGGAGGTTCTGAAACGGTGTTAAAGGATTAGTAGCACTGCATACTTGGGGTTTTTTTGAACACCATTACATATGTTCTTAAAATTGGGGATTATTCAGCTATGGGAGAGAAAAAAAAAAACGATGTAAAACGCGGTGTTCCCGGGCGACTCTTAATCACTCCGACAATCCTGTAATCATCTCTGACAGACAGATTTTCTTGAGCTGTGTTTGGGTGGGGATTTGGACACATGCATGTCATAAATTATCAAACTTATGTAGAAAGAAGTTCTGGATATCATCACATAATAAAAAAAAAAAAAGGATTTTTATTTGGATATATATGCACTGGGTTTGCGACACTGTCCGTCACTGTGGATAAGGGCGTTTGCTAAATGCTGCGAAGGTAAATATAAATGTCTAAATCTAATAAACAAGGGCACAATCAAAATACTTACACTCTTAAATTATATACAATTAATGTATGTAAATGGAATGTACAGTAGCAAGATTCTCCGGGTAAAGGTACAGAATATTTGTGGTTTATGGGAATATTCCGTGGACCAGTGCCGTGGACCCTGTCCTTTTCTTCTATTCGTTATTGCCTGATTCATTCCTCTGAATGGAGATCACTCTATACAACTTATACAACAATAGTTCCACATCAGCACCCTAAAGATATGGATTTGAACTTTAGTTAACATTAGGGCTGTCAATAGATTGAAATATTTAATTGCACGGTTCCCACAGGTTAACTCAAGATTAATTGCATTTTTTTAATTTCACACATATACCATAAATAAGAATTTTTCAAATTCCTAATACTCCTAATTGTAACAGATGTTATAAATATATACATTTCACTTATATACAAATCTGGGGCACGGTGGCTTAGTGGTTAGCACGTTCGCCTCACACCTCCAGGATCGGGGGTTCGATTCCCGTCTCGGACATGTGTGTGTGTGTGTGTGTGGAGTTTGCATGTTCTTCCCCGTGCCTCAGGGTGTTTTTCTCCAGGTTCTCCGGTTTCCTCCCGGTCCAAAAACATGCACGGTAGGTTGATTGGCACCTTGGATAATTGTCCCTAGTGTGTGAATGTGAGTGTGTGTGTGTCCTGTGATGGGTTGGCATTCCATCCAGGGTGTATCCTGCCTTAATGCCCATAGATGCCTGAGAGAGGGAAGATCGGATATAGCGGTAGAAGATGAATGAATGAATGAATATATACAAATCTCACCCTTTAATTAAATTATTTAATATTGATTTCAAATTGGAAATTATTCTTGTAATGTTAATTTCTTGTTAATGAATTCATTTCGGTTTGTTTTTGTTTTGGTTGATAAACATGGTGCGTGGCTCCTTTTTTGGTTGCTTTCCATATAAAATGGTGATATGTTTTGATTACATATGGTAATATAGTGAGGCGCTCATACCTGTTGTGAATGCGCATCTATGGGAAATTTAGGAGGCGTGAGTGGATGTTTTTGTTTATAAAACACATCTATCACCTCTTTTATATTCCAACCTAACATTACAATCGGTAAGTGCAGCTGAGGGAAAATCAGTACTGAAATGATCTGGGATGGACACGGACTGAAATTTATTCTCGAGTGTCTTCGTTGTCTGGGTTTCATTCATTTGCCAACATCGCTATGTGATCGCTCACATAGTAATGTCCGTTGCATTACGGCATTACGAAATTGCTAATAAAATGAGTGCAGTTAAAAGCGAATTTGTGTTGACGTGTTTACTTAATGACAGCCCTAATTAATATATAGAGTTTACTACAGTGGCTTAGTACAAATACTGCATTTAAGCACCCATCATTGAAAAGTACACCACAGTAATGATAACTAGACATGGCACATTTCCTGAAGAAATCCATTTAATATTTAGCATTGACTTTGAAATGCTAGCTTGGTCGGAGAGACGAGTGTTTAGATGCCCAAAACTCCCATTTTGGCCATTTTTTCATTATGGGCGGGGCCAGTGACGCACGTGACATCATCAGATTATCCAACATCTCCCATTGATGTGGTGAACGTTTACGTGTCACGTGACCCTTTGTTGCATTTTCGCAGATTTTTCACATTTGTGGCCACGTGACACCATGCAGCATGAAGTGATCGCGACCTACTCCATCTCCCCTACGAGTGGATATGTCAAATGTGCATTTCGAGCGAACACGGGCCGAACAGCGGAGCGTCAAATTCACCATTCATTCTCTATGGGCCCGGAATGTTGTGGATTTCCCGAAATTCCGAACAGGTGTGGGGTTCAAGAGGTATATGATCACCGAACTGTGGGCACGAAAGTTTGGCCACATTCATTTTCTATGGGGAAAAACTTCCCGCTTCCCGGAATCAGAATTTTTTGGATATCTAGGTTTACACACCTTTTAAAATAATCCCCGTGTAGAGCAATACAAAGCTCCCAGCATTCCTGCTACTTCTGCAATATGTCTTCTTTTTAAGTGTCAAAACAACAAGCTGGATCTTCGTCTCCAGAAATCTGAAGGTGAGGAATCTAGCGAGTAGGATGGGTGCGTAAGTGAGATCATCAGGATTGCTTTCTGAAGATCAACATGCATGTGTTGTGTTTCGGATCTCTCGTCATTGTGACGTTCGTTCGGGTTTGACTCAAAACACCTTGAATAACTCATTGCAGTATGTCCGTATGTCAAAAGCACATCGTCTCTGTGGCAGATTCGCTCCGTTTGAAGTAGACTGTAGTACGTTTGCTAGTGGTTGTTTTCCATGATGAAATCGCAGACACTTTTTGATACCACATCATTATCAAACTATGTAAATATAATTTATACTGGTTCTGTTATGTCTATGAAGCTGTTTCGGGACAATGTATGTTGTTACAAATTTCATTTAATTTCATTGAGCAAGCATTTGGAAGATGCAAGGTACAGTTTATTTCCTGTTTCCCGAGGGATCAAATGTGCCTGACATGAGCTTCTTGTCTCTCGGCTCACTGCACAGTGTGACAGTGTGAATTTGGGGCAGAGCTCAGAGGTACCTTTACATGTGACCTTTTGTTCTTGCGTTCAACTAATTACCGAAAAGGAAATATGGCCTTACCCAAAATGTATTAATGATTAATTGAGTTCAATGTATTGCTTGATTAATGTGTACATTTCTTGTTATAACAACTTCTTGCTAATTGGATCTGTTTTTCAGCTTGAAACTATTTTAATACTTAATTATTTAACATTTTATTGTAAGGAGATGCCGAGACGAGATGAGATCAACCAGGAAATGCTTTTCATTGTGGATAAGGCATGTAGCTTGTAGCATGTAGCAGTTTAGCACTAGCTTAGCAATGTGTACTTTGCGTGCATGAAACATGTCAACACACAGCCATTTTCAACCACACTGAGGTTTTCAGTATGTCAAATGTTCATTTTTTTTTGTGGACCAAAAGTATGTTGAACATGAATATGGTACCACAAAGGTGTTTAGCATCAAACATCCAGGCTGATAAAGGTAGCAGGAGAAACTTTTATTTTTGTTTTTCTTACCCAGATTTCCACGGAGGTCCTGGCGTCTTGTATTTGTGTTTCCAATCTTCTTCACTCAGAGAACTTGTATTCGCATGAGATTATTAGTGCAGCAATGCAGATCATAGGATTTGTGCACTGAGATTATATTTTGAGCACACACAAACACACACACACATACGAGACAAATGTTCACATAAATGAATATTATTAACTGTACAACATGCTCCATCTGCATAGGATATTGCAGATTTTGGGCTTATCACGTCTCAGCGCCGTTATAAAACTGATCTGATACATGAGTTTCTAGTGGCTGGTACTGAAAAGGGATAAAATGAGAAATGAAGTGGCAGCACGAGAGATGAGCTCAGGGTGTACATAGTGTTTTTAATTCCCTGGTCCTTTAAATATTCACCGGAGCCTTGAGAGCGTTTCTCCACTGAAACTTTAATGCACTCAGGAACCATTGTGTCTACTTGCTGTTAGAAGCGATCGGGTTCCACGCCGCTTCTCTTTTTTCTCCGAGCGAGACACACTGATGCTGTATCGCTTTGTTTGCGTGCAAGACACGGGTGATTTCTAAAGTTTTTGATGTTATCTGAGAGTTTATTTTACCTGTGGATTTGTCGACGATTGAATCAATCAGACAGCGCATGGAGTGAAAGAAACTTTAAGGGGCAAAAAGGCTGATATTATTTTGAACAATGTTACAGCACTGAACTGCGAACTTACATCGTTTCTGAGAAAATTGCCTCATTTTGCTTGAACATAAGGTAAGTACCATGCAGTGGTGAGCAATCAGGGCCAGCAAAGGCCTTCTCTGCTGGCCTAAACCCTGCCACAATCACCGACTTCCATTTTAATATTATTTTGAATATGTACTGAGTCGTTTCCAACCGATTGGAAGTTTAAGTTAGAGTTTCTCTCTAATCAGATTTTAGCCATCACTTTGCAGGGGTGAAAAAAATCTGAATCAGTCTTCAGGGTCAGTACTGCAGGTGCTTACAGAACGTTTAGCCTGTCGCTTTAACCAATCAGATTCTGTCGGCCAATCAGGGGCCTTCTAGGAGGCTTACAATAATGTCGGGACTTTCATGTTCGGTGATCGGATGTTCGCAAACCCTAAGACGATATCCAAAGATGGACATCATGAAGGAAAGGCCAGAGCAAAACACGTATTAAGACTTTTCATAAACCATTTAAACGTCTTTCCTGTGTAATGTAAACAAATGCATTCATTCCAAATCCACGAGGAGATTAATACGCAGAGAAAATGTATTTTCTGAGGTAATTTTGATGAGATGATGTACAATTTATGGCCGAAATTGTTGATTTTCCCTGCCATACGTGGTTCTTACACAAACTGCAACGCTAAAGGTGCACAATTCCGATGAAGTACCAAATTCTTTTCACATGAACAATGTGACCCAAACCGGTATCAGCATGACAATGTCCCTGTGCACAAAGCAAACTCCATGATGGCTCCATGATGCTTGTGTTGGCGTGGAAGAATATATAGCGCATTTAGAGCTCTGACCTCACCCTAATAAACGCCTTTGGGATAAATGTGAACTCAAATGTGAAACACACTCCACAAT
The DNA here is from genome assembly GCA_030449085.1 of Kryptopterus vitreolus. Lineage (NCBI taxonomy): Eukaryota > Metazoa > Chordata > Actinopteri > Siluriformes > Siluridae > Kryptopterus > Kryptopterus vitreolus. The sequence goes on along the minus strand of JACRUU010000008.1, from coordinate 11,603,309 downwards.
CATGTGGAGCATCTTCCCGGAATACTGGAGGACATTGGAAGAGCAAATTGGAACAAAATGTGGAGAGCGATGGTCAAAAATCACATCGCATATGACCAAACTTTTTATATGACCAAATATTGTATATGTGGGCATTGCAGCTGTGGCTACAGTTAAAGGAGACTTGTTGAATAGTATTTATTGGGTTTCTTGCTTCAGTAATGCCATTCATTCTCGCTGTATGAGGCATATGTGTGTAATATAATGTTTCTCGATTATATTGATGGTTTCTTAATGATGGTATTAAGAGGTGGAATTATTCAGAATCAGAATCAGGTTTATTGGCCAAGGGTGTGTATACACACAAGGAATTTGATTTCAACTGTTGGTGACTATACATTTAACTTACAGACAGGACTACACAACAGACTATACAACACAACACAGACTACACAAAACAACATGGCAACACAGATTTATATCGTCAATATAAACTATACACGACCATGCAGCTTAAATACTATAACAATATATAGATTATATGACACATTCATACACTAGGGACAATTTTCCAAGCTGCCAATCAACCATGTTTTTGGACCGGGAGGAAACCGGAGAACCCGGAGAAAAAACCCTTGAGGCACGGGGAGAACATGCAAACTCCACACCCACATGGCCGAGACGGGAATCGAACCCGGACCCTGGCGGTGTGAGGCGAACGTGCTAACCACTAAGCGACCGATGGCAGATTATATATATATATATATATATATATATATATATATATATATATATATATATATATATATATATATATACTATATATATATATATATATATATCATATAACCGAAATGTTAAACAGTACCATTTTTTTCCCTAGGTTTTCAAATTCAAATTATATTTGTCACATACATACATACGTACATACATACATACATAAATACATACATAGTATAATATGCAGTGAAATGCTTTTTTTTTATGACTGTCCAACATGTAAACAGAAAGGGAGAAGAAAGGAAAGTAGTGCAGACATGTAAATAAAAAAATAAAATAGAATAAAAATAAAAGGAAAACAAGATATCTTTATTAAAAAAATATACATAAAAATAGTGTATAAAGTGTAAAGTGTCCAGTGTTTTATGTTAACCCTCACCTTTTAGTGTGCTTCGTTCTCTAACATACACATTTTCTTAGTCAGAAAACAACTAAGATGTCTAGTTCCAGTAAACATTTGGTCTGCAGAGTGCAAATCATTCCTGCTGTCAAAAACTATGACATAAGATTTCCACAGAAATGTTTCATATATTAAGCTGTGCCACAAAGCTGGAAGTATAGAAAAGAGTTTGTTCTTACTCATACCCTTATGAAACCAAAGAGTACCAAAAATAACATTACATTATTTCCCAGTAGCAATGAAGCAGCATTTATAAATCAGGCTAAAAAGTGCTAGAGCAAAAACTTCATGAGAATAATGTTATATTTATCAGCTGGGACAGGGGTGGCCAACTAGTAGGAGGCTAAGAGCCACATTTTTTCTGTGGTACTGCAAAGAGCCACATAATACACATGGGTAAACATGAACATCATCCCATTCCCATTGACGCATGTTATGTGAAAGCCCCTAAAGAGCTGCATGAGGCTCGCGAGCCGCGGGTTGGCCACCCCTGAGCTAGGAGGTTGTTTTTAATGTACTTAAGTTAACCTGCATGTACATGTAGTGCATTGAGCTTAATAGTTTCACTATTTATTTATTATTATTATTATTATTATTATTATTATTAATTTTTTTTTACACTTTACATGGTCACTGTCATCATCTCAGATGATCCTCCCCCAGGCTGCACTTTTCTGGGCTACAAGTCACAGGAGTTTGTCTCTCACCATTTCTCCATTTCTATACCATTTCAGAGTAAAATATTCTACTCAATTCAGTTCAGCTTTACAAAGAAAATGATATTATTTATGATATATATATATATATATATATATATATATATATATATATATGTTTAAATTTCCAAGGTGGTATGAAAAACAACGTTTTGAGACTAGCTCCAGAGTCTTCTTTTCGAAGCACCTCCTTTGAGCCAGATCTTCGGGTCAGGTCGGCAGAAGCCGAATCTGGTGAATAGAGTGGGTGTGGAAGTGAGATCGTGTGAATTGTTCATCATGCACAAACTGATGATCATCATGCACAAATTGCCAAATGGTTTCAGTATTTTTGGGGGTCGAGTTCATTCCTCATCTCTTATCGTTTTCCAGTGATGTTCTTCCGCTCTTGACAAACACGTGCTTGCTCAAACCTCTCATTGCAGCATCGCCGTGTGTCAAACGTAGCGCACGTCAAACCTCTCTGTGTCCCATTGAGTACATTGATGAATATACAGATGTGATAACGCACATGGATAGACTAGAACCTTTAATCTCAAACCATTTTGATACTCCCTCGTAGTTCCTACGTTCATAAATTATAAGTTTATCTAATGAACTCCCTGAGACGGCATGAGGAACAAACCTGGGGAGACTCAAAATGGAACCCATTTGTTCTTGCTAATATGGATCTAGTGCCAAAATATCCCAGACTGTAACGTTTGTACAGAATATTGATTTGCTTTTTAATTCATTCATCATTTTTCATTAGCAAGGCACAGTTTCGTTCACAAACCTGCCTTCCTATGATACAGTCAAATTGGAAATGTGCAGGAGGGGGTGTAGGTCAGCCGTTAAAGTGCTGGGCTACTGATCGGAAGGTCGGAGGTTTGAGCCCCGGTATTGCCAAGCTGCCACTCTTGGGTCCTTGAGCGAGACCCTCTTTGCTCCAGGAGGGGTTCCTAAACCAGCTGGGATATGCGAAAGATGAATTTCACTGTGTTGTAATGTATATATATATATATATATATATATATATATATATATATATATATATATATATATATATATATATATATATATATATATATATAAATGATTTTGGCTGACTGAAGGAGAAAACCCCTCAAAAGCAGAGGGAAAACTGGGGGGCTGAGTGAACCACTAAAGCCACCACAAGTGAACTGATGTGAGTACACGTTTGTGTAGAAATCCGAGAATGACTAGAAAATGATTCGAACGGATTCATTTACGAATCGAACCCCGAAGCGGCTGGAAGGAGGGGTGTGTCGGTTCAGTCTCGAGCTCAGCCAGATTGTCATCACGAGGGAGAGAGAGGATAGAGAGATAGAAATGGGGAGGGGGGGGGGGAAGGGGGGAGAGGAGGAGGAGGAGGAGGGGCGGAGATAGAGGGCGCGTGCGCATGTGCGTGAGAGAAAGAACGATAGAAAGACGTTATCACACGTTATGATTGCCGCTGATAACGTAGACGGATCCTGGCAGAGAGCGGAGCACCGACCGTGGCTCGTTATCGCCGAAAGCATGGCGGCTACTGCAGCTGGGAAAAGTTCACCTGAAACTCCTCCATAAGACCGCGGGGACAACCATGGTAAAACACCGCGTTACTACGCTGTGTGTGTGTGTGTGTGTGTGTGTGCGCGCGGGCGTGCTTGCGAATGTGTGTGTTTGTGTGTAAGTAAGTGTGTGTTTTAATTTGTTATCTCAAGGTGATTGAGCTCTTTGGTGTCTTTTAGACACAATTTAAGATGATTTTTTTTAATTGAATGAATTCTGTCGGAGATGGGAAACAAACAAACAAACAAACAAAACCCCAGCCACGGTTTAGTTTACAAAACTGTCGGGGTTCACGTGGAAGGCTTATAAACACATTGTAGAGACAGGCTCTAACAGGCTATAACAGGCTTCAGACAAGTGACAGTTAGCTGTTTGTGTTTGTTTGTTTGTGTGTGTGTGTGTGTGTGTGTGTGTGTGTGTGTGTGTGTGTGTGTGTGTGTGTGTGTGTGTGTGTGAGAGAGAGAGAGAGTGTATCGAGGGTAAGGTAAACCATCACCATATTGGTTCAACCTACGAAGTTATCTTTTAGGTTTGTGTTACGCTTTTTGTTTTTATTTTTGTTTTTTAATTCTGTGACAATTGTAGCTTTAGATACAACCATCCTGCAACATGTACTGCCGTGTAATAGGAGAATTGTGTTTGCACCGAGAGGATCAGCAATGCTCCAAAATCCCCCATGATATGTCTACTACCTTACCTTCATTTTATATTGATGAAATGATCATAAATAGCAAACCTTTGAACAGCACAATCCTTTGGAATGTCTTTCCATGATGTAACATTACATTTTCTTGTTTCCCCGGAAGTCAGAAACCCAAACATGTTCTAGCATGTTGATGTCTGTATGCACAGGATTAAAGTAGATGAACCCTAGCGTCCTGACCTCGACCCCAAACACCACAGTCCTGACCACGATCCTTGACCCTTGGCTTTATGGTGTATTTCAGGCTACTTTTCAATGCTCCAAAAAAAACGTTAGTCCTTCTGGTTTATGTTAAGGGAGAAGTTGAAGTCATTCCTCATAGATAGAAACGTATCTTTATATGTATATGCAGTGGTAGTTTAGTAATGGTGGGATTTGACCGTATAACCTTTCCTCCTGTAGAAATGATTCGATTCAACTCTATTGTCATTTTGCAAAGTACACGTACAGGTAACAATGGTGCACTGAATATAAATTAGGGCTCTCAAAGTTATCACGTTATTAGCGCATTCATGCAAATTCACTTTAAAGGCACTAATTTTATTAACATGCTTATTAACCCAGAGTGCATTTCTATTTGAGCAATTTTCTCCTTCCCTTTGTGTTATTGGATGAACAACACCCGGACAAGAAAGACTTCTGTGGACACGTTTCATTCTGAACAGTAAAATGAACAAATGAATATAGAAACTGGAACAGGATTCTTAAAGGAGCCACGTACCATATTTAACAATTAAAACAACCACTAAGTGATTAAATAATTAACCAGTAATGGATATTAAAAGAATAATTTCCCTAGTTAAATAATTCTAAAATAATTGTTTTATTAAAATACCAAATTTATATATTTATGACGTCATAATTAGAGTATTAATAACATACATATTCTTTTATGGTTCTTTGAGAGTATCATTTAATTTTTTCCGATTCTTATCAATTCCCAGTTTCAAATCCAAACGCTGAACCAACAGCTGATTTTAGTCGTGTTTTTCGTGACTCCTTGCTTGCCACATTTTTTTAGCGCTTCACGCGGTCCGTCTTGTAAACTGACATTTAAATTACCACATAAGGTCCAGGCAGATTGGATGCGCGGAAGGTCCTGACAGATTGCTAGGTGAGAAATTCCCCAATAAGAGAATTAAAAGTTTTAATTTGCTAACGAGTATCCGATTCCAGAATTGGAATCAATTTTCGATTTCCGACCGTAATTGAGAACAGAAAAATGTATATATATATATATAACCAGAACAGTGCAAATAAAGGCAACATGAGGTAGAGTGGTGTAATTTGTGCAACGTAATATGTAACATGTACCTCTGATCCATTCAGCCATACCGTGGTGTAAAGTTTCCTACGTAATTGAGGTGACTGAGCAGCACTTGATATAAATATTAATGCCGGTTATGACAAGGATCAGGACACACCGTACTGTACACTCAGATGCAAACTGTCAACTTAAAATAGTCATTGTTTAGTTTAGCATCAGCGCACTTGATCAGTTACTGTTGTATAAGCAACATTCCTTTATTAAGCAGGAAAGCTGGATGTTTTTCCACATTTTCCTGCTTTGCTTTCAGAGGAATGTGTTTTAAATTGTGTCAAGCCCAGGGATCATATGACTCTTATTGTTTATAATAATAATCACTTACTCACAGTCACAGAGACACTATCGTACTGGTAAGGCTGTAAATGCTTCTTATGTAGAAGCTTGATCTACATATTGCTCTTTAGACTCTAGTTTAATTATCGTCTCGTGTTATGTAGCATGTTATGTTGCAAATGACGTCTGTTTTCCTTTGTAAAATATTATTTGCAAATATGTTCGACAAGCCTGAGGCTATTGGTTGATTAAAATAGAAGTAAATTACCTAGGCAAGTTCTATGTCACGGTATAACTCAAAAGAGGCACTGTATTACGCAGCTTCATTACACAAGAAAATGATACAATCTCATGTGAAAACCTTTTCATCCAACTCATGATTACCGCAAAAGTCTTGAGACTTGATGATGTCATCAAAATGAAAACTACTGCACTGCCGCGTGTGCAATTTTTAAACAGTCAAATTGGTTATTATTTATTCAATCCCAGTTTTATTTGGAAAACATAAATGAAAGCAATTAAACTGGGAAATGTACATATAATATATACGATATATATATATATATATATATATATATATATATATATATATATATATATATATATATATATATATATATACCTATATAGTATGATTCCAAATTCCAAAGGATTCCAAAAAAGGGACACTATACAAATCGTGAATAAAAACTGAATGCAATGATGTGTAGGTGCCAACTTCTAATATTTTATTCAGAATAGAACATAACACACGAAACAAAAGTTTAAACTGAGAAAATGTACCATTTTAAGGGAAAAATATGTTGATTCAGAATTTCATGGTGTCAACAAATCCCAAAAAAGTTGGGACAAGGACATTTTCACCACTGTGTGGCATCTCCCCTTCTTTTTACAACACTCAACAGACGTCTGGGGACAGAGGAGACCAGTTTCTCCAGTTTTAGAAATAGGAATGCTCTCCCATTCTTGTCTAATACAGGCCTCTAACTGTTCAATCGTCTTGGCTTGCCTTCTTTGTCGCACCTTCCTCTTTATGATGCGCCAAATGTTCTCTATAGGTGAAAGATCTGGACTGCAGACTGGCCATTTCAGTACCCGGATCCGGATCCTTCTCCTACGCAGCCATGATGCTGTGATTGATGCAGAATGTGGTCTGGCATTATCTTGTTGGAAAATGCAGGGTCTTCCCTGAAAAAGATGACGTCTGGATGGGAGCATATGTTGTTCTAGAACCTGAATATATTTTTCTGCATTGATGGTGCCTTTCCAGACATGCAAGCTGCCCATGCCACACGCACTCATGCAACCCCATACCATCAGAGATGCAGGCTTCTGAACCGAGCGTTGATAACAACTTGGGTTGTCCTTGTCCTCTTTGGTCCGGATGACATGGCGTCCCAGATTTCCAAAAAGAACTTCGAATCGTGACTCGTCTGACCACAGAACAGTCTTCCATTTCGCCACACTCCATTTTAAATGATCCCTGGCCCAGTGTAAACGCCTGAGCTTGTGGATCTTGCTTAGAAATGGCTTCTTCTTTGCACTGTAGAGTTTCAGCTGGCAACGGCGGATGGCACGGTGGATTGTGTTCACTGACAATGGTTTCTGGAAGTATTCCTGAGCCCATTCTGTGATTTCCTTTACAGTAGCATTCCTGTTTGTGGTGCAGTGTCGTTTAAGGGCCCGGAGATCACGGGCATCCAGTATGGTTTTACGGCCTTGACCCTTTCTCACAGAGATTGTTCCAGATTCTCTGAATCTTTGGATGATGTTATGCACAGTTGATGATGATAGATGCAAAGTCTTTGCAATTTTTCGCTGGGTAACACCTTTCTGATATTGCTCCACTATCTTTCTGCGCAACATTGTGGGAATTGGTGATCCTCTACCCATCTTGGCTTCTGAGAGACACTGCCACTCTGAGAAGCTCTTTTTATACCCAATCATGTTGCCAATTGACCTAATTTGTGTTAATTGGTCTTCCAGCTCCTCGTTATGCTTAAATTTACTTTTTCCAGCCTCTTACTGCTACTTGTCCCAACTTTTTTGGGATTTGTTGACACCATGAAATTCTGAATCAACATATTTTTCCCTTAAAATGGTACATTTTCTCAGTTTAAACTTTTGTTTCGTGTGTTATGTTCTATTCTGAATAAAATATTAGAAGTTGGCACCTACACATCATTGCATTCAGTTTTTATTCACGATTTTTATAGTGTCCCAACTTTTTTGGTAATCCGGTTTGTGTGTATATATATATATATATATATATATATATATATATATATATATATATATATATATATATATATATATATATATATATATATATATATATACACACATATAATGTGTAATACACAATACTAACTATAAATGTACATGTATATGCTGAACTGCTGAACTCCTCCCTCAATTAAGCATGAATTACAAACTTGTTGCACAAAACCTGGAGTTTTTATGTTCTTATCTCGTGTTTTATGTAATCATGAAAACTGAGAGGAATTACTTTGATGGAACCAATCTCCTGATGTTCACGGCCAGAAAAAAGAAATCCGGTGCAAAAAAACAGACTCGTGCTGTGATGGTTATATATAATGACTATATATATAGGACTATATATATATATATATATATATACACGTATACATATATATATTTATATATATATATATATATATATATATATATATATACACATACACACACACACACATGTATACATATACATTATGTATATATATATATATATATATATATATATATATATATATATAGATATATATATATATATATATATATATAGAGAGAGATACATATAGAGGAGAGAGAGATAAGAGAGAGAGACACACACACCACAGATATATATATATATTATATATACACAGATAATATATATAACAAATTCCCAGCACCGGTCGAGCTGTTTATCGTGGCTCTGAATTGACCGTGATGAAACTATCCAGAGATGTATCTGAATGAGTAAGTAAGTGTATTACGCAAGTGTTTCATTAAGCTGGGCAGTAATGAAGTGAAAGCACAGAGCCCATTCTATTAGACACTTTGTAATTGAATTGCTTTACCATCACAGCTTGACCTTACACTAATGACGTTCTAGAGAACATCCGACTTGTTAACACCAAGCATTATTGATTTTCTGGTCCAAACAAATTACCCATAACATATTGCATTGATGTATATCATTCTTAAAAGGACATTGTGTTCTAGAGGTGGACTGATTAATTGGTTTTGCCGAACACTTCACAACGGTTAGTTGATTGTTGGGACTATTGGCTGTCGACAAAAATCCATAGTGGTAGTTTTTATTAATGAATACATTCATGGTTGTTTCATTCAGCACATTTCCATGAAGCAAATTTTTTTTTGCAATAAATTTCAGTACTGTTTTACATGGAGCATTCTTTTTGTGTTTCTGTATTCAATATCCATTTTGAAACTTTTGGTTGATTAATTGCTTATCAGCAAGCTCGATCCAGAATGCCTATTGGTATCGGTCTAATCCAATATTGGTTCAATAAAACAAGCAGAGCAGTAAAAGGGTTATATATTATGTTCAATAATGGCAGTGACACACACACAAACACACACACACATCTCCTATAACTTCCTTTAGTTGTCACAAACTTTAGACAAATTATACAGCAGGGCTTTGACTTGTTGAACATCTGAAGATGCAAACCCGAACTGTTTCCATACGACTGATGAAACCGCGCCATTCTTGGAAACGAGCTATTCGGATTCGTCAGATCCGTGCCGCCATGTTGAATTGCATATTGCGCCAGTGTAATGCTGGACAGGAGGCGAAGAGCTATGGATGCTCGCTATGCCAAACCAAAGTGAAATTGTAAAATTGTTTTTTTTCATAGTCAACATAAACCATAAACTCGAATTAATCAATAATAACGATTAATTGCCCAAATCTAGTTGAAGAAGAAGAACTCAAGTGACGTGTCAAATCTCCTGACCTCAACCCAATCTAAATCCCAGACCAACCGACAGGACCTGGTCTCACTAATGCCGTTGTATCTGACTGAACACACATGCCCCACTATTATGATGATATATATATAATATATATATATATATATATATATATATATAGATATATATATATATATATATATATATATATATATATATATATATATATCTATATATATCTATATATATCTCATAATGCTTATGGTTTTGGAATAATGTTCAAGAACATACTGGAGTGTGATGTTCAGATGTCCTCAGGATTTAAAATGTGCTGGGGGATCGGGAGCAAAGCGAAAGAGATGGAAGTGGTGGAAAATGCTGTAGTTTCATCAAGCAATAATACTCAAGCGAAATGTTTGCGCTCAGCAATTTGAATAAATATTTGAAAGGCACCTGAGATTTCTGATTATTCTGAAGCAGCGGTATAAATCCCACCATGTTTGCTGACTTTGCGCTTCTCAGGCGAATATGAATTATACGCAGTCTTACCTAGTCACTTTGTAATCATGGTGTACAGTAACTCGTATACTAATTGAACCACAAACAGCAAATGAGGTCTGGTTCAATGGTATCACAAAATGTTTCTGTACCGTTTATTTAACAAAGACAGGAAGCACATGTTCGAGCACAGAATCAGATGCCGTCCACCAGTGAGCTAACGAGTGGAGAGGTATAACATAATAGACCAAAAAAAAGTGTTAAGATCCGGTATCAGTAAGAACGTTCTGGACATTCTGAAGTAGGAATTCGACATAATGTGATAAGAAAATATGTACATGTTTTATTTGTGACAAATTTTTACTTCTCAAAGTGCAGGAATAGTGTTAATGAGGTGGAAAGTATTACAGTTGCCCAATTGGAATTATGTTTCTTCTCTCTTCCTTTCTGAATTGTTTTCATTTATATCCTTTTACACCCCCCCGGCAGTACCTGTCTGTCCTCTCCTACACTGAGGAAAATTTGTGAGTGTCGGAAGAGGAGCTGCCTTTTGACAGCTCTTTTATATGTTCCCGCTTGTCCATGAAATTCACTTGAATTTATTACCTCATCATCAGTATTGCTAATAAATCTCTTCTTAGGACTCCTTGCACTAGCGGGCGAAAGCAGGAGAAGGACGACATTGTAGTAGAACCGGTCGAGTTGGATTGCCGGAAATTCGACTTCCGCTCGGCTTACAAAAGGATTCCGGGTGAAATCTTTGGGTAGATTTCTGTGAGGGAATTTGTATGGGTTTTTTTGGAGATTGTTGACATAGAGAGTGTGAAAGAATGCAGTAATAATGAATCCGAGGTAGAAATACATTTGTATAATATTGATTCTAACTACTGTACAAAAAAAGAATTCATTTTCATAATTAATTATAATTAATCTGGGTCACATCAGGACATTTTTTGTGTGTGTTTGACTTGAAGGCAGCACTGGATATTCCACATTTTCACCGACGCTCATGTTTAACCTCACCTGTGTGTGTGTGTGTGTGTGTGTGTGTGTGTGTGTGTGTGTATATATAAAGAGTTTTCAGTGCCATATTTATTGCCCAAGGACGTCTACTTCTGAGAAAAAGGAAAAAATCCAATTTTTTCAAGTCCAATTGTTGGATGATTCACTGAGTACACCTTGGGGCGCTTCACCCTAAGCCTTGAAACGTAAAATGTTATTTTTGTTGTTGCACAAATCACTTTCAGGGAAATGAATTTGGGTACAGGGAGCAAATCTAGGCAACGCACAGGTTTGGCCTGAGCAGAGCAGAAAAATGAAAAACATTTTACTGTATGTCATTATGGACTGCATCATTAGTCTCATATTGTACTCAAAGCTCTCATTTTATTTCTAGTGAATATTATTTCTAAATATTAATCCGCCTTGTTCTTTTTCATTGTGTGATTCTGTCATCAGATCTCACTGTTAATCCTCGGGTTTATTGATAGCACAATGCTGTGATGCTGTGACACACACATAAGCGCACACACACACACAAAGAAATCAAAACACAGCAGGATTACTGCAAGGAATAGAGTTTGCTCAAAGAACAATAAGGTCATACAATAATAGGTCAGTAATTTTACTTTTGAAATTACGAAAGGTGATCTTTGTAAGTGATCTGAGGGTGTTTTAGGATCTACTGCAACTTGTTTTTAGGAGAATAGAATCACCCATGGATTTGGTCTGTTGTGCGACTATAACTAGAAGTTAAATATTTTCCTACTGTAAAAAATAATAAGGGTTTGTATACATTTTATGCGGATACAATTTGCCCCTAATTACAATACTTATTTTAGGAATAAAATGTGATTTGTAGCCATTAGTAGTTACAATTAACAAAATTAAAAATAAATTGTAGCATTTAGGTGGAGGTGGTATCTCAGTGGTTAAGGCATTGGACTCTGGACCTGAAGATTGCAGGTTCACATCCCACCATCATCAAGCTGCCACTAGTGGGCCCTTGAGTAAGTCTTAACTCTCAAGTCAGTGCATTTCTAGTGCCTGGGTAAAAAGGGTTGCGTTAGGAAGGGCATCCAGCACAATTACATGTGCCAAACCAAGTATCATCCGCTGTAGCAACCGCTGACAGGATTGTAACCTTTGATCGTTAATTAGGATTTATTGAGTGACTTTTATGCGAAATGCAGTTTAGCACACTAATGATATAGCGGTTCATATCCTGCCCTTTTTATTCTCTTTAAATTAATAACAATAAAATAAGCAGCTTGTAATTTTACAAAGAAAGTGGAAAATACAAGGGAGGGGTTAGCTAAGTGTTAGGGAGGGGTTAGCTCAGTGGAAGGGAGGGGTTAACTCCGTGGAAGGGAGGGGTTAACTCCATGGAAGGGAGGTGTTAATTCAGTTGTAGGGAGGGGTTAGCTCCGTGGTAGGGAGGGGTTAACTCAGTGGTAGGGATTGCCCTGGTATCATCAAGCTGCCAATCTTGAGTCCCCTGTGCTCCAGGGGTGCCGTAAAAATGGCTGACTGACCCAATGACTGACCCCACTCTGACCCAATCTTCCAAGCCAGCTGGGATATGCAAAGAAAAAAAAATTTCCCTCACAAGATCAATAAAGTATAGTAAAATATAAATAAATAAATAAAAAATACAAAGCCCTGACTCTATAAAAAAATACAAAGCCCCAAGTCTTGACTCTATAAATCATAGACCCTGGAGACTACTTGCTTAAATGTTAAATAAACATCTCCATAAACAATATTCTTGGCAACAGGATTTGAAAAAACCCATTCATGTGTTTGTTACGAAGGGCCATGTACATCAATACATTATAACATTATGAAATGTGAGTAAATAACACTGATTATCTCTTCATCATGTGGCACCTGTTGGTGGGTGTGAGATGTAAAATGGTAGGCAGGAAGTGAACATTTTGACCTCAAAGTCGATGGAATAAGCGTTGAGATTTGCGACTTCCCAAGCAGCGAATCAATTCACGCTAAAAGAAAACACCGTGCAGTGCGGTTAACATTTCTAAAGTAATTTGTAATATATATTTTTTTACAATACTTGTATTTATTAGTAGTGCTACGGGCATTAAAAAAATCCCGGATCACATTACGGGTTTTGAATCACGGACCGGATAATTTTTTCAGATCAGCAAAAAAAGGGGGAGAGGATTAATTTGCTTAACTTTAAAAAAAAGTAAAAAAAACAGTAAGGAAATGTGCCAATACAAAAGTTATGAATAATGCGCAAAGCATTTTTTATTTTTCTGCTCCTCCACTCGCCGCTGTATTTGACTGATTAACATGTTTACTTGAACACACGACTACTCTGGGTAGTTATGAAATTATTTAAAAAGCAATATTGCTAGGGAAAAAAAGGTCTTTCATTCTGCTATCATTCATATATAAAAATAAGAATAGATTATATATATAT
>JACRUU010000008.1:11454692-11587192 GCA_030449085.1 Kryptopterus vitreolus | reverse complement strand
TCAATTTGACATATCGTCCAGCTCTATGTGTATTACCTTAAGTATTACCACACAAGAGAGAAAAAAAATCATATTTTTAGCATCTAAAAAGAAATGCAAATTTATTAAGCTATATACTCAATATCATAAAACAATATAAAAATATAAAAAAAGGACATTGTGAGGAAGAAAAGGGATCTGCATTCCGCCAGTCTTAACTTTTTAACACCAATGATGGTGATCGGAAGGTTGTGACTTCAAATCTCACAACCACTCAGCTGCCACTGTCGGGCCATTGAGCAAGCACCTTAACCCTCAACTGCTCAGTTGTATGAATGGGATAGATGTCAGTTAATCTAAATAAAAGTTTGATTAAAGTACAATAAACAAACAACACACTTTCTTGGAATAATCCAGGGCTTTTTTTTGTCCACTTCGTCCCTAGAATGGGAGAAATGTCTGTGTTGCAGCCGGCAAATGACCACTAACACTACATTACGGTCTGCTACAGGTGTGTGTGTGTGTGTGTGTGTGTGTGTGTGTGTGTGTGTGTGTGGTTGAATGAGGTAGTGGGCAGTACTACAAGTAAACATTTAAAATGCTCCTGTTATCTCGGATATTATTGCAACCTGTTACATTATTCATCAGCGCTTTTAAGGATTAAGAGCGTCTGCGTAAATGTTTTTATTTATTTGACTTTGACTCTCTAAGATGTTCACTTCATTCATTCATGAAAGTATACATTTATTTTGTACCTACTATCAGTACAAGCAGGTTAAGAACAAAGGGTTTTTATTGCCTTGAGTGTGATTTAATGCACTTCAGCTTTGCATAATGCAAACTGCATTCGTAAATCAGCACATGATTGTCTCTAACAAACTTTAACCTTTGAACCATTACTCAGCCATTGTTTAAGTGACACCATCTGCATATAAACACTTTCTTTGTAACCAAGAGGTCAAGTGGAACTCTGAGGATTTTCACAGCACAAAGTATTCAGTCCATTTATGAAATCTTTTTTGCAGTAGTTTGGAGATGGGTTTTTTGCAATAAGTGAAAATATGCACCAATATGGCCTTGTAAAAGGTAGAAACCCAGCTTTATTCATCATTCTGAGAAGTGAAGTGAAGTATTGGTAGGAAGGAGTTATATTCAACGAGTGTATGAATGCATGTTATATTTGTATATAGTATGTGGACTTTTCTGTCAGATGTTGTTACCACACATCTGGTGACACAGATCTTGTATCTGATGTCTTTGGATTTGCTATCATTTTTCATTAACTTGAAAATGGAAACGAGGGGCATGGTGGTTTAGTGGTTAGCACGTTCGTTTAGCACGTGAGATGGAAAACGCCTGATCTGAGGGAGACGGACAAAGCAGTATAAATGAATGAATGAATGAACTTGGAAATCCAAACCTGTCCCAGCATGGCAATACATGAGTTATATGATTTATATTTGATTTACACGATAAATATGGTAAATAGGATTTATATGGTTTGAAGAGGTTAGATGTTAAGTCACTTGCTATAGACCCTCCTGAGCACCTCTGGGATGAAGACTGCACTCCAGTCAATATAGTGTACCCGCGCTTTCCTAAAGGTTGTGAAGGTTAGTGCAATCAGGGAGGACATCTGCCCAGAGGCTGCTGTTGATGAGACAGATGTGCACTCGAGCCAGCTGTTACAATATTAAACATACGGCAGCACAAGGAGAGTTTGAAGTTTTCATGTAAACGTGGGGGATTTAGTGGACATCTCCTCTCACTAGGGAACATCTACTCTCACTAGGCAAGGTAAAGCTTTTATCTTCAGACCTACTTGGGGACTGCACCTCTGTAGGTTTCCTACTCGCACTAGTGTTGGATAAAAGGTTTATCATTAGCCTGTAATTGTTAGAACCCTTCTGCTGTTTACGTTTTGTAATATCCCATTAAATTTGATCAAAAAAATTTCCGCCCACTGAAGACATTTACTAGTTGAACATCCTGTATAATTATATGCAGCGTAGCTCGGAGGCAGGAGATGATTCAGTAGAGGCTTAACAAAAAGTCTTGGGAAGGTTAAAATGTCACTGTTCAGCTTAACTTGTAACATTTCCCATTTCTGAGTTAATACGCTTCCATGGCAATTCTACTTCTGTATAAAGAGGCGAGGACGAGGCACTCCTGTACCTGAAACATAATGATGCACATTTTTAATTTGTCCTTTTTGTATTTCTTTATCTTTCTTTCTTTCTTTATATATTTGTGTAATTCCTTCTGTATTTCTTTCGTTCTTGCTTGCTTTCTTTCTATATTTCTTTCTTTCTGTCTTTCTTTTGGTGGGAGGGGGTGTAGCTCAGTGGTCTAAGGCTCTGGGCTGCTGATTAGAAGATCAGGGTTCAAGCCCTGGTATCGTCAAGCTTCTGCCATTAACCCTCTGTGCTTCAGGGGTGCCATATCATGGCTGACCCTGTGCTCTGACCCCAGCTACCAAACAACAAACTGGGATATGCGAAGAAAAGAATTTCACTGTACTGACAAAGGTGACAAATGCTATTCTATTCTTTCTTTCTTTATATCTGTGTTTCTGTATTTTTTTATTTAAATTTTTGATTATTTTTGTCTGTTGGTTTGTCTGTCTTTCTTTCAGTATACCAAAAACAGAAATCCCTTTAGCTGCATTTGTGCACGTAGACCTGTTTATGAATTCTTTTTTATTTTTGTGTGTTTTTGTGGCGTATATAATTACATCATCATATGAATTATTGAAACCACACAGATCAGAAATCTGATCCAGCATTCAAACACTGCTTGTTGTCCCAGGATTATGTGTGAGTTCAGAAGGTTCGCACATTTAAAAGAGACGTCCTTTGTGACTTAGTTCGGGTGCATTTTTGATTGATTGTAATTGTATTTTTCCATGTGTTTAGCACTAATCCTGATCTTCCAGCTGTACTTTGGTTTCTTTCCACCCCAAACACACACACACACACACACACACACAACATATTTGTTTTCTAATGGAGCATTAGCCATTTACTGTGGATTTGCACACATCGAGCTGTAATGTGGAAACTCTTTGTCTTTGACCTTTTTAAGTCCTCGTCTCATGTTGCTGTACGAGGCCACATAAACAAGTCAAATGGTCGCAGGAACAGCTGTCTATATTCTGCAACACGGAGCCGCCTCACTATATAACCACTGTGGTTATTTCTCCCCTCCCTCGTGTGTTTAATTTAGTGACTCGCATTATGTGGGAATGAAATGCGCTCTGATTGGCTCAGCAGGAAGTCACCATAGGGATTTAATTTTAAGTTTATTTTAATCATTATGCTTGGGGGAAACAAAATAGTTGCATAAATGTTCTTGTTGCTAATGAGCATTAGCATTAATTGTCTGGTGAATCTGGTACAATATGTTTTCTCATTATGGCAATTATTCAAGCAGCTCAGTCCACCGCTGTTCTTTTCGCCTCTCTGTTCTCACACTGCTAGGAAACTAGTCTTGACTTTAGCGACTTGCTCTTCGTTTCTTCCACAAAACAGACATTTAAATTATACGTCTTTAAGACAAACATGTCTGTGTTTGAAGACAAATCGAGAGCTTCTACCATTCCAACACTGTAATCATATACGAGAAATAGTTTTCCGACACTTTCTTTCTTAGTAAAAGGCTGTGTCCCTGTTCTATATCTTGTTGTTTGGGGGGGTTGCCATGGCAACTGTTACATTTGAGTTATTAGTGAAGATACAAAGGTCTTTTTGCAGCTCCAGCTTTTGAAATGCGAGATCATGAGAGAAGTGAGCTGTGCGCCGAGAACCATTAGAATGGATAATCCTTTCCAGGTTGGAGATTGAGAATGGTGGGTGTGTGTGTGTGTGTGTGTGTGCGCGGTAGGTGATAGAAGTGTTTATAAATGTATTATGACATTAATGAAACACAGACCCTGACTCTATCCAATCAGGTTAAGACAGAAATGTTTCCTCTGGTATATCATTGCCCATTTATTTAAGACCTCAAGCTTAATTTGACGTCACTTAAACACACACAGACACACACACACACACCAGATCTCTGAAACCAGACTAGACAGAAGCGGTCTGGACTCTGTATAAAGCCTCATCTTTTATCTATTTGATTATAATGTATGTAAATGAAATCAGTAATGAAGCTCAAATCGCTGTGACTCTTCAAGCGCAGAATCGATGTTTTGACAGCGGATTGGTTTTACAGAGAGACAGGATGTGCTCTGGCACTCGTCGCTAATTTATACAGTAATGTCATACACACTCCTGTTCAGCTCAGACCACAGGCCAAATCTTGAACCTGCTGAACATGGTTATTTCTCAACACATAGACATACAGAGAGGATTTCTGGCTTGTGTAACACTTCTGAGTTGCAAATATGTTGAAAACCCTGTTTATAGAATGCCACAGACAGCATATCTGTAGTGGCAGTATCTCCGAGTGCCATTTTTTGAATGCTTTCTTTGAAATAAGACCTAATTTGGGTTTCTGACTACTTTTTTGGTTGATGATTTTCTAGACGTAAAGACAGACCTTGTCAATAAGCATTGCCAAAAACCACCTACATTTCCAGACGCAGGAATTATGACTGACATGGCAGATGACTAACCGGAACCCTTTCCCCTTTGCTTAGCGGTAAACAGTAGGGACGGCGATCTATTCACTGCTTCACACTGCTTCTTCTAATGTTCAAGGTGGAAACAGTTGTTTGTTTGCGAACATAGGTCATTTCACACTGCTACCTGCTATCAGAGGTTCTGTGGGAGGAGAATCGGAGGTTAGGACTGATTTTATTTTTGTTTGTCTGTCCCGGTTGTGTGCAGTCAGAGCGAGGGGCCGAGGGGACCGGTCTCCAGGGCATAATGCAGAGCGGGAGCTCCGAGTTGTGTCTGGAGCTGGAGAGTGACGCAGCTGCCCGGGATGGCACGCGCCCTCGGGTTGGCCTGGACAGTCTGCAGCAGAAGATGCTGAAGGTGACTGAGCAGCTGCGTATTGAGCAGGCCCTGAGGGACGAGAACGTGGCAGAGTACCTGAAGCTCATCGACACTGCTGACAAGCAGCAGAGCAGCCGCATCAAGCACGTGTTCGAAAAGAAGAACCAGAAGTCTGCGCAGAACATTGCGCAGCTGCAACGCAAGCTCGAGCAGTACCACCGCAAGATCAAGGAGTGTGACGGAGTGGCCGCCGCTAATGGCACCAAACAAGCCCAGACACCGGGCAAAGAGCTTAAAGAAGCTAAAGAAGCATCCCGGGACAGCCTGAAAGACTGCGCCAAGGAGGCAGGGGTCAAAGCGTGCGGCCGGAACCAACATTTGGACAAGGTGAAGACGGTGGGTCCAGGTGTCTCTCTTTCACCTCCGTTTTTCTTCAACAAGTCCAAAGGCTTCGCCAGCCTCATCCGGAACAAGTTTGGCAGCGCAGACAACATTGCACACTTGAAGAGCACCATGGAGGCGGGGGGTGGACTGCGAGCCGAGGGAGCAGGCCGAGCTCTGAGTGGCAGCGCCACGCTGACGAGCAAGCCGAAGTACCCCAGCGACGACGAGTGCTCCACGGGCACATCGGCGTCCGCGGAGAGCAGTGGTCATGGCGCCCAGGCCGAGGTAGGGCCGGTGGAGAGCGCGAGCAGACTGACCGACGCCCTGGATGAGGTGAAGGAGCTCCGAGAGGCACAAGGTCACCTCACCGAGGACATCGAAAACCTGAGGAGCCAGGCCAAACGTAATTACGGCTTCATCTCGCAGATGCTGCAGGAGGAGCGATACAGGTACACACGTCATTAACGTTAAATAACGTTTGGTATCTGTGCCTACATGTAGCGGAAATTACAATGTACAATCTGCATCATATTTACATTTACAGCATTTGGTAGATGCATTATCCAGAGTGACTTGTAATTGAGCATTTGAGGGCTAAAAGCCTTGCTCAAGGGCCACAAGAGTACGCTTAGTGGTGCTGGGATTTGAACCTCCTGGTCTAGAGGCCAGTGCATTAACCACTGAGCTACTACCTCCCTACCACCTGCCATATTTTTTCCATTAAATATTAAAAGGCTAAATTGAGAATGTAGGATAAGAATTTGAAGCCCGGCACACACCAGGCTGATTGTCGAATGTTTTTTTTTTTTAACATCGGACGTCTTTAGTTTTTCTGCCGTGTTCCCCACCGTCTGCTATTTTACTGCGTGTCTAATCCTCGGAAGAATTTAATGAACCATACGATTTGTATTATTTAGCTGTCCCCATATTTGCATTCTTCCCGGTAAAAATTTCAGTCTTTTTCCCATTTCATAATTCTTGTCTTATGTGCTAGGTGTGAGCGTCTGGAGGATCAGCTGAACGACCTGACGGAGCTGCATCAGAACGAGACCACCAACCTGAAGCAGGAGCTGGCCAGCATTGAGGAGAAAGTAGCCTATCAGGCTTACGAGCGAGCCCGTGACATGCAGGTACAACCACAACACACAAATACTGCATGTTCGCTCCAACATCAGTAACATAAATGCATTTATTCTGTTTTTTCCCCATCCAAGATGATCATCCAGGCTGAACTCGCACTTACTTCACTTTTATCATGCACACACACACACAGCTGCTATACAACTGGTATTCATCACATAACTAGCTTGTGTATGTTAGGATTAATGGTGGCATCCACTTCAGCCACTACAAGTGTGCGTGTGTGTGTGTGTCAGGTTTCCAAGCTTTAAGGTTAGCGATTTCATTCCCAGACTCATGAACTTCATCTATCAGTGATGCCTCTAGCGTATGTTTAACTCGAGAGGGAGTTAGAGAGAGACAGAGAGAGAGAAATAAGGAAAACGTTAAAAAGAGCTCCATTTCTCTTAAAAACGTTGCCGCTGACTTTGGCTTAGGGTTAAGGGCCTTTCTCAAGGGCCCACCGGGGGTGGCTACTGATTAGAAGTTCGGAGGTTTGCACCCTGGTATCGTCAAGCTGCCACAGTTTGGTCCATGAGCCCTGTTTTCCAGGGGGCACCATATCATATCTGACCCCACATTCTGACTCCGGCTTCCTGACAAAAAATAAAGAATTTCACTGTGCTGAAATGTATATGTGACAAATTGTTAACATGTCTTATCAGTCTAATGGATTGAGTTACACCCCCTCCCCCAAGTTAAGAATTTGATGTAATAGATGGAGATACCCTTTATTCATTCCCCAGTGGGGAAACTTCAAAAGTGATGCACACTGTTAGAAAAAAATGGTTTTATAAAGGTAATAAAAATAACTGGCCAGAAGACAGAATAAGGAGTCCATGATTCTTCAGGTACCAGCACAATTACACACTCAGCAAAATATCATCTAATTATCATTGTTGTTAAAAAACAAAATTAAATTAAAAAGTCAACATCGCACACCCCTACTTACTGTTTTCCCCCCTCGCTGCGCATCCCATCGCGTCTCGCTCTCTTGTCTGTGCAGGAAGCGTTGGAGGCGTGCCAGACCCGCCTCAGCAAGCTGGAGTTGCAGCAGCAGCAGCAACAGCTGGTGCAGCTGGAGAGTGCAGACGCCAAAGTGCTCCTGGGAAAGTGCATCAACATCATGCTGGCCATCGCCACGGTGATCCTGGTGTGCGTCTCCACAGCGGCCAAATTCACAGCCCCGCTACTACGCAGTCGCCTGCACGTGTTCGCCACTTTGGCATGCGTGTGTTTACTGGCACTAGGCTGGAGCCACTGGGAGCACGTTCAGTTTGTAGTAGAGCAAATCCTTCTGACCAGATAAAGAGCACTTGCGAGGGTGTGTTTTCACACTTGTGACACTTGAAGACAGGTCAGGAGGAATTTTAAGTCTTAGTTTTGTGTGTGTGTGTGTGTAGAGGGTGTTTCTCATTAACTGTACTGTATTGTTCGCTCTGGTTCATGGGACCCGTCTTATCACGTACAAAATTCCCGGGAATTCATAGAAGGGACCCAAAGTTTGAGTTAATATGAGGTTAACAGGCTTCAGTATAACGCAGACATACGATGAAATTTTTTCCGTTCCACCTGAACCCTACCTTAGGGGTTTGATGTGCTCCAAACGCAAGCACACGAGCGAGGAAACGCAAATGTAGCATGTGTGTATCTACTGTAGTCCGGGGAGGGATGTTTGGGGATTGACGAGAGGACTTGTTTAACAGGAATTGTTTCATACTTTAAACTTTGGGATCTTGCACATATGAAGTTTTAAACCTGGGGAGACATATGAATGGACATGTCTATACGAATGGAAATGGTTCCGAATCAAACATGCATGACTGGTGGAATCTTTTAAACTCTTTATCAGTGGTCATAGTTAGTGTTCTCACTCATTTCACTTCACTTCACTTCACTGTGGGGGTGGGAATACATTCACCAGCAGCATTTCCTCTCGTTCTGGACCAGTTACACCCCCCCCCCCCCCCCCCCCCCCCCCTTTCCCACCCCCCCCCCCCCCACCCCAAAAGAGCTGGAACAAACCAAAGCTCAGCACACACCAGCTGTTTGAAATGCAGTCTAAGTGATCTTCAACTGTGCACAGAAAGCAAAAATGTATTTTATTAAGGATTGTGTGTGTGTGTGTGTGTTTGTGTGGAATTAAGCAGTGGAAAGCTGAGATGTATAGCAGAATGAAATGTAGGACTTTTTAAATGAAGGTTTCAATGACTATTTTTTTATACCTCTGTTATTCGGCTCCAGTTTGGACGAGTCTGTGAATACAGCAGTCGCGTTTGCTATGATGTTGTGTTTGTGTCTTCATCATCTTCTGTTATCTTATGTTAAAAGGACAGATAGTTTCAAAGCTCCAAGACAACATTCTCTTTCCCCTGATGAATGGTGCTGATTACAGTCGAGCTGTTCCCGCAGTCCTCAGTTATACGGTCAGCTTTCTGTATTCGGGTTGAAACTAAAATAAGTGATTATTCAGTAACAAAAAAAGTGATATTTTGTCCTGAAATACGTGTGCATTCCTTAGTTTTGTTTACACAAATACCCCCCTCCTCCTCCCATCATATCACACGAGCTGGCTATGTAACTGCTAGTAACACGATGCACTACTTTCTAATAAATACTACTGTCATATAGCCATCTTTCCCTGAAAAACACAACGTGAGACATTTTTCATCGTCTGTGTCCTAATTTGGAATAATAGGGAACTCTTGGAAGTTATGTTTAGTGAATTGTTTAGCCGAGTGGACCATAAGGAAGTAAATGTTATTCATTACTGTACTGAAGTAGCTTTTCTTTTATCTGTACTTACATTTTACCATTTGGGGCGACGCGTTTTAACTTTTTTTTAACTTTAACTACAATTCATTCTTTTATTCACTCAGCTACAGTTTCCGGACGTTTTGTTCTTTTACTTATCTATTTCTTTCTCTCTCTTTCTCCATATCCATCTCTCGCCATATATATATATATAAGGTTTTGGGCTCACGAGAATTTATAGATATCAATTAGTCATTAATATCATTTTATAAATAATAATCAGTGGACCAAGAGTAACAGTCTTCAAGTAAACCGAGCCGATTTAAGCAAAAGAAACAAAAACAAACTGATTATAGCCATAAATTTCAGGGAGAATACTTGTGTATTCAAGTGAGCATTTAAAGGGAGCACTTTTAAAGGGAGTTTCACTCACCTTTTACTCAACTGCATGTTATGTATACTTGTGTTGGTTTCACTTGGTCCACTGTAAACGCATCAGTAAATCTCTAAATGCTGTGGTTTATCACTCTAGGTACTAGACCTTTATTCACCAGTCATGACCGCTGCCCAACTTCAGCCTACAAAAGACGTTATTGCACTTCAATGCATTCGAGAAATGTGTGAAGCATTCTACTGCCCTCGTGTGCTCAATACCAAAACATTCACCCAGATACCAGGAGCTTGCGGGTTTGTGTGCAAGATCACTGAGAGGAAGTCATTATTTCGAGGCCTGGAGGAGGAAGTAGGGGTTTGTTATAGCGTCCAGCTACTTTTTGGATATAAAAGGAGCCCATTGCCACGGACACGTATTGGAAAAACCCCACTCTAAATAATTAATATTAAAAATAAATAATAAAAAAAAACAATGCAATTGACCATTATTGCTTTAAATATGCTGGGATTACTATAGTAATATCTAAAGTTGAAAAGAAACTAGTTTATACTTTTATTTACTGCATCGTTTCACCTTTATTGATTTTTTTATAGATATTTAACAAAATTACCTACATGTATCCAGTGACACACAAAAAGCTTATCATTTCAGGGTACTAAAGATATATAATAATAATAATAATAATAATAATGTTACTTTGTATATAAAACATGATCCAGTTGTACAATTGTGTACTGAACAGGTGGTGACATTTAATTCACACACAATAAAGCAGGACATTTGGTTTGTTGTTGCAATCAAGGTAGAGAACCGTAGTAGCCAGACCTATTCTGTGTATTTTTTTTTGTTTTTTAATTGACTACCACGAAGTTGTATAGCCCTGTAAAATTGTAATCAAATGAAACACACAATTGCAGTGTATTTTGGTCTATAGATGTTAACATATTAATGGTGGCTGGTTAGTAGCTTGTGTGTGTTTTTATGTAAAACTGTAGTTTTTGAGAGAAATCTTGGTCTTAGAATTGTTCTGCACTGCATTATTTATATTCTTCGGCTACGACGCACAAAATGGCGAAGTCGTTCTTAACAAGTGTTGAATGAATGTATGCGATTTTATTTGATTCATACAACAAAGGAAAATTATGCTGCTTACAATCTTTCACCAAGCGACAGAGCAGCGAACCCTTATTATAGGGTTACTTTCTGCAGAGGGTCGAAAGGTTGTAGACTACAGCTTTAATTACAATCTCTTTGTATTTAATTTCTTTATTTGCACATGTTCTGGTGAATAAACCAGATGACTACATCTGGCAAATATATATATATATATATATATATATATATATATATATATATATATATATATATGGATGGATGGATGGACATTGTAAGATATATTTGGTAAACTGCATGAGAATCATTTTACTGCCTTTACTACCTAAGGTAGGAATGCAATCATAAGTTACTTGATATGCATTTTTTTTTTTTTAATGTATGGCACATTTCTCGTTCGCACTACATGTTTGGTTCAGATTTATTTCAGTAATGTCTGGCACATATGTGAATTAGTACAATATTGATAGATTAAACATCTCTACACATGCAGTATGATACGCCAATCAGGAGGTGGTACTTTAGTGTTCAAATGCCAGCCACACCAAATTGCCCCTCTTGGGCCCCTGAGCAAGGCCCATAACCCTATTGCTGCTCAGTTGTATGAATGAAATTACAATCAAACTAATGTAATTAAACATAGAGCAGTGGCATAATGCAAGTTAACACACTTTGTTGACTGTTTTATGGTTTGGATTGTGAGTGACACGTGACAGAATTTGAACCGTGGCTCATGTTTTATGACTTTAACCTTTATAATGTTTTTAGAAATCTCTAAAATTTAAATCTTATGATGGCATTATGGGGAGCATGGCCGTAATTATTAGAGTGGCCATTTCTTTTATTGCAAAATCCATCTTTATGATCATTTATCAGTTATTTTCTCTTTATATGAATACATTTAGCTCAGGTCAGGTGATATGCAGTGCAGTGCGACTCCAAGACCAGGATTATAAAAATACTGACTTAGCAGAAAAAAGAAAAAGTGTGTGTGTGTGTTTGTGTATGTGTTGAGGCCACAGCGGTTACCCCATGAGAAAAACATTACTCAATGCTGACTGTGCGCGTGTTGGGAGTGGTTAATATAATTCAGTGTTAAAGTACCTATAATAATGGTGGTGTTGATAAAAGGGTCACGTTGGGGACGTTTGTTACAGACAGGTGCTGTAGACTGTGACTCTCTGGCTGAGGTCCTGCAGCACAGCCTGGGCCTCTTTCTCCAACTCCTCCACCGCCGCCGCTCTCTCCGCCAGAGTCTTCTGGTTCATGAAGAAAATCCGCTCCACCTCTGAGAGAAAAAGCAGACCCAGTAAATTCCCTGCAGGTGTGAATACTCTGCTCTGAAATGCAGGGAAGCGATTTGATTCCGAATGTAAATAGGTTCTATTGCAGTAAATTCAATACATCGAGCAAGAGACGCGATTTAAAACTCCTATTATGATATATAATTATAATCTATTTAAACATACTATAATGTATTGTGGAGATGAGCTTACATGTCCAGGGTCACATTTACATCAGGGTATATTAATATTTCTTTTTATTGTCTAATAAATAAACGTTGAAAAAGTAACATTATAGTGAAGTTGACGCGAGAAAAATGTCTGAACGTTACCAAAAAAAAAGGCATCTTAAAATGGTGATAAGAATAATAAAAAAGATTTTAATTATTATAAAAATTTAATTTAAAGGTGAGAATAATAATTGTGTTAACAGGGGGAGGGGTGATATTTGGTGTCGTTACAACATAGTTACATCTAATCATGTAATTTACACCTTTTTTCACACGAAGCTAGCCCGCTCTGTGTGTGTGTGTCAAGTCAACAGGTTTTTGTCATTTCGACTACATAGAGCTGACGCAGTACACAGTGAGATGAGAACGTTTCTCCAGAACCTTGGTGTTTGTTACATAAAACAACACAACACAGAGCCACACAATACAGAGCTGAGGACTAGACCGAATAGTCCTAGCCACATACAGTGCATCACACATACGCACACCGGTACCTCGGCGAACGGCCGTTTTTGCTAACGTCGTACCCGATAACGCCGTTTGCTCCCGTTAACGTGGGGTTTCTACCTGTTCAGCAGCGTCTCGCGGCGTTGTAAACAACGGGTTCCCGCCTGTCTCTCCAGGACAGCCGGTCGGTCAAGCGCCCATTTTGTAAATGTAGCACTTTATTATCTGAGTTTGCACACCTTTTGCCCAATCTGAGTTTAATTAGAAAACGGAAATGACGCTTTACATACTCAACCCAGCACCAGGAGTTCAGCCGTGCAAGATCGTGGCTTTAAAGTACCAAAAGTATTTGGATTTTATTTGTCAACGTGTCATCTATAAGACCAAACAGTAACCTAAACGCAAGTCATGATAAGTAGCTCAAAGTAAATACTCACGTTCGAGTCCCAACTTCAGCTATGAAACCTTACATTTTTTTAACACAATGTTTAACGGTAAAACATAAATCTTCTTAAAATGAGTGGTGTTACACCTCCTTCCTAGTGGTGCAGTGGGTAGGGAAGTAAGTCTCCTACCCTGTGGGTGTGGGTTCAAATCCCAGGCCTGTTGAGTTCTCAATAATCAGAGAAGACATGCTTTTTCCTGCATCTGTTTGTCTAAGTGGGAAGTTTAAAAGATAAACCCCCTAAAAAAAGAAAGAAGACTTGTCAGCTCTGATGGCTCAACGGGTTAATGGTGCAGTCCGGTCTCCAAAAGAACTTCGGTTCGAGACTCCTGGTGTGTCATCAGCTGGCCCCCGTGTGTGGGACTGTAAGTTACCGGCAACCAGAAAGAAAGAAGAAGTAAGTCCGGCTTGTCCCACTGGGGGCTCCGGGAGGAGGTGAAACGGGGGGTTATGCTGCTCTGCGCTATATATATATATATATATATATATATATTATATTCTTCCCTATTTACTTTTATTATATATATATATATATATATATATATATATATATTATATATATATATATATATATATATACTATTTTTTTTTAATCTTTAATCTTTGCATCATTTTTGTTTATTGTTTTTACTTACTTTCACTATTTAAACTTTTCAGTAACATTGTTAAAAAAATGACAGCTACATTTGTAGAACCTGTTGAGACCTCGTTCCAACAGGGATTTGAACCCTGATTACTATCGCTCCTGAAATCACTGTCAAGCATTAACCCATTGAGCCACTTAGGAGGGTCCGAAGAGAAAGTGTTTTTTGAGCATCATGTGTTCTATTACACAAACTAGCTAAAAAACAAAACAAGCCAAGGTGGGATTCGAACCCACAAAACTCATGAAAGCAGGAACTCTTGCCAGCACTAACCCAACGAGCCATTTCGGAAGGACCGTGTAAAAGATGTTTCATGTCGTCTATTAGACAAACCAGCTCAAACTAAACTTGAAGAAAACCACGGTTGGATTTGATCCCACCAAACTCAGCTATACTTGATCTCACCCACTCTAACCCGACAAGCCATATCATTTAGTTCTTATTTTCTTATTAACTCAAATTTAACTTAAACAAGGTGAGACTCGATCCCAGAAACCATGCAAAAAGCCATTCATACTCGCATCAGAACTAACCCACCGAGCCATTTGTGACAGAACGCATATAAACACATATTATTATTTCTTCTTCTTTTTTTTTTTTTTTACATTTCTTTCTCTTTCTCTCTCTCTCTTCGCTCTCTCTTCTCTCTCTCTCTCTCTCTCTCTCTCTCTCTCTCTCTCTCATCTATATATATATATATATATATATATATATATATATATATAGATATGTATATATACATATACATACATATATATACATACATACTCACACAGTGCTGAGAAGGTTACTTTGGGAATGTAATAGATTACAAAAGGTAGTGGTGTAGTTTTTTGATTACATTCATTTGTCCACCAGGTGGCACCCTTAGGCTATATTTTCCTACTCGAGCGTCATTATTATAAGTTATTGATTCTAGGAATATTTAGGATAAAATAAAGTTTAATAAAACTGTTTAATGGAACTATGAAGAAGAGAAGCAAGCTTGACATCTTGAAATCTAGTTTAAGCGTTTTGCATTCAGTAACTGATGCCTAGTTGTTTTGTGGTAAAATTAATTAGATGAAACTAGTCTCATATATTATCATGATCAACATGATAATGTACAAGTGATAAGTGATAATGTAGGAAACAGAAGACAGTTGTAGACAATAAATAAATTAATTAACAATTTTTGAAAAGCAACATGAAATTGATTTAATGATTTGCATAAGTGACTAAATGGTGTGGAGGGTGCACAAGTCATTTTGACAATTCTGAACGCTCCAAAGCAACTGAGAAAAACTGTAAGCCATATCGCGGCTTACACTTGGCTACGGCTACACTCAGTGGACATTTTTAGCACTCCATTTGAAATTATTTAGTATGCAATTAGCAATATAAAATGTTATTGTGAGCAATGCGAGCATCACAGAATCATTAAAATACTTCCTTATGACGACTTGTTCGCACTGCAGTCTATATAAGTATCTATACTTTACCCGAGTAATTATTTTTCAGCCGACGTTTTACTTCTACTTCTTACATTTTCACACAATTATTTGTACTTACTACTCCTTACATTTTAAAAATAGCCCTCATTACTCCTATTTCATTTCATTCGACTTGTTTTTAGTCCGGCTCGTCATCATTCGAAAAAAGAAAAAAAAAATATCCAGATAAACGGCTCCATCCAGATAGAGTGAATGTGATTGTGGTTGGATGAGATATAAACATATAAACAGATCCATCGCACCTGCACACGACACAAATCACATCACACTCCAGCAAAGGACATAACCAGTGTTGGTGTCATTACTCAAAAATTATTATTTCTTAAAGTGATTATTTCTCCACTACTGGCTCATTTATCAAACGGGTGTTTTCTCTTCATCCTCTGCAAATGAAGTTTCAGTAGGGAGTTCTGTAGAGAGAGCATTCAATATAAAAGGTGTAGCCTCAGCTTTTGTCCTTAATGGCATTTTTTCATAATGGCATTCCTTTCATTACTTTTATACTTTTGTAGTTTTGAAACCAGTACTTTTACACTTTTACTTCAGTAAAAAGCTTGAGTTGATACTTCTACAAAAGTCTTTTTAAACCCTACTATCTATACTTCTACCTGACTAATGCTTGTGAATACTTTTGACACCAGTGTGTGTGTGGTGTGTGTGTGTACCATGTGTGTACTTTACACGTGTGTGTGTGTGTGTGTTATTGATTACCGCTTAGATTACGTAATTTTGTAATGACATCAGCAACTAAGTTCTTCGCCTCCTCTCGCAGTCGTTCTGCTCTCTGTTGTGCATCAGACACACCGAATGCTTTCTCCTCCATCAGGCCTCGAACCGACTGGAACTTCGGCTGCACCTCTAAATCTACTTTCTAACACACACACACACACACACACACACACACACACACACACACACACACACACACACACAAACACACATCCAAATAAATGCTGGTATCTGGTTGTTTTCAGAATGCCTAACTATTACGCAATTAGAGACTGTTTCCCTCTCTGCATCATACTTGACTCTCCCTATCATTTCTGTATAAGAGGGAATAGGGTTACCCTTTTGGTTTGCTCCGTGTTCTCAGAGGCATATTCCACCCCGTCTTCAGCACTTTTAGCGTTGTTTAAGGATTCCCGAGTTTTCTGCTGCACTGCATCCACCTTTTCCTCGAGGTCCAGCAACCGCTGAGTGGCGTTACTCACCATGAACTCAGATTCAGCTGTTTTAGTTTCCACCTGTAAAAAACACACACACAATTCATAACGATATAAATAGGGCTACGCTTTAGCGGTGTGCCGAATAGGAAAAAGGTTTAGGGATTTAAATATGGACTTGAAATAATATGTTTTTCTGTAAGTCCCAAATTCTTCTCTCTCTCTCTCTCTCTCTCCATGCAGGCAGGTAAAACTAAAACAATTCATTCATTCATCTTCTACCGCTTTATCCGATCTTCCATCGGGTCACGGGGACCCTGTGCCTATCTCAGGCGTCTATGGGCATTAAGGCAGGATACACCCTGAATGGAATGCCAACCCATCGCAGGACACACACACACACACACATTCACACACACATTCATACACTAGGGACAATTTTCCAAGGTGCCAATCAACCTACCGTGCATGTTTTTGGACCAGGGGGGAGGAAGGAGGAACCGGAAACCGGAGAACCCGGAGAAAAAAAACCCCTGAGGCACGGGGAGAACATGCAAACTCCACACACACACATGACCGAGACGGGAATCGAACCCGGATCCTGGCGGTGTGAGGCGAACGTGCTAACCACTACGCCACCGTGCCCCACACTAAAGCAATTGTAAACATTAAAATGTAGATCCCCTGGTTGGAAGAGAACAGTGAGCACAAGAACCAATTTTCACACCTACACAACGGGATGCGAAGGGTGATTAGAGAGTTACTAGTCGCATGTAATGGCGTTACATAATTTAATTACAAAATAAAAGTAACAGTACCGAGAAAAACGTGTAATTAAATTACACATGATAACGTTGCATTCAAATGTTGCGCATTGCATTCAAAAAAGAAAAATGCGCTTCCGTAATACAGATTTGGGAATGTGATGCGCTTGCATAAGTTTCCATATGGTAATATACGCTAATATAGTGAGGAGCTCATACCTGTTGTGAATGAGCAGCTAGTAGGCGTAATTTTGGGAAATTTAGGAAACGTGAGTCATTGCACTGAAGTTTCTTTATTCATTTGTTCTTTTTTGTTATTCGCCACCACAACGCAGAGTGAAGGAGCAGATCACTCCCATAGCAATGCACACTGCGTTAATCACACGTTAATAACATTAGTGCTTTTAAAGTGAATTTGCTTTATTGTGCTAATAACGCTTTAACTTTAACACCCCTAATATAAATAAACTGGTGTCTACTAATATACATTAAAAATGTTTTAGAAACTATTAAATGTGATATAAATGCCAACTTGTATCTGATGTACACTTTTTTTATACTGATGCATCACATTGTTAACTATTAGGCCAATGCACCAATGTGAATAGTTGAAGCTTACTATCCCTAATACACAAACACACACACACTTACAGTTTTAATTTGTTGTTTTATGTAGTCAATGTCACTCTTGGCTGCATTTAAGCTGTCATTGGCTGCGGACTGAGCGTGCTCCGATTCGTTTAGTGCCACCTTCACAGTGTCCACTTCCTCCCTCAGCTGTGTAGTTTCCTCACTGCAGCACAAACACCACAAAGGCACATGAGTACAGATACTAATGGGATATGATGTAATGTACTTACTGTACATAAGTAGCTTTTTCTTGTATCTGTGCTTTACTGAAGTATTTACATGTTGGGGCGACATTTAACTTCTCTACATTTCAAAGTGACTTAACTTGCAACTAACTTATCCAAGGCCTTATTTGAGTGATTTTTTTGTAGTTGAAAAAGTTTGGGGCTCATGATGATAATGATAAATGATAAAAATGATAATAGGCGCTTAATAGCTACAGTAAATCACAGTACTTTAATACTTGAGTATATTTGAGGGCAATGCATTTATCCAAGGTAAGTATAAAGGGAGCACTTTTACTGCAGTATATCTATTCTTTAACTCAACTACCTAGTTTCTGTATTTCGTCCACCACACGTGTGTATATGCACCTTATATGGCGCGCCTGTTGCAGCAGTCTTTCGGCTGTTTGTGCCTGCTCGGCACTTTGAGCCAGGACCTCGTCCACGCCGGTCAGACCGGCCACATGCTGCCGGATCTCTGAGGTCACGTTTTTCAGCTCACCAACCACCACTGGCATCTTCATCTTCAGGACTTCATCAGACAGTGCTTCAATACGCGCCAGATCTGTTCCATCTACACACACACACACAAAATCATGTTCCCTCCATGTGATATTCAATTGGTTGTCGCACACCATACACACTTATCTTATTGCAGCGTACAGTTTGTAATAAGAAGTTGATGTAATGGTCATGACTGAACATGTTGTGCGTAGGTCACATGACCATAACATTTAAGCCTAAATTCAATAACTGACCAAAAACCACTGAATGTCTATAAGTTACAGTTTTGCATTTTACACTTAACCAATATTGTTTTCTTTGTGTATAGATAAAAGCACATTAACCTCTTTAGTAACATTCAAGTGGAATATACCACATATACCACATTATACAGAGCCACACACACACACACACACACACACACACACACACACACACACACACACACACACACACACACACACACACACACACACACACATACATACATATATGTATGACTGTTACATAAAATGTTGACAAATCCACACTAAAATCCCAGCAATGTTCTCTCTTTGCAAAACAAATCTAATTAGAATATGGCTTTAATATATTTTTAGTGGTACTGCAGGGTTAGAGCAGGTTCATGTATCTGAATGCAATATAACAGCTGGAAATCAAATCCAGTTCATTCCACTGCGTAACTGTTAGTGTGAATTACTGTTCTCTAATTTCCGCTCATTTAAGTGAGCTTGTGTTAATATTTATCAGGAAAACCCAACACGAACCTGGAATACTGTCTGACCAACAAAGCAGATGTCCAAGCCAGTACCCATTTAAAAATAAATAAGAAATAGACATGTGTGTGGTGAAGTGCGAGCTCACTTGTAAGAAAGTCTCTTATTTGTTGAATGAGCTCTCGGAGCTCCTGATTGGTCCGCTCAACTCTCGCTTTGTTCTGATTGGCTTTTAACAGGATTTGCTGTGCGCTGATTTTACTCTCATCCGCACGTCCTTGAGCAGAGGAAACCTGCATCACACAGGGTACAAAATACATCCAATCACTCAATCACTTATTTATTTGCAAGATTTGCACGGCAGTCAAGGCGTACCATCCTCTGGAGCTTTTCCACTTCTTTTTGCGAGTCCGTGATGTCCTTGTCCAGGTCTTTAGCTTTTTTCCATTCGTTGTTGGTTTGGGTAAGAACACCTTTGCAGTCCTGTCCCCCACAGTGATGTTTTCCATCCTCACCCACACACCCCAAACCTCCACATTCTCCACAGCCGTCTGGGCTCCACCTTCCACCGCACACCTTCACAGAAAGTAAAAGAAATATCTTGTGAGGAGCGATAAGTAGAAACAAGTGCAGATACCACTTTGATTTAAAGTACAGTGATCAATAACTAATATAAACAAAAAGGAACAATTAGCCATGAACATGAAACCTTAACAAGAATCCAAGAAAGAAAATAATCATGGAGGTCAAACGTGAGGTCAAAGTTAAGACTTAAAATACAAGAGATGCCAATTCTCATACTTAAAACTATTTTCAGGTCAAAAAAAAGAAATATAACATGTTCTAACTGAAACTGTTTTTATATGTCAAATATTCCCAGCTGGGTTTACCTTCTCACTAAGTTGTGAAAGGTCATCTTGCTCCAGCACTTGGTTGAGTTTGTTCAGTATATCAGAGTCCAACCCCTGCTTATAATTAAACTGTTCCTTCTCGGCCTGCAGTCTGTGCTCTGTGGCTTGCCTTTGCCTTACTGATTGCTCCAAAAGGCTGTGTGGGTCCGTGGTAGTCCGAAAAACTTGACTCTCTGCCTCTACAGTCTCCTGGTAATATTCCCTAATACTGTCTACTGCACCTGTAAAGCATACAGATCACATGTTCTCAGGGTATAAAACTAAAGAACATACCAATATATATATATATATATATATATATATATATATATATATATATATATATATATATATACATATAATCTAAACCGGAAGTGTAAGTGCTCCTAAGTAGAAACAGCTGGAGGAATTTTTTCTAATTTGGTTAATTAACAAATGATCACATTATTTTACACAAACAGCGTCTTTTCGAAATAAAGTTGAGTAACCAATCTGGAAAAAACTATAATAATAGTAATCTCTTCAGAGATTATTGTTAGTGAGCGCAGTTTGTCATTCACAAATGCAGCGAAAAGCTATATAACTTCAGAAACACTGCCCTCTTAAGGCCAAAGCACATTATTATGTAAAGTGGGTCACTGTTTTGTTTTTAAGAGACCTCAGTTTAATCTTGCATCTCTGACGGCAACAGAGTACATTAATACCTGGTGAATGGGCAGCTTGCACATCTGGGAAAGCAGCACCAAAACTGATTGGAATAGACGTGCTTTAGAGCAACATATGCTTCCATCCAAACTAGGTCTTTTTCACCAAGGTGAAACGGATCATAATTAACAAACAGGACTATTGAGCAGTTACAATCCCCTATCAGGCACATACTTTTTTTTTTTTTTACAAATTCAAATTTACTGTTTTATTCTTTACTTAAAATGGTAAATCAGGTTAAACATTTTTGATATGATGCACAGCATCCCAACTTTTAAGTAAAATTTTCCACTTTAATGCCTACAATATTAATATCTTTTTCTAATACATTATATATGTATATCATATATTCAAGGAACAATTAGTTTTACACCATTCATTCATTCATTCATCTTCTACCGCTATATCCGATCTTCCCTCAAGTCACGGGGAGTCTATGGGCATTAAGGCAGGATACACCCTGGATGGAATGCCAACCCATCACAGGGCACAGACACTCACTCACACACACATTCATATACTAGGGACAATTTTTCCAAGGTGCCAATCAACCTACCGGGGGAAACCGGAGAACCCGGAGAAAAACCCCCTGAGGCACGGGGAGAACATGCAAACTCCACACACACATGGCCGAGACGGGAATCAAACCCGGACCCTGGCGGTGTGAGACGAATGTGCTAACCACTAAGCCACTGTGCCCCACTAGTTTTACACCACTTGCACAATATTAAACTTGAGAAAAATAAGTAAAATATGAATTCAATGAGGAAAAGAGCACATGTGCACAGTACATGTTTCCATTTTAAAGGACTTTACCAGGATTCCTTTTCATCATCATCATCATCCAAAAAAAAAAAAAAGTAGTTACAGCAAAACAGAAGGAAGTAGTTCGTACCCGCTGGGTCGGAGTGTTTGGCGCGCAGCACCTTTTGCTGTGTGTTATGAAAGCTTTCCTGTTGCTTCTGTGTTTCCACGCTGAGGGTACTGAGCTCCTCTGCAATCCTCCCGTGTGCCTTCGATATCTGCTTTACATCCACCTCTGAACGGTTCACAGAGCGATCGAGTTCAGTGATGATCCTCCTGAGAGCAACACACGGAGAAACATTTTATAAGACAAAAACAAGGAGGAGACATGAAGGAGACGACAAGGGACCAAGAAAAAGAAGGAATAAACACTGTAAATGAATGACTTTTCAATGTACCATAAATGAATACTTTATGTTTGTAATACTCTAACTGTAACAGATCAGTTAAAATTAAACTCAAAATCTCTCCCTTTACGAAATTTATTGAATATTTTAAATAAAAGTGGGAATTTTTTTCCACAGGAAAAGAGCGGGACTGATTTTCGTGCCTCACAATTTGGCCTGTGAGCGTCCGACATGCACATATGGCATATCCACTCGTAGGTCCGGAGTGGATCACGATCATACACCTCCCGAACCCCACACCTGTTCGGAATTTCGGGAAATCTGCGACAGTCCGGCCCCATAGGGAATGAATGGGGAAATTTGACGATTTGCTGTTTGGCCCGTGTTGGCCCCTTGTTCGCCCGAAATGCACATTTGACATATCCACTCACTCGTAGATGAGATGGAGTCGGTCGCGAGCATATGACTGCCGCATCGCATCACATGGCCACAAACGTGAAAAATCTGCGAAACAGCGAAACTCGGACACAGGGTCATGTGACATGTCTAAACGCTTGGCACATCGACGGGAGTCGGATGCTGGATAATTTGCTGATGTCACGTTTGTCACTGGCCCCGCCCCCTCCTGAAAAAACGGGCGTTTTTGGTTTCTAAACACTCGAACTAGCATTTCGAAATAAACGCGGACCAGGGTCTAAGGGGTTGCGCCCGGAGCTGCGGTTTGCATCGGCAAGCATCACTCAAATTTTCTTCAGGAAATGTCCTGTGTCTAGTTTGTTCTTTTTTGTTCTTTGTTATTCGGGTCTTGTTCATTTGCCAAAACAATGCAGAATGAAGGAGCAGATAGTAATGCTTTTAAAACTTTGTGCCGTTAAAGTGAAGTTGCGTTACCGCATAACTTTGACAGCCCTATATACAGTTGACCATTGTAAAAAATACAAATAAATAAATAAATATATATTTCTTATAGTATCATATATAATATATATATATATATATATATATATATATATATATATATATAATAAACAAAAAATATTTGATACATTTTATGTTTTATGGATGCCTGTTTTTAAAAATTCAATGTGTTAACTTTCACTTTAGAGGACTTTAAAGAGAATACTGCATATTGAATAGAATTTAAAATAAGAACACATGTCTAGACATTCTGAGCACCTTAGTGATGCGCCCAGTATCTGGTTCAAGTCTGGTTCCTCCAGGTTCCATCCAAGGTATGATTTAGACACAAACTACTAAGACAGCTTTTTCATATCAGTGTCGCTGCTCGTTTATTAGGAATAAACTTTATAAATTAGTAATTCATTGTACACACGTCTAATAATTATTACACAAAAACTAATATGGAGGTAATAAAGTATACCTGCATTATTATTATGCAATAAACATATTACAGTCATCTGTAAAAAAAATTGCAGTGTGCGTGTGTGCGTGTGTGTGTGTGTGTGTATACACATACTTGGCCTGCTGCGCAAGCTCTTGCGAATGTCTGAGAGTTTGCTGAGCCTTATCATCCTCTAGTATCTGAGCGATTTGCTTGGCTCCGCCTTCGAGGTTGTCTATTGTCTCCTGATAGGCTGCTGTCACACCTGTAACTTTCAGATCTTCCACCGTGTCCACTAAGTGCTGTGTCTGATTGGTCAGCTCACCCACCGTGACATTCCATTCACGGAAGCACTGATGACACGGCCGGCAGTCTGGGAAAGTTCCCATGTATCCCCGCCCACACGAGTCACACCGGTGACCGCCTGCGCCTTCGACACACACACATGCTCCCGACGTTTTGTTACACTGTGGTGTAACGGTGCCTCGGGGGTCACAATCGCATGCTGGAGCACACACACACACACACACACACAAAAATAAGTTAATAGACTGACCACATCTTCACATTTAAAAAATCAAGTGAACAAAATTGGCTCTGTATGTGTTCATGTGTGGATTTTTGTGGGTGTTTATGTCTGTATTTATGTGTGTTTGTGTATATTTATGCATGTTTACGTGCTTGTGGTGGTTCACAACTGAGTCAGTTTGCTGGAAGAGTAGTGTGTTGTGTGTGTGTGTGTGTGTGTGTGTGTGTGTGCGTGTGTGTGTTATCACAGCTGTTATGGTGGGAAAATATGAGCTGGAATCTCTTAGTAGAATTCTTCAAGTTTTCAAATGAAGCATGACCAGACCTTGTGTATGTTTCTGCCCTGGAATGTTTTGGTCTGTGTGTGTGTGTGTGTCTCTGTGTGTGTGTGTGTGTGTGTGTGTGTGTGTGTGTGTGCGCGTGTGGGAGAGAAGAAGAAAAGATGAATAAGAGGAGGAACATTACTGCCTAGGTTTTCTTGCATGAGTTTACACGTGCAAAACACTGCTGTGGAGTGAAATCCTGCATTAATCATTTTGCTTGAAGTGCTCGAAATTTCAAGGAGAATTCGGTATGAAAGTTGCTAAAACTGATCAACTAATCCATCCTGCACAAACATTGACAATATTTACTTTGGTTTTTATTGAGTCTATTTGTCATTACATACTTAAAAAAAAATCTTTGCTCATATGGGATTAACCTGCATGCGCTGGGCGCTTGCTGATTTGAGGCAAATAAGGCTGTTGTGGAAGATTTATAAACAAGATATCAAAAAAGGTTTCAGGCAATGATGCAAAATGTAAATTTGTGAATAAAATATGGGTTTATGAGATTTGAAAATCATTGCATTCTGTTTTTAGTTACATGTTCGATGGTGTCCCAACTTTGTTGGATTTGGGGTTGCACAAACAATGACTTCCGGAATACAAACAGGTTTTTGTAATAGACTTATATTTAATAGACTTATATTTAGGCTATGGCTTAAACCAATATTTATGGCATTTCTACATACATATGACTCGCATTAGAACGAGTATGGATACAAATGTGAACTGTATTTGTAAATAAGTGCAAAAACAATAACACTAGGTAAAACTGTCTCCAGTTTTGCTGAAATAAACAAAGTAAAAAATATAGCGACAGATAGATGACAGAAAGAAAGCCGTTAGCAGGCAAGTGATCTAGACAGATATATAGCTAGAGAGTCAAATTTGAACTTACCAAGACACTTGACTTCTGGATCACCCCAGAACAGAGGCCTACACTCATCACAGGTCCTACCACCAAACCCTGGCATACACACACACTGACCGGAGATCTGAGGAACACAGTTCAGTGTGAACATCACCGGGCCAAAAGGTAAGCAGTTAACAGAGTTCCA
The DNA here is from genome assembly GCA_030449085.1 of Kryptopterus vitreolus. Lineage (NCBI taxonomy): Eukaryota > Metazoa > Chordata > Actinopteri > Siluriformes > Siluridae > Kryptopterus > Kryptopterus vitreolus. The sequence goes on along the minus strand of JACRUU010000008.1, from coordinate 11,561,963 downwards.
AACCTGGAAACCTGGAGAATGACCTTGTACTGAACTGGCTAATATCACTATGAGTCAACAGGAAGAGAGGAATCAAGTTGTATTTCCTACCCAGTGAAAACACAGACACTGGTGTTTGCTGAGGTTGTGAGATCAAAACACCAGGACGGACACTGAACCGCTACTTTACATTAAAGTAAGATGTAGATGCTTTTAGCATGATCTGTTAAGATCTGCTTCTTTCTGCTCAACTACATCACTTGTATTTATACTTAGAATTGCAAATGATGAAGCTGAGAATAAACTGTCAATGATAATTGATCCTGACTTTAAAGGTAAACTGATAGTGGATTGTACTGATACCGGTAACTAGGTTTGATCCTACATGCCGATAAACCAATTAATTATTATATTGGCCGTATTTTCTATGTTTGTGAAAACAGCTGGAAGTTGTAAATATCACTTTGGGAATAATAAAGTAAGTACCTCACTCTCTCTCTCTCTCTCTCTATCATCTATCCATCCATCTATCCTCTATCCATTGATTTAAAGTATTTTTAAAAGTGGATACCAGGTAAAAAACAAACAATCTTCATTACAAAAATAAATAACACATAAACAGTATTAAATCATCAACATTTGATAAATAAAAAAACTGATACTGATTAATAAATATAATTATATAATTAATAATTAATAACTCCAACGGCAGGGTCTGGGCTCGATTCCCGTCTCGGCCATGTGTATGTGGAGTTTGCATGTTCTCCCAGTGCCTCAGGGGTTTTTTCTCCGTATTCTCCGGTTTCCCCCGGTCCAAACACATGCATGGTAGGTTGATTGGCACCTTGGAAAATTGTCCCTAGTGTATGAATGTGTGTGTGAATGTGTGTGAGTGTGTGTGCCCTGTGATGGGTTGGCATTCCATCCAGGGTGTATCCTGCCTTAATGCCCATAGACGACTGAGATAGGCACAGACTCCCCGTGACCCGAGGGAAGATCGGATATAGCGGTAGAAGATGAATGAATGAATGAATGAATAACTCCAACTCCAATAACAAGCATAATGTATTCAACTCCTTGCAATGCACTCTTCTATAAAAACAAACCACTCGTGGTGTCTGTGATTCGCCTCTAGAGGCCGCTCTCTTAATGACGGCAGGCCAGAAGCGGGAAAATCTATTGCTATAACTAGTGATTATTGAAGTCGATCTTTGTTTGTTATTTTTTTACATTTCTTTCAATTATTATTGTGTATATACCTGTGAGACGTACAAGAAATCTCAAATTTTCAATGTGTTCTGATGACCCCAACGTAACTCGTAATGTCATGAGGTAGTACACTGTGATATGCACATATTTTTAATTAGAGTACATTATTTAATTAATACAGAGCAATTTGCAGTACCGTGCTGTATAAAGTATACAGTGTACATGTACGTGGAGTCGGATCGTGGAAAAGCGCCTGTTGCAAATCGAGGGTGGAGCTTGTCGCTTGAAAAAATTTGTTCTAACCCATGCGTGGGCAATTATTTTTTCCAAAAGGCCACGTGAGGAACCTCAGCTGTGTTCAAGGGCCAAACCAACAATAACCTGAACTTAAGTGTGTTCTATATTAATTTTCTCCACCTGTAAAGAGTGATAGTTATATCATTAGTGGTGTTCACTATTATAATCTCTCTCTAGCGCTAGTAAAATTTTCGGCACGTAACTAGTCCCATATTTTTTGTCCGATCCTCATGAATGGTGTGAGGTGTGCTATTACTTTTATAAGGAATCGCCCAGCGGAATTTTTTCCTATAGAAAATGAATGGGGTGATCATTCGTGCCTCACAGTTCGCCCTATGAGCATCCGACATGCACATATGGCATATACACACGTAGAGGGTACGGAGTGGATCATGATCATATATCTCCCGAATCCCACACCTGTTCGGAATTTTGGGAAATCAGCGAAATTCCGGCCCCATAGAGAATGAATAGGTCGCAAACATATGACTGCGGCATGGCATCATGTGCCCACAAACGTGAAAAATCTGTGAAACGGATTCAAAACACATCGACAGGAGTCAGACGCTCCGCCCCTCCCGAATAAACGGCCAAAACGGGCGTTTTTGGTGTCTAAACACACATCTCTCAGAACAAGCTAGCATTTCAAAGTCAATGCTAAATATTAAACGGACCAGGCTCTAAGGGGTCACGCCTGGAGCTGCGGTTTGCATCGGCAAGCATCACTCCCATTTTCTTCAGGATATTCTATAACAAGATGTACAATTGATGACTAAGTCAAAATTACAAGTCGTAAACAGGAAAACAATAATTACATCAAGTCATTTTTTTAACACAGAAATCCTGAATAGTTGTTTTGCAAACACAAGCACTTAATTAACAATACAAAAAGCTGTAAATAATTTAAATTGTGTTCCTTGAACACAGTGAGCCATGCATCACAAACTAAGCACACTGATTATCCCAAAAACTCTCTAAAGAAATGCGTCTGTGTGTAAATAAAAGTAGCACAACGTCACTATTATTTTTTCATTTACTTTTCTTATTTGTGAGAAACCACACGCTCTACCCAGGTCTGTTCTAACCAAACAAATATAAAATATAAGCCTCATATAAACCATTGTATATTAATCAGGGAGTTATGTATACTGTGTGTGTATACTCACTACGTCACAGGACTGGCTATAAGAGTGTGTGGGATGACACTGGCATGGCTGGCAGCCTTCTCCACTGTAGAAGTTCCAGGTGTTTGGGGCACAGTGGTCACAACGCAGACCCTCTACATTGGGTAAACATGGGCACTGCCCATTGCCCTGCCCACACTCACACTCGCCATCTACACACCTAGAACTGTCAGTTCCCAGAAGCTGGCACATACACTCTAATAAGACAAACACACAGACAAAATATAGTTAAAAGTATAAGATGTTACAGCTACACATGACATACTAATGAACACTATAACCAAAAAAAGCAAGCAAAGGTTTGGCAAACTAATTCCAATCGAACAGATTAAAACACCAGTTTAGGGAAGGCAAAAAAAAAATAGATGTAAATAGATTCAATAAATAAATAGATGTGTTATATAGATGTAAAGTATATCTTTAGACATTTTACCACACGCACACACACTTACTCTGGCAGCTCTGACTGCTAGCGTCTCCGTAGTAACCGCGGCGACAGTGCTGACACGCCCGCCCTTCCGTATTATGGAGGCATCTGAGACAGGCTCCGCTGCGGGCGTCACAGGACATCGGATCGTGCATGTTGATGTTGCCGTTACACTGGCATGGGCGGCACCACCCGCCTGTCACCTTTGGATTGCCGTAGTAACCGGGGGCGCAGTCCTCACACCTTGGCCCTTTTGAGAAAAAGAGCATTATTCCAATTTGACACTCAAGATTGACACACAAGGCACGTGCAGGACATTTAGGCACGAAACCAATCATTATTTGATTATGGTCAGTGTATTTTAATGTGATGCAAACACACACACAATCACACCAGCTAACTGTACCTGGTGTACAATGCACCAGTTTACATGTGTTTCTAAAGTGGATTGTAGTTGTCGATGCCAGATAGTTGGTCCAAGTGTGTATAGTATTGGGGTCATTTAGGAAGGCCCTTAATCTTCTGTACTCCCGGGACGCTGTATCATGGCTTATCCATATACAATCTGTCTTCAGCTTCCAAATATCGCTGGGATATGCAAAAACAGATGCTGTACCAATGATGCACCCTTCTTTATTTTTCTTTCTTTTATTTTTTTTAGAAAGCATTCTACTGTGTAAACAGGACTGTGTAGATAAAAAAACAACATTCCTGACTTTCATATTTATGCATCGCCCAGCTAGTACCACAAAAGTAAATGATTGTGTTTTAGAGCTCAGTTTAAAGCACTGAGTTTGGAACAGAAAACTGTTTATATCAGTTTTCACTTTCAGTTGAAAAGTTACTGCCTCACCCACAGCTCTGGAATCCATTAGCACATGGCACGTTTCCCACCCAAAGGCATTTGACTTACTTTTAGGTTGAACACGCTGCCAGATTTATGTTCAGATTAGGGCTGTTTAGTTTGATCTCGGTTGTAAGTCCCCAGCCATTCGGGTTGCACAAGCCAGTGCTGGTTCCAAGCACGGCTAAATGGTTAGGGTTGCATTAGAAAAGACATTCCAGCATTAAAAATATACAGATCACTAAAATAATAATTTAAAAAAATTAATACGCTGACCCATTGTGGTCACCTCTAACAGAGAGCAGCCAAAAGAAAGGATGAATAGTTTCATCTCCTTTGTGGAAAACAAACATTCTATGAATATGGGTCTGTGGAAAATGTATTTACTTATTTATTGTCGTTCTCCACTGTGGTTTAAATTTTTAATATTTTAATATTTCATCTCCAGGAAAAGTGTGGATTGTTCTCTGACCATCATCATGGTTTCGATATTTTTTTAGGGTTTGTGAGCACTGAAGGTCTTCCTGATCTTTTGTTGTCTTCTAGTGATGCAAATTAAAACTCCTCGAACAGCTCACTGCAGCATCGTCGCACGTCAAAAACGTAAGGAAAGCACAGACGTAGTAACACGTGGTCAGTAAGCACTATTAGTCTTGAAGCTAGTCTTTTGATACTACCTCACATTTCCAAACATAAATCATCAGGACACCAAACAGAGCCTTTGTTTCCATACGGACGGTTAATGAGGTGACACCGCAGAAACTGCAACTCTTCTTCCATACGGGTAATCAAGCAAATTAGGCATTCTGATCTTTCTATTCATTTATTTATTAAGGCAGCGAGGCAACTATTCACCGAGTAGTCACTGAGCAAGACTTCTCATTGTAAACTAGCCTACATTAATGGCGCTTAATAGTCACAAAACAGCACACAATTTGTGTAAAAATGTATTGAGCAAAAGTAAAAAGCTGTCCGAAAAAAGCAAAGTACTGAAGTAATCTAATTTAGTACATTAATGATCTATTTGTTCTCCATTACTTCCCACCTCTGCAGTGAGGTCATATATACATATTACATGCACACATATACTACATGCACATGGTCTTTTTTTCCTTTTTAAAATTCTTTCTGTGCATCCCAGTACCATTGTGGTCCATTACGGACCAGTAATGACACCTGTGGGGAGGTGGTAGCTCAGTGGTACGGCATTGGCCTCTTGATCATAAGATTACAGGTTCAAATCCATTAGTGGGCGCTAACCCTCAATTGCACAGTTATAAATCACTCTGGATAAGGGCGTCTGCCAAATGCCATAAATGTAAATGGTCCACAGACTGGCACTTGTATCTGCTTGTTTCGGGATCCCCGAGTTCACAGACCCTATAGGCAGATTAGGTATTAAAGACTATTCTGATTGAAGGATCCACAACATTCACTTTATATTTTTGCATCGAGAATTTGCATAAGAATTATATGCAAAAGCATTAAAAACACATTTTCTAAATATTTATTTTATTGGCAAAACCCTCCGAATATCTACATAGATGACTTGTGATATATTAGGAATGTTTATACCTTTGTATCCTTGGCTGCACACACAGACAAACTGGAGTGAGGTGGGGTTTTGGTAGCAGGTGTCTGCAAACTGTCTGCCAGTGTCAGGGCCATCAGGACACATACAGGGCCGACAGCGCTCACTGCTGCCTAGCAATGCATTGCCATGGTAACCTTTCTTGCACCTATGGACATAACAACATGTATATTAAAATAATAACCATCACAGCTGTAATAATTACACTTTAGCAATTATTTTTTACGTCCCTGTAGTAATCATGTGGGAATTGCGGTAACTAGTTGAAGCTGTATAAAAGTGAAATGAAGGTCGTATTTGACTGACATAATTTGAAGGGTTGTTTTAATCACATTTTTATTTATAGCGTTATTATAACAGTCTGTATATTAACTTATTGGGAGATCGTCGTTTCGTCGTCTCATTCAGTGAAGATTTGAATTTGAGGTCAGTAGTTCGAATCAGACTCCTAATCGTCGACTCCTCAACTATTCAGGGTCACCCCTAGCAATAATGAACTCAGAGTAAAACCCTGGCTTAAAAGACCATTTAAAAAAAGACACTTTGATTTAAACACTTTTATTTTACATGCAATAAATTATACCTAATTTTTTTGGCTTTTTCCATTAGGGGTCACCACAGCGGCCGCATATTAGTTTTAGGATCGATGCCCTTCCTAATCCAACCCTCCCTATTTATCCTGGCTAGGGACCGGCACCAGGCATACAGTAGCCACTGAGTTATCGCCTCCCTAAACTGGCCATTATACCGAAATATATCGACCTTTATTAAAACATATTCACTGGAATCTTTTCTATACTGATTTGCTTTCATACGCGTAGAAAATATATAGACAGACTCTTGGTGTACCTCTCGCACTGGTCCCCTGTGGTGTGGTCTGTGCACTCTAAGCACTGGCCTGTTAGAGGGTGACATTGCTCTCCATGCCCATTACAGAAGCACTGACGGCAGTGTGGGAAACCCCAATGTCTGGGCAGACATTGGGCACAATGACGTCCATAAACACCGGGTAAACACAAGCACTGGCCTGTGGTTGAATTGCAGAAAGGGTTCTTTGAGCCCAGCGGGTCACACTCACATGCTGAGGAAGATAGAGGGAATGCAAACACATAGTAGATGAGTGATACAAACAGCACAGATGAGTCAAGAAATAGAAATGCCTTCTGATATTTAATATAGACTTTGAATGTAATCAGAACAGCTGCACTTTTGTCAATGTCTTTCAAATCAACCAATATTACATAATTCCTTTAATATATAATGGAAAGCATAATCCTATTATAAATCTTATCATAAATTAATTGGAGGTATTTGTTCTTAACGTCACTTAATTAAACGTTTTAGTCCAGTTAGTCCAAATTTCTCTTTTATTTTGGACCCGCATTTGGTTATACCTTTTTTTATTGTATGACAAATATTTTAACAGTCTTAGTAAAAATAACAGAGTATCAACAGAATGTACAACTCTTCCTATGATTTCTAGGATGTCTTGCCATTTCATTAATGAATGAGACTGTGAATAATTAATGAATGAATGAATATTGTGTAGAAACGTACACCGGCAGCCTGAAGGTCCGAGCTGGAAGGTACCAGGGGCGCAGCTGTTACACTTCCTGCCGACCACATTTTCCTTGCACGAGCACTGTCCTCCATTAGGATCACACAGCGTACTGCTAGAGCCGAGTTGGTCACACTCACATTCTGCATGTATTTGTGTGTAAGAGGTATAAAAAAAGCATGTCATTTGTGGTTTCTGTGTGAGACACAAGCTTGTTCCTTTACTTTTTAAGCAACAAACTAGTTAAAAGGCAAAAAGACAAACTGGAAGAAAACTTGAGTTCAAATGTGACATTTTTGGCTCTACCACGAGAACATGTGTAAATGTTAGCAGAGTGCCACATCCCTACAGTCATACATGGGTCTGGGAAGCATTGGGGTTGATGAAGCATTGGTGACCTTAAGTGTACGTTTATATTTACAGTATTTAGCAGACGCCCTTATCCAGGGCGACGTACAAGAAGTGCTTTAGGTCTCCGTCTAAGGATAAATTCGTTCAGGTAGAGTTGATACAACAAAGTATACAATAAGCATAGATACAGTTGAGGTTTTTTATTTATTTATTTATTTATTTTTATTAATATGGATTCCTGAACTGTGAGAGTAAAGAAGTGTTAGGATAGGTGTTGTTGGAAGAGGTATGTCTTCAATCGACGTTTGAAGGTAGACAGTGTCTCTGTTGTTCAGACATCCAAGGGGAACGTTTAAGTTCTCTAAGCGTTATTTAGAATGCATACAGTTGGCTAGTGTGTTAATTATCATGGAGTGGCCTGCCGACCTAAAATCCTAAATCCTATTCAACTTCTCTGAGCAGACACACACCCACACACAAGGAAATTTGGCATTTGGCAGACACCCTTATCAAGAGCAATTTACAATTGAGCAGTCGTGGGTAAAGAGCCTTGCTCAAGGTCTCACTAGTGGCAGCTTGTTGGTGGTGGGATTTGGACCAGCAACCACCTGGTCCAGGACCCAATGCCTTAAAGACTGTGCTCCATCATTCTCTTAAATCTCTAGCCTTATATCTATAATGAAGTTTTATGAGAGACAAGTATTTCCTATTATTATTATTTTTTTAGAAATTCACTGACCTACGCCTTCGGAAATTTCCAGATGCAAAAGGTATAATACATGCTAAGACAGGATTTTCCAATGAATATAAAGTGCAAAATTTGGACATTTCAATATTAATTTGGCGAAAATAAATCTTCGTATCGTTAAATTACCTTCATTATAACTAAATTATAAATGGAAAGTGCACGTGACTCTAAAAAAAAAAACACATAGGTGCTTCTGAATTTTTGACATGCACAATATAATGTTATAATATAAAGTTTTAAGCATTACAGATTATCTTTTTTTCCATGAGTTTTAAGCAAAATCATTTTGATCAGCACCCTAATGCCTTGGACATTTTTACCAAAGGTGCCAATATTTTTGTGGTCAATTTCATAATTATTAATATGATCAACTCTTCCTGTGAATGTGTGTGTGTGTGTGTGTGTGTGTGTGTGTGTGTGTGTGTGTGTGTTCAGACCCATAGCTCCCTGATGAAGCAGGGCTGACGCGGTGAAGATGTAATCTCTGCAGATGTCATTCATGGGTAATTTCTGGACACTCTTGCTGTTCTCGAGGCAGCGGTATTTCTGAAACATTTCCCACGCTGTCTCTCCATCAGCTGATCCTGAGAACAGCTCCAGATCTTGGACCACAGGCAACAGAACAATCTATAAAGTATTCAGAAGGCAGATAAATGGTTGTGGGTGTATGTTGAAGTGTCCAGTAACTGCTACAGTAACACAACAAAATACTCAATAAACTAAGGCGTATTAATTCATTCCAACCAAAGTGTTTTACATTTTATTTAGACTATACTAGGGTGGCCGGGAAGGGCAAAACACATTAACAAATCATAAAGCAAAATAATAAAATCATGAAACAAAATAATACAAAACAAAATAACAAATCTGAAAAAAAAACATTAACATATTCATATACAAACCGGAAAAGGTAGGTACAGTTTGAAAATGGAAATACTTGCCTCTCATTGGACAAGACACCTGTCATTCAAGATATCCATGAAGTAGGAAATCTTATAACTTCGACGTTTATTTTACTTTGGGCTATTAGTGCACCTTTAAATATAATACAGTTACTGAAGTAAACACTGGCAAGGCAAAGGGGAAAATGAAATTTATCCAACACTACTTTGAGGAAGGACATTCATATGCGGCTATAACGTGGTTTACTCTTTTCCCACACACACGTTCCGGCTTTCTTGATTGACTGAATCCAATGAGCGCTAATTGATGCGATCTAAAACAATACAGACCTTTTCCGGTTTGTTTAATTGTCGTTGTGTTTTCGGATTTGCTAAAGCGTTTCTGTATTTGTTAAAACATTGTGTGGTGGAGTATTCTGTATTGTTACTGTGATTTTGGATTTGCTATTTAGTTTTATGATTTGTTAATGTGTTTTGCTCTTCTCGGCCACCATACTATACTATAGTGAGCATTCTTCACAGATCTACAGTCCTTTTGAATTGATAAGAGAAGTTTGTGCAACATATTACATACAATCTTAGGATTGTGATCTCAATCATTCGCACGGTGATCTTAAGATGAGGAACGGCATTGGGATGTAACAAATGGTGATACTCACAGAGTCAATAAAGATGTGTGGCTGGTGATGAAAATCATTTGGTGAGAAATGGGCGAGATTCAAATTTACTGTGTATTTCTGGCCCTTTTCGAAACACAGAGGCCTGGGCAGGACCATATACCTAAAAGCACACACACACACACACACACACACACACACACACACACACAAAGCACATACACACAATGTTCAAAGCTAGTTTCAAAGAAACTCCCTGTTGAATGTTGCAGCAATATATAGACAGTTGTTGTAGTTTTTAAATGTATTTATTAAGTTTTGCTATTTCAATTTGAAAATCTGAATTTCGATGACACTAGGGTCTCAAATATTGACTCATTGGATAAATTGTTATTGTAACTCATTTAGATTACATTATGTTGTTTAAATGTAATATTCAGACTGTGGGACCCATCAAAAGCTTTGCTCATGTATCAGAGAAATTGCAATGATAAGAAATTGCAAAAGCATGATATAGTAATTTAAGATAAATGAGTATATTGGGTCTTAAATAGACAAACTTGATTTCACCATGCTGCATGTTGGTCACTCAAAGTTTTTACTTTGTAATTAATTATTAATTATTAGTAATTCAGCAAATAGAAAAATCACACAAGCAAAGGTTAATAAGTAACATAATTTTACTACAGAAAAAAAAATCTTAGCTGAATCCATTTAGTTAATGTACAGAATATCTAATGCAAAACTCCTCCTCCTCTTGTATAAATCAAGTGAGAAACAACTTTATAAATGTTTTTGGAGGAAAAATTGTCTCGGTGATCAAATGGCTGACTAAAAAAAATGAACAAAAATTGTACTGTAAAAAAAAATACACTATGCAACATAAAACCGCTTTACATGGCATGCTTTTTCACACACACACACACACACACAACACACACACACACACACACACACACACACACACACACACACTACCTGGAGCCAGGAGGAAGCGAGATTGTCTGATGGTCAGAGTTTGAAACTGGACAGTGTGCAGACACAGAAGAATAAGCTGGCCGTTTCACATCCACCCTCAGCCGCTCCCACACTTCAGGTAACTACACATATACACACAAAAAAAAAATTGTAACAGAGGCACTTTTTACAATGGATTAATTCATGTCAAAAGATTTTTTCTGCATGTATATATATATATATATATATAATATATATATATATATATATATATATATATATATATATATATATATATATATATATATCTTATTCATTCACCTAAAAAAAATAATAAACTACATACATTTAGGTTTTCTGTGTGTGTGTGTGTGTTACCTGAGGTTCATAGCGGATCAACAGGTCATAATCCATAGACTGTGGAATGTTGTCAATGGTAAACCTTAGGCTTTCTCTTTCAGGTACTCGGGCAAACCCAAGTCCAGTCCAGGTTGGGCGTCCATCTGTAGGCCGAGGAATAGGCCTCATCACCACTGTCACTGCCTGCGTACAAGTTATTGCACAATAAACATATCACTCATGTTTGCAATCTCAATCAACCCAAAATATAACAGTGTGAAATAGATACCAGATATAGATAGATAAAATACTCTTTTTAATGTGATATGTTTATTATCTATTTTCCTGATCTGGACTAAACGATCCGACTAAACGCAAGTGAAATCTGGTCATTGCATGTGTACATCCTCATCCTTACCTGATGCTATTTTTATGAATAGAATATCAAGCTATAGCTTCAGTAAAAATGAGTATAAAAATTTCATTATTATTAGATGACTTTGTTCATTCAAGTCTGAGATCACAATTTCCCTCCACGAATAGTTTAGGCGAGGCTGGCTCCTTAAAGTGAGAGACGAGTATATCCAGGTGCCCTTTAGATGTAAATGTACGTGCACAGCAACAAATTGAAATGATACTGATAGCCGGGTCAGAAAAAGTATGTGAACCTTTTGGAATTTCATGGTTTTCTGAATAAATTTGTCATAAAATGTTATCTGATCATCTAATTCATTGGTATTGACAAACACAATGTGTCTAAAAATAATAACACCAAAAAATGCAATCTTTCATGTCTTTATTGAACACAATCATTCAACATTCAAAATGGCAGTGGAAAAAGTAAGTGAAACCTTAGAATGAATAACTGATTGACCCCCCCTGGCATCAGTAACCTCAACCAGGCGCTTCCTGTAGCTGTGGATCAGATCTGCACATCGCTGAGGAGGAATTTTAGCCCATTGTTCCTGGCAGAACTGCTTTAGCTCTGTCATATTCTTTGGACGTCTCATGTGTATGGCCCTCTTCAAGTCAATCCATAGCATCTCTATTGGGTTGAGGTCTGGGCTCTGAACTGGGCACTCCAAAAGGCGGATTTTGTTTTTCTGAAGCCATTCTGTTGTGGACTTGCTCCGGTGTTTTGGGTTGTTGTCCTGTTGCATCACCCACTTTCTACACAGTTTCAGCTGATGTACAGACATTCTCACATTATCCTGAAGAATTGTCTGATATACTTGGGAATTCATCTTCCCCTCAATGATTGCAAGCTGGCCAGGCCCTGTGCAGCAAAGCAGGCCCAAATCATGATGCTTCCTCCACCATACTTTACAGTTGGGATGATGTTTTCATGACGATATGCCGTGCCCTTTCTACGCCAGATGTAGTGCTGTGTGTTTTTTCCAAATAGTTCAATCTTAGTTTCATCAGTCCACAAAACATTTTGCCAATACCGCTGTGGAGTGTCAATGTGCTCTTTTGCAAACTTAAGGCGTGCAGCAATGTTCTTTTTAGTAAGCGGCGGCTTCCTTCGCGGTGTCCTGCCGTGGATACCCTGCTTGTTCAGTGTTTTACGTATTGTAGACTCATGAACAGATATGTTAGCAAGTTCCAATGATGCCTTCAAATCTTTGGCTGTCATTCGGGGTTGTTTCTTTACCTCATTGATGAGTGTTCGTTGTGCTCTTGGTGTCATTTTGACGGGGCGCCCACTTCTAGGTAGAGTAGCAACAGTCCCAAATTGTCTCCATTTGTAGATTGTTTGCCGAACTGTAGACTGGTGAATTTCTAAAGTCTTTGAAATAACTTTGTAACCCTTGCCAGCTTCATGCAAATCAACAATTCTTGATCGTAGGTCCTCTGAAAGCTCTTTTTGGCGAGGCATGGCTCACATAATCATGTTCTTCTTGTGCAGAGCAAACTCCAAAGGTTTGAGGGGTTTTTATCAGTCAAAGTATCTGTAGTCCACACCTCCAAACTTATTATCTTAATAAGACTCCGGGTTTGCTAAAACCAATTAGCTCCAATTAGCTTTTTTGAGGTCATTAACTCAAGGTTTCACTTACTTTTTCCACTGCCATTTTGAATGTTGAATGATTGTGTTCAATAAAGACAAGAAAGAATCAGATTTTTTTGTGTTATTATTTTTAGACACATTGTGTTTGTTAATACCAATGAATTAGATGAAGATCAGATAACATTTTATGACAAATTTATTCAGAAAACCATGAAATTCCAAAAGGTTCACATACTTTTTCTTGCCACTTATATACTGTATATATATATATATATATATAATAACCTAGCACGGATGAAAAAGAGGCGGGGCTGTAGCTTATCCCGGAGTGGCATCTTGTAATCAGACGGCTTCTATAAAAGGCCGTCAGATTGCGGTTGAAGTCGGAGAACGGCTGGGCTCCCTACTAACGGCGCATGTCTTTTTCTCCCGACCTCCCACTACAGGTGAGATGGCAAGCGCGGACGAGGAATACCTGCCAGACCCTCGCAGTGCCTGGTATCTGGGAGTATCCACAGCCTCGCAAAATGGACCTGACCCCTATGTGCCGATGGAGATCCGGAGGACGAAGCCGCCCATTGATTGGGACCCGACGTCGGAGAGCGCATCAATAGATCTCCATGTTCCCTCTCCCGCTCCAGCCACTCCTTACCTGATCCCCCAAATATCGGACATGAACACTTTATCTTTCTTTTTATTTTATTTTCAACAAACAGTATTTTTCTCCCAGTTATGCCTCTTTGAGTCTGTGTTCAGCCGAAAGTGGGGAGCGAGTCGCCACAATATATATATATTCTCTCGGGTCGCTGGGAACCTGTGCCTATCTAAGGCGTCTTCAGGCATCAAGGAAGGAAACACCCTGTATGGAATGCCAACCCATAGCAGGGCGCACACACACATTCATACACTAGGAACAATTTCCCATGGTGCCAATCAACCTGCTGTGCATGTCTTAGGGCCGGGGGAAGCCGGAGAACCCCATAATTTTTTATTAAATATAAGTAAGAATTTCATTATTCAATTTCAGTCACTTCACGTTAATGGACTGTTAAAGGATTCCAAAGGACTCTTGGCAGCTCATTCTCTGAGTAAGCTCTGAGTTTTTGTTTATGACCATTTCGTCATTTGCTGTTTCAAAATATTAGATGTGTCATTTTTATCATTGTATTTTTTCATGCCAGCACTGAGAGACAGTTTTTAATTGGCTGATATTGAGTATACCTCCAGCACATGGAGACTAAATCTGCTCGAGTCCTCCAACGATGAGCAAAAATTACAGTAAAGCTTATAATTTATTTTTTTTTTAGAAAACAAAAATGACCATGCCCTGGGTGGAACTAACCGGACCGAATGCAGCTTCCTCTGCCTCGTAAGTGTAGTGGTCAAGGGCAGTGAAATAATATCCAGGCCTCAAGGTGTTACAGCGTCTGCCAGACATGTGCTCTCGACACACACACTGGCCTGTCTGAGGAGAACAACTACAAATACAGGGATAGATAAGAATGAGGAACAGAAACAGTGCGAGAAGACACAGAGACAAAGTGCTATAGAAAAAACTTAATGTTGAACTTGAATTGGCAGTGGAATTGGTATCAATAGATTAAGACAATGTTGTATGAGATTAAAACATTAAAAGTACATAATGGAATCTGTTGGCTCTTACTCGTTGTTCAGAGCTCCTCCAAGATCGCAGTCACATGGCCGACAGCCATCCTTATCTCCGCTCAGGCCCCAGTGCTGAGGCTGAAGCACAAAGACACTCATTTAGTTCACATAATCTAGTTTTGGATTTTCCTACAGGAATAAATGTTCTCTCACCTGACACCGGTCACAGTTTCGCCCAGTAACAAGGCGTTTGCAATAACAGATTCCTGTATCTGTGTCACAGGGATTTCCTCCAGGAAGAGTGCCCAGAGGATTACAGCTGCATGCTGGATTTACAAACACACACACACACACACACACACACACACACACACACACACACACGAAAACAAACAGGAAGTATCCCATGATTCATAGTTGTTATAACACAAAGATAGTAACCAGCTGTGGTTGTGAGTATGTGTAAGTGTATATGTGTGTGTGTGGGTGTTTGTGTTTCCTCACGAAGACAGCCTAGCACGTCTTGGCTGAGTCCATAGTATCCTCGTTTGCAATGATCGCAGCGTTCTCCCTCCACATTCTGCTTACAACGACACTGACCGGCGATTAGTCCCCTCATCACGTCAGTCAAACTGTCACACTCGCCTTTGTTCAGTGAGCCCCACGCGTCACAGTCACAGCCTGCAAACACACACAGGTATAACAACCTTTTTCACAGTCACACCATTCTTACAGACAGTCCGGTAAAGTAAATCGTCATAAACATAACAATGCCATGTGTTTACACTGTAGTCCCTGACATGCAATCTGGATAATTTGACACAGATGTTTCACTGAAAAAACACTCAAGCAACTAGCCGAACAATGTTCCTACTGTAGGATTTTTTTTTAACCTAATTTCACCCACTTTCAAATATTTTTACCAGCTTGTGAAATCATCATGTGAGAGATAACATTCTCTGAGGCAAGAAAGCAGCCGAGCAACTGGTATGTTACTCTGTTCAACTTTCATCTAATCAGGCTGAGAAGTAAATTCTGGAACCATAACTGATGCGTTAAACTTTTGTTTAATCCGATTCCATATGCAAATGTCCCCAGTGTGTCCCAGCTAATACTGTAGTGACAAAAGCCACTTTAGAACACATATTGGTGTTACATACATGACTTATTTACAGCAATGACATTCGGGACATTCCCACCAGTCTAGGAGAGAAAATTATTAAAGACTGAAGATTGTTAAAGATGTTACAAATATACAAATACATATATATATATATACGCTTATTCACAACATTCACAACCGATATATAAAGAAATTCTATTAAACTCTATTATAACTCTAATTTCTATTCAGTAGACATTGATTTTACTGATGCGGCAAGTCTCCAATCAAACATTAAATTCCGCCATGATGCAAATCTCCAGCAATTAAAACAATCCGTGTGGAAACAGAAAAAGTTTTTAGTTAATAAATTAAATTATTAAATAAGATGACTATTATCCTAAGTTCAGGGTGCCACATGCAAGTACTGTAGTCACAGTTACAGGCACTACATAACAGTTACCGGTCGTTGTTGTGTTTTATTTTATTTTGTGTTATGTCTCGTGTTGTCAAATACAGTCTGTTCTGTTTTTGCGCTGTGTGCACATGATGCACTCTGTGGATAGAACAAACTTAGTCTAGTCCTCAGCTTGTAGCTCTATGTTCTTGTTCTTGTAGCTCTATGTTGTGTTATATGTTGTTTGTAGCTTTATGTTGTGTTATATGTTGTTTGTAGCTCTATGTTGTGTTATATGTTTTTTTATGGAGCACCAAGGTTCTAGAGAAACGTTGTCTCATTTCACTGTGTACTGCGTCAGCTTTATATAGTTGTAATGACAATAAAAAACTATTGACTTGACTACTCAAAAGCAAGAAGCATGAGGAAATTCCTAACGACATTGTGCCAAAAATATCAGCAGGATCACAAACTCCTGAAGGTGGATCATGAAAAAAAACCTTCGTAGCATTCTAGTACCTATTTTTCCAGAGTTACTTATTGGTATTTTTTGATGAATATTTTTTTCAGATTCTGCACTAACTGCTACCCTTACTATAGGTACTTTCTTCACTAATCACCCAAGACAATATAAAGGGAGTTTACTTTTATCCAGAAGCTTGGTGTATAGACTTATTCCTTTGCATATATAATATATATTATAGATATATATATATATATATATATATATATATATATATATATATATATATATATATATATATATAATATATATATATATATATATAAGGTATATATATATTGCATATATATCTGGGGGCACGGTGGCTTAGTGGTTAGCACGTTCGCCTCACACCGCCAGGGTCCGGGAGTTCGATTCCCGTCTCGGCCATGTGTGTGTGGGAGTTTGCATGTTCTCCCCGTGCCTCAGGGGGTTTTTCTCCGGGTTCTCCGGTTTCCTCCCGGTCCAAAAACATGCACGGTAGGTTGATTGGCACCTTGGAAAAAATTGTCCCTAGTGTATGAGTGTGTGTGTGTGTGTGTGTGTGTGTGTGTGTGTGTGTGTGTGATGATGGGTTGGCATTCTATCCAGGGTGTATCCTGCCTTAATGCCCATAGACGCCTGAGATAGGCACAGGCTCCCCGTGACCCGAGGGAAGATCGGATATAGCGGTAGAAGATGAATGAAATGAATGAATGATATATATATATATATATATATATATATATATATATATATATATATATATATATATAATATAAATAAATAAATAATCACATTCATACTTACGTTCACAGACGTGAGGGTCTCTTATGTCCCTGTTAGGATGCTGGTAGTAGAAGGGTTTGCATCCCTCACAGTGTTGCCCCTGAGTGTTGTGTTGACAATCATCACACACTCCTCCACTCACGTTCCCCGATGCCACATACATTGCCATGTTGAATTGACACGCATATGAGTGCTGATTACACTCGCACTCTGTTTCACACACACAAACACAAAAAACATGCATATCAACAACACATTTAGAAAAGCTGTGTGTGTCTGTGAGTGTTTTCAAGTTTATTTCTGTCTCAAATCAGAATTATCGAACCTTTTCATTTTTAAATAAATCGACTATGTGTATTTACATTTGCGGCATTTGGTGGACGCCCTTATCCTTAAAACTGAGCAATTGAGGGTTAAGGGCCTTGCTCAAGGGCCCGCTAGTGGCATCTTGGTGGTGGTGGGATTTGAACCAGCGATTTTCCGGTCACTGAGGCCACTGAGCTACCACCTCCCTGTTTATCCCTAATGAACAAGCTGGGGTGATTGTGGCAAGCAAAAACTCATAGAGGGTATGAGGAAGAAACCTTGAGAGGAACCAAAGGGGATCCCATCCTCATTTGGGTGAAGTCAAGATTGTGGTTAGAGTGAGAAACAGTGACAACTATATATGTGTATTCATGTGTGTGTGTGTGCGAGTTTGTGCACTTGACTTACTCTTGCACTCATTGGTGTTTCGGCCCTCTGCAGGTCTCCATGGTGTGTCATGATAAAAGTGCCGACACCTCTCACAGTTTAATCCAGCTGTGTGATGATTGCACACACATCGGCCGTGGACCTATGTGAACACAAATATAAACACACACAAACACACACTCACACAATTACTCACAAAAAGTCCAAATAAGTTTTTATTTTATTTTTTATTTATGACTCCGAATGCCTACCATGCCTTCAGGCCCCGCCTCGCCGTCTTCCAACGGTGCACACTCGGAGGAGTGACCGTAACAGAAGCAGTTGCCGCGGACGACCATGTCGTAGACAGCATAGTAGTATTTCTGTGTCACCTCATCTCCGCCGTCCAGAAGGTTATCGCCAAGTGTGTGTAGCTTCACCATTCGCACTCGCAGGTTAGTTATTCTCAGGAGGTCTACGCAGGTTCATAACACTGTCTATGTTCATAAAGAGTACTTCAAAGCCTACATTTGTTGTAATACTGCTATAACAATGACTAATAGTGAACTAAATAATGGGAACTTTTAAATAGCATCTAATTGGTCTTCAATTAGATTATCTTAAGCCTCAAAAGCTGCACTATTTGGCATTTTATTAAGAACAAAATAAAGTGAGAGGACAAAGAGTTATAACTGTTTATAACTTTATAACATTAAGGTTCAAATGCCTTGGTCTTTCCATTACTTACTCTGGATCCGTTGACTGTAGGGATCAGGAATCTTAAATGCAGGGTCAAGAGCTCGGAAAATCACCTACATACACACACACACACACACACACACACAAAAGAGCTTCTTGCTCACATTTTTCTCAGTTTAGAATATCATTCGGACATGGCAAGATTTATAGACTGTGGTTAACTTTGCAGTGTTGCTTGACGGAAGAGTCACCAGAAGGAAATCTTCCCATAAACCACATTCAACATCTGATGTTTGCAAAATAATATACAGACAAACAGAAGGAAACAAATGTGGTGATTGAAGTAAATTAAAAACTATATGGCTATAATCACAGAAAATTAAAAATGAGAATTGAACAGTACATTTGGCAACTCATTGGCACCGAAATCTGTTCTAAGAATAGAATAGTCTGGTGGAAAATGTGACTCAGTCTGTCAAGAACTCTATTGCTTATACCCTAATGCAAACAAATTTACAGCATTTTGCAGATGCCCTAAATGAGAGTTTAAACTTCCATTACAGAGTGAAGCGCCTTGCTCATGGGCCTAGAAAAGTATATGACGCTTTTATAGTCTTTTATGCTGTGCTCCTATTGGCCGAGCCATTCGTCCCCGGTACCTGATTGGTCAAAAAAAATCAACGAGACGGTTCCTTCATCAAAAGACAGTACAACAGTGGGTACTGTAAACTCAACAAAGATTGTGAATTACTTGCCATAAATGTTTTATTTAATGATTTAAATGAATAATAAAATAGTTTTTCAAACAATTTTCTTTCATTTGTTTTGAAATGCTAATCGAACGTATGGTTCCAAAAGAAAAAAAAGCAAACTAAAGTTCGCAAGTATTGAGGTTGCATTGTATTTATAATATAATAAAATGTTGTTTTTTAATTTAATAAAAAACATAAAGCTAAATATGTAATTCATCTTGCATTTTGTTCTAATTTTTGCTCCTTTTCAGAAAATTCTAGTTGTCATGTAGGCAAGGAATCATGAACTATGAAGCCAACAGGGAAATAAACAAAAGAGAGCTGGCCTTGTTATTCTTGCTTTTTGCTTGGGCAGAAAAAAAACACACTGAAAGCTTTCGAAAATATTCTGGATAGCAACGCACAGTGCAGTATGTACGATTTGAACCCGTGTGTTTATTTGTGCTTGATTGTGTGTTATGCAAACCTCTCCCTCTGTTGAAGGCTCAATGTTAGAGTAGCGGGAATCACAGATGACCTCATCGACACTCTTAACCGGTCCCTGGGAGACGTGAGGAAAGGAAGCCGAGCAGTTGAATGCAAAGTAACTGTACACTTTCCAGGTCTGTCCAAAATCTGATGAACGCTCGATCACCATCGCTGCAGGACGAAATGTCTGTTCACAGAGCATCGTATACACACACACACACACACACACACGCAGGCAGAAAATGCATAAGAGTCAAAAATGACACCGAATCGAAAGATGAAACACACTCACATTCTACATTCCTCAGAAGCAGGAGGTTCATGAGGTAACGTGTCGTGTACGTACACATAGCGTGTGTCTGTTACCTTAAAGGTCATGATGATATGCGTGAAGTGGAATTCTGCTTCTAAGTCCAGTTGAATGGTGACATTCTCCACCCCTGTGACAAAAACAAAGAGTGTGTATCAGAGCGAAATGCTCAAATTTCCCATCTTGAGATCACACGCATGATGCACATGACAAGCTTAATGTAAAGGCAATGAATTTCTATCTGTCTATCTATCTCTCTCTCTCTCTATCTGTCTGTCTGCCTACCTACCCAACCCCATCAATTCATCATTTTGTCTATCTATCCATTCATCCATCCATCTGGCAGGTGTGAAATGCATGAAATCATAAGAATGTGAATACATTTGCATATAAAATATCAACAAGATGTAAAATATGAATATGGTTGTGCAATTGTTTTCAGTATTTCAGCACTTCGTTTGCAATTAAGGAAATTCTGAAGAGTTTATCCAGAATTGTGTGATTAGACAAAAAACAAAAAATAACAATTTACTTGGAATTGTGGTGTCTGGCAAATGTGTTCCTAAAAACACAGAGATGTACAGTAAGAACCAGGTTTGGTCATGTTTAGTATAATTTTATAAATGGTCTCCTTTTAAAGAAAATATATCCCAAGAAATTTAAGGCCACATAAAAAAAGAATTTAAATTTCCTTGTGACTCATGGGAAAGTAAATTGCTCTGAAAGCCAAAACAATACCAACACCCACAACTGACTAATAAATCAGGAATTAGTGATGGAGAGAGAGAGAAAAATAGCACACAAATCCCATTATTCCATTCTTAGGAAGCTGGTCACTGAAAGACTCAGTGGGAAAGAGACAGAAATGTTCCCACACCCAGCTGCACCGCTCATCCTTTTCTCTTTTTTTTCCTTCTCTCATTCCCACCCTTTGCTTTTTTTCTTCCTCTTTTGCTCTTGTTTCCCTGGTCAAGGGTCCCACCCCAAGGGACCCCATTCCACAGGAAGTAGGTCAGGATCCACAAGCTGCAGCAAGAGCTGGAGATTGTAACTGGTGTTTTAAGTGGTTTCATGTTTTATAAGATTCACTTCATAGTGATTTTAGTCACGTGTTTACTCGTCATACGGGACACTCACCATTCTCGGACTGCCACCACGTTACGAGGCGGTTGGGAGTAAAGGTGGTGACGACGTTGTCGATGGTGTGGCTGTTAGGATGGGTGACTTCGTTGTAGAGATCTCGAGAGTCACAATCCAAACACTTCGTAGTCTGAGAAAAAAAAACAAAAAAACATTTGTATTCAGAATCGAAGAATCTGTACACCAGATGCCTCACACCTGCTACTGCCTCCATTACTCACGCTTTTTAAACGCTCACACGCGCACATATGGATCACATGAAATATGCAAGTTAGCTTGAAATATGCCATCTACGGCCAGTGATTATAGGACACGTTTAAAATACATAATAAAACTATATAAATAGTTCAAATAATACAAAAAGTACAGTTAATGTACAGTTAATAGTTCAATGTGTAATAAAATAAACAAATAAATGCTAACTGATTACTCATTTAATGTGCAATATATATACAATATATATATATATATATATATATATATATATATATATATATATATATATATATATATATATATGCAATGAATACACTTATGCATTTGGCATCTATTATACAACATAAACATCTTTCTTCTAGTAGTTGTCTGAGCAGGATACACATCATCAGCGACTCCTTCCATCCCAGTCACAGGTATAGCACACAGATGAGGATATACTCACATTTACAATAATATACAAATGTATATAACTACAATTGTACATTATTGTAAATTTGAGTATATCCTACTTTACCTGTATATCTGTGTACTATATCATTAAAATGGAGAATTAACACGGAAATCACGCCCATGTTCACTTTCTAGAACTGAAAAATAATTATTATTTGAGATTTTAGGATTAAAAAAAAGTTTTTTTTCTGCCACAAATTGTACAACATTTAAATTGTTTCTGAAAACAAGGTACTTCACAGTATGAACTTCGAAGTTCCCAAGGGCGAAGATTTCATATTTTAACAGAAATTTTTAATGTTACAGAGCATGACAAAATTAAACTTAAGAAACATAATATATTTGTATATTTTAAAAAAACTAAATGCAAAATAGAAAAAATAGAATCTAAAACTAAACACTTTTCCAATAGACTTAAATTTTGGTGCGGAATTTGTTACGTTCAATATACCTTACTACAGAAAGATGAGATTAGTCAGTTGCTATAGCGATTTCGTGATTCGCCAAGCTTCAATGCAAAGTAGAAAGATGTTCGTCAAATGTGAGAAAGCAAACTACTCAACTACAAACCGAATACATTCGTTAAATGCAGTGTTTACTTCCTAGTGCTGAACAATATACATTTATTTCGTTAATACTAGGGTTCAAAATAAAACGATTATGCTATTTGTGTTTTCAATAATCACATTTGCCAGTCTGCCAGCAATTCCTCAGCATAAAACCAAGTGTATTCAATTTATATTAATGTAGACACAAAATTTTGGAATTGTCAGTATGTACGTGTGTTCATTAGGTTTCTTTGGCCTCCTCCTCTGCAGACAATGTACTGTATAATGGCCTACATGTGCATACGTTTATATTCATTGCAAAACAGATAAAGCCCTGACATACTGAAATGTATAGCTTGGACTTCTCAACACTCCCTCCTTATTCCCTCTGAACACACGGAACAGTGTAGTATAGACTACAGTGGCGTGTCAAAGAGCTCAGAAAGACGCCTGAGGGCGGTTAGGTCAGAGAGAAATCATCCTCTGCACATCACAAACTCCACAAAGGGAGCAATTGTTGAGAAGACGTGTTTTTTTTCTTTTACTACGGTGGACGGACATAGTGATGACGAGTTACTCACGCGAACAGGGACAGAAACGCTACAAAAAAAGCTATACATATAAAGAAGAGGGGAAAAATTAAAAGAATCAGATGAATAATCTTTTGGAATTTAGTTATTTATCTCTGTGCTTTGAGACATGTGTTGGGACAGGAACCAGGATTTTGGGGCAGTAATTGAAATCAGATTTTCCTCAGTTTCACTCCGATAGCTGCGATGTTTCCGATACAGTGTTTGCTTCTGTGCTAAAGATTCCAAAAAAAAAATCCTAATTCCTAATTCCAAAGAAAGTTGGGATACGCTGTATAATTATAAAAATATATAAAATAATCTACAAATCTCACAAACCCACCTTTTATTCACACAAGTACACAGAAAACACCAAAAAAATTAATAATTATATAAATATAATATAATAATTTTTTTTATAAATAACTGTAATTGCCTGTAAACTAAGAAGCAAATTTGTTCATCTTTTAGGAAAGGAATAATGTACTGCTTGTGTCTGATATATTTTTAGCTGCTTAACACCTCTGATTGTTCTTTATAGTATTTTTTATATTGATCGCGCCTTTGCGAGTATGATTGCGGCCCATTACATAGGCTTTAATGCACACCCATACCTTAGAGATGCACTATGTTGAACTGAGGCGTGATGGTAAGCTGCATGTAACCTCTCATTAATCTGAAGGTCAAATCTAATGAAATTTTATCGGCCCATAGAAGACATAGTAGCATTTACGGATAATATTCACAAATGGCTTTGCATAATAGAGCTTTAACCTACAGATAACACAGATAACCCAGGGATTTCCATGGAATATAGAATTCATGTCTGTTTTTAACGCAGTGATACGGCTCAGACATCCTAACGAAGCCGCATATCGATCTTTGCCCTTGTCGTAATTTCCCCCCAATACTTTGAATGTGTGTCGATGATGCAATTTAATTTTGAGATACGTTATTCGAAATTTACTCCAGAAACTATAGAGGTTTTTCCCCCCATCTTATGAAGGACCCTGACTCTGTAAGATAATATTTTTACATACAATCATGTAACTGTCCTGTTGCCAAACAATCCTAATTAATTGGAAATGTTTTACAGGTGGCAGTGGCAGCTTGGTGGTGCTGGGGTTTCAACCTGTGATCTTCCGGTCCAGAGGCCAACACCTTAACCACTCAGCTACACCACCATCCATTAAGGAATTAATATTCATATATGCCTAATGCCGATACGAGAAACGTGTTCTGTTTTGTTACCGCAAGGCTGCTGACGATGCAGAAGCGTTCAGGAGAGTAAATTCCGCAGGTGGACGATGCTGTAAGGCGATGAGCTCTGCCAATCAACAGGTCGCCTGTGGCAGGGTAACAGCTTCCCTCCGAACACATATTGTTGGCCTCAGGAAGAAGCTGCGACTGGACAGCCAAACCTAAAGCTACAGAGGAACAATAAAGAAAAGGAATTCAATGCTGTATGCTTGCACACACACACACACACACACACACACACACAGGCAGGATTGGATATAATAGAAACCAAAGGAAACCCACAGAGACAGGAAGAACATGTAAAAATACACAGTCAGAACTGATATTGCCAAAAAGTATGTGGATACCTGACAACCACACGCACATGCGATTCATTGGTAGATTTATTCACCCTTTTGCATGGAATCTCTTAGTTCCTATTAGAGTCCCATATGCTGGAAAACACTAAATATCCCTTTGGCTGTATAATTAAACAACATGTCAGATAAGGACCCTGGACCCATTCCATTGCTGTATTAAGTCATGTGCTGTATAGATATTACTGTATTTAAAGAATCCAAAAAACCCATATTTGTATACTTTTAACCATAAGATTGTTCACTTATAATCAGAAGCATTAACAGAGGTTGTGATAAGGTTGTAACTTGGATCCCAAAGAAATCACTACTATCTGTGATCGTGATGAAGCAAAAACATTTCTCTCGATGTGGTATTGTTAGGAAGGAATTAATTGGTGTAATATTCGTCAGTAGGGCTGTTGCTATCGATTATTTTAGTAATCGATTATTCTAACAATTATTCGATTGATTAATCTAGTAATTGAATAAAAAACATGCACTTCTTTTTTTAAATTAAAGAACAATAATAAAAAAGAGAAAGAAAATAAGACAGGTCTCTTAAAATAACCAAGTAATGTGTTTTTCTTATTAGAGAAATCTGAATTTTACTGTAAAAACGGCAAGTATATCGGTGAAAACGAAACCCATTTCGTGTATTTAATTGCCATATTACATCAAAATTCAAATTCTAATGTATTCAGGATAAATGTCGTGAAATCTGATGACCACTTGAGGGCGCTCACTTTCTGGATGTGAGTGTAGTTACGTTATGTCACGTTACGACACAAGCTGCATATCTTCGTGGCTATGTGCGTGCTCCTAACTGTACATAACGTGTGTATAATGCGAATATAACACAAATACAGTGCGTTCAAAAAGTTCCTCACAGTGGCCGCGTAGAGTAAGTCACGGGAAACTACTTGTCTAATTAAACTCATTATTTATTTATTTATACATTTATTTATTAAATCTTGCACAGTTTAGTCATATTCCAAAAAATCTGCTTGAGATTTTTCACGGACTAAAGCCTTGTATTTATCGTTTAAAAGACGTGTTCTACTTGCTGCTCTACACTTTAAACGCGCTGTATATAAATAATAGCGGTGTTCGGTAAGCAAGTGACTATTTTTTTTAAATAAATATATAATTTAAGAGAAGAACTATTAAATTATTCATTTCAATTATTCGCATTATTCATAATTTATGCATGGGAGCATTTATTTACTGTAACTTTTCTTCTTATAAATGGAAATAAATTTATTTATCTCCTCCCCCTTTTTGCTGATTCGGAAAATGATCCATAATGCTCATGGTTAAGTTAAAAGGACTAATTGATGAAGAATTTTTGTAATCGAATTACTCGAGGAATCGTTACATCCCTGCTGGTCACTTTGGGTCGTCTTTGCGCTCGCAAATGTGTACAAGAGCAGAAAGTTTCCACAGATTACAATTAGATTAGCACATTTTCATTAAAGACAAAGTGCATCTCAAGTTTTATCTTATGATTTTCTTATGAAAACCCTAAATAACAAATGTGTCCTGCTGGAAAGTATATGAAATGTGGCCAATATATTAATGCTTAATAGATCAAATGTACATTTTTTAATATTTAAATACCTCAAATGAACTTGGTTTAGCTGCTCGTTCGGATAATTTTTCCCACTGTATGTAAATGTTTTTGAACTGAAATATTCGTATTGAAATCCTAATCACAAACATGCAGCCATGCACACTTAAATTCGGATTCATCTGATCACAGCACAGTTTACCAGTGAAGACGGGGGTCTTTTTTTGCATGATAGTATTTCTGATGGTGTTTTCTGAACCCATGAAGTCTTTTCCTTTACTTAATTATGTCGGTTTCTAATGTTTCTGCCCGAGTAGCCGAAGATCACGAACATTCAATATCGATTACCCTTGTCCCTTACTCACAGAGCGGTTAAAAGTCCTATGCATTTTAGTTGTTGTTGTTGTTGTTGTTGTTGATGATCAACCATGTTTTTAAAACATTCCACTATTTGCAGACACACGGATATGTGAACATCTGAAACTCTAAAATTCTCTTTTTAATCCCAGTCATGTTGCTGACCTGTTGCCAATTAAACTAATTACTTGCGAAATGGTCCTCCAGCTGTTTGTATTTAGCACCCAGATTGTTCTTGCTCCATCAAAACTATTTTTTTAAACCCTTCAAATAAACCTCAAATCGGTTAAAATGAGATCCGGTTTGTTTGGTTTTGTTCTCAAACTATAATTCCCAAAAGCACACTTGTACTGTAAACACATTTAGATACACACGCACCAGATGAGATCAGTTAAAGATGGAAAAAGTTACTTTCTCTCTGCTCGGACCTTAACCTATAATCTGCAAAGCAAAACCAAATTCGGGTTTTTGTTTTCAGTTATGAAGTTATTAAGACTTACCTAGTTGCAAGGTCCAGTGTAAAATCCACATGGTTGCATGAAGCTCGCTTTTGCGTTGAGACTAAAAGCTCATGCAGACGCGGATGCTCTCACAGTCAGAGCGAGGAAAACGGTCCCGGGTGGAGCAGGGTTGCCAGATCCTCCCAAATGAGGTGGACCCAAAATTCAGAAAAAAATTCGCCCAAATTAGTTAATTAGTTAGTTATATATTACACCATAAAGTAAGTTGATTTTATCCTTTTTTAAACAAGAAATGTATGGGATTTAATTGGATTTTCCCGCTTGCTGCTTTTTTGGCACAGACATTGAAGTAAATGTAAATTGGCAATGGTGACAATAGCATATATAGCATATAAATAAATAAACAAACAAATAAATAAATAAATAAATAAATGTGTGTGTGTGTGTGTGGGGCAGAATTTATTTATTTATTTATTTATTGAAATATACAACAAATCAATAAATAAAAATGTATTTATTGAAATATATATATATATATTTTTCAATAAATAACACACACAGTAGTTGCATGTTTGTATTATTTTGTGATAGATATGAAACTACAAAAAGCCATTGAAAATGACAATTCCAGGAATGTCTTTGCCCATGGATAAAAATTGTGACTATTCTTCAACAACCTTTAGTAGCCACCTCATTGAATCAATACCTGTCCAAACAGTCTATGCTTTTGCAAAATTGGTTAAACCAATAAATGAATGTAAAATATAAAATAATAAAACTAATAAAATAAATGTTTTTAACCAATTTGTCCAACCGTCTAGACAACGTAAACCACTGAAGGTGAGTAAATCTCAAGCTGGCAACACGATAGTCTCGTACCCACGCCCAATATACTAAAACATGTCGGGAGGAACAACAACACACTGCCAAATGCAGGCTACCCCTAACACTACCAACTCTGTGCGAGCTCTTCAACTCTCACACCAAAAGACATTTCCAAAAGAATTGGAATTTTTGGAATCTGGAGATCTGGAAACACCACCAGGAATCACTGTCTGTGAACACTATGTGTCAGGCAAAACAGCTGGTTATTATGCAAAGAAACTTAAACTTGACAAACTTGTTTTGAGGTCAGGGAAATCGAATTGTCCGAAATTCTTTTTGAAAACTACGGATGCCACATCCTCCAGAATAAAGAGGAGACAACATCTGGCGCGTTATCGGCGCCAAGTTCAAAAGCCTGCAAGTCTGATGGTCTGGAAGTGAATTACGAGTCTTTGGGAAGGGGAACTTGTACATCTCATGCATCAATGCCTTGTCTTTAACTCACATTTCATCATTTGAAAACATCTGGTGCATCATGAATTGGAAAAATAAAAAGACCCAGGACTGTTGAGCCAACGTACCTCCCTTAAAATGCCAGGAAATGGGCTCCTTAGATTTACAGATGTATACAAACTATTGTTTATAGAAGAAAAAATGCTACGCAGTGGTAAACTTGTCTCTGTTTCATCACCCCCCAAGATACATTACGGCCATGAAATAAAAAAATGACCTAATATTTTTCTTAAAAGGAAACATTTTCCCAGTTTAACATCAGGCATGTTTTTTGTGTGTTAAATAAAACATTGATGAGAAATGCTTTCATTCTGTTTTTTTTTTTTTTCATTTTTTCATGAAAGATTTGGGGTGGCACAGGTCCAAAGACAATGCTCTCAGTTGTATGTCTGCTCCAGCTGTAACACACAAAATACAAGAGTTGACATTTGTTTGTGCCATCATTCTAATATATTCTTCTGATCACTAAGATCCCCAAATCCTCCCGATACCGTGTCCTTTTCATCCCATAGAAAACAATACAGAACAATACGACTTCTTTCCACTTTAATTCAGTTACAAATCTCCCAACATTTGCTCATTCACTCTCTGTGTTCACACATTAGCATGTACTGTCGCTCAGTTAATTACGTCTAATGTATAAATGTGTTTATATTTCATATAATGGCGCAGTTTCTTCAAGAGGATCAGCATTTCCCATGCAATACAGCAATAACTCTCATATGCGCTCAGTCAGCGGAAGTATGCTCTGTTTATAGCTTATTGTATACAAATATTTACTCTAGAAGACAGATCCTTCCTGACGGTACACAGACATACCATAAATGAAAGGCTATTCAGTTTAAAGAATGCACAACTAAACCAAGTTTATTTAACTTAGAGAACATAATGTTGTCATAATATAAATATATTACAATTAAGGAAATCAGTGCACTGTTAAAGCACAGGTTTCTAAGATTTATTTTAGGTTTAGTAGCTTTTAGTTAATTTTAATTAGTATATAGGTAATGCCGCTAGTATACTATGTATGTACTATGTACTATGCATACCATATGTATGCTGTACAGTGCATTGCAATAGTTTTCATACCCCTTAAACAGTTCCACATTTTGCCACGTTATAACCACAAACTTAAATATGTTAAATTGGGATTTATGTGATAGAAACAACACAAAGTATCGCATAATTGTGATGTGGAAGAATAGATTTTTATAAATAAAAATCTGAAAAGTGTGGCGTGCATACAGTACGGATTCAGCCGCTCAGCTTTGTACATCTAGAGACAAATTTTTGACCATTCTTATTTGCAAAACAGCTCCAGTTGAATCAGTTTGGACAGTGAACGTCTGTAAACAGCACATTTTCAAGTCCTGCCAAAGATTCTCAATAGGATTTAGGTCTGGAATTTGACTGGACCATTCTAACACATGTATATGCTTCAACCTCAACCATTCCATTATATCTCTGGCTGCATGTTTTGGGTAGTTGTCCTGCTGGAAAGTGTCCTCTGCGGCCTCTAACAAGTTTCCCCATCAACTCTGACCAGCTTCTCTGTTCCAGCTGAAGCCATGAAACCACAGCATAATGTTGCCACCACCATGTTTCACACAGATTGGTTTGTTCAGGGGGATGTGCAGTGTTAGGTTTCCGCCACATATAGCATTTTGCAAAGAAGTTTTGATCTCATCTGATCACAGCACCTGCTTCCACACGTTTGCCATCTCCACCAAAATGACTTGTGGCAAACAGGTGTTCTTATTCTTTTTTGTAAATAATGGCTTTCTTCTTGCGACTCTTCCATAATAACTAGAGTGCATGACTAATAGTTGTCCTGTGGACAGATTCTCCTACCTGAGCTGTGGATCTCTGCAGTCACTCCAGAGTTACCATGGGCCTTCAGGCTTCTCTCCTTGCCCAACCAGTTTAGGTCAGTTTAGGTGCACAGCCATGTCTTGTCTAGGTTACCAGTTGTGCCATACCCTTTCCATTTTTGAAATGATGGATTGAACAGTGCTCTGTGAGACGTTCCAAGCTTGGGATATGTTTTTATAACCTAGATTTTAAACTTTGGGAAATCAGTTTACTCATTAATGTTCTCTATTAAAACACACCTTCAAGAAATAATTAGGTGGACTGATTTAACAATATCTAATATAATCAGGTGATATACAAAGGTAAAAAAATAAAAAAAAAAAAATGAACACAAAATTAGGAATAAAAATTCCTTTCAACATTCCTATTTGCTGCATAAAATCAACTTTTATATATAGTATTTGATTTCTTCACTTCATGGAGCAGTTACATGTAATTTATTTTGTCAATATTTTTCCATATTTTACTATTTTTAAAAAATCCGTAATATTATCCATATATTATAAAGTTTATATGGATTAAAAAAATATATAAATATATATATATGGAAATTTAGTAAACTAGATTAATTTCATTATATTGAAAATGTATAGTGTCCCAAAGTAGATTGACCGATTTAAAATACATTTTAGCATCATAAAGTTCCTCCTGAACCATGATATAGTATAAGAAAGACACCTTGAGAAGAAGACGACTCAAAAGGGAATCCATCCTTATTTGTGACAGTGACTGTTCATTTATTATAGTTTTTCATTGCTGAGGTTATCAGCAGTCCACAGACGGACAATTGAATGCAAAACTGTCTGTGCAACCTTACAGGCCAAATACATCCACAAAGCTCCTGAGATTAACCCTCCCAATAACCTTATGTATTTTTACACTAGCGGGTGTTTAAATAATTATTAATACAATTATACTAATTATAATTTAGTATTATATCATGACTTCATATGAAAACATGAATAATATCGTATAATAGTCTGAATAATATCAACGAAAATAAATTTGCACTGCATGTAATACATTTCAGGTTCAGTTTTTGAAATGAAACATAAATGAAAAGATTTTTCTGCGGCGTTTGTAATTGCATTTGTGTTATACTTTATATGGTTTTTAACAGTATGAAGTACTATGTAATAACCTATAGCTATAGAACCTATAGAAATATATTTTCCCAGTTGTATCTGAAAAAGATTTAATTCCTATTCTTTTGAAAACAGGATAGAAAACATAACGTGTCATTTAAACCTGAACACCAATCTTTTGGGTTTACCTCCGTGTTCATGTACAGATAGAAGATTACTGAGCAGTTGCCTCCACTGGCTACCTGTCTACTACTTCCATTATAATATTATATAATAGTGAATATATAAAAGTATATTATAATATACTAAAATAAATATATAATAGTATAATAAACCAGTGTGAACCTCCCCCCCCCCCCCCCCCCCCCCCCCCCCCCAGTGTTATCTGTACGAGGTGTGTTGCCCTAAGATCACATGACACAATGCAAAACAACCTGTCACATCTGGGCCTCTACAGTCGTGCCTGTGGAGCTGCACAACGTAGGTGTTGGTGTAAAAATTCCAATATTTTCTCCCATGAGTCTTCTTGTGCATATGCATGTTGTTTGGTCTGTCCACCCCAAAGCATGATCACTGTGAAATCACAAACGCACACACACACTCTGAGTACATACTATATATTAGAAGTACCCTGATAGTGGATTTGAATGATATTTATAATACTTGATAAACTGACTAATACTATTTTGTAAAACAGGACTACAGAACTAGAAAAAGTACTCAATCATGAAAATCTGCGAAAAAAAGCAAATATTATTTAATAAATATTATTATAGCAATGATACATTTAATATAGAGCTCTCTCTGTCTCATGTAACAGCATGCAGTATCAGAGGGCTTCAGTATCAGAGGGCCTCTAGAGGGCGCTCTCGCCCTGACAATACCTTCTCAGCCACTCCAACATCAAACGCAACCTATCAAAACTATTGCCATCGCTTGTTCCGGCAATTAACTCTCGTTGCTGATTAACGGGTGAGAAAATTAATTCAGATTTCTTTACATAAAGAAATCTTCAATACCTTTCTCCTTGCCAGCAACCATGAAGTTGGTGGCTCTGTGGTGTGGCGTGTAGGGCGGCTCAATCAGGTGGCCTGTACCGGGATAGACATGGACCTTGAGCAAATGACGGTTCCCTGCCTTTTCGGTCATTCTCTCCATCTGAAGTGTGTTTTAAAAAAAGGAAGGAAAATACAAATGACTACGATTGCATAAAACAATTGAAGCATAACAGATAATTTTTAGTAAACCGTGTAAGCAGACTTTCTAAAGTGTATTCGCATGTCCATACACCCCCAAAAGGCATTGGGGGGGATTTCTGAAGAAAAAAAATACAATCTTTCAGGAAGACTGCCAAGAGAAACTACAATCTGTCAAGTCCTGCCCATTGCCTATCTCTTTATTATTCACATATGAGGCCAAGATGGAAGCCACAACTCATTCGACAAAAAAATATCGAACAATACCTACCGTGTACAAAAAAATGTTACGATTTAATAAGACAGATTTTTTAGGCAATCATTTTAACGGCTTTTGTTATGGCTCTTAGTTACTGATTAGAAAGTCGGGGGTTCAAGCGCCGCTATCACCAAGATACCACTTCTGGAACACTTAAGCAAGGCGTTTACCACTGTGTAATCCCTGCACTGTCCCCCAGCTTCCTAACGTTGCTAGGATACACAAAGAAAGAGTTTATCTGCTCAGTGATGGACATGTGTCAGGTATTAAGCACTTTTAGAAAGCAACTTTAAAAAAGAAAAACACCAGCGCAATAGAAACCCTAAATACAAATATAAGCCAGCTAAGAAATCATTTTCAAAGATCAGGACCTTTTTAGAGCCCTGATTTAAATCTGGAGCTTTTTAACATTATTTTTATTAATATCTAAATAAAAAAGTACTAAATTGTTACAACTTGTGCTACCAGGACATTGTGCTTTTTTATTTTTACACATTTCTAGATCTGGTTTCTGATTCTGCACTTTGGAAACTGTTTACACACCCACCAGCCGAAATTACCCTGTTCCTCGTCTTGCTACCATTGTATTTTACTAACTAGAGCTGGGAAATATGTCATATAAATTGAATCTCAGATTTTTCTAGAGAGAACGTACGATTTTCAATTTAGGATTCATTGGGAAAATTATATATTTTTGTAGCTATTTTTACCTGTTTTTAGCAGATATTTTGGGGCTGCCTCCTCAGTCAACAACGGGTTCATTTGAGGTGCTGGAGTAAATTACTTGTGCAGTTCCTTTACTTCGTACCTTTAGTTGCCACAAACGTTAGACAAATTATATAGCGGGATTTGGTTTGTTGAAGTTGCAAACCCATACACATGATGAAACCACGTCTATCTTGGAAACAAGCACTTCTAATTCGTTTTTAATTTGGATAAAGTGGAGAAATGTTATATTTGGTACTTCGCAAGTACAGTGCGGGAGGGGGAGAACTACAGAAGCTTGCTGTGCCAAACCGAGGTGAAATCGCAAAAGCGATATTTGTCTTTTCAAAATCAATAATAATGATTAAACTCCCAGCTCTAATACATACGATAATGTGATTGTTGACTGATCTTGTTATGAACTAACGAACCTAGTTTAATCTAATTTAAAAATAAATAAAACAAATTTTGACATCAAGAATTGTGGACACGTTCAAGTTTGAACACTGTAAATATCCCTTCTATCCCCTTTTCCTTTCTGTACTGTTAAACCTGCAATAACAAAGATAAAACTGTTTCGCTTGGCAGACAATTCATGGAAGGAACATTACTGAAAGCTTATGACGTCTGTAGAATTCTGTAATACAGAGTGGTGAAATTTCAGAACTATTGGCGTACCAGGGACCTGGGTGTTTAGAACTAGCGTTCTAATGTTCAGATTTCCCCTTTCCCCTACCACTAATGGTAATCAGTTCTTAACAAGGTTGCACTGGTATGAAAAAAATTATCGACGCCCCAGGGTCACCAACTCCCAGTTCAAAAAAATTTCCTGCTTTCCTGCACCACCCTGTATATACACATATGCAGTGACTGCCTCGGTCTGAGCTTCTTACATCTTCTGCTGACTCCAGGGTGGCCCAGTTCTGATCATCATCACCAACAATCACAAGCAGTGGACATTTTATCAGGCCAACCTGCATATTTCACAGAACAATACATGAGCAGACACAAAAAGACAATACACATAATAAAAAAAAAAAAAAGTACTAAACTTTGACATTGTGCTTTTTTTCCCTCCACAGTACTGTTGCAATAGTTTGGTACCCAGTCAAAAACTATAGTCCAAGCTGTATTTCTCTGTGTACAGTATTACTTTGATATTTTCTGAATTTTGTAATCTCACTCGCACACTCACATGAACAAGCACAAGTATTTTCGTAATACATCAAATATCCATTAAAAAGAAGTGTAAGGCACTTTCGATCTAAAAACAGATAGATCATGGGTCCCAACATCCGGTCCAGTACCATGCCATGAATCGTTAAGTAAAAGAAAAACATTTTAGTTAATTTCCATTGTTGATTTTTGCTTCATGCAGGGTGTTTAATTTTGAGAGGAAAAAAAGAAACTAAATTAAACTCGCACTAATTAACTAAACTCTGCAATATTGTGCGTTGAGTCACATTTTCATTATACATGTAATAACAATACTATTATACGGAATACAATTTGCATGTTAGTGCAACACAAACAAACCCCAAATTATACAAAAATGCAGGAGAAGTTTACTTACATCTACTTTCTCACTTATGTCAGTTGGGATGGGCAAGATGATGTCTCTCCATATGACCTGATTGTCCATCACACGCACTTTATGAAACATCCTAGAGATAAATCATTAGCACACCAACTATTCATTAAGTATTGCATATTTAAATGAAGAATTACCACAAATGAAAAGAAACAGCCACACACTAGGATGTAAAAATGCTAGAGGATATATAGAAATTCTAATTAAATTGCTGAATTTGAGAAATCTTCTGTTGTAACAGAGCGTGGAAAAGATTTATGTGAAGCCACAAATCTCTTCAGTGTTATAACAGAAGATTTTTAATTAGAACATTCTTTAAAAATTCTGATATGCTGTATAAAGTCTTAATATTGTACATTTTCTACACAGTCTCCTTTCTGTGTTTATAATGTAAAAAAGAAATCATTGAATAGCTTTCAATGAAGTAAAATAAAAATATAACAAAAAAAAAAACATAATACTCTATAGTTTGGTGCAAAAAATTTTTTAAAAGATATTAGAAATATATGGAGGCACATAACACAACTTTTTTTTTCATACAAAAGTCCTTAAAAAAACATTTTCTAGAAATGTCCTCAGCATACAACAGCACAACATATTTAAACAGCAGGTGCACAGGAGCTTAAAAAAGAAATCTGGCTTCTCTAGTAATTAAACCAATCTATTTCATACTACAGGGTGTCTGAGACGGCGTCTCCATCTCATTCCTCAATAGGTGCATTTACACGGAGCACTATAATTGGTTTAAAAGTTCAATCTAATTGAAAATGCTCCACGTATACCCCCCAATCAGAATAAAAAAATAAAAAATAAATTATACATACATATCTCTCTCTCTCTCTCTCTCTCTCTCTCTCTCTCTCTCTCTATATCTATATATATATATATATATATATATATATATATATATATTGCATTCTATATACAATGCATTGTGTCACCCTGCATATAGTATCTGCGTGGACTTCCTATGTAAATTGTCCCTGCATTGCTTGGCGCAATCTCACAGAATTTCACTCATCCTTGTGGTGTGGTGACAATAAAGTGACTTGACTTGAGATGACTCATTTTTCTCATGTAAACAGTCCACTGAATCTTTTATTTGGAATTATTAAATTATTTGGAAGTACATGGCTACTGACACTGAAACCCTTTCTAGCCTAGAGTTTCCTGTTGAGTAATTCAGAGTTAGATTAACATTTTGAAACTGATTTAAAGTCCTTTTTAAATTATTAGTACTAGCAACTAAAGACATATTTCATAACTATGTCCGTAACTATGTTCGTAATAATGTTGCGTCGGGTGGAGGCCGAAGTAGGAGCGTTGCAAAGACATATTAAATATAGCACATTGCTTGATGTAACCATGACTGTTTTTCTACACACACACACACACACACACACACACACACACACACACACACACACACACACACACACAACCACACACACACACACACACACACACACACACACACACACACACACAACACACACCCACGTGAATCATAGACAGAAACCCGGTCAAAAAAAAATACAGGTTATAACCCCTAGTTGTAATAATGTCTAACAAATCATTAAAGGCTGCCGACTATGTATAATATACCAATATACTGCTGTAGGATCAGCTGTGGGCAATATCGAAACAAATTAAAACAAATGATATCCAAAAATAAATGGTGTGAAATGATCCCAGCACATATTCCCAGAGTACGTACCCATACAAGCCTTCATAGACTTCAGACAAAGTATTGCGAACAGGAGTGGCATGACTGCCGCTGATGCAGATACAACACCTGGGCTGCAACGAGATCGTGCGAGAGTGTTCATGATTTTGTATTATTTGTCTTTAAAAATACAGACTGCAGCAATCATGTGTTTAATGTAACGTAATAACTCCCCTACAGTTGGGAAATATGTGCCCTAATATCAGCACTACAGTCCATAATATGGTACCTCTGCTGGCAGACATTACAATTTTTACGTGAGCAAAAGTATTGGAACATGTAAAGACAAGTATTTTGTAAGAAAGTCTTAGAGTAAATAATCAAAATGAAAGTAAAGAACAAAATATGTTTGCATATCCCTGTGAAAATGAGTAAGTACATGTAATATTCATTCATTCATCTTCTACCGCTATATCCGATCTTCCCTCGGGTCACGGGGAGTCTGTGCCTATATCAGGCGTCTATGGGCATTAAGGCAGGATACACCCTGGATGGAATGCCAACCCATGGCAGGGCACACACATGTAATATTAGACCACCGTGCCCCCACATGTAATATTAAATCACCTTAATAAAAGTGGAGTAAGCAGCCAAAGACAGAGCAACAGAAGCACCAAACGAGAGGCCCAACAGAGCGAAGCTGTCCCTTTGGACCATGGGATGTTCCAGCATGATCTGATATGCTACCTGCAAAACAGACGAAAAATACCAACTTGAGCTTTCGAGCTAAAGAAAAACATCTGTGCAATCCATGCTTTATCTTATGGGTTTTTAATTCAGGAATTTTAACTCAAATGTAAATGAAAAAAATTAATACATCAAAACAGGATGCAAATCTCACAAAATCACATTCTATGCAAAAGAATTTTGTTTGCTTGATGTGGCAAATATTTTTAAATGGTGAAAGGTCCAGGAAGGCCAGTTCCTCACCTGGATTCATCAAAGTCATGGTTTTATGAGAATTGCAAATCATTACCTTCTGCTTTTTATTGACATTACACACACAGTGCCCCACCATTTTTGGATTTGAGGTTGTACGTCAGTTGAGCACAACAGTAACATACATCCTCTGTACATTGTCAATGTACACAACGGTCATTGACCTGGACTTTTCCAGGAGTCTCAAACTGCCGGCGCGCAGGTCATTTAGGGCCCTCCCTCTGGCACGCAAAATAATAAACAACAATATATATTTTGCAATTACCATTTTTTGTAATTATTTCATAGCAATTTAAACTACTCATCCAATAGCAAACATAGTTACAAAAATGAATACGGTGAAAACCTGCACATGTCAGCAGACGTGATAAGAAGAGAGCTAGTTTCGGAGCATTCGAAATTTATTTTTATAGTTGGACTGTGAAAAAAATGGTCTTATTCCATTCCATAAAGCAAAGTGGATGATGATGAACACTGCCAGCTTCAGTAAAGATGGACAATACAGTTTTTATTGGTGGAGTTTAATGGAAATGTCTGACATGCAAATAAAATGTTTCCATTCTGAAGGAATAGAATCTCAAGCATCATTCCTCGACCAAACACAGAGACCAGTATGAGAAGTACCAGGAAGACGAGAAAAAAACTAAACAAAAATAAAACAAGCCAACCAGTTGCGGCAAAGTCTTTTCCACAAACTAAAAAGGATGCTGATGCTGCAGTTGAGGCGAGTTATTTGAGGAATGAAATGACTGCTAAAAGTAGGACGGAATTCGCTGAAGGGCAGTTTGTTGAAGGTCCAGAAAAGAAGAACATGTTCAATGCTCTCTCTCTATTGGCAAATAAGAAGGCAGAGCGGATTACGGAATTAACGAGTGACATTTACGATCAGTTACACGGGAAAGCGGGAGTTTTGTGGTTCTCGAAAAAAGAGCAGACAAAACTGGCTTGCTATTTTCGTCAGGGGTATTAATGAAAAGTTTGAGGTGACACAAGCATTGCAGAGTTTGTGTCCAATGCTTGGCCGGACAACAGGCAAGGCTATATTTCAGCAGCTGTGCAACCTGACATTGATCGAACTGGTTTACCGTGGATCAGACTAATAGGCATTACCACAGATGGTGCCCCGCCTATGAAAGGTTAAAAAAAAAAATGAGCTGGTGGTGCTGGTGCAAAGAGGAACATGTAGATCCAGCAGCGCAACAAATGCTTGAAATATGAATGTCAAGTCTGTTGTCCTACAATGCACCAGGTCAAGGAATTTAAGGCACCACAAGTTTCTTGCCTTTTGAAAGAAATTGAGGCAACACATAGTGATGTACTTTACTTAACTGCGGTGCACTGGTTCATCAGGGGAACAGATTTATGTGGTGCGATTATTACTACATTCTAAATTGCACCCCTCTCACACAAAATTCACACTGCTGTGTGCAGTATTTATATCTTTATTCCACTCCAGATTGTGTACATACTTCATATCTGTATATTATTTGTGAACAGTTTTTTTTCATTCAAATTGCACAAAGCCTCTTTCTGTTTTTCCTGTATTTCGTTCTTCCTTTTAGTTTGTATTTAAAACTGTGTACATGTATATACTCACACCTGACACCATGACAAATACCTAGTTATTATTACCTAGAATTACCTAGGTATTCTGATTTGGATTTTTTCAGCTAAGAACAGAGGTCCATTCGGGAGATGTACTCAAAGCTGGTCCTAATTGGACCTTGCATTCCTAGCGGACATTACACAGGAATCGAACATCCTTAACCTTTCATCACATGAAAGTGGAACATGACAATGTGGAAAACTCAGCTTTTTTGTCAAAAAAAAAAAACACCTCAGCCATGTCACAACATGCAGATCTCTTATGGAGGAGGACACAGCATTCAATGGTGATGAAAACGTATCTGCTGTTGAAAACCTACTCCAGGAAATTGAAAAGCGTTTTGATGACGTTTGTTCAGTGTAAATTGTTTGTTGAAAATCGTTTTGAGAAGTCACTCAAGTTAAAATAAAGTTTGGAACTGTTAAAAAGCAATACATAAAATACATAACAATACATAGACACTGATGTTTACATTTTGTGTTTAGTTTAAACATTAAATTAGTAATTAATGTTAGTGTAAATTTATGTAAATGAATGTTAATGTATGTTAGACTTAAATATTTAAATTCAGAAAAAACACACAACACCTGATTTAATTCCATAGAGCTAGGGAGCACAGACAACTCTGTTTCTTTAATAAGTTAGGTTAAGTGTAGAAGATTTGGATTTCTTCCTGTATATAAATCACCTGCATTAGAACATAAAGAGATTTGTGTTGAATTACCTCAAAATAGGAGGTATTAACGTCTTTCATTTCCTCCAGAGACAGATATTCCAATGCAAAAGCAACAAAGCCATGTGACGCCAGCAGAGCAGCACGATACTCTACCAGGCCTCCACCTCCTCCCCACATGTCCAACACACCTGGAAACGGGCCAGGACCTGGACGGAAAAAAACACAACAACTTATTACTATTAGTTATAATTAAAGTAATATTAAATCCAAATCATCTATTATGGATATTTTTTTTATTTAGTTAAAAAAATATATGGTAGCTCCAGGGACTGTCAAGATTTGCATTTTGTTCTGCATTTGCATGACATTATTCTGCATCTAGAGCTTTTATAGGTACTGAAGGAATGTAATTTTTACATTGTTGTTTTATTTTTCTTCTGTACTGTAAACTTATACATACAAGTTATATATCTTTAGGAGACAAATGAATTTACAGCATAAATTACATGATGATGTAAAAACGGGGTGTTGGCTGGGGGTGCGAGCTCCCAAAGCTTCTTTGCATAACACGAAGGGCCAAGGCTTCACTCAATCTCCTGCTGTGTGAATGAACCTTTGCTCGGGATGTTATCAAAGATCTAAGCTTTGGTGTGAACCTTTTGGTATCCCTATGGTAATGAAGGGGTCTGAGGGAGGGAGTGATCTGGCCCAGAACAGCTATCTCCCCTGTATGCTTTGTTTTCACTTATCACCCAAGTGCTTTGTTCTCCTTGGAGGGGGATGCCTCCAACATGTGTATAAGAACTACAGTACTAAGAGCCTAAAACAGACTTGATGACTGCAGCGCCGAAGCAGTACGCTCTGACGTGTGGGCTCTTCCGCAATAAAGACTACTGCTGAAAAGATATCCAAGTCTCCTGGTCTTCTCTGGGGAAAAAAAAGTTAACTACAGATGGTGCCGTGACCCGGATAGAGCTATCTCACCGAATATCGATACAGAAGTCTATCCTGCAACCGAAACAACTACCATCTGGTGAGTGGCACTCTATCCAAAGAACCGCTACAGACCAGTACATGTGTTTATCCTCTGCTCTGCCAGGGAAGGTTTAACAAACAGCTGCAAGGTTCTGTTAAACAAGTTTTTTTTTTTTGTGGTTTTGTTTTGGGTTATCCTCTGTCCAGGCAGGGAAGGTTAACAACAGTGGCAGTGTGTGTTAACATTTTATTTTATTGATTTTTTATTTCTTGGTTATCCTCTGTTGTAGGCAGGGAAGATTAGCATTGTATGCTAATATTGGTTATCCTCTGTTGTAGGCAGGGAAGATTAGCATTGTATGCTAATATTGGTTATCCTCTGTTGTAGGCAGGGAAGATTAGCATTGTATGCTAATATTGGTTATCCTCTGGTGTAGGCAGGGAAGATTAGCATTGTGTAATATTGGTTATCCTCTGTTGTAGGCAGGGAAGATTAGCATTAAGTGTAATATTGGTTATCCTCTGTTGTAGGCAGGGAAGATTAGCATTGTAAGTGCTAATATTGGTTATCCTCTGGTTGTAGGCAGGGAAGATTAACATTAAGTGTTAATACTTGGTGTACACTCTGTTGATCAGAGAAGTTTTAATTGTTTTGATAAAAGTCACAAGCAAACTCACAAAATGTTTCGCAAAGATGCTAGACTGATTCCCACAACTGAGAAAGCTGGTCTCGCGACTCCCTTGTGGTCAGATATTGATTTCAAATCGTTGTTAGCAGAGCAAATGAACCTGATAGTTACTAACAAAGTTAGACAAGAACTAACACAGAAATATAAGATCCATCCAGACAAGACTTGGTCTAGGGACGAGTGTAAAAAGGTACTTGGGGCATGCATCAGGAAGAGAAATATAAAGGGAATTATCTGTTGCCATAGAGAGTTTTGTTTAACGTTAGCCCAAGAACACACGCAGTGTATTTCTGAACTAGAAGAGCAGAACAAGGAATTACGAGCTAGAGTATCTTCCTTCACTAGAAGGCTAGATCAGAAAAGGGCTTTGGACCAGGTTAAAGTGAACAGCATCGAATCAGATAGCCTATATCCTGGTTTACAGTCATTGTTTAAAGAAGATTATGCATGTTTGGGTGATTTTAACGGACTAACCGATCAAGGAGAAAAGGCAGTTAAGGTCTGTGGTGCAAGGAAGAAAGGTCAGAGTGGAGTAGAAGAGGTTGAGGTTCTTCCTTCCGCACCTCCCTTAGTACAAGTTCAAGCAGTGATTAAAACTCTAGGTCCGGAAATTATAGAGAGACTAGCTCAGAGTTTACCATCCGCACGTGCTAATTTCTCAGAATTTAGGAGAACATTTAGAAAAGAAAATGCGGCTCTATGACATGTCTTTAGTGGAGATATCTCAGCTTATGTCTCAGGTTTTGACGGACTCAGAATTTAGCAGTTTTCAGAAGACTGTGATCAACTATGAGAATGCCAGCAAAGATGATCTGCGGGAAAAAACTCTAACGGTGCTGAAGGAAATTATTGGGCCAAAGATTGATTGGACTAAGGTGACTAGCTGTGTGCAAAGGAAAGATGACAGTGTGGGTGAATATACTGAACGTTTCTGTCAATCAGCTGTAGCATATAGTGGAATAGCCAATAGTTCTGAGGAGGTACTGGAGGACAAAGGGCCTCTGGTCCGGGCATGGTTTGATGGCTTGTTACATGCGTACCGAAAAGCTTTGCCTTTCTTAGACCTCACATGGTCCAATGATACCCTGCGAAAAAATCTAAGCAAGTTAGCCACTTGGGAAAGAGATGCCGATGTTAAAACAAAAGTGAAAGTGGCAGCGGCAGCGCTAAATAATTTTACTAAGCGAGCATACAGATGTCTGAAGAGAGTTAAATGTTATCATTGTGGAAAGTTAGGGCATCGGGTGAAAGAATGT
Source organism: Kryptopterus vitreolus (assembly GCA_030449085.1). Taxonomy (NCBI): domain Eukaryota; kingdom Metazoa; phylum Chordata; class Actinopteri; order Siluriformes; family Siluridae; genus Kryptopterus; species Kryptopterus vitreolus. The sequence continues at coordinate 11,518,852 of JACRUU010000008.1, read as the reverse complement.
AGGAAGAAGAAGCTAAACATGAGAAGAGACTTCCCTTCACCTGCCCAACCGGCTTACAACCCTGAGCTAGCCCCTCCTCTTTCCAGTGATACTATAGAACAGATTGTTCAAGCACTTCTGAGGGCACAAGAAGAACAAAAAGCTACACTAATGACCAGAACTGAAGTCAGATAACTCACTGAACTCTTATGTAGCACAACCACTTCATAGGGCACCTTAATGCAGAACCACTGATTCACCAGTTCAGTATTTCACTGAAGTAGTTTGAATACCCCCTACAGGGACAGATTAGGACACACGGATCAGTGAGGAGCCCTGGGAAGAACCGATGTGCAATAGGCCTCGGGGGCCAACCCTGGGGTGAAGATTCCCTCATAGGTTTTCCCCTTAATATAGCTTATCCCCACCTTAACTGGTCCATAGGTGTCACCATTTTGTTTGTTTCTTAATCTTTTTATTCTATAGAATAGGGAAAGGAACTATGACAGCCTTATACAGAAAATGTAACCACTATACGATCACTATGAAATCACTATACGATCACTAGGCAATCAGCTTAAGCAATACTGCCATATGTGAAACATGGCAGTCCATCTTTCTTTATTTTATGTTTTGTTAGTATGTTTCCTTCGTTTCCCCTTTTTCCTTCTGCTTCTGTGTTGTTTTTTATTTGTGTTCACAGGTGTGAACCCCAAGTTTCCTGAACCATCACCACCACCCTTGAGAGTGAACTACAGAACCTACACCAATATAGAGCTGTCCTGTGATAAGGAAAGAGTCACCGCCTGAGGGATTCTGTAGTACTGGTCACTACTATTCACAACCACCAGATGCCTGAACAACTCAAACTACATATAATAGAATAAACACTACTTGGACTCAATCTTCAACTAAAAAACTTTAAGATAAAGTCATTGTATTAACAGTTACAACCCCCACTTACAAAGAAACCATAGTCGAATAACCATTCCATGTGAAAGCTCATATCGCAACACAACTGAAACTTGGATCATTCCTGTATCTTGAAATTAAAAGCACTTTAAGCATATTGACTAAATAATTTATATAGTGTGCGGTGCTTACTTAAAAATTACCATTGTTTGGTGAGAGTTATTAAACTCTCAAAGGGGGGACTGAAGGAATGTCATTTTTACATTGTTGTTTTATTTTTCTTCTGTACTGTAAACTTATACATACAAGTTATATATCTTTAGGAGACAAATGAATTTACAGCATAAATTATAATTACATGATGATGTAAAAACGGGGTGTTGGTTGGGGGTGCGAGCTCCCAAAGCTTCTTTGCATAACACGAAGGGCCAAGGCTTCACTCAATCTCCTGCTGTGTGAATGAACCTTTGCTCGTGATGTTATCAAAGATCTAAGCTTTGGTGTGAACCTTTTGGTATCCCTATGGTAATGAAGGGGTCTGAGGGAGGGAGTGATCTGGCCCAGAACAGCTATCTCCCCTGTATGCTTTGTTTTCACTTATCACCCAAGTGCTTTGTTCTCCTTGGAGGGGGATGCCTCCAACATGTGTATAAGAACTACAGTACTAAGAGCCTAAAACAGACTTGATGACTGCAGCGCCGAAGCAGTACGCTCTGACGTGTGGGCTCTTCCGCAATAAAGACTACTGCTGAAAAGATATCCAAGTCTCCTGGTCTTCTCTGGGAAAAAAAAAAGTTAACTACAGTACTTAACTGGCAATTCTATGCAAAGCAACATACATTTGAGACATTACACAGTACATCCAAGGAGGTATCAATTGCACTTAATAATGCTAAGATTTTAACTCAAACATATTGAAATCATAAGTGTGTGTGTGTGTGTGTGTGTGTGTGTGTACCTGGAGGGATGAACAAAGTTCCTTTTACTCCTTTCTCCTGTATATCAAACCTCTGCACACCTGGAGCCACGTACCATCTTTCTATGACGTTGGACACTAACGGTGTGAGCTGCATAAAATCTTGAGTGATGTGCCCATCATACACAGAAATGTGGAATATCATCGGTGAGAGGACATTTCGCTTTCGTAACCTGAATTAAAAAAAAAAAGATTGAGATTGATCATACAAGCTTTAACTTTCACAAGGGTTAGGCCAAACATTTTTAATTCAAAAACATGAAGGGCAATGAGGGGAATGCTGTTATGGTGAAGAACTTGACAAATTTATCAAAACATAGTGTTTTCATGTGTTATTTAAAATGGTCAAAAGGGTGACTAAAACCAATGGCATAATATAAGTATAAATAATAAAAAAGATAATAAAAACAGAATACAATGACTTGTAAATCTCAAACCCAGATTTTATATAAAAAAAAAACAGAGAAAAATTATTAAACTGAGGAAATGGACCATTTTGAAAACAAAATGAAGGTAACTTTTGGGTATGGAAAGAAAAGTCTGGAAAAAGCAAGTGTTATTAAAACACTAAACATTTTTACATGTAATTAGGTGAACTGATAGGTAGAGTCTCTCCGGAGTAAGGAAGAAGGCCTTGCATATTTGAGCAAGACAATGCAAACGTTATACCGCATCTGTTTTAAAATAATGACTCTATAGTAGAAGAGTAGAAGAATCCCAGGTAGAATTAAATACATCCTCCATTATGTATACAGGGAATATAATCTTGACCACAGATAGATCCATCAACAACATGATTATACCAAATAAAGGTATACAGGCGGTTCCCGGGTAATGACGGAGATCTGTTCCTACGGCTTGATGCAAGTTGGTTTACAATATTAGAAAAAAAGCGAAAGTACAGGCTAACGAGAACAACATACCACAACGTTACATAATGTCTTCCGCTGTATTCCTACGCCACACCGAATAACAATAAGAAGTTCCCACTTTTTTGTATGTTGGGGACCAGATTTATTGTGAATAGCGTTGAAAGATCGGATTGGGGGGGGGGGGAGGGTTGTAACCCAGTTATGGTTGTGGGAACCAAAAATATGTTCAAAATGGCCGACAGTCTCTCTATTAGCATCTGTCTTCGAATTAAGGACGCTGAACAAAAGATTACAATCTAATCAATACAAAGTGTTGGAAAATGTTCAGAATGTAGAATTCTGCAAAGATATCTTGTTTCCTTTCAAATCAGAGGGGCCTTTTAGATTGAGTGTGTTAATGCTGTGTTCAATCTTTAAATTGCTCCAACATTTGCACTTCATGCATTCATCTGATCTTGGTTGAGCGTGTTAAATGAGGTACCTCAGTCCGGTTCGGCTGCCTGGTACCGGCCGCAGACTCCACATCAGTGCCATGGACTCCACACCCGTGTATGTTCCTCCCACACTGGAGTCCGTTGCCACTGCGTACAACCATGTTGACATACGACAATCTCTACATGCTGACTGTGACGTTGCAGAAAATGTAGCTGATCTGTATTTTGGTTCTGCTTAGTGTTATTTTAACTCTTGCAGTTTATTCAATACGCTCCCCTTATCCATAGTAGTGTGCACTTTTCATGTAATGACCCTTTGTGACCATCACTTGAGAACTTAATCAACCCTGTTGCTGAAATGCAAATTCCTCTTATTACCCAGGTGAAAAAAGCCAGACAAAGACTCTACCATCTGCGCCAGCTGAGAAAATTCAGGCTTTCACCAGCAATCCTGAAAACCTTTTATTCAGGGGCCATAGAAAGTGTTTTAACACATAGCATCTCAGCATGGTATGGAAAATGCTCCAGCCAAGACCACAAAGCCCTGCAGAGTGTCATACGTCTAGCTGAGCGTATCTCAGGGTCTTCTCTCCTGTCTCTGCAGGACATGTAGCACAATCGTTGCAAAAACAGAGCCACAGAAATGAATTAAAACCCAACCACACCAGATAGCATTTATTCACACTGCTACCGTCAGGGAAAAGCTTCCGTAACCTGATGGCCAAGACTGAGAAACTGATGAGAAGTTTTTTTCCACCAGCCCATCAGGATCCTAACTCCTAACTCAGCACAACTGACTTCTGTACAGACTATAAACATTATAACAGCACATTGCACCTTATATCTTTACTGTTGCTAGTCCTAAATGATAAATTTTTAAACAGTCATATACGCTTAGTCAATAGTCTATACATGTAAATGATATTTATTAACCGCCCCCTTTCCCTTCTTTCTCTCTTCTTCCTATGTTTAATCTGTTGGAGATGACCTGCCCTAAATTTTACTGCTAGTTATACATCTTTGTACAACTATGTATGTAAGAAATAAAAACTTGAACTTTCCATTCACTCAGCACTGTCTCCTATTTACTCACTACTGTCTCCCATTCACTCACCACTATATCCCATTCACTCACCACTGTATCACATTCACTCACCACTATATCCCAATCACTCACCAGTGTATCCCATTCACTCACCACTGTATCCCATTCACTCACCACTGTCACTCATTCACTCACCACTGTCTCTTATTCACTCACCACTGTCTCCCATTCACTCACCACTGTCTCTCATTCACTCACCACTGTCTCTCATTCACTCACAACTCACTACAGTCTCCCGTTCGCTCACCACTGTCTCCCATTCACTCACAACGGTCTCCCCTTCGCTCACCACTGTCTCCCATTCACTTACCACTGTCTCCCCTAAATAAATCAACTCATGTTCTCCTAGTTTTACATTTATATAGAATAAGATGCCCTTATCCGGAGATACTTCGTGATGCTGGGATTTGAACCTGCAACCTTCCGGTCCAGAGTCAACAGCACTGTCTCCTAATGACCAATAATTCATCAACAATCTTCTAATGGCCACTCATTCATCAGCACTGTCTCCCTATGACGAATCACCACTGATTTGTTATTGAATATGCCAATCTGTCTATCTACAGAGACTTCTGGAACGTCTTTCTGGACGTGCTGCAGAACCTTACACAGGTGAGACGTGTATTAAAGTTTGTGTAAAAGAAAAAAGTTTAGTACCCGTCACAGTGCCTCGTTCGTCGCTCACATAGTGTCCAAACGCTTCCCAGTAGTCGTCGTCCTCTGAGTGATGGAGGCAGTGAAGGGTCACCTCCTGTTTCGGGTATAAACTTGCCACAAAAACACGGAGCTTTTCGTCCACCAGTCCCCGGGACGGCTCCACTGAGAGCAGGGGACTGGGACAGCTCTCCACCATCCGGCACGGAGCCCTACAGGAGCATAAACACGACATTTTACATGTCAGTTTCCCGGAAAATATGTACATATTTTTTACAATCTTTCGACTGCAAACTCACCTATTTACAGACAACATGGAGTACAGAGCAGGTCTTCACAGCCTGAGCTAGCGCACTGAACTAGCGGTATTAGCAGACGAAGGTACAATGTCCGCTTTCTAGGTACGAGAGTCGACTCTCTGTGGTGTGCTCAAAAGAGTCGACTCCCTGAGTTCGAAAGCACTACGGCACTGAGCAATGTGAACTGTGAAAAGTGAAAAATACTTTCTGCTTTACAAACGCAGTTATTAAGTTCAAGATTAATTGAATAGGGCATTTTAGTACCACCCCCCCCCCCCCCCCCCCGCGTACCCCCCCCCCCCCGCCCCCCCCCCCCCCCCGCCCCTGCACCCCCCCATCAACCCTAAGGCAGTTTTATTTAGCGTCAGTTTTAATTTTAGGAAATAAATTGGGAACTTCTATTATTCTAGTGCATTAGTCAACCTAGGCAATTTTAGTTTAAGAAAATAAATTGGGAACTTCTATTATTCTAGTGCATTAGGCAAGGAAAATGAAAATGAGTTTTGTAATTTTCAGTATAATTGAATGAGGCACTTTCAGTTCCCCGGTGTATTATGCCTGGGAAAAAGAGGCAGGTATGAAGTCTTATAAATGAGTATCAATTATCATATTTACTTCACCTAAAGGTGTCACCACATTAAATTATTGTCTTGAGATGTTTAATGTAATGGTTAAAATAGTGTTCACTCATTCATTCATTCATTTTAATAAATGCTTTAATCTATTAAAGGTAAACAAATCTTTTTATTCCTCCTCTTTCGTCAGCCGATCATAATTTTTATTGATCCGCACATTTGGCTTGGCACATGTTTTACGTAACCCTCCCATGCTTGGGACAGGCCCTAGGAATGCAATGGCTTGTGCCATTAACCCTTATCATATCCAGAGCGACTTACGACTGAGCAATTGAATTCTTTGAAACAGATTTCTTAACCACTGAGATACCACCTCCCCACAAATTCGAGAATACAGAGCTTATATGCCTAGGAGTACTGCCGAGCCTTTTTTTGCCTTGGATGGAGCACATAGAGACAATTAAATGAAGCCAGTCTTTTTGGATAGTGAGAGGAAAATTAAGAATCCAAAAAGGGAGTTATGCAAGCAAACACAAGCTCAGCATTTTGAGGGCACAATGTTACCAGCATGCAGGCCGAAAAGCATCAAGAAATTTTTTTTCTGCACTCCCTTTATGGATAACTATACAGTACATTACCTGTCCAACGCATGTTAGGTTTTACGTGTGCACAACATGATAAGCGACGTGATAATTACTTGTTCATAACTATTGTAACAAAGGATACCCAACCACAAGTCAAGTAATGTTTTACTGCACTGCAAGGCACATTTACAGTAAATGAGTGAGATATTAGCTAAAAGGAACCTTAGTATGTGTGGATGTTGGGTAAAACACACTTTCAATCTGCTATTCGCATATAATGCCAGGATGTGGTTAAAGTTCTTTAGATGTCTCAGTTAGTATTGCAAAAAAAAAACAGCCAAGAGCTTTAATGAGGTATGTGAAATATGTGAGGTCTTTCCTTCCAAAACTACACATCAACAAAGGGGAGCCTTATTACAAGTTAAAAAGTTATCTATGAGTCATAATAAAAGTCTCACAAAGACAAGAACTACTATTAATAGTTTCTGGATTGTGATCAAGATAAACTGAAACAGTTTGTAGATACCCCACCTTTTTGTTTTTTTTTCTACATTTGAAATATAACATTAGATAGAATTCAAATGCCTTTTTCAATGATGATATTGACAGTTAATGCGAGAGTGAATCAACAAACATGCTGCCAGATAAATAGGTCTGCTTCTACAAAATATAAAAGTGTAATGAATATTGATGTCTTAAATTCATCTGATTTGGACATTTACAACCTTTAGCATACACCATTATACAGAGTGAATAAAAAAAAAGGGGGGGGGGCTTTGAGTCTTTATCTAGGAATAAATGAAGCCTGCTAGGATAAGATACAAACAACCTTAAACTCTGTTGAGAGGAGTTTTTTTTCAACTCATTTTATGAGTGAAGTCTGACCCTAAGTTATCTGTATGTTTATAAAGAAACACAACTGCTCTCGCTGCTCATTACACTGATTATTACCAGTTGTTAAACGAATGGTGGTTGACACGGGGGTCATAAGAAGCACCAGGATTTATTGCAGTATTGCATTTGATACTGCCATGAAGGACATGTTCACACATGATGACCAAAAGATATATAAATATATAGCAGTGACTGCAGTGATTATGTATCACATGCATTGCAACATGCTGATACATGTAATATAGTGTAGTGAGGAATTCCATGAATGAATTTATGCATTTCAGATTCTTTCATTGTCAGGGCTGTTTTTCCAACTTCAATGGACTTTGAAATGCGTCACAGCATTTCCTTTTTTTCCCTCTTCTCTCTCTCTTTCTTCTTGCATGCTTATCTGTTGTTCCCTACATTGTACTGCTAGTTATACATCTTTGTACATCTATGTATGTAACAAAAAAAAGCATGTATCAAACCTGCCCTGAATTCTTTCTTATGCAATCCTTACTATAAAAATGTTTTGGGGCGCTGAATAAAGCTTTGTTCTTTGTGACATATTCATTTGTCAAAAATAAAAAAGAATCAGCCTGTTATGCTACGGAAGTCCGTGCGTCACGATATTCTTGTTATCTCAGCATCGTGACCTAAACGTAAAAACGCGGAGATCACGAAGTAATTATCACAAGGAAATCTCGATGTTCCTGTTGTATATCATGGAGTAAATGTTGCCACAATCAGGGTAGAGCGCCCTCTGTCTTGGTGGTATCTACTTAGCATGAACATTCCTTCACATTGAACGTCAGTTAAACAGAAAGCAGCATTTTGAGAGAAATAAATGATGGAAGAAACAAAATTGCCTTTTTTTTGCATGATTTTTTGAACTAGCTGAAAAAGGTTTCGGGCTCATGATAATATTCATGGATACCAAACGTTCTTTGACTCTTGAATATCATTCTATTAATAGATTGGTGTGCTTAGAGTAATATTAGAGTCCTTCCACTGCGCTGATTAAGCAAAGGTGTTGATAATAGTAACATTATAGCCATAATAAATCAGTCATTTGGATACTTAAATACAGGTGAAGGGAAATACCTTTATACTTTTACTCAAGTGACAGATTAAAGGGAGCACTTTTACTTTTACTCCAGTAATGTTTTTATCTCTACTTTTACTCAAATAGTTGGTTTGTAAATCCTGGGATGATGGTCTTATGCCGAGTACACAGAAAATATTGATTGTCACGATCACGAGAAAATAAAGAACGGAAAAACATTATAATGCCTAGCCCCCTAGGACTTCTGTATTATACTACATTACACAAAGTAAAAAAAAAAACATCCCGAAACATGGTACATTTATAAATGAGGGTCAGAGGGAAGCGGTCAACATCCACTGCATGATGTAATTTTTTATTGAACATGTTAGCAGTTTGCTCAAGCTTTTTCTTAAGAAAATATATGTCTATATACAAGAATAGTATGAAAATGACATACATATAAATACACTTTAAGCAAGCACATAAAAGCATCTTCATTTTTTCATGAATAAACCTCTATACTTAAAAGAAAAAGCAACTATTATAGCTCTGTGTGAAAATTCTAAAAACAAAACATAACCGATTAAAGTGCTTTACTCTTTGTCTTAAATAGAACTGGCATTCAACAATGATCATTTGCTTAAAGGCCATTTCCGCACTTTTTGTGATGGGGAACAAAGATATGTCAAGATACCGAGAGAAAGTACAAAAATATAAAGCTGAAGTTGTGCAGATATCTGCAGAAGATGATACAAAAGAATCACAATCCATTTTTTTCTTTAGTACACTTTCATGATGTTTGTATTAAACGTCTTCTGCCATTTTCGTACAAAAGTGTGACATTTTTATTCACATGCCATCATTTTTAATTTAATTTGCCTCAGTTAAGACGTTTACAAATTTGGAATTGTTATTTCTGAAGAGTCAGTATAAGGAGGTTCAGTGGAGTCTGGAGAATAGCTGCAGCCAGTGGTTTGAGTTCTCATTAAGGGCTGATCGGTGTCAGGACTGTGTCTCTTCATTTCGCCAAATTCATCATTAGCAACGTGTGACCTTGAACTAAAATAGAAACAGAAACACTGACAAGATCTGGTGATTCTCAATAAGACGAGCTAGGCTATGTTTGTTACACTGCATAGATTTTTGAAATCTTACCGTCGACACCAAAATAGAACGCCTATTGCCAAGCCGGTCACGATGATGATAATAACAAGCCCTGCTGTGATGCCCTCTGTATGCGAAACAGTAACAAAAACAGAGTAATGTTTTTAAATAAGTCAGATGGATAACTAAAAAATGTAGAGAGATATCGAAAGCTAAATGATAAACCACACATCTCTTACTCTTACTTTCTGTAAGTGAACTGTTGTAAGGCGACTGCTCCGAAAACAATGGGACTGAAAGATAGATAGATAGGTAGAAAGAGATAATAAATAATTAATTAATATAAACAGTCTGCAACAGTGGCTCAGGAATGCAATCACCATGGTCACCACAGTACCAAACTTTAATTTCAATCAGTGAACAGTTTATAACCTAAACAATGATGGAACTGTAATAAATGGGCATTTATTCGCACCCAGTTGCATATAGATTCCTTTTTTGAGTCTGGTTACTCACTGGTGGACTCACTGGTGCTATAAAATAAAAGATGTTATAGCATGCTAAAGATGTTATATGCTGACCCTTCGCTCTGAACCCAGCTTCCAAACACAAGCTGGGACATCCGAAGAAATAATTTCACTATTTGTAATGTAAATGTGTGACAAATAAAGGCAAATAAATTTCTATTCCAAGCATATATAGAAGTCTGTCTGTATAGAAGTCAACTGAGATCTGAATTGAACCGTGTAATTATACATATATAGTTTTTAGTCTGTCTTAATTGAATCATCCTGTTTGAATCCTCTCTTGCCTGTACAAGGGGAATTCACAGTCAAAAAAAAAAAAAAACTTCAGGAAAAACATGCCAGCTGCAAAAACCTCAAGCTGTACAGTATACGGATGAGAAGGAGACATAAGGTATGTTTCCATTAACAACTTTTGCGGTATTTCCGAAATGTCGATAAAAAACTGTTGCGAAATGACGGCGTTTCCGTTAACCACATCATGCGACTAAAACTCGTCCTCTCGCGATATCACTCAAAAAAAAATGGGCAGGCTTACTTATATCGCAACCAATCGCACATATATCTTGTATTATTCCGCTTTATATTACGTATTATTCCGCTTCCGCATCGTCTAAAAAAACCACCTCATGCGAGTGTAAAAACCTTGCCATACATGCGATTTTTTGATAATTTGACGCGTTCCCATTAGGCGTACTTTCAATTCGCTATTTAAATTTGTGCATTTTGAAGGGTAATGGAAACGCACCTTTAGAGTAAGGGCTGCTTGATTTGCATTCAGAAATGAAATGCTAATTAATAATTTTTAGAAACGAACACTTTATGTTTTTATTTTTAGCACCGGGACTCGGTTCATTTTCCAAAATTAAAAAAGATATGCTTATATCCACTGTTTTTTTTTTTACATAATTTTCACCCCTACCAGTATGTCACTCCTGTGTCTTATTGTTTAAATTTTGGCAGAATTGAGCAAAACAGAGGGCCAAATGGAATAGTGAGACAGGGCTGGTATAGTAAAACAGACATTCTTCCACAAAATGTGTGTTTCCATGCACTGGGCAAGTCTCACACTTTTCTGTCCATCAGTAGAAACACTTTAAGCACACAACAGATGGTGACTGTGGAAACTAGACGGAGACTTAAAGCACTATTTGTATGTCGCTCTGGATAAGGGCGTCTTGCTAAATGCTGTCATTGTAAATGTACCACAGTGCCTATATTGTTTGAATGGTAACAAAATCTTGGCAGATAATAGACACAGAAGTAGTATGCACTGTTATAAGCAAACCTAAATAAGCGAGTAGGAACCCTGATGTGAGAAAGATGCTCAACACTGTAGACTGTGAATCTTTGGAGTCCAGTCAAATAGATTTCTCCACAAAAATGTTGCTATAGAAGTACAGATAAAGCTCTCCATCTGAAAACTGTTTCAGCCTCAGTCGGATCTTGAGCGACCCGGAGCCCACAGCCCACAGAGCAATTAATCTTTTTTTTTGCAGAATATGTTGTTATCATATCATATCAACAGCACACAGAAATGCATTTATCCAAGTAATGTAAATAGGATACATCTGCTAGAACCGCATAAGGGGCACTGTGGCTTAGTGGTTAGTAGGTTCACCTCACACCGCCAGGGTCCTCGGCCATGTGTATGTGGAGTTTGCATGTTTCTCCCCGTGCCTCTCCGGGTTTTCTCCGGGTTCTCCGGTCCAAAAACATGCACGGTAGGTTGATTGGCACCTTGGAAAATTGTCCCTAGTGTATGAATGTGTGAATGTGAGTGTGTGTGTCCTGCGATGGGTTGGCATTCCATCCAGGGTTTATCCAGCCTTAATGCCCATAGACGCCTGAGATAGGCACAGGCTCCCCATGACCGGAGGGAAGATTGGATATAGCGGAAGAAGATGAATGAATGAATGCTAGAACCGCCTTTTTGAAAGTCGCAGAGACTAATATGATAATGCTAATGCGTGCTATTATGCTATTGTATTACTTTATGAGGCAGTGAATTAATTTTGAACAGCAATTAACCATCTATGTGATCAACAATGCCTTCAAGCCAATCAGGAACAATTATTGAGAAAGACGGTGGTAGGAAATATAATATGTGATAAGTGGTGGTGTTTGTTCCTATTAATGGACAGATAAGACGGAGGCCGGTGAATAAAGCAGTGACAAACAGATCATCATTCGCATTTCAGTCTCAGTACATTCAAAGTGAACCTGATAAATCCCACGACTCAAAACTTTCCTTAAAAAAAGATTTCGATTCTTGTTAAACCTAAACAAACAGAAAGTTAGCTCTGTTAGCATCCTTTAATTCATGCTGACCGGTACTTGTGGTAGCGTGGCTGCTAGAGGAATGTGAGGACATTGAGACACAGAAATTGTCTTTCTCGGTTGTGGATGAAGCTGGAATTCTAGCCGTAGGGGATGAGGTCACAGACGTTTGCTCCGTTGTTGTTGCGATCCTCTGAGTGGTTTGGTGGGACGTCCGTGATGCTATGGAAGCTGTGTGTGTTGTTGTGGAGACAATTTTCCCTGTCGTAGGAGTGTTACATATAAGAAAATATCAGCAAAGGCCCCATGCAGACACACAGACACAGGGAAACAAGTACAACCCATGCAAGTTATTAAACGACACTTACCAGACTCTGTGGGTGTGCTGTTCATTGCCTGTGTACCATGGCTGGACGTTGACGTTGTGAAAGTTGAATGAGGCGTTGTGCTTATGTCTGCAATATATATATATATATATATATATATATATATATATATATATATATATAGAAAAGAATCAGCATGAGTCATAGGTTTTCGGTAACTGTTTTTCTGAAAGTATGCTTTGATAGAAGATGCACAACTATGAGATTACAATGAATGGAATAAGTTTTTTTGCCGTAGTAAATGTATATGTGCATTAATGGTAGGGAAAGAGAGATGTAGAGAGGCAGTCAAAAAAACGTGATTGAGTAAAAATTTGACATTTTAGCAATTGAAATGTAATAAGCCAGGAAACCAGGAAAAGAAGGATTTAAATCTAAACTAGTGTTAGACAAATGAGAAAGGAAGGCTACTTACTTGGGTTTTCTAGATTTTGTAGGAAGCACATGTTCAAACCACACAGAAAAGAAACAAACAACAAAGTGAGGGCATATAAGGTAACGGCATAATCACTTTTACAAACTCAGACACAGTTTGGATACTTTTAATAATAAAAAATAAATAAATTCTAGCAAAATAACATGATAAAAAACATTATTAGCAAAAGTGTCATTGAATTAAGATTCCTTACCTGTGCATATTAGAGATGGATTGTTTTTCCATGTATTGTTTTCACATACGAAAAGGCTAGAAGTTCCAGCTTTTCTCAGGTATCCTGTTTTACACATCATGCGGAATCTGGTCGTTGATATATAACTTATATTCCCTGCATTGGTAATGACAGGAGCATTCCCACAATTTCCTGAAAGGAAAAAAAAGAAGGAGAAAACACACTGATTTCAATCACAGATTCAAAGTCATAAACATTACAGCATAGTCAAATTCTTTCTTTGCATATCCCAGCTGGGGTCAGTCTGCAGGGTCAGCCATGATATAGGGCCCTTGGAGCACAGAGGGTTAAGGGTCTTGCTCAAGGACCCAAGAGTGGCAGCTTGGATACTCGGGGTTGAACCCCGGACCTTCCGATCAGTAACCCAGTAACCCTTCCACCTTAGTGTGTAAACTGTGAAATGATGAATCCATATGGTTGTGACTTGAATATGACTCCGTGTTTAGAAGTAACAGAAATGTTAGTCACAACCTGGCAAATGTCAAATAATAACAGACATAAAAATTTTACTTCTTTTATCCAAATGACTTCACAGCCACTAGAGCATGTGCCAAACTCAAGACTGACAAGCCGAATGTGGCCTGCAAGGCTATGCTGCATTAAACCATGTATTGAAAATAAACTACATCTACCACAATGCATGTTACCCGCGAAGTGACGCCACTAGAGTGCAGTGTATCCCACATCAGTGTTTACCCAGGGCGATTTTTCATGCGGAATTGATACATTTCTATTCCAAAATGTCCAGAAAGCGAAAAACTGATGCAGATGGATGGCACTTCCAAGAAAGATGGGAAAGCGAATACATGTTTGTACCAAGGAAAAAAAGCGCTATGTGTTTTTGTGTTATGAGGCGACGTCGATCATCAAACACCATATACTGTCTTATAGTTACAACTGGCCCTTCGAGGCCCACTATAATGCTGATGTGGCCCACGGTGACAATGACTTTCACACCCCTGCACTAGAGGAAGAAGCACACATTTCCTGCTCCTGAATAAAATTTCAGATTCTTTACTGAAATATGACCCCAGTTAAAAGTCATTTCTACTTAAATAAAAGGACGGAAGGATACATGCTTTCTGAATGAATTTGTCAAGTAAGAACAATGATCAATGAAAACGAGATTTGAATAATTGATAAGGTCTAGTTTCCGTTCCTCTGCACATTACATCACCTTTTTAAGTGGTTTTCTCTTCTTATAGACATACCCACCCACATACACACACACTCTCTCACCAGAAACATACGATTGTGGACTCTGATAAAATTAAGTACTTGAAACAAAAATGTGTGTCTGATATGTAACAATGAAAAAATACTGTAAGAAATATAGTATGTTGATACTGATCCTGAGCCATCTAGAAACCTAATGCATGTGTTGTCCTGTGGTCCTACCAAAGTCCCTTTAGACCAACAAAGCAATTGATTTTTTTTGAGTGCTTGTGACTTGATAGACTTTATATTTCACTGAACTAGCACTGTGTTGGGATGTGTTCAATGTACTTTTTACAGTGGATTATTGTGGTATTACTAGAGCTGGGAGATATGTCCTATACATTGGATTTCTTTAAGACAAAATGAAATTTTGGATGCAGAGGGAAAATGCGTCCGCTATTTTTTAACCTGTTTGTAGCCGATGTTTTGGGTTTTGCCGATGTCCTGTTTATCCCGCAGCACCACACACGCTTCCCCATACAACAACGTGCTATTGTTTGAGATGCTGCAATAATCGTGCTGTTTCCTTTAGTTGCCACAAACTTTAGACTCATTTTAATGCAGATTTTTGGCTTGTCCAATGTCTGAAGTTGCAAAACCGAAACCACACCCCTCTTGGAAACGAGCTCTTTAGATTTGTCAGAGCATGCACGGTAGGTTGATTGGCACCTTGGAAAATTGTCCCTAGATTTGTGAACATGAGTGTGAATGTGAGTGTGTGTGCCCTGCGATGGGTTGGCATTCCATCCAGGGTGTATCCTGCCTTGATGCCCATAGACGCCTGAGATAGGCACAGGCTCCCCATGACCGGAGGGAAGATTGGATATAGCGGAAGAAGATGAATGAATGACTCAATTTGCATGAATATGCATTCAAGCATACAAGTACACACACACACACACACACAATGGGATTTACTCTGTAAATATTTCACTGGATATCATGTAAATGACACTGTATGAGCACAAGTTTATGCAAGTTTACCCACCTTTAATTATAGCGAGAGCATGTCCAAAAAGGCAAAACATTAATATCCTACGAAATAAAAAAAGTGGGATTTAACAGCATCCTGCTTAATACTCAAATAATATGTTCTTTCACCGAATAAAGCTTAGGGCTACAAAAAACAAAAATGACTGTTTAGAGTGAATGTATTGCTTGGAAGCATTTACCATACAATATGCTTTTCTATATAAAGCTTTTCCCTTTTGTTAACAAGCATCCGGGATCTTTATGTGTTATTTTGTTAATACGCAACTATATGTGCGCAAGTTAATACATGCTCATATTTGGTTTGATGTGCTTAATTTCGATACCCCTGGGGAATTCTCAGGCTTCCTTATAAGTGCGAGAAACAACATTAGCTCATTCTTAGCTAGATTTTTTAAAATCACTGACGTTGTTAATGACAGGAGAAATACAAATAATCACATTTTACAATAGTTAGCTAATTCAGTGACTACACTCTTTATTTGATCACCATGACAGCTCTGAGAATTCTGACTCGTTCTGTCTATATTTAATTTTGAGATGATTTCAGAGATGGAAGAATACAAGGTTCAGCCTCATTGAGAGAGCTACTAATCGTCGCATGAAAAAGCTTAGCAAAGGGATCGCCATCATGTCTTTACAATACAGACGTGTTTTTTCTTTAAAAAAAAAAAAAAACATAAATAAGTGATGTTTTTGAAATAAGTGACTCCTATTTATTCAGAATCAAATCGTCTATTTGTATGAATCGAGATCGTGATTTTTTCCCAGATTATTCGTGCAGCCCTACTATTTATTTATAGGTATGAAATTTGCCCAGTGATTTATAATAATATTAATAGCGCTAATCTAGCGTCAAACTCAATTTGCAGGAATGTCCATTTTTAAACACGGTCACCTCAAACTTCACATGATAACTGATCACAGCCATTAATTGCCATACGTTAAAGCATATAAATATAATTTATAAATATACTCACACACACACACAATGCGATTTACCTGACATACCAGTTCTGTGCTCCTACTCCTTGGTTTATTATTTCACTGACCTTCCGTCTGATTTGTATACAGCAATTTAAATTTGTTCTTCTCTCTCTGGTGCCTGACACGTGGACACCTTGAAAAAGTCCTGGCAAAAGTAGGCTTCTTTTATCACATCCTTTTTAACTTCTATTCTTCAAAACCCAAACTCTCATATAAGATTAGGTTCATTTGCTTCTGGGTTCTTGCTGTCCACCTAATCTTGTTCCGTTTCTCGTTATCAACAGGTCAATCTGTAAGTGTAGACGTACAGTACATTGTGTATCTAATCGTACAGTAAATGGTGTTCTTAATAAAATGGCTGGTGAACATAGAACTCTTGGAATTCAATTTCACAGAAAAAATTACGAGGAAAGAGTAGTCGATTGCAATTTTAATTAAACAAGCTGATGACGGACAAATCTATTCGTTTTTTTTTTTTTGTTGACAGAGTTGAACAAACCTCCGGAACAATGAATAATCACATTCCATGTCACTTTCCATTTAATTCTGATATCCTGCTTTTAATGAGCCATAAAGTAAAAAAAACAAAACAAAGTAAAGCTATGCGAGCAACATGGATTTTTTTAATATAAAATGTGGTATCTTTTGCTAGAACTACATGATGCAAACATCCTTAGATAACCACATCCTTCTCACACCTTTTACTCTATAAATGTTGCATTACATTACATTAGGTCTCAGCAACACAGCCTGAATTAGTGCACTGCAAACAAAATAAAGATGTACATAACTTTCAAAAACAATGTGTTGAATAATATAAAACACATGCACTGATAACATTTGAAGTTCTGCAGCAAAGTCTTGAGATTTATCCTAATTTAAATGCACTGTGGGATCCTAATAGTGGCGTAAAAATGAATCAGGTCAGTTTTGGATGTACATTTTTATGAACATTAATAGACTTATGTGAGCCTGAAAGATGATATGCTCCTCACAGATAAACACATGTAAATAAATTTAAACTTCTAATTCTCAGAAGCCCATGTTTCACATGTCTATGGAAAATATAATATTGATATTTTAAAAAGTGAGGTGCTCATACGGATTAGTAAACGCTATTACTCATTATTATTCGTTGAATTTTCAGGATTTTATAGTCACATTTAATGGAATTATTACAGTCATTAAACGGGGAATGGTGCAGTTTAGTGGTTAAGGTGATGGGTTACTGATTAAAAGGTCGGGGGTTCAAGCCCCTGAGTCACTGAGCAAGGCTGTATCTTGGCTGACACTGCGCTCTGACGCCCGGCATTAAAACAAGCTGGGATATGAGAAGAAAGGCAAATAATTATGTTACATGCTTCCTTGACTTCGGACACAAAGTCCAATGTCTTAAATATTAAGCTACTCCACTCCCAAGTTCCCGGAATACATGTATGGCATTTGACAGACACCCTTATCCAGTCCAGAGAGACTTATATTTCCAGAAGTCAAGTTCCTTAAAAGAAAATTCACCACTTCCTGCAATGCACGTAAATATCGCACTCATAAGTAATTTTTCAAAACCCTTTCCTATGTGTCTCCAGCTATTCCAGAATTACATAATGGATGGCTGTGCGACTGAATAGACCGACATTTAATAGACCGACTGAATCTGACATTTAATAACAAAAAATCATTATACTCCAAATGGTAAGATTAAACTCAGCTGGTCTAGTAAGTATAATTTGAAATTAGTAGAAATGCTGCAAAGCCTAAGGACCACTAAATCTTGTGACACAGCATCATAATTGGTTTACATTATTCATTTTAGCTGCTGGAAAGAAATGCATACAATATAAATTTTAACTATAATCCCTTACCAACTGTTTAAACATCTAGAATTTGACACAGGCACATTTTTCCTGAGCCATTCAAACTTTTCAGGTCAACTTCCATAGAGGCTACAATTGTTCCTGTTTGAAGCTATTTCCGCATTGTGCCATAAAACCATGCAAAAAATAACAGAAAAATGTTGGTCCCCATGAAGGCAAACAAAAACAGATAAAATAATTTTTCCAAATCTGCTTGCACAAGAAAGATATTGCACAACTGAGCAACAAGGAGATATTTTGTCAACAGAACGGACCGGATGGAATTAATAAGCGAATAATTTCCCTGGCGGGGGACAAAAATAAGAAAAACTTGAGATGAATGCAATATTGTGGTTAACGCTGGAAAGAAGTACGATGACAGGGTATTTCCTAGACACACGCCATCAGCTCTTATATGCACAGTTTTTTCATTTATTATCATGAGACACATCTTTATAAAACGAAGTAAATACATTCAGTTGCTAGGGCCCAGGGTCACTCATTTCTGATCTCGCTGATCTAAGTTAGATAAAGAAAACATTTCTGTAAGCGCTTATAGACAGAATGTATATCTATGTGCTTTATCGTTAGAAAACCACAAACTACTTGCAGCAGTACATTTCCACCTTTTCAGTGTCACTGATGTTTTCCCTCTGCCCATCTCAGTGCAAAACTCCCGTCTAGTCTGCACTATTTTTAAATATAGTTTTATCAGGGACATCTGGGATATGCCTCTTTCACGCATTTTGGTAAGTGCGTTCTTCTACAAACAGTGTTTGCATAATAAAAAAGCAAAGCAAATGTCAACTAAGCAAAGTGGTACTTTTGTATTCCTTCATCAGTAAAAGATGATTGATTTTGGAGTGCTCTGGTGTTTGCACTTCAACAGCCACCAAATCCTGGTCTCTGATGATGTATCATGTTTTACTTTATTTTAAATATGTTTACTTGGCCAAGATAAATTCATTCATTCATTCATCTTCTACCGCTTTATCCGATCTTCCCTCGGGTCACGGGGAGCCTGTGCCTATCTCAGGCGTCTGTGGGCATCAAGGCAGGATACACCTGCCATATTATTCTTTTATATTTTACCTGGAGATTTTCCAGGAATACTTGCCATGTTGTTTGTGTTCTCATTAATGAACTATCACACAAGCAAAAGACTACTTCTCCGCTTAAGCACCGAACTGATGCTTAGGCGGAAAAGTAGAAATCACAGTCAATCACGGTAGGAAAGTGGAGTGAAAGTGGAGTCTGAACTCACCATCTCCTCCTGTGATGATGGAGTACTCGGAGATGATGAAAATAAACGTTAGAGTGGATGCGCGCATATCCAGTCCGTCCGGGTTGTCCGAGCCTGACCGTCTTGCCAGAGCTTCACACTTCGCATTTTAAGGACTAGGACAGATGAAGCAGTCCCCCCCACTCGCTGCGTGTCCTATCGCGTTTCCTTCCGGTCTCGAGTCGCTGAAAGCTCCGTACTTTCACTTTCACTCTTTCAAAACACCATTTCCATGTCTAGACGCGCTGAAAGTTCACGAGCACTAGTTTAAAACGGAGCGACGCTTTTATTTATTTATTTTAAATTTTACCTAATCAAGTGAGGGGGAAACCAATCCAGACTCTACATACGATCAATAAGCCCTCTTACCTCGATGATCACTTGTTTCCTCCCAACACTAGTCCCATTAAAGAAGAAAAATTCCCTGAGCCCTTCCTGGTGCTTAATGCTGACACAGGAGCGCAAAATTCCCGGCTTCCGTCACTATTATTGCTCACGTGCTTTACCGTAAAGGCGTTTCGCCGCACCACTTTCACTCGTCTGGAGCTAAACAGCGTACTGCAAAAAAACAGTTCTCAGATCAGTCGTGTGTTCGCCTTTCAAATTTCATTTTCTCCTTAGGAAAAAAAACAAAAACAAAAAAACAACAACAGCATACCTCTTTACTGATCTCCCACCACGAATCTAAACGAGAGTGAAGAATAGCAGAATATTGCACATTTCTGAACGCTCATTATCACGTTGTTGCAACTCTCATAACCGACTTACATTCGGCGAATCTGAAAGTTGGTAACGTGTGCTCTGTTGTCGTCCATGTTTGCGTTACGTTACACATTTGTCACCTTTTCCTGGCGTTACTGGACACACCCATACATAGTATGGAAATCATTAGGTCTCGTTGAAAAGGAATGGGCTCTGTTTTCTTTGTTGCTGAGGAAAATAAAGGTCTCTATTCACAAGCCGCGGTCGTGTATTATGTCCCATTCCCTCTGCCAACAATGGGAGGTGGAAGGTGGACCCGAAAGGCAGGAGCAAACACTGGTTCAAAAAATAAATAAATAAATAAATAAATAGTAGTCCATGAGTTTTTTAATAAAGAGCTGAAAGGAGACAAAGCAGAAGGGCAATGGCAAAGTCTTTTAAACAGTCATAAGAACAGGCAAACAAAAAAAAGAAAAAACACTAGGCAAAAACCAGTCCAGAATCAAGGCATGGCAAACAGGGCAAATAAGGGAAGCTAGAGAACAAGCCAAACAGAGTACAAACCAGACGTCCAGAGGGCAGGGTAGAACAGGAATCAGGCGAGTTGGCAAGAGTAATCTCAGGGGCAGAAATCCAGTGAGATAATCTCGCCAAAAAGAGTCGTCGTCTCGGATGTCCTTAAATAGTGCGGCGCGCGGGAAATGCAGCAAGATGGCCGCCAACCCGGATGTGCGTGCCTTGAGCTCGGGAGATCCTGACACCCTGCCCCACTCTTATGGCTGTTTTTCTCAAAAGGCCTAATCCGAGGACCCGTTTTTTTCCAGGCGTTGCTCCCCCCCACCTTAACCACTCTGCGTTTTTTATTATTTTGTGTTTTTCGTCTCTTCATATGTTTGATGTAAACAACATACAGATTTTCTCGGGTTGAAATAGGGAACAGATGGAGTCGTCGAACCAAGTTTCGTGCACATCGTTGAATTCTTCAAGGAAGAAAAATGTACACAAACTACACACAAGCCTGTACAGCTCTGGCCTAGAGGAACAGCATTCCATTTCAATGCACACTCGGTATTTCACTTCTTACTGGCAACAGTTTGATTGTAACACAGTATCACCATGGAACAAATTATTTTACTGCCTATAATTGACTTCTTTTCTTTGTGCTCACACCGGCGACACCCAGTTATTTCGTGAATGTGTATAAAGCATGTGCTTTATAATAATGAGGAATGTATTTGAGAATTAAATACTGCAATCATTATATCATTATAACACAGTGTGTTATACTGGTGACACACTGGTGAGTTAATGTACCCTGCTTATATAGTACACAGTAAATCCAAATCCTTTTAATGGTCCACAGAGTAATGAAGAAATCAAAAGCCTTGTAATCACTGTCTTGAAGTCTTGAATCTACACGGCTGCACTTCCAAATTGATGGACACATATATATATATATATGGTCATATTTGGTACAGAAGCCTTTGTTAACAATTACAGAGGTCAAATGGTTCCTGTAGTTCTTCTGCACACACTGCAGGAGGGATTTTGGTCCACACCTCCATACAGATCTTCTCTAGAGCCGTGAGATTTCGGGGCTGTCACTGAGCTTAAACTATTGGGTTTAGGTGTGGAGACTGGCTAGTCCACTCCAGAACCTTGATATGCTTCTTACGGAGTCATCCTTGGTTTTCCTGGCTGTGTGCTTTGGGTCATTGTCATGTTGGAAGACCCAGCCACGAGCCATCTTTCATGCTCTGACAGACGGAAGGAGGTTTTTGCCCAATATGTCAAAATACATGGGCTCATTAATCCTCTCTTTAATACAGTGCAGTTGTCCTGTTCCCTGTGCAGAAAAACACCCCAAGAGCATGATGCTTCCAGCCCCATGCTTCACTGTAGGTATGAGATTATTGGGATGATACTCCTCATTCTGCTTCCTCCAAAACACAGCGAATGGAGTTAAGAACAAAAAGTTCTACTTTGGTCTCATCTGACCACAGGAATTTCTCCCATGACTCCTCTGGATCATCCAGATGGTTCCTGGCAAACTTAAGACGGGCCTTGACATGGGCTGACTTATGCAGGGGAACCTTTTCTGTGTGATGCATGATTTTAAACCATGACATTTTAGTGTATTACTGCTATTAGCCTTGGAAACGGTGGTCTCAGCTCTCGTCACTGCATTGACCAGCTTCTCCTTTTGGGCACCATTCTTAGCATCGCTGATATGCCATGTGGAGAGATCTTCCATGGGGCCCCAGTCCGAGGGACATTGACAGTCATCATTAGCCTCTTCCATTTTTTAACAATTGCCCCAACAGTTGTTCTTTTTTCACCAAGCTGCTTGGCAATTGCCCCGTAGCTCTGTCCAGCTTTGTGAAGGTCTACAATTTTGTCTCTGGAGTGTTAAATTGAATTATAAAGAGGGGCCGTTTAAAAAGCATTCTTCAATTGAACCTAATGATTGCCCTTGTCACACTCCCAGATCTGCAGCCATTGTGGTTGAAGGGACTAAAATTGTGGAGTGAACAGATGTTCCAAGATACTGTGCACTGCTAATGGGTTTGATATATGCCCTAATCAAATGTATTTGATCATTCAAGCTTAAGGAACTGTCGGTGTAAAAGAGTAGATTATTCTGTCAGGGTACAGGATGATTGGAAGGGAGGACCCAAATGTAACATGCAGACAGGGTTGAATAAATCAGTAGCAGTCTTTAATGAAGAAGGCAGCAGACAGGGTAAAAGAGGGCAAAGGCAAAAACATTGTCCATTAAAAAGTCCAGGGTCAGAGAACAGGCCAAACCCATCAATGCAATGACTCATCGTAGTCCATGATCACTCCTGTCTCCATCAACCTGACAATCACTGCTGCAAACAGTTAAGGGCTCAGAGCCGATCCTTGATGCAATCCCTCATATGCCTTAAACCAGTCTGTCCTTCCTATATATGTTCTTGAGCCAAAGAAAGTCTCTTCTGATTTTTGTTCTTCTGAAGTTGTTGTTTCCTTTTGCCAAATTTCATGTCACAGGTGATACCAAAATGATTTTCTGTTTTTTGTGTTGTATTTTGAAAATGTATAAATTAAGCCAAGAAAATAAGTAAGAGGACACATCATGCAAACTTTCCTTCTACATCAGATGGAAATACCACACCAATTATTTATGTGACCTAGGTGCACCCGTCTGGATACGTCTGGCCAGAAGAGATCAGAATTGCAGGGGAAAAAAAGCATCTCTAGTTGGAAAACAAGGCTAAGTGGCTCAAATATAGTGAGCCTTCTACACATAGGTCATGTTTCTGCTTCAATTAATTACTTGTTTCAATAATTTACTGACAATTACTTTCAGTCACTTTCTTTTCACGCAAACTTTACACTTCTGTATACACTACTTATTTCATTCCATATTCTGTACATATTTCATATCTGTATAAACTTTTGAACAGCCACTTTCACCAGTACATTGAAAATTACATGCTTCCTTCAAAGTCACTTTCTTTATTTTTTCTAGTTTTATTTTTAAATTGTGTTTCCGTCTGTGTATATGCTCGCAACTTGACACTAAGATAAATTCCGAGTACTGTAAAGTGCCCTTTGCTGAACACTTTGCTGTACCTAGTAACTGTAATTTTTTCTGATTCTTATTCTAGCATTACAAGTGTGGATGACAAAATGTCATGTTGAAATGATCTGGGAAGGCACAGTGTTGGGGAGTAACTAGTTACATGTACGTACATTGCAATGTAATTACAAGATAAAACTAACATTAATCCATTACAGTTACTGCAAAAAAACATGGAATTAAATTACATTTACTTTTGAAAATGCTAAAGATTACAAATCCCAAAGACCACCGCCTATCACTGTTGACAATTTGACTCCGAAGCAGCTCAGATGCAAAAATATATCCCTATTTTTTCAGAATGAAATTATTTATAAAGTAATTGAAAAGTTACACTACTTATTACATTTTGAATAGGGTTATTTGTAATCTGTAATCTATTACATTTCCAAAGTACATATATATATATATATATATATATATATATATATATATATATATATATATAATAAATGATTGTTTATTTTTGTCAATGTACAAAATGCAATGCAAACCAATCGAACTAAAGAAAGATCTAAATCAATTCAGTATTTGGTGTTACTACATTTTAAAGGACTAGAAGTAGTGGAAGTGATGGCACGACGCCCACAGAGCCCTGATCTCAACATTATCGATTGTGTGTAGGATTACATGGAGAGACAGAGGAATGTGAGAACGTCTACATCCATCCAAGAAAGCATTCTTTGTTTACAGCATTTTTTTCCACAACCTGCCTAAAACTTTTGCATAGTACTGTACAAAAATAAATAAATAATAATTAAAAAAATATATATATTTTTTTTTCTTTCTTTACAACACAGTTAATGTAGTATGGGTGCTGATGTACTTAAGAAAACGGTACTTGTTCTACATGTACCTTAAATTAATAGTCTATTAATGTGAGTTTTTAATACTCTAACCAATGGGCATGGACAAATAGCCACGATTTATGCTTATTAATAGTGAAACCAAAGCAAGAGCAAGAAAACAAAAATATCCTTGTGACTGTTTTAAAGTAATTATGGTGTTTTAAAATCAAATCAAATCATTAGGACACCAAACAAACCCTTTGTTTCCACACACATGGTTAATGAGTTTATTTATTTATTTAAAAACATATTTAAAACAAACAAACAAAATCATTTTTGTTAAATTTAGGGGATTGTTAGGTTGCAATATTGGAAAAAACAAAAAATAAATAAATAAACACAATCTCCATTCTTAAAAGAAAAGGGACTCACACGTGGTGGGTGGTTAATGCGGTGATAACGGAAAAACTGCAGCTCTTATTTCATACGGATAATAATAATAATAATAATAATAATAATAATAATAATAATAATAATAATAATAATAATAATAATAATAATAATAAAACGGGAGTATAATCTGCGCTTCTGTTTAAGTGTTATGTGTCACCTCTAGAGGGCGACAAAGCGACGAAAAAAAAAACCGTTGGACTTTCAGTCCATTTCTGATGACGTTATGTATGCGCGACAACAAACCCGACGGCGCAGTCGAAGCTAGCATGTTGTGCTGATTTATCAGAATACTCACAAATCTGACTTTTGGTTGGTATTTGTGTGAATTTGTTTTCTTAGACTAACATTCGAGTCGCATTTTGGTTGTTGTTTTGTTTGCTTGTTTTTTTTCCGTGATGCTTATTAACGCTGTTGTATGTGTGTTACACGCTAGATACAATAGTGCTATATTGTTATGGAGGCTTTTTAAAGCAGAGTCTTGTATAACAGAGTTAATTATTATTGTTGATTTCCCCATTGAACCCCGTTTTATAATATTCGTGTATATTTGGTATACAGCTCACTGTATTAGTAATGAGAATGTTCTGAATGTTTAGCCCCACAGACACTAAAATGTGCATGAATTAACTTTATATACTGTGTTCTGCAAGAAGACACCACTTTTTTTTTTTACTTTCTATAGTTCAGTCTATTAAATGTATTAATTTTTGTTCGCTATATAATTCTTTCTGTGTGTGCAGGCGAACATGTCTCTGTATGATGATTTGGGGGTCGCCACCAGCGATGCGAAAACTGAAGGCTGGTCGAAGAACTTTAAACTGTTGCAGTCGCAGCTTAAAGTGAAGAAAGCAGCCCTGACCCAGGCCAAGGTACACCGTGTTTGTGCACCACTTCATTGCATTGAGAGTGATCAAATATAAAACATCTGGTGATGGTGATATGGGGGCCAGTAATGTGGACCGTGTCATTGTATTAATGATATATACGATCGATTTAAACATATATCATCAAATTGCCACAAGCAAGTTTTTGTTCATTATTTGTATGCTTTGTTGCTATTTTAACGCAGCCTTGGATTGTTCAGTGTAGAGAGTAATAAACAAAAATATGACATGGCAATGAATCCATTAAAAGGCTGACATTTGAATACAAAATCTTTAGGAAAATTACATTTACTGCGTTTGGCAGAGAGAAGGGGGGGTTGTATTAAATTTCAGTAGATAGGAGTCTTTTTTTTGTTAATAAATATAATGTAGAGCTCTTTCTGTGTAGCGCACAGTCTCACATGAAAAATAAACACAGTACTTGGCGTCAGAGGCCTCTAGAGGCCGCTCTTGTAATAACATCAACTATAGGTGCCTATGAATCTGTCGGCCTCTAATAAGAAGTGCATGACATGAACAGCAGAAATGCTTCATCATTAAAAAAAAATAGACACTGGGATTTTGAGGCTGCAGATCATATCACAAGAACTTTAACTTGTTAAAGAACCATACTAAATATACAAGAGAAATGTGATCAAATGTATCTATAAAAAGCATTTAATTGCCATACTACATCACAGTGCAAATGCAAATATATAAATAAATAACAGTGTCAGCTTGTTCTAAAATAAAAAGGGTAAATGTTCTATATGAATGCTGATTAAGAACAGGAATGAGGCAAAAGCCTGTTCTGTAACTTACATTTTGCCCATTTATTCATACTTATAGTTATTCATAAACTGTTTTCTTAGTTAAAATATTGTGATGTAAATGTTGCGCTTCCATTTAGCTTTATATTTAATCTTTTTTTCCAGACACAGAGGATGCGGCAGACAAATGTTCTGGCTCCAGTTATTGATCTGAAGCGAGGAAGCAGTGCAGATGATAGACAAGTTTCAGACACGCCTCCACACACAGCTACAGGGTTGAAGGTGAGGACTGGGCTTACAGCCTTTTAAAAGGTGGCACAAATACCTGTCGAACATTAATATAATGTTAATGTTCTTAATGCATTGAACATTGTGTGTGTTTGTGTGTGTGTGTTAGGACTCTGCACCTGCTGCCTTTTCCGCAAGCGATGTCCTGATCCCGCTTGCTGACGAGTACGATCCCATGTTCCCCAACGACTATGAGAAAGTGTTAAAAAGACAGCGAGAAGAGCGCCAGAGGCAGAGAGAGCAGGAGCGGCAGAAGGAGATTGAGGAGCGGGAGAAGTATGTCTGCATGCCATACACCAGTCATACACCTTTGCATTGCCAATAGTTTCACTGTTCCTGTTTCTGATGTGCTTTTTCCTGTAGGAAGCGTAAAGAGCGTCATGAAGGAGGAGGTGGAGGAGGAGGAGGAGGAGGAGCGCCAAGCGGGTTCTCTCGCTTCCCTGCAGAGGCTGACTCTGATGAAGAAGATGAAGAGTATGAGAAAGAGAAGAGGAAGAGAAGTAGGTGCCTCCTAAAGCTGACTGAATATAGGGCATGGGGCAGACTGATTTCCTTTTTTAATAATCTGTAAGGAAGTTGTTTCAGAAAGATGTCAATTATACAGTTGTTTGGATTTATTTTTCTATTTCCTCCAACAATCAAAGAGAGAGCAAATCTGTTCCAAATCAAATTTATTTGATATGGTTCTAGTGAGATATGGTAGATTGGTCTGTAGATATTTAGGTATGAAGGTAGGCAAGTAGATAATTAGGTATGTAGTTAGATATTTAGATCACTATGCAAGTAGATTGGTAGAGATGTTTAAGTAGGTAAATGATAGCTAGATAGGTAGACATATAGATAGATAGAAATTCAGACAGAATGATAGATCTACCAATGCGGTTAGGTAGATGTTTTGATATATAATTGGGTAGATAGATATTTATGTAAGAAGATAATTAGAGAGTTAGATATGTAGGCATGTACGTAGCTCAGGTAGGTAGATTAATGGATAGATAGGTAGCTATTTTGAGAGATAGATAGGTGGGTGGGGAGGTTTTGGATGGATGGATTGATTGGTGGGTAGGTAAGCAGATTGATTGATGGATGGGTAGAAGGATGGATGGATGGATAGGTAGGTAGGTAGATGGGTGGATTTAGGGATGGGTAGGTAGACAGATTGATTGGTTGGTGGATGGGTAGATGGATGGATGGATAGGTTGGTAGATGGATAGGTGGATTGAGGGATGGGTAGGTAGGCAGATTGATTGATGGATGGGTAGATGGATGGTTCGATGGATGGGTAGGTAAGTAGATTGATGATTGAATGGGTAGGTAGGTAGATTGATTTATGGATGGGTATGTAGGCAGATTGATTGGTTGATGGATGGATGGATGGATAGGTAGGTAGATTGATGGATGGGTTAATGGACGGGTAGGTAGGTAGATGGATGGATGTACATGTAGATTGATGGATGGATGGGTAGGCAGGCAGATTGATTGGATGGGTAGGTGGATGTATGGGTAAGAAGATTGATGGATAGGTAGGTAGGTAGATTGAGGGATTGGTTGATGGATGTGTTGGTAGGTAGGTAGGTTGATGGATGGATGGGTAGGTAGGAAGATTGACTGATGGATGGGTAGGTAGGTAGGTTTGAGAGATGGATGTGTAGGTAGGCAGATTGATTGATGGATCGGTGGATGGATGGATGGATGTGTAGGTAGGCAGATTGATTGATGGATTGGTAGGTGGGTGGATGGATGGATATGTAGATTGGTGTATGGGTTGGTAGGTAGGCAGATTGATGGATTGGTAGGTGGATGGATGGATATGTAGATTGATGTATGGGTTGGTAGGTAGACAGATTGATTGATGGATGGGTAGGTGGATAGATGGATGGATGGATGTTATGGATGGATGGCTAGGTAGGTAGGATGGATGGATGGATGGATGGGTAGGTAGGCAGATTCGTTGATGGATGGGTAGGTAAGAAGATAGATGGACGGGTCGATAGGTAGTTAGATTGATTTATTGATCGGTAGGTATGTGGATGGATGGATGGATGGATGGATTGATGGGTCGGTAGATTGATATTGCTGGATGGATGGATGGGTAGGTAGGTAGATTGATGGGTGGATGGATGGATAGATGGGTTGGCAGTTTGATATTGCTGGATATATGGGAAGGTAGGTGGATCAATTGATGGACGGATGTATAGGTAAGTAGATTTACGTATAGGTGGATGGATGGATAGGTGGACTTGGATGGACTTGGTGCTTAGTAGATTGATGTCGCTGGATGGATTGGTAGGTCGGTGGATTGATTGATGTATGGGTAGATGGTAGAAGGTGGGTAGGTAAGTAGTAAGAAGTAGGTAAGTAGATCATCAGCCACTGTGTTTTATTTCTAACGGTTGTCTTGTTTGGAACACAGGTATTGGCGGAGCCGCAATTGCACCTCCTTCATCTCTAGTGGAGAAGGACTGTAAGTAAATTTTACAGTTGATGTTTATTTTTTTTCTCTTGTGTATTTTTGTGTGTAAATACATGTATAACCTGCTAATTAACCTGTCAATTAAATTATTTTAATAGAAGTTTATACCTATTTAATAGCAGTTTAGAGCATGTTAAACTGGTCTATACTAGGGTACGGTGTGGCCTCATGATGTGACTGGTTCAGGAACTGACTTTTTGTAATGCAGGAGCTTCACAAAGCAAAGGGCTCTTTCCTCTGCTGCTAAAGAAATATTTACCCGGTTAATCAAATTCAGTCAAGCATAGGTTTTATAATTGTAAATGTACCTGAACATACAACATGAACACTGTTTCAAACCTTAGTAGGTCACTTTGTCACGTGGAGCATCTGTAGTGGTTTTGGACGTAGACACAAGGTCAGGGCCTAGTTGTCATGGTAATGTGCTGTCCTTACTTGTTTAAAGACAATCACTCCCCCACCATTGTATTCTTGTCTTCACCATCTTGTGTTTTTCGTATATTATGTGTGTGTGTGTGTGTGTGTGTGTGTGTGTGTGTGTGTGTGTGTGTGTGTGTGTGTGTGTGTGTGTGTGTGTATATATATATATATATATATATATATATATATATATATATATATATATATATATATATATATCTATATATATATATATATATATATATATATATGAATATATATGAATGTCACCTTAAAATTGAGTCGGTGGGTGGGTGTCACCGATTCTCATTTTTCATTAGCATCGGCATACTCATATGAAGATGAAGGTCGTCAGCGGTCCAAAGCAGCGATTCCGCCTCCCGTTTTTGAGGACTCGGACAGACCGCGATCACCCCCAGTACCGACGAGCACCTTCCTGGCCAACATGGGGTCAGTGCCACATTTTATCTGCTCTTTCTTACTTCTTTTTACATCATTTAAATACTTAGACAAAAAATAAAAGCATAAGGGCACAAGGTATAAATGATATTAAGAAATAATCCACAATGCAGTTGTATGGAGAATTGGATTGCATCCGTAGCTGCATAGCAACGTGAATCATTTCCCCACTGGCAGATAGACAAAACACAACTTGTAATCGATCTCTGCTTTTTTCTCTATTTTTCATTTAATGCCTCCTGGCACGACAATGGCATCATATTGCCCCATATACAAGTACAGAATAAACAAAAAACAATTAAATTAAATGTTAATTAAGTGTAATTAAATGTTTTCACTTATCCAAAGCTGGATTCAGAGCACATGTCAGCATTAACAGCTGAACATACATTTTGGACAAAAGGGGGAAAATATGAACGGCAGAAGTTTGTAGTTGAATGAAAGTTTTGGTAGGACATGATTAACTTGCTTAACAAGAATCACTTTCACCCGAGATTTGTTTGCCAGAACTCGCTGCATCCTTGACAATGGTTTTATTCTTAGTATGTGTGCGCGCATGTTTGTGCGCTTCTCTCCTGCAGGGGGACTGTGGCTCACAAGATTATGCAGAAATACGGCTTTCGGGAAGGCCAAGGCCTGGGCAAGCATGAACAGGGGTTGAGTACCGCGCTGTCAGTGGAAAAAACCAGCAAACGGGGTGGGAAGATCATCATCGGGGACTCGACAGAAAAGAGTGAGCTCACGCAATCAGTCAGACACATTCACCAACTATGCTAATCACATACCTGGTTATACACTATGTTTAAAAGAAACAACAGGTCAACTACAGTTCTGCAGTTTGTTATCAAGAGCAGATTTAATTATTTGTGTTTGTGTGTCGTGTTTCAGCTGGGGGAACCAGTCAAAATGCAGCTGACACACCGGGCTTTAGTATAGCAGCAGCAGCAGCAGGTTTGGCTTCTTAGTACACTACACTCAAAGCTACATATAAGGCTGATTTTCTGTGCAGATATCCAGATCTTATTACTGTGTATGTAGTTTATAAACATGGGGCTTGAGCAAACAAAAGTATGATAGTTTCTAGTATATACTCAGACTTCATGTAAATGGTATAAAAAAGACTGTACTATAGTACAGATTTCCTCAGGTAATTTTGAAGGAGAAAATTCAGTATAATTTAGTTTTATTTGTAATGTGATCCAATAGCCACTGTCCAAAAAGTTTGTATGTATGTGTGTGTGTGTGTGTATATATGTATGTATGTATGTTATATAATATATATATATATATATATATATATATATATATATATATATATATATATATATATATATAGTAGTGCTTCTTAGTTTGCTTATAATGAGCCACCCACTGGAGACAGTGGGCTGACCTTGAGTTGGAGCAGAATCAAATATGGACCTGTTTTCATCTTTGTAGCACAGAATGTCTATTCATATTATTTTTTTGCTTATTGTTGAAGTGTTGTTCAGTGATGGGTGCTTAAATGCACATCTGTTCATACAACCTGTCATCCTAAACCTGTTATTAATTACAGTCCAAATCCATCATCATGGTCCTTGCGTTGTTCGGTAACTTAATACTCAGCTTGTGTCTGTTCTTTTCTAAAGGAACAGTTTCTCTGTAACATAATGTTCCTGCTGCATTCTTTCATCAGCAGATGCGAAGAAGAATGAGGTCAACCCCCTGACAGAGATCCTCAAGTGTCCGACAAAGGTGGTATTATTACGGGTAAGTGACTTTAGACTGTGTGTGCGTGTTAAGGTTATGACAGATGTGACCAAGACGGATGGTTAGCAATAATCACACCGTGTACATTTTCACCAAATGATGTTGTGAGCACTTTGGCTAGATTTGCACCCGGATTATGCTGGCCAGTTCCAGTCATTGATCTGCTCACGATCCCTGTATTTTTAAAGTAAATTGAAGTCAGATATCAGGCCATATGTCTGACAACTAAAGCTTGGCCACAATTGGGTTATGCAACTGGATAATGGTTCCAAGCAGACCGGATCTGGCTGAAAAAGAACAAAATCAAGGTGTTGCAATGGTTCTGACCTCAATCTCGCCTGCAATGGCGTGTGCAGGACCTTAAGAGAGCTGTGCATACATGAATACACACAAAGCTCAATAAACTGAAGAAAAGTGAGGCAATTGTTTAACAAAAATGTGAGTGATTGATAGTCATACAGAACACCATCATTTCAGGTTATTGCTGCTTAAATTGGTTCTACAAACAATTTGCAATGTAATTTTTTCCACACGCGATTTCTCGATGCTGGCTTTATCTTTGTAATCAGACAGTGTGACTACATGTGAAGTTGTATCTCGCTAATTCTTAGATCATATAAGGACTAAGTGAATTGTATTATTATTATTATTATACCTTATTCATTCATAGTGTTACATAACAGTTTCATTTGGCAGATTCCCATATTCCAGAGCAATTTAGAGTTTTCTTCTTCATACAATTCAGTAGCTCAGTTTTGAAGGACCTTGATCAGGGGCCTAGAAACGACTGATTAGTGTGGTTGGGATTTGAATCTATTTTGTTTCTTTCTTCTATATTTTCTACATGCTATGCTATCTATGCACCTCTTGTAGGTCATACTATCTCTGTCTTTCTGTTTATCCAACTATATATAGTTGTGTGTGTGTGTGTATGTATGTATGCATATGCATGTATATTGTGTATACCTGTCTGTCTATATCTGCAACTCTAGTATGGTGTGTTTATAGAACATGGTGGGAAGAGGGGAGGTGGATGAAGACCTTGAGGCTGAAACTAAAGAGGAGTGTGAGAAATACGGCAAAGTCATCAAGTGTGTTATCTTTGAGGTGAGTGATTGGTTATTTGTGTGCATTGAGCTGATGTGACTGAGTGAGCTTTTTTGTTAGTTAATTCTACAGTCAACTGTGCATTAAGTTGGGAAAATCCTTTCTTAAAACTTTCTTTTGCCTCAATGGACCATCATCAATTTACACTCACTTTGCATGAAAATCCCATTCCTGCCTGCTGCTGCAGAAATTCCTTTTGCAGTTATTTTATAAAAGTTAAATAGATTGCAATAAAAGAAAACCGTGCTCCGTGAAAGAGCGCTTTCAGAGCTTTTAATCCCATTAGTTTAGAGTCAGATTAGGATCATATGCATATAATTGACGTGTATCTTAGTTCATCCTTTCTGCACCAGTAATATGATATAATGGGTGGTGTCTTAAAGCTATTTTTTTTATCCATGTAAAATGTAGTTAATTCATTTACATTGGAAAAAAATCATAATAATGCATATATAATAAAATAATAATATAAACTAAAGGTTAACTTCATTTTAAATGTAGTAGCTCTCAGTTACAAAGGTGGTCTATATAATGGGTGGTGTCTAGCGATGTTAACTTCATTTTAAATGAGGAAGCGATGTTGAGGAATCACAAAATTCCAAAGAGGGAAATGTGAAAACAACCCACAAATTATACACAACCCAGAGATGCCAACATACACATAGCATGCTGCTATTGCTTATAACAGAAAGGTTTAAATTCACTTTTTTTCTTTATATTATATATCATATTTAAAATGTAATTCAATAACATAAAATCTAATGTGTTTTAAGTATAACATTATTTCAGTAAATCATTGCCATCTTTTTTTTTTTTACATAATTTACTTCAGTTTAGTAAATTTCTATATTCTGTATAATTGTTGTTCATAATCAACCTGTTTGTGTATTAAGATCTCGGATGTGTCAGATGACGAAGCAGTGAGAATATTCTTGGAATTTGAGCGTGTTGAGTCGGCCATTAAAGGTTAGAACTTTCCTTTCTGAGATTTTTTTTTTTTTAGGGTGGTTTTGTTTTTTTTTGGTGGTTTTGTTTTTTTTTTTTTTTTTTTTTTTTTTTTTTTTTTTTTTTTTTTTGGGTGTTTTGGGTGTTCAGTATACTCCAAATGAGGTCCCTCATGTCATTTTCTCGCTCATCATCTTACTTGTCTTGCTTTTCTCCTTATGTAATAAGTTACATCACATCCCCTGTAGACGCCTCTCCTCTTGACCCTAACCTTGGCAAACCAGTTTATGCTCACGCATTCGTTCCTTCTTTCATTCATTCATTTGCTCCGACATGCATTGTGTAGCTCTGTTGCTGTCTTTTAGGAGCATTCGAATGAGGTCTCCCCAGAAATTAGAACACTTAATGGAAAAAAAAAAGCAATTCTTGGAATTATTATAGCAGACCCGTAACGGTGCCGCTTACATGACGCACAGAGATCAAGTACGGATCTCTGTAATGTCTATAAACAATGCAACATGCACCCTTCTATGAATGAATGGGAGGAAGGTGCTGTCAGTAGCAATGTCATTTTTTTGGTATGAAGGTGTCACCCACAAGGCACAAGAACAGGATTTATATTGCTTTTCCTGGGGTTATGGAAACAACATACAAGTCAGGAAATGTTATCCTGAATTAGTTAGAAATTCTACTAGCTGATGGCTTTTTTAAAGTATTAAACAAACATCCTTGCAATAAAGAGTAAATTAAATACAGCACATATACATTTCGTGGATAGGAAAATTTGGCAGTATTTATTGTAATAGAACATACTGAGTAATGCATTATCACAAGTTGAATCTTTTTTTTCAGATGTTTATTTGGTCTAATTTCCTTCACTTTAAAAAAACAACTAATTTGTTTGCTTCACATGAGTAAAAATATCTGAGACAAATTCCTGTTTAAACTTGCTTTTAGTGTCTATAAACAGTCATTCCATCAACAGCTCTTTTTTTCCTTTCACTGATGAAACGCAAAACAATATTCATACTCATAAGAATGGAAAGTGCAACATTCTTTGTCCTGAGCCGCTTTTCATAAAGGTTATTAATAACAAGGTTTCTAGAAGAAAATTTCCATTCATCTTTGTTGTTTTTTTGGGTAAAGTACTATTTATTTATTTTTTCTTTCAATGGAACAAGTACAATCGAACAATGTTGACAAAAAGGCCCCCCCCTTTGGCGTCACCACTTCATAGTGACAATCATACAGTCATCATGCCTTACATATTTGTAATGTAACATAGCTCACATATCCACATTAAACAAAACCTCTAATAAGAATGGAGAATATATCTAATCCCATATATAGCAAAAATGGGACCCACCTTCTCTGAAATATGATGTCTTTGTTATAAGAAGCACAATTTAAGCAATTAAATGACACATATTCCAGTATAACTCTGTACCATAGTGCCTTAATCCACTAATGCACATATTTTAGGAACCTGCAGAGTGTCTTTTTATTTTGGTCAACAATAATGTCATCATATATTCCAAGCATTATATGTTTTGGACCACAGCCAATATTGATTGCTAAAATAACATTTAGTTCCTTCTCAATCATAACCCAGAACTTCTGAATCTCACGACATAACCAGAAACAGTGAATAAGATCTCCTTCCTCTGTTTTACACTTTAGGCACGGAGAATAGATTTTAGATGCCGTTTTAGATGCCACGGCTGTATTTTAAATAGTTTCCGCCAAAACATTTATAAATAGGTCTATAGGTTTACAGAACTAGGAAATCAGTTTTACGCATCCTTATGTCTAATTTGTTTTAGTTAGGATTCTTTTATATGTGTGTATGTGTATGTATATATGTTTGCATATATGTGTGTGTGTGTGTGTGGATGTATGTGTGGTGTATATAGTGTATATATAGTATATATAGAGATATAGTATATATATATATATATATATATATATATATATATATATATATATATATATATATATACCCCCCCCCCCGATACATACATACATACACATACACACACACACACACACATACATATACACACCATATATATATATATACATACATACACACACATATATACACATACACACACACACACACACCATATACACACACACACACACACATACACATACACACATACATACACTTGTAAATCACTGAACTATCATTTAGTTGTATAACCACGATTTCTGAGAACTGCTTCACATCTGCGTTGCATGGACTCTACCAACCTCTGGCACCTGTTAATTCCAGCCCAGGATGATTGTGCAACACATCATAATTACTTTGCATTTCTTCATCTTGCGTCAGAAACAGCCTTTTTGACGTCACCACATAACGTTGTACTCGCATCACTGTGAGTATTTAAATGTACTCACAGTGAACCATGAATCCTGAAATGTTCTCAGAAACCGTAGTTATACAACTAAAAGATGGTTCAGTGATTTACAAGAAAGCTAATGTTTCAAGATTGTTTCAGTATCTACAGTAAAAGTTTGACTTTGTAAATGAACATGTTTTACTATACACACGTCTATTCCCTTTGATTGGAACAACACAAAAATAGGGAGGGGAAAAAAAGCTAATTTGACATAATGTCACACAGAACTCCAAAAATGGGCACACACACAAAGAAATGTAGGGCCCATGGGGACCAACAATTTTGTCCGTCCGTGTGTGTGTGTGTATAGTATTGTGTATGTGTGTATATGTGTGTATAGATATATATGTATATATGTGTGTGTGTGTGATATGTGTGTGTATATGTATGTGTGTGTATGTGTGTATATATATATATATATATATATAGTGTGTGTGTGTGATGTGTGTGTGTGTGTATGTGTGTGTGTGTGTGTGTGTGTGTGTGTGTGTGTGGGGTGTGTATATGCATGTATATATATATATATATATATATATATATATATATATATATGTGTGTGTGTGTGGGTGGGGTGTCGTGTGTGTGTGTGTGTATGTGGGGGCTGTATATGTGTGGATATGGTGATATATGATATATATATATATATATATATATATATATATATATATATATATATATATATATATATATATATATATATATATATATATATATATAATTGGGCTTGAATAAAGGTTGTCAATGATTGTTCTTGTTTACAGATTTACATTGTAAATCTAAATTTTCTTTTTCAGCTGTGGTGGATCTGAATGGGAGGTATTTTGGAGGTCGAGTGGTTAAAGCCTGCTTCTATAACCT
The DNA here is from genome assembly GCA_030449085.1 of Kryptopterus vitreolus. Classification (NCBI taxonomy): domain Eukaryota; kingdom Metazoa; phylum Chordata; class Actinopteri; order Siluriformes; family Siluridae; genus Kryptopterus; species Kryptopterus vitreolus. The sequence continues at coordinate 11,481,341 of JACRUU010000008.1, read as the reverse complement.
GGACAGATTTCGTGTGTTAGACCTGGGAGAAACGGTGTGAGTCTAACACTGCGTCTCAACCCCCAACTTTCTGTATGTGAGAATTCCAAGAAAGAAAAAAAAAACATTTGCCCGCAAGAATTCCAAGAAAAAAAACTTTTTGTACATAGCATGGATGAATGTTTTTCGAATTTTTCGTTCTCATTTGATAAACATCGGCATATTTAACCTGTATCATGAGAGATCTTTTTTTTTAATTTGTCATTTGATTCCTTGAGTCATCAGTGCAGTGTGAATTACAGCAAATATTTCATTTTCTGAATGACTCTGAATAAGAAGCAGACTGTGTAGTAAAAAGCAGAAAATAAACATTTTAGAAACCTTAATTTTTTCCCTCCTTTCAGTATTGTAGATTTGGATTTAACTTATTGTGATAAATTCTTGTATGTTCTAGGAATCTTGATCATTTTTAGCAGATGCTTAAAGGCGGATGTATTCTTATAGATCTATCCAAGATCAAAAAGTTATTTATTATTCTTCCTGTTCCAAGATTCACATTGAATTGTCCTCTCGCCCAGCTCAGGGAAAAGCACATGAATGAACGTGAATAAGTCCTGGTTCTTTTGGTTATGCAAAGCCACTCGCCTGTTCCCCTGTGAATCCTTTAAAGTAGGGAACCTACATACGACTGATGTCATCTCGGCTCCTGTGAGAGCTTCACACTATCATCAGCAGACTATTGATAGACCAGAGGCCTGGTTTATGTGCCTCTATCTAAAAGAGGCCATTCAAATCCATAAGACTCTTGACAAAAGTCTTCAATGGTGTTTTCCGTGTTCCGATTCAGTTTTATTCGCAGGATCGTACAATCCTGACTCGTCAAAAGAATCATGTGGGCTGGGTGGGGGAAAAGTCAGTGTAATGGCTGTTTCTTTATGAACACCGCAGTGGGAACAGGATGGTGTGATTGTGGGTCACTGTGTACTTTGTCGTGTCAATGGTGTAAATAAATAATAATTGAAGAGTTCACATAATTAACTTGATCTACGGTATTTCACAATACATTTCTGTAAAAGGTGCTGCATAGAAGTTATGTAGCTGTGCTACTTTGCTAAAATGGTGGCACTTATGTAAGTGCTGTTTGGGGACTTGCTGAAGTACCTGTCTACATCTTGGGGATTTGACATCCATCAGAATGGATAAAGGAACCTTCACGTAATCGAAGAACAAGACCAGGACTCGTAGGCATAAAGATTTGTTATTGCTTTAACCAGGGCACACTGGTGATTTTTAAGACGGCTGGTTTGTTTTTATATGGTTTCTGATTTATTCTAATCTAAAAAATTTAATAATAAAAATCATCTAAAAAAATACTTTTTTAAAATAATGAGGTTACAATTGGCTCAGACTTATCCAATCTGTACATTGTATCCCAGTACTGTTAATCTACCAAGTCATACTGTATGATTTAACCATATACACTTATAAATGATTTTGGCTACCCTTTTTTTTTGTGCTCAAATTTTTACCCTACTTTGAACATACGCTTGTGTTGTACTGTCCACATTCATGCAAACAAATCAGCATGCGGCAGCCACACGATGTATACAAATCATGCAGTTACAGGTAAAAAGATATTATTCTCATCAAAGGTCAGATCTCTGTTACTTTTACCCAAAGCACCGATAGTCCCAGAACGATTGGTGGTCTGTGATTTCCACCCCCTGCAGTCTCTAGATTTTTACACAGATCAGGGCAAAAAACAGATTAGAGAGGTCAGGGGAAATGGCCGAATTCCTCACATTCCTGACTGGAATGTAACACTATGTGATCTGCTGTTGTGGCTCATCCATCTGACAAGATCTGATGTATTGTACATACTGAGGTTTTTTTCTTTCTGCTCACAAAAGTTATAAGGGGGTATAGTTCAGAGATCTAAGGCTCTGGGGTGCTTGGGTTTGAGCCCCTGGATTGCCAAGATTGCCACTCTTGGGTCCTTGAGCAGGACCCTTAATCCTCTGTTCTGCAGGGGCCCCATATCATGGCTGACCCCAGCTTCCAAAAAAAACAACCTGTGCTAATGCTTATGTGACAAAAATTACTATTCTATCCTATTATTCTATTCTAATGAGTGCTTATTTGTGTTTAAGGTAGCTCAGTCTAGTCTGATCTGGTCCTATTCTTCTGATCTTCAACAAGGTGTTTCAACCTGTAGACCCTCCACTAACAGGATGTGTGGTGGTGTTTTTTTTTTGTTTTTCACACCATTCTGTGTAAACTGGGTGTCCTGTGTAAATCTCAGGAGATCGGCCCTGATACTCAAGCCCGCCCATTTGGCACCGACAGACATGCTATTGTCACAGAGATCACACCTTTTCTTCAGTTTGAGGGTGAAAGCTGTAACAACACAGTTTTATGCGTCGCACACATACTTTACTGGTAAAATAGACATTTTGATTAAAAATTCCAACGTATTTTCGCTTTATTTATTTTTTATAATAAGTCCATTCTTTGTACAGACTGCATGTGTTAGTTCTGCAATGGCTTGTTGTGTTTAGAAATGTCACTCATTAAAATGAAATTTGTCACCCGTATCGCTCCGGGATTAAAGAGCAAATTCTGGTGACACAAAAAACACTGGCAGTAGCAAAGCCACTTGTTTGAAAGGCTGGAGGAAACGTGAGACAACTTTGGAAGAACATGGAAGACTCGTCACATTTGGTAACCTGAGCTAAGAGTGGAACCGGGGACACTGGGAAGACTCGGAACACTTTTTGCTTATAGACTGTCTGAAACTTTCACTCAGTTTAGAATAAAGTATGTATGTGTGTGTGTGTGTGTGTGTGTGTGTGTGTGGTGTGTGTGTGTCTAGGTCCACACTAAACGTCATTTCCAAGAAATATGCAAGCAGTCTGACTTTGTTGTGTTATTTTTTTACTGATCATTGAAACAGGTGTCAAACGCAGCAGCTCTAAAGCACACGAAGTGGGCAGAGGTGATGTTGAGGATGCAGAGGCATTCCCTACACGTCCACGTACGGGTACGTGCGGCCTCGCGCGTCCACCAGGCGGGGCTTGGCCTTTTTTTTCCCAACAAAAGGGGGACCGGCTGCACATTAATATACCAGGTACAACAAGGAAAAAAGTTTGCAGTGTAGACAGAATATGAGCTTTTTTGAGCGCGATTCCTAATTTTGGTTAAAAAAATAGCGATCAAATCCATTACAGTAAACCGTTATTCAGACACGTGTTGCCGCATATGATTAGGATGAATAACAGGTCGGTCATCTGTTTCCATAGAAACCGATCATCCCATGGGGTGGGGGTGCGTGGGTGCTTTATTACACTTTTAAACTTATTATTATTATTATTACTATCTCGGTTTTCACAGAGAATCAAATACATTTATAATCGCAGCTTTAAGTACTAATCCGATATTTTACATATAGCAAATATTCTGTAGCACTCATATAAACCCCCCGAAATGTGATAATTTCTTTTTTAAAAGAAAAAAGAAAGAAAGAAATTAAAATGTAAGTCGAATGAATCAATAAAACAAGCTCGGTGAGATAGATCATTACAAATCTCGTAAATGGTTTATATTTATTTAAAATTATATAGTAACAGTTTTATATTTATATGTATATTATATAGTGATATATATATAAATAAAATAGTACCTTAAATATTTCATATATGTTGATTGATTGATTGATTCGATCAATAAACTATGCATCTAATGTATTGCGCGGCACGCGTTTATGCAAATTGTAATTCTAACCACTTTATTAAACTTTTTTTAAACCAATGTCCTGAAAATAAATGTAATGATGGAATAATTTTTTTTATTAAGGCGTGCAAATTTTTTGATAACGTTTTTTCTTTCTTCCCTTTTTTTATATTTTTTATAGAGCAAACGAGAGGAATTTAGAGTTTAATCTGAGTAAGAGGAATGCAGAAGCGCAGAGAAGTTTTTTTTTGGTGTATTTTTTCCCCTCCTGGTGATGCAGTGACATTCAGCACGTAGGCACTTGGAGGAGAGGATGGTTTGGTGCACTGGTCAGAGTTGTGGTTTAGGGCAGGTTTAGGATTGCGCTCATCTCAGGGCACTGCAGTCCAGATCATCATTTTAAAGCTTGTATAGACATGGTGCATGCTGGATCAGTCATCTAATAAGTTAAAATGATGTGCATATAAGAAACATACCATGATCCGTCCGATTGGAAAGATTTTTGGTTCACGGTTTGGTTATTTATTTATTTATTTATTTATTTATTTTGGTGTCTTGTTATTTCTTCTTCTCACCACAGAGTGGCGTAGCGTCATCGTGCCCCGCGCACGTGCACACTGAGGTCACGTAGGGAGAGAGGAGGGGGGGTTTGGAGGGGGTTTGGGGTTTGGAGGGGGGGGCGGGGCTTTTCCCCCTCACTCACTTTCTTTTTCAACCCATCTTCTTTTTACGTATATATATGCTTGGTTGTTGTGACAAAAATATATTTATATAAATTTATATAAAAACATGCGAATTTACCTTAAAACTCGAAAATAAACCCCCCCAATGACGCCGCGCGTCAGGGCTAGCTTCAGCCAATAAATGGGGGTTTGGGCGTGGTTTCAGTGACGGCTGCTCTTACGACGCCCATGCGTGGAAGTCACGAGGGAGAAGAAGGGCTTTAAAGCGGCTCGCACCTGCCGGTTTTCCGGAGTTCAGTGTGAACAAGCTACAAGAGAATACGATTTTATTTTAGGTTTCAAATCCATCTTCTGAAAGAGCGAACGACCGAATAGCTGTGCGTTAGGTTCTCTTACCGCTGATATTTCTACAAGAGATGACAAGAGAACTAACACAGACTAGGATCCAGAAGATCTGGGTTCCATCCAAGGAGGAGAAACCTACAGTCCCTCGGAAATGTAAGTGGGATTATCTGAAGTCTGATTTATATGATGATAATGGTACTGATGCTGTGCTTGACCGTTGGGCTTTACATCATTCCCATGTCTAATAATAATAATAATAATAATAATAATAAAAGGGATGTTTAGAATCAGGATCATATGAACATCCTGTATAATCCATAATCTTTGATCAAGTTCCAATTTGCCCCCTTGGTATAAAGAATAATTTGGACATGTTTCAATTGGGATGCGTAGTGTTCGCGTATTCGATTCTCTGCGATCTGATCGAATTCGGATCAGTGCACAGATGGGTGTGTGAATGTAGATCCCGGATTAGCATTATTAGCAATGCATGAATCGATCAGGAGGCTGTCGGGGTTGCAGAGGTCACCAGGGCAACCGCGTAGAAGAACAGAGCGCGTCACGCTTCGGCTTAACACCATTGAGTGCGAATGACTCAGTAGTGGACAGGATGCTCTGCACAGGGTGTGAAAAATCCTGGAGAATTTCTATTGATATTCAGTCTGCGTTAGAATGAGTCACTGGGAAAAACACAGGAGATTTTATGTAAATTAATCTTGGTCTTCACTTAGTCTGGGTTCAGAGGAACTGATTTAGTGACTACTAACTCATGCACAACTACTCTTAAAACTGTTTATATATATATATATATATATATATATATATATATATATATATATATATATATATATATATATTATATATATAGGAATTGTCCTTTATCTCACATATATAATCTAATATATAGTTGAAAAGGATTTAAAAGTATTATTATTAATAAATTATATATAATTATTATTATTGCAAAGTATGTCAAATTATGCATAGGGTGACTTGCAATAATATTCTGTCATGAATGTACATCAAAAATTTTAGTTAAAAAACAACAATATTGTTAACAAAATTGATTTATATAAAACGACGTGAAATGAATGCTGCATTATTGTACAATCCTTAGTTTTGATACTTGCGAGTGTTTTGGCGGTTTATTTGACTTTTCTTTTAAAATAAGTTTTCAAAATGAACCGCTTTATTTACTTTCAACAAAGTACTATATAAAACAACATATACGAAGAGCTTTTTTCAGTTCCTATATTGTTTTGTTTGGCTACATTTGTGACCTGCTGGTTTTGGCAGACAGTAGTGTTGGACAGTCCCTGTATCGTAAAACCATAAAACCATTCATGTTTAGTTGAAAGCCGGTCCTGCATTTGTATGCTTAGCCTAATCTTGTAGAGGGTACTTCACAGCAATCTCAAAGAGTCAACACAATAAAATGTGAAGTTATGAATGCCCTCCGCGCCTCTTTCTGCATCCACACAATGCATAATGAGGCCGGAGGAGTTGGAACGTTCTAACCAGACACAGCATTGTCTAACGTATGACTGATCAGTCTGAGCCGGGGAGGTTAATGAGATCAGCAGGGTTTTGCTGATTGAGTGGAGTTACCGTGTCCTGAAGGAGGACGGATTACTTCCTTTTTTTTTCGGGACCATTTATGCTCCTGCCTCACTAATTGATGAATGGAAACACAGCCATTTACGAAGATTTTTATGGTCAATTTTGATCATTAACATACACGTTTCATGTTAAAATGACAACGGTGTGACGCTTCAAAACAGATATTATAATACTGACAGGAATTTATTGACACAGTCAATGTTGTGATTGAAATTGTCCCACACTGGAAATTCAGACGTCCTCATCGGTTCCACATGAATGAGTTACATTTGTGCAGTTTGTTTTATACAGCTAGCCTGAATTAATTGTCTATTTTCAAAATCCTGGATAAACTTCAGTCCAGTTTCCTGAGCTCAGGATCAGGATTTTGTGACGCACACGACGTTAATATAGCACTAAAGTTCTTTCATTCCACTGAGAACTAATATACTTGCAAGATTTTATATTGGAATTGGATTAGGAAAATCTGTCACACTTACTCAATTAGGTAATGTTCAGTGTTTAGTTCAGAATTTAGTCATTATTTTCATTTATTTATTCAGTGTTAGTAAATGACCAGATTCTGGCAGAGGCAAGGCTAATCAGTAAGAGAAAAAAAAACACTTATAAGCTGTATATAGCTTTATTCATATAGCTGTAGCATGTTACATGTGACACCTAAATTTTTTCGAAATAATTGTTTTTTTGCCCTGTCAATGTTTTGCCTATCCCTGGTATAGCTAGGTATAATTTCTCTCTTTTCTGTTACAGCTGGTGGAGGCCCCCACCTGGCCAACTCCCCCTTGGTCATTGTGATGGTTGGTCTGCCTGCCAGGGGCAAAACATACATTTCGAGGAAACTCACTCGCTACCTCAACTGGATCGGCATCCCTACCAAAGGTAAACTAACCAAATGCCAAATTTTGCATTTATACAAATGCGGCATGCGCGTTAGGCAGAATCCAGTCCAAACCCGATGGTTAAAGCAGTTTAAAGCCGAAGCACCCTGTCTGTATATACTCATTACACCTTTTTATTTTTGCAGTCTTTAATGTTGGGGAGTATCGCAGAGAGACGGTGAAGAACTACAGCTCATATGACTTCTTCAAGTCAGACAACAAGGAGGCAGTGAAAATAAGAGAGTGAGCCAGAAATCATATTTACTACACTGCTGTCAGTAAACTGAGATTGTAATGAATAGGTTAATTATGTCATTCCGTTTTGTTTGTTTGCTCAGAAAATGTGCCTTAGCTGCTCTCCAGGATGTCAAGTTATACCTGAATGAACTGGGTGGCCAAGTTGCAGTAAGTAGTCTCTCCTTCGATGAGCTTTATAACTAGATACATGAGATACAGAATTCTTATTAGTGTTACTGTGTAGGTTTTCGATGCAACAAACACAACGAGAGACAGAAGAGATATGATTCTGAGGTTTGGTGCTGAGAACAGCTACAAGGTTGGTTATTTTGGTTATTTTGTTTGTCATAATAGTCAAACTTAAATTTAATCGAGGCACAATGGAAAAAAAACACTGTTGTCTTCTTATAGGTCTTCTTCATTGAGTCTGTATGTGACGATCCAGATGTCATTGCTACTAACATTATGGTACGTTTTATGATGAGATGTCTTGTCGGTCTGGATTTAATGGAGTAATGAATTCCTGGTTTCGATTTTCTGGAAATGGTGTTAAACATGAACTCGTCGTACAAAACAGGAAGTGAAGGTCTCCTGTCCCGACTACCAAGACTGCAACAAAACGGATGCTGTGGAAGATTTTCAGAAGAGAATCGAGTGTTACAGAGTGAACTATCAGCCGCTGGACCCGGATCATTATGACAGGTAATCGAATAAAACGCTTGTCTTCGTGTCACACTGGAATTATAGAACGTATCGACTATTTACTGACCGTGCAAATGCTCATAATCATCTCTCCATGCCCTGCCATGATGGTAGATAATCTATTTCTTGTGAAGATAACCTAGTTGACAGATTTGTTTATACACTTTTTCATTAACAATAATAATAAAAAAAGTGACTAGTACTCAGAAAACTATGAATCCATTAAAAAAAGCATTTTATTTATATATGTGTATTTATTTATATACTGTATATGAAGCTATACAGAATTTTCATTCTGTTCTCCAACGGGAATTTCCCTTTGCTTTCAGGAACCTGTCCTTTATCAAAGTCATCGATGTCGGCCGCAGATTCCTGGTGAACAGCGTCCAGGATCACATCCAGAGCCGCATTGTCTACTACCTAATGAACATCCATGTCCAGCCACGCTCCATCTACCTGTGCAGGCACGGCGAGAGTCAGCACAACCTCCAGGGCCGCCTGGGAGGAGACTCTGGCCTCTCTACTCGTGGCAGAAAGGTACACTAATATAGGAGGAACACATCTTTCATTTCACTGGGCTTTACTCTGCATCAAATACTAGATTTTTTTTAAACATGACCATAAAAAATAATTGACTTATTAAAATAAATAACTTTATGTAGAAGCTCAGATTGGCCCAGTGACTTGAAAGAACTATGAAGTATTACATTATGATGTTATGACCAGTAACCTTTTTTATTTATTTTTATTTTGTAACTTCTTTTGACATAATTAAGCCATGATTGGGGGTTACTATTTATATAAAATTAAAACTCAGCTGAAAACAAACCAACTGTATTCCTAAGTGAATAGGAAAATTGTATTCCATGCACTCTTTCAGTTTGCTTATAGTACCAGACTTTAAACCGACTCAGTAAATTCCACCCAGGGTTTAAACTTTTTTTTCTTCAAGAAAATGGCAAATCTTCTCCTGTGTGCTTTGTATGTGTTGACAGTATTCCGAACACATGCATGCACGGAACCAACAGTAATCCATACTGGGAATGGCTGCGCACCTAGGACAGCGCTAAGTGAAGTTACATTTGAATATTTTTATACTTATTAGAGTACTGTAACGCCCCTGTTTTGTGAAAGTAATTCCCTCTAATACTTTTTCCCTTGTTCCTGATGTTTAATCAGTACTTGTCATTATATAAAACATTGTAATTATATATATTGCATGGCAGTATTGTACTGGTTGATAAGATGGAATATGTACTGATGTGAATGTAATTCGAACTGAATGGAATGGAATACGAATTGAGGCAAAATTGGTAAAGTAAGTAAAGCTGAGTTGCAGGAAACAATGCAGTAAATAAACCTACATTTCCGATCCTTCAGTAATGTTGCTTTTCGACATTCAAAATATTATTGAACGTTCTCAACATGGCTTTTTTATTTATTTTATTTAATCAGTAGTGTATTGCATTAAACTAGAGCTCATGTGTCTACAGGGAGGTATGTGTTTCTAATTTGCATATCGTCTCCCTTTCTGCAGTTCGCTGGAGCTCTGGCTAAGTTTGTCGAGGAGCAGAATCTTAAGAACCTGAAAGTTTGGACGAGCCAGCTAAAGCGAAGCATTCAGACTGCCGAGGCCCTGAACGTGCCGTACGAGCAGTGGAAAGCCCTGAACGAGATCGACGCTGTATGTTCACCAACACTACTATTAAGCTCTAGCAAGATAAATAAATAAATAAATTGTTTCTTGTAAGTCTAATGTTCGTCATGCATGTTATCAGGGTGTATGTGAAGAAATGACCTATGAGGAAGTGCGTGAGCGGTACCCTGACGAGTTCACTCTCAGAGACCAGGACAAGTATTATTACCGCTACCCTGCTGGGGAGGTGAGAGCCAACGAATCGCACTTAATATACCATTACATTACAGCAAGACAGCCATAGTAACAAGTGGAAAGAAAGATAAAATACTCTACTGTTACTTCAGGGAAAATCTACTTAAGTAAAAGTAACAAGTAGTAAAATCCAAAAAAGTCTGTTAACAATAAATAAAGTATTAAAAAAACTGTTATATCTCCTGCTGTAATATTATTTATAATGAAATGCAGAGTTCAGACGGCGGGTGTGTATTAAACGGCATTTCGAATTAGACAATAATAGTCTTTCAAAAATGAACAAAGATGATGGTAATAAATGGAAACTTGTACAATATGATAGATGCAGTATAAACAGATTTAAAACATTATATTAGATCTTTTAAAAAGAGGTATATATCTCTTGCATGCCTTTAAAAAAAAATGTGTGTATGTGTGTGTGTGTATATATATATATATATATATATATATATATATATATATATATATAAAGTGTAAAAGTATGTTATTTTTTTTTGTTATGTGTTTATATTATATATATATATATCTATTCTCTGGCATATATATATATATATATATATAGATCTATTTAAAAAGATTATATATATATATATATATATATATATATATATATTATATATATATATATATATTTATATATTTATATAAAATAAAATATATTTTATTATTGTTTTTTTTCATTTGCAGTCCTACCAGGACTTGGTGCAGCGCGTGGAGCCGGTGATCATGGAGCTTGAGAGACAGGAGAATGTTCTAGTCGTCTGTCACCAAGCTGTCATGCGCTGCCTCCTTGCCTATTTCCTAGACAAGAGCGCTGGTGAGACTATGCATATAATACATCACTCCCGATGAGCTACGATTATTGGCTGTGCATATATGACTGATTCTTTGGGTTTCTGGCTGCAGATGAGATGCCGTACCTGAAGTGTCCACTCCATACCATATTGAAGCTGACTCCAGTGGCCTACGGTGAGATATTTCACATAACATTATCATGGCATTACGACACACGAGAATATAAAGCGCACCGCATAGGTTTTATAATCCTTCTTTATGTTCAGATCTTGTTGAAAAATGTAAAACTAATACAGGTGTTCTTAGAGAAACAAATCATTAGGATATTGCCCAGAAAACAGACTGTCAGCAGTGTTAATCTGGACTTTAAATAAAACCAATGCTAACTGGTATTTTGATTTATTTTGAATATTTCCAGGCTGTAAAGTGGAGTCAATCTCATTAAACATCGACGCGGTAAACACACACCGGGACAGACCAGAGGTAAATATGGCCCACATAAATACCTACCAGTGCATGCCAAATTAAACACAAAGCGTGATTTATCGTACCTTTTTTCGTCTTTCTAGGAGATGAAAAGAAGTCAAGGCACTCTGATTCGGAGGAACAGTGTGACTCCTCTGACGAGTCACGAACCCACTAAGAAGCCTCGCATGGATAGCCTGGACGACTCGGCCATCTCGGAACTCAATCCAGCACCGACGAGTTTCTGCGCCAGTGCAAACGGCTCCCTCGCACTGTCCACACAGGTATAATGATAAACCTTTTACTATGTGTTACTTTGTGTGTTTGTTTAAATGTGGCAGCCTGGAAACTCCCCCTAATAGTGGAATTGAATACTGACACTTCCTGCTTATAGGATGTCGGATTTAATGAAGTGTTCTAGGCATTGAAATACCCATTGTGGTCAAATCGGTGGTCTTATTTCCAAGGATTTTGGACTTTATACAAGTTTTTCCCACAGTGCCACATGGGTGCTCCTCTAGTTTGTGTGCTACTAACAGAGATCTGTGTGCTTCAATCATTTAGTTACACTCTTCCCCATTTCCTCATTTTCTCTCCTTTATTAACACTTCAGCACTGGCTTGGCCTAGCTTGTCTGTAAGTATCAATGTCGTTTGTCATCTTCATTATTTAGTTAGAGCTTGTAGACATGTTTAAATGGCTCATTTCACTGGTGACATTCAGTCTTCATGAACACATTAGTTTTCGCTGTATGCATTGTTTGTGTATAATACAATAATAAAGCATTGTAGTGTGTTCTGAAGTAAAAACCCATTAGGAATAATACTGTCCTCATATAACCTCACCCAAGCCCTCGCTTCTCCATTTATATCACTTCCATAACTGGCCTTCCCCAAGCATCATTATAATGCATAACAAGTCATTATATAACCCTGCTGAGTGTGTGTGTGCATGTGTGTGCGTGTGGGCTTGCTCTGCTTTCTTCCCACCTGTCCGTTAGCTTTTTGCTCCTACTTCTTTTGAGCACGGCGTAACGCTCCTGTCGTCTTTCCTCTCTGTGTTTTGCATGCGTAAAGACGCAGTGTGTTCCACTACCTCACAGTCATGACCGTGTTGCTGTTTCAGAGGTAATAGTGCTGCCCCTGGTGTTTTTTTTAATGAATCTCATTTTAATGACTACGTGATGATTTCCGAAGGCGTAGTGCTTGCTAGGTCTCCTGAAAACATATCAGGTTTTTACTAACACAACCTCACATGACCTTGGTTTAACTATAAGACTCTACTCCAACTACAAATTGGGTTACGCTGAAGGGAGGGGCGAGTGCACCGATCATTTAGATCATTTGCAACCTACACAGGTTGCCAGGGTTCATGTTAGAATAGTGTAAAGAACACCTCAGCACATAGAAGAGCATTGTCCTTGGAACGTGGGGTCATGAGGGGACACTAATAGAGTGTGGAGTACGCCGTGTTTGTTTGTTTGGATGGATGTTTATCTTGCAGACATTCAGCAGAATCAGTTTGATTAGTATAATTATACACTCATGGCCACTTCATTAGGAACACCTGTACTGTTACACCTGGACGTGCCTGCTAGTAATTATTAAACAGGGAGACAAATGAATTAGTTTAAGACCAGCAACTTTTTCCCCCTTCTACCTGTCCAGGTTCTTCGAGTGAGTACTATCAGGGTGTTGGTGATCTGCCTGAATGCTTAATGTGTTTTGTGTTCTGAGATACTTTTCTGCTCGTCATGGTTTCAATAGAGGAAATATGAGTTGCTATAGCTGTCGTATAGTGAAGCTAACACCGGTGATATCTCTTATAAACACCCCAGAACTGTTTTTTTAGACCACTTTTGAACTACAGAGACTGGTTTACAAGGTGATCAACAGGTTCTGAAATACTTAAATCAGCCCATCTGACACAAAGAACCAGATGCCACTTTTTGTCTTCCTCTTCCTGATGTTTTTTGTGAACATTAACTGAAGCTCTTCACTTGTATCTGAATGAGATGTGCATTGATATGCTTCTGTATGATTGGCTGACTTTAAATGCATGAATGTGCATCTGTGCAGGCCATATATTAGTTTCTTTGCTGTAATTTTTTCACACTAGGTATACATCTTCACCATCACCGTAGCTGTTATTCATTGTTCTTAATCAATTTTGTTGTCCCTTTTGTTGCAGGAACTGAAAAACCACATCTCAGAGAATCATGCCCAGCTTTGCCAGTGAGGTGGAAGATCTCTGACGTCTTTCTGATGGAAATGACCTAAACCAAAAACTTGTAATGGACAAGTTTAGTCTTTTTTTCCCCTTTTTTTTCCTCCTCCAGCAAGGACATTGGCAAAAAATTGGCACTGAGGGTCTTTCACTCTCAAAGCGGATTAATGAAGCACCTGTATCTGTGTGTGTGTATGTGTTTGTATTTATGTGTGCGTGCGTGTTTGTGTATTTCTATGTGTGCAGATAGTGTACACTATGCCTCATATCGGGCAACCAATACTAAGTTCTTTACATGTCATTCTTATCTTATGATGTCGTAGTATGTTTGTTCTGAACTCCTGAATACTGCTGCTGGCTTTGGGAAGAAATCATTTGTAAATGTAAATGTATGTTGTTTTTTTTCATCTCTTCGTTGAGTATGCGAATATGTGTTTAACAAGGAAGAAATGTTCTGATGATGAGAGAGGTGTACGATTGAGAACGCCATTATGTGTGTTTAACTGGAATTTATTTGTATCGACAGGGTATTTATAGTTGTTTGTTAGGCTGGAGAAAAGGTGATCTCCTTTGTATTTGATGAACGACTGAACGAATTCCGTAGAGTGCCTAGTGCTTCGGCTTTCAGGCCGACATCGCTTTTTTTGGTACTAAGGATTCATTTGTTCTTGTAACGATACAAGAATATACTATTTATATATAAATATATTTTTTGAAGGAAGTGTCATATTTAATCTTCCATATACAGTTCATTTAAACCAAATGTTTACTTCTGAGGATCTACAGTGTATATTTTGTAGGTTATAAAGCTTTACTACAGGCTATTTTGGGCAAGTATTATTTCGAGAATGTAGTGACAATTTGAATGCACTTTGAGGAGTCTTGGATGGGCTTCGATGCATGTTGTGTATAAACATAACACACTGTAAGGAGTCTTAGGTGCAATGTACTGTGTTGCTCCTAATTGTTAGAAAGAAGTACTTTTTTTTTTCGCTCCCTCTTGAATTCTGTATTTTGTAAAGCTTTTCTGTTGATCTATTTATTTTTAAAATACATCCTACATTTCTACAAGTTTATTACCAAGCTTACATGTTCATTTGAAAATGTATTTGCTGGACCAATAAATAACTTGAAGGAAGTTTGAATGTCCTGGATTTATTTTCCTCTGTCGGAGGTCCATCTCATTTCCTTTTACTTGTTTTCTCAACGTCATGAGTACATCATTACCATGCACTCAGAATCTTTTGGCTCGCAGCTTGTCCTTTTATTTATACACAGTGTTTGGTTCATTTTGAATCTCTCCCACGCTTCAGCATTTAACTTTAAATGGATTGTTTTCTATTCTCATGTAAGGGAAGGGAAAAATGCAACCCTTTGTTTTGCTGTCTTTCCAGTTGATGCAACATGCTAGCAATACTAAACGAGTCGGTGAAATCCTATGATGCTTTAAAAGTAAATACAGTAAATACAAGGGAAACACAGAAATTATTATTATTATTATTATTATTTATTTTTACAGGTTTTTCTTTTTCAAAGTGGTCTGAAAAAATCTTTTTTAAAAAAAAGATTTAGCATTTAGCAAAAAATGATTAGCAGTTTGCTAAGTCTTTTTTTGCCATGGTTTTCCTAAGAGATCATTTGTTGCAACATATTCACATTGCGCACATTTATATGGTAAATTATTTACCTGAAGGTTACTCATTGTATCAGAGACTAATGTAGCTACAGGCCTAAAGGCTGGGCCTGTAAATTAAAATATTTGAAATTAATGAAACTATTAGAAATGGCATACAACATACCTTGTTTAAAAAAATACACTGCACAGAGTCCTAGCATGTCCTAGCATGGGCTTATCAACTTGGATGTCTCATCCTTTCTATAATATGAGTCATTAAGATGAAATAGTGAGTCACTGAATTACTGAATCACTACAATGAAATACATGAAATTACTGTGGAGACAATTATATCTGAATATATTTATATCTGAGCTGGGGCATAAACATACTAACTTCAATCTAGATTTCACTTCTGTACACACAAGTAAGATACCATTTATGGCTAAATAGAGATTTGCATCCACACATTGTTCCTTGTCTGAGACAAATCATCCTGAGAATGTAGAGGGTGAAATCAGTTCCTGAATCCAAGCTTTAATATTTGATTTCAACAAGCTTACACAATCCACACACGCACAATCCTTATCAGTTACTTCGAGTCAGCGGAGGGACGGCTGTATTACTTTAATAAACAACAAGAAGGTTTTCCTTCATCACTTGGTCACGATAAACTTATCATCAGTCATGCAACAGCCAGCAGTACTGCATGAGTAACCTTTTGAAACCAACACTGGTTTGTAACTGAAAAGTAAACAAACAGACATGCACAGGAAATGACTTTGCAAATATGTGCAATGATGATCAAATATAGTTACATTGCTCTGTAAAGGCTTTTTTTTATTGGACTGTAAAACAAGTTTCTTGTTAAATGCTTATAAAATTTACAATAGGCTGTTATACTGATTTCAAGGTATCCTTGCCGTAACCCTGGAAAATTCTTTGCAAATTGTCACAAGCCACGCTCAATTTATTATCTTATCCGCCAAACTTAATAATGAGCTTCGAGACAAAAGTGTTGATAGGCGCTTGACTCATCAGTTTAAAGAGCTGTGTGGATGTGACTGCAGTCATGCACAGCATTAGGAGCTCGAATAGCTATTTATAGGACAACATCCAGTTAGCCCCGAAGACTTCTTATGAGAAATTGTATGCGGTCAAATGGCACAAATAGAGATCTCAAAAATTTTACTCATAGATATGCGTCTTTAATTTGGGTGATCTCGGGTAAACACAGTACACATTTCATTTACCGGGGCGGTTTAAACTTAGCAGCATTTATTCACTTTTGTTTAGTATAATCAGACAAAGATTTTCCACGGTTAGGCCTATATGTTCATTGCCAGTTAGACAATTTAAAGCTACTTAGGGCTATTTAGATTTCATTCTGAATTATTCATGCCATTGGTAAATAGTTTATACATAACACAATATTTGTGATGCAATTTATTGATCATCATATTGGTTCATAACCATAAGGAATTACAGCAGTAGCCAAAAACATTGCGAATGCCTGCACTAGAATTAAAAGACAGAAAACAGGAAACTCGAATTTGGCAGCAGTGTTGAAACCACAGCTTCCTCTTACAAACCAATGCATCCATCTGTCCTATAGAACAAATTCGTATTATTTTTGGAGTAGCATAAGCCACATTGAAAAGGAATTATGGAGTGTATGTGAGCAAACCCAGGCAGCTGGAGACTCAACATTTGTTACTGACCTGACACAACTATATTAATGGAAAAACTTGCATCGTAGTGGCAGATTCATTTAATAGTGTAGAGTGAGGATGTGACATCTCTCGTGTCCACTGGTGAGCCCGGCTTCTCGTCTTAATTTGCAACATTTGGATAGCAAACAGAAAGATTTACTTGTACAAGGACAAGTTTTCATTTTATATAAACATTTTTTTTTCAGGCAAGGGAATGTTGTGATGCAAATCTGTTGTGATGCTACTTTGGACTCCAAGAGCTCGGCTCCTCACACTCGCATCTTTGCTTTGAGGTCTTGTAGCTCTGAACTAATTTGTTTCATTAAGTGTCTTACATTTACACATGGTTGTACAAGGGGTTTTGATACAATCCACTTAGGTGTGCCTGCTTGAAATAGAGAGATAATGCTCTTCATGCAGATTAGCTGACTGAATAATTACACTCTTACACTTACACTCCCCGGTAAACGTTCCCACGCTCCTTAGTGCGATCGTCATCAACATACTAAAGCGCCGGTCCTTAAGCCTAAAGAGACTTGGAGCCATTTTGGAAGAGCAGGTCGCTGAGTTCATTAAGGAAAAAAAGCACACAGACGTAGCTGCGTCACCCCCAGGAACAAACACCTTCCCGGTCTGGGTGCAGTGACTTTTATGCAAGCGCTCAGTGGGTGATTTAGGTCTCATGGTGATTAGAAAGCAAAAGAACAAGCAAAGTATTGCTGTCTTGTAAAGCTGGCCTGTCAGGAATCACTTTTCCTGAGTCATAGGAATGTAAAGCTAAGTAACTCGCTTGAAAGACAGTGAAAGACAGGATGTACTCATACAGACTTCTCTGACTACTACTGGGCTTTAGTGTTCTTATACAAATGTCTCAATAGTGAAAGAGAACTAGTGAGTAGTTGTCACATTATAACTATGGGGTAAATGACTCTTATTATTGTATGCTTAACTCAATAAATGATTTTGGGGGGTTTTATACCGGGTTGTACTTTTAACCACTGTAACAACATATAAATATATATAAAAAAAAACAATCTCTGTGTCATTTGTAATTTTCCATATTGGATTAATAAGGTCAGCTGTCTGCCCGCCCGTCTGTCTGTCTGTGTTTTACAGTCAACACGTTGAGAACCACTGCCCTCTATGCTTCGGTCTGCACATATTGTGCCAACGTCCGGACGAAACAGAACTCTGCTGACTCTTATCCAAGTGAAAGTGCGACCCAGAATGCCCAGCCAGACAGCAACCCAGTCAGGAGATTAAACGTTTAATCCCTGGTTGGGGGGACAGGAGAAAGTAAGCGAATTGCCAAAGGCAGATTTACAAATGAGTTGAACATCGAGATAATCACTCCGGTCCCTTGATTGATGCTGCATTCTTCTCAATACCAAGAGCAAGTTTCAGAAGAGGAGATGATAAAAAAAGGGAAGATTGCAATAAGAATATGGCTAATGTTAAGTTGCAAATGTTTATACAAGAATGCAGATGCAGACAAATGACCTTCCAAGATATGACACATTGCTACCGTCTGCTATGGTGGCTTAGGGCTGCAAGTGCTATGGACCGTTCAAGAATAATGACCTGTACAATAATGGTACTATAATAAATGGACATTTGGCATCACCAGGTGAAGATGTGTCTGGTTCCACTAAAGGTTTTGTTTTGTATACCGCTTCAGTAAATTTTCCCTGTCATTTTCACTACTGCCACGCTCACCTTGGAAAACTATTCGTTCTGAAAAGCTGCTGTGGTGTAATGTCCTTTGTTAAAATCATTATACCACAGATGACCAAACCTTGGGTCCATGATGAGGGGGGAAAAAAAGGATGGCATTTGAAAAAACCTTTGAAAAATAAGCATTATCTCTATCATTTGTGCTAAAGTGCAAATTTAAAGTACAGTTTACTAGTTTGTTAGTCAGAGGAGAACTGTCCCCCCGACTGAACCTGGTTTCTCCCAAGGTCTTTTCCCCATTTGTGTTACCGATGGAGTTTTGGTTTCCTGTCGCCTGTAACTTATGGTTTGCTCAGTTGGGGACACTTAATTGTTTAGAATTTTGTTAAGTATGTTTCTGTGTGTCATTTATTACTGTACAGCTGCTTTGATGCAATCTGCATTGTTAAAAGCTCTATATAAATAAAGGTGACCTTCTATTGCTTCTATAGTAACAACATACACACGGAATTGTATGGAGGAAGTGGGCTACTCTTTCAAATGAGTCTCCAGTGTCAGAACTTTGTAACTTGTAAGACCTTTCAGGAGTTTACAAATTTATAGTTATAACATCCTGCATAAAAGAAACTGGAAAGTGAAAAAAAAAGTATCAACTAAAAAGCGCAGTTTAGTTTAATTAATAGAATTGCAACCATTGGCACACATCTGTGTTAAACATTTTCGTGATATGTTGTAACCGGAGAGGAATGTCAACATTTAGGATTACAAGAGGATTATTTAACAGCGCGCAATGTATTAATCTATAATTGCACAGAATCATTCCTACATTAATTGTGGGTTAAATTTTATTTTGGAGCCTGTGCATTAACATGGGACAAGCTCAACTCGGGGTTCACATGGCATCAAGAATAATGTAAACTCATGCGACTGGAATTCCGTTAGAAATGGCAGTAGGTAGGGTTTAGTTTAATTCCATTATTTTACTTGCAGCCTCACTTACATGGCATTTCATAGTTGTCCTCACTTTCCCTTAATCCCTCTCCATCTCTCTTTTTTCTCTCACATGGCTGAATAATTGATCCCTATGTTGTGGTGTGCCAGAGATCACGTACTCCAGTCTACACTTTCTCTGCCAGTCTAATTTCCCAGCCCCTTCCCGTTAGGTTTTTTTTGTAATGCCTAGCCAATACTCACATTCACACGCCTAAAGAATCAGAATAAGAATGCCTTTAAGCTTTGTTAATGCTCTATTTGTATATTAAACATTGAGATGATACTATACTAACAGGATCTGAAAAGTCAAAGTATTCGATTTATAGTCATTAAAATCGTAATAAAATCAGAATAAACATTTAAAAGTGCCTAACATGTCATAGCATGCAAAAACCTTGTGAATATCTACTTCATAAGCTTCTATGTATTTATTAGCAGTCTGTGCTTTGTGTTTGTTCTGCAGGAATGTTGGCTTACTTGTTTGACTTTTTTTTCTTTTTTTTTTCCAATGATATCTCATTAGACATTTGAGCAGTCTGGAGCAGTGCTGATGCCAAATACTGAGTGCTAACTCTTTAGCTTTGGCAGTTTCTAATGCTGGCTTTGGGGGCGGAGCGAGCAGGTGGGTGGAGAAAGGACAAGAAGAGAGGATGAGAGAACGGATTCAGGTGTACGTGATTCTTCTCACGTACTCTGCGCAACATAGGAATGGAAACGGGCTGACTCTTAGAAAAGCTAAAGTAAATTCTATACACTTACTATTAAGGTTGAAAGATGACATACCTATGATACAAAACTTTTCTTTACTCAATCAAGCTTATAACAATGGTGATTGTGTATGATCTGAAAAGTCTTGACAACGCAAAACGCGCCGTCATGGACAAACGGTTCACTGAAGAATTTGGATCTTGCCTTAAAACCCCAATAATGCAAGAATGAAAAATTACACTTCCTCACCATGCCTTAAAAAGGGCATGTCGCTATGCGGACGTGCGAAAAGTCAGGTTGTCTTACATTTTCAACAGCTCTTTTTCAACACTGAGCCATTGGTTTTTCGACATTCTCAAGTATGTTTATTCTCTGTACTGTTTGTTGAGATGCTGCTTCAGGTTTCAGAGACATGAGCAATATAAGATATGACCCTGTATGATCCAGTTCAACTCTATCCAGACATGTCTGTCAGCCTTAGCTCAGGTCAGACTGAGATGCACTGTAGTACCAAACTTTCCAGACACACACACATACACACACACACACACACACACACACACACACACACACACACACACACACACATACACACTGTTTTTTTTTATTGGTGACCACACACAGGAAATAGACAACAACTTTCAGTATTTGAAATCTCCTGACTGTGAAAAACAGAAAATATTGTGCAACTTATTTTTATTTTTAATATTTTTTCAAATCATGTCGCTGGTACTGTTAAATATTTTTGCTTTGCTTGATTTTAGTTCATTTTAACTAGGTATAAGTGAATATTGCAAACCATGATAAGAAAACTCAACATAAATAATGCGAAGTTGTATTGTTTTAAAGCATTACACCCTAGCACAATATAACAATATAACAGTTCTAATTTAAAAGGCTAACTCGTAGAAGACTATTGTTTTTTTTTGTTGGGTTTTTTTTGGCTATAGTTGTAATAATCTTTGATTTCAACTTTGCAAACTCAATCTACTTCTTCCACTTTCCTCTGATCCAATTAGGGGTCACCACAGTGAATGTTTAAATGATGTTTAGTGATCTGCATATTTGAATTGCCATGTTTTACACTGGATGCCCTTTCTAATGTAACCCTCTCCACTTATCAATGGACATTCTCCCAAACCTGCTTTCCCTCATAGTTAAGTAGTCTTTATTTCATGTTTACAAAAACCTGGACTTTAGTTTTTATAAAAGTAAAAGTATATAAATTCCTTAAAGGAACGTTTATTTGGCTTTTTTTTTCATTTTTTAGGATAATCTTATTACATGTTTAAGAGTTCTAAGATTCTATTCTATGCTATTCTAGACATGTGTTGTTTGTTGTGTAAAACAGTGGATAGTTTTTCCACACGACAATTCAATAGTCCCTAGTTTAATCATGATTAATGTCTGAGTGGAGGTTTTTAGTATGTTCTCCCTGTGTCCATGTGGGTTACTCATCTTCCTTCACTCAACCAAAACATGAGGTAAGTTAAGATAAATGTTCTCTAGGTGTAAATATGTAATCTATGTGTATGTAAATTTCTGACTCATACTTACATTTCCTGTAACTTGACCCTGACTCCTCCACGACCCTGACCAATATTCCTTGAAATGAGTATATAAGTGTCTAGACTTACGTCGAACCCATTAACTCATCCTCATCGGCTCATATCTTTATCTAGCTTCTTTAATTTAAAGGATTTAATGTGGATCCTTAAATCGGATGGTTCTCATTGCCTTGACCTCTTGGACTTTGTTGTTCCTGTGCTCTTCCCACATTACCACATTTCTTAATGTGTACATGTACTCAACACCGGAGTTTCCACACGCTGATAAGATGCCATTTGACTCAAGTCTTCCTGATCTTGACCTTGAGCTGTGTTTTCAATACAGGGACTATAGGTAACAGTAAAATTGTGTTTATAATATAGGTGCATGCAATGTTTTAGCACCCTTCTTCTGATATTAGATGCAATGTTCTTTAGCCATGTAAGCCAGACCTCAATCCTGTTACACACACTCATAAAGGATCATGCAGAACTTCCTGTACAATTCCTATGTCACCTTTGCTTCTGCGACTCAGTCCCTTACAAATGTACTTATATACTAGTGGATTAGTTAATGAAGGAAAAAATATTATGGATACACAGACAGACAGGCAGACAGACAGACAGATAGGTAGATAGATAAATAGATAGATAGATAGATAGATAGATAGATAGATAGATAGATAGATAGATAGATAGATAGATAGATAGATAGATAGATAGATAGATTGATTGATTGATTGATTGATTGATTGATTGATTAATTGATAGATGCCGCTGCTTGACCCTTCAGCAAGGCTCATAAGCCTGAACTGCTTAGTTTTATGATTGGGATAAGTGTAAGTTCCTCTAAATAAGAGCATCAGACCAATGCCATAAATGTTAATGTAAGTAAAACAGTTTTGGAGTGCATGCTGAGGAATACCCACTCATTGTGATCTATACATTTTTCTAAAATGTGAGGTAACTTAGTTGTAAAGGCGTATCTACTGCCAGTTCTGGACCCTTGAGCAAGGCCCTTAAGCTCGGTTGTATATATTGTTATATATATATTGTTGTAAATGTCACACGTAAGGCTAATCAACCTATTACACTACACATGTACAGTTTGAATAATACATTTCGGAAAGGCTCCTTATCCGGGGCTAAGTGCTCAGATGATGCAATGTGGATGACACAGAGATAAATGTGGTAGCTACTGAACAGGGCTCATATGCCAGCTCTGCCAAGTTACCACTCATTTGGAATGTAATGTATGCATACATCTTGAAGATGTTTTACTCACTTGCATACCAAGTCAACAATAATTATACATATTAAGTCACGTACCATCGTTTATGCTAACCGTGACATCATCAGAAACTATGACTCAAGTTCCTCTGTTTGATGACCTAATGCGTTTCATTCCCTACATTTCCCGGAAGCATACTGAATTATTTTAAAGATCTGCTGACACCAAGTGGACAGTAAGGGAACTGAATATTGTAATATACAAATTAGAGCTTTACTTGAAGATGTAATTGAACAAAAATAAATAAATAAATAAAAACATGGTTAAGTCTACACTCTCACTCCTGTACGTGAGTTGATGAAAAATTTAATTAAAAAGTACAAAAAGATGCATGAGAATATTCATATTTCCAAAAGGGTATTCATTAAAATTACGATGGGACTAAAATGTTCCAGAAAAAAACTCAACATACGGTCAATGTTGGCCTCTGAGATGAGCATGTTATTTAGGGTTAAGTTTGCTTGATGAAAAACAAAAAAGCTAGTTTTATGATTTTTAAAAGTCAAGCTTTGTACGCAGTCACAGTGACTCCACAGATAATGGATATTTAATGCACCAATGTATGCACTTTTTTTGCATGTATTATTTTATTAGATAGGGAGACTGTATTTTCCTTAATTATTAATGTATAGCAGGTTGGATTTTTTTTTCATGCAATGGAATTTTTTGTTTCGTCTTCTCATTGTAGACCAGGGGTGGGCAAACTACGGCCCGGGGGCCACATCCGGCCCCTTGGTCCTTTTAATCCGGCCCGCTGAACTGCTTCGGCTTCTTTGCCGCACGAGAAGAATGTATAACCACACAGCAACGCTGACGTTGTTGGAGTATACTCAGTGTTAAAAATGAAGGAAAAACACAGCCATATTTTTTGTTGTTTCTTTTCCTTAAATAGAATATCCTTATTCTTAAGGATATTGGGTAGCCTAATAAACATGATGATATTTAACACTCTTTACAAGCAGAAAAAATTCATATTGAACATAAGTTACGTTCAACGTTATTGTTGGTTTGGCCCACGAACACACCTCAGGTTTCTCATATGGCCCTTTGGAAAATATAATTGCCCACCCCTGTTGTAGACGCTATTTTAATAACAAACCTCATTTGCAACCGAGAGCAAGATCATGAAAATTCTGAATAACGAGGAAATAACTCTTCAATACGTCCCACAGAAAATAACCACAAACAATACAAAGAACAACTCCAAAATGTTCCGGGAATTTTTCTTGGAAATTGAAAATCCAAAAGACTAGGCGTTTCTAAACGTATGGCTCTGTATAAAATCCAGTCACGTGAGTATTAGAAAGTTGGTGAGAATGATACACTTTTACATAACTCTATACTGCCGGCTAGTGGTGAATAGAGTAAAAACACAGTGACTTGTGTTACTTCATTGCTGCAATAGTATGCATTCAGTTAACGATAATAAAAAAAGAAGTGAGCAAGCAAATTAATCTGCAATTACTTTTTTCCACCACTAGTAGGCAGTATAGTATTATATAAAGTGCATCTTTCTCACTAACTTTCTAATACTCGAGTGATTGGATTAAATACAGAGCCTGTCGTCCGTTTAGAAACACGTAGTATGTAGTTCTTTTTTATACAAATCTTTATTGTCAGTGATAATCTTCCTTTTATAAACTACATGCAGCTTTACACACTTTTGGTACCTGAAAGGTTTGTTCAAGAGGGCGCTTGGAGGGGCTCAAGAGTAAAAGTATCTAAAAGTGTAAAGTGCACCTCTCTTACCACACGTATATTGTTATAATTGTTATTATAAATAACAATACCCTTTTATACAATTTACATGTGACAATAATACTTAAAACGAATTAAAGCATTTTGATTTTAGCTGAGGGGCACGGTGGCTTAGTGGTTAGCACGTTTGCCTCACACCGCCAGGGTCCGGGTTCGATTCCCGTCTCGACCATGTGTGTGTGGAGTTTGCATGTTCTCCCCGTGCCTCAGGGGGTTTTTCTCCGGTTTCCTTCCGGTCCAAAACATGCACGGTAGGTTGATTGGCATCTTGGAAAATTGTCCCTAGTGTGTGAGTGTGTGTCCTGCGATAGGTTGGCATTCCATCCAGGGTGTATCCTGCCTTAATGCCCATAGACTCCTGAGATAGGCACAGACTCCCCGTGACCCGAGGGAAGATCGGATAAAGCGGTAGAAGATGAATCAATGGTTTTAGCTGACGTATTGGCGTAGTTGGAGCGGAAGGTGGTTTTCACCTTTACATAGCAACATCTTGGCCTCGAGTCGTTAAGCACTTCAAAACACGAGCAGCAGACAGGTAACGTGGAAAACGGCCATTTATCATACTATAATACTGTTGTAAAATTAGCGAATGCAGTAGCTTGCGACTTATAATTAATTAAGTAATATAAGCATCACTCGATTGCGGCCGCACTTCCGATACTGACGTCATTTCTTAAGGCCATTAAACGGCGCTAGCATAGTTTACTACGTTGTCATGTGGTTAGCTAGAGTAAACGCTTTTAGTGAAATTAAAACTAATTCTGCGTCCAACTCTATTGTGCAGTACATTTATATATTTGATTTAATGATAGCTAACGCTTTTATCAATGTAATACAAATACATAAAGGTTTCAATTTCCACAAAACTAAGCATGATTTCAACATTAAATTATTGATTCTCATTGTTGCCAGCTTATTTTTATTTTTTGGATGTGTGCATTTTATTTCTATCAACGACTTTAATAGAATGCCAAGAAGAAAGAGAGAGAGAGGGAGAGAGAGAGAGCTGGGGAAAAAAAACAAGGAACTCTGTTCAAGGAACTTTGCAGCCAAAGGTCTAACAAGTTGGATTGAGGAGAGAGAATAAAGATGAAGGTACTGGGTTTTTTGTTTGTTTGTTTTTTAAATCTAGTAAGCTATTATACTTATATTACAGTCCATAATAATTCTGTCACAATTTACCCTTATGTTTTAATTATTTATGACTTTCTTCTGTGGAATATTTACAAGAAGTGGGGCCAAAAATGGAGTCAAAATTCCCATTCATTATACGTCCAAAAATATCATAATTCAATTCTATCATCCATAGAAGCAATAATGTTAATTTTGGGGCAAACCATCCCTTTAATATAAAATAATGTAATGAAATTTTTTTTTCATAGAGATCTGCAGTTCAGATAGGGACACTATTGAAGAGATTCAAGGGAAGGAAGTTGAGACAAGTAAGAAAGATGAAGGAAAAGTTAGAGCCTTGAGGAAATGTAAGGAGAAAGTGAGGAAATGTAAGGAGACATTAGGCTCAGTGAGGCAGAGATGAAAAGGGAGGTACGAGGAGAGATGAGTCAAGAAAAGGATAGAGAGATAACAGAGGAAGGAGCTGTATGTATGTAGATTGTGCTCTTTTTCAACCTTCCGCCCCTGCCCTACAGGTGGTCAAAGAATATGTAAGTACAAACATAATAAGATTATGTTTATAATTATATAATCATATTATAATTATAATTATGTTTACATTATAAGATTAAACAAATATCTTAAACTTTTGTACAAATATCTTAAACTTTTGTATCTTAAACTTTTG
>JACRUU010000008.1:11404692-11452192 GCA_030449085.1 Kryptopterus vitreolus | reverse complement strand
AATCTCAATAATATATTATTAATATATAACATTCAATACATTATTCATTAATCAGCACAGACAGTTGTCTCATGAAAATTTCGGCTATTGACAAAAATCAATACCGAATGTTTTGCGGCTTCCAGTCCGCTGTTATTACAAGAGCGCCCTCTAAAGTCGAATTAATGATGCTACAAGCTGTTTTTAAATGTGAGACTGCTTGGAGAGCGAATGGTGCACAGAATTCTATTTATTATTTAGACATTGATTATTGATTATATAATGATATAAATGTAATAATTATTTTTATTAATTGATATACTCGTTTATTTTATTTCTAATATTTACATGATAAAGTACTGTTTTTAAATTGTTCATTTAAAAAAAATATAGTTCAGTACTATTTTACAAGGAGTGTTTGTGTTTTTATCCATATGAAAAACTATCAGTTTGTTAATCAGTTATCAGTAATTACAGTCCAACGTAGCTATTGGAATCAGTAAAATCCACTATAGGTTGACGTCTAGACAAGTGTGTACAGGTGTATATCCAGGTGTACAGGTGATCCTATTATAGTGATATAGCTGAAATGTTATCAGACCTAAAGTTTTTTCTTTCTTTATTTTCTTAGAGTCACTAGGCGGCAGCAGGCTCTCCACTCCTGAGCACTCGGTCAATAGCAGCACTTCCTTACTAAACACACACTCCACTAGTCCAAAGCATGGAATTGGGGAAGCAGAAACATTCTCCAAGCCCAACAGTGATGTGTTCCCAGCACCTGAATTAAAAAGCCCACATGACCAAGAGGTAAGGGATCCAGAAACAGTAACTCCAAAAAGAGCTACGTTGGGTCATAGTGTAAGCCAAAAACCTGGGAGTAGGGGGGCATCTTACCTGGGAAATCTCAATCCAAAGACTGGGAGCAGTGAGATGCACCAGACTTGTGAGATTATTGGGCTATTGGCACGGCTGGTTTTAGTGACGCTTGTTTTACTCTTGGCTCTCCTCTTGCTTCTCATCGCCATGACTGAATCCAAACTCGACGTATTGTTTCTGAGAGACATCCGGGAAAATCCACAATTCCAGCAGCTACACTATACCTATTTTTGCCCTTTGAGACGCTGGCTGAGCTGCACTCTGCGATGGATAGGATTCCATCTCATAAAGGAATAAGACTTTTTTTTTAATATACTAAAATCGTTTGTTTTATTGTTCCCTCAGATTTCTGTTTGGTATTATTTATTATAAAAATTTTTCACTTATTGTTGCTAGGTTGCAATCTATTTATACCTCTCCTTGAAATTTCACCGAGCTTAGTTTGATATATTAAAAATCTTCCAGGTGGGTTTATGGTGATAATCATTTAAGGCTCTGGCATGTTACAAAATACACTGATCTGACCATTATATTTGTATGTGTTTTTTTGAGCATCCCTTCCTCATTTCGTCCTTATTTGCAGTTTTTATGACTCTTCTGGGATAATGTTTCTAGATGGTGTATGGTAATAAGAAACAAAAGATACAAATATTTGATCATTTTCCTTTACTCTTCCTTGGCAATGAAGAATTTAGAACATTATTCTCTGGTATTTTCCAATATTGCACACTGTGCACAGCGTATACAAGGAGGGCAAGGAGCAAGAAGGGAGACGAAGCATACAAAGTTAGGATTCTACCACTATGTATTCATACAATTTTAAACTACTGCGATTACAGTTAATGCAAGAATAGCATAGCAGCTACACAATGGGCAATATGAACAATAGTTTGTAGATATCTAAACATTATATTCATATGTATATTCCATTCTTCATTTAGTTTCAATCTCACCATTTGGAAATATTTTGCTTATTTAGCATTATTAAGGTCAGGTAGTGATGTATGGTAAAGAGGCCTCGGGCGGCAGACTCCCTGTCGCTTATGCATCGTGGTCAAGATGGTGTACTACCAATCCAACGGTTGCGAGTTTAAATCCCCGCACAACCAAGCTATAGCTGCTCTTAGGCAAGGCCCTTAACCCTCACATGCTCTTTTTTTATAAATGAGATAATCGTAAGTAGCTGTGACCATGTGCTCTTCTAATAGCCTTCATTCTTCTGTTCCACTTGTGTGTGTGTGTGTGTGTGTGTGTGTGTGTGTGTGTGTGTGTGTGTGTGTGTGTGTGTGTGTGGTGTGTGTGTGTGTGTGTGTGTGTGTGTGTGTGTGTGTGTGTGTGTGTGTGGGTTGTGGAGATTTGTGCTCATTCGTCTACAAAGCCACTGGTAAATTCGTGTGCTGATGTAAGAGGAGGCCTGGGGAAAGGTTTTCAGTAAGTTTGAGGTCATAGAAGGCCATTCATGATCGTACACTTCAACCCATTAAATCATACACGGTTTGTGAGCAGGGGCATTGATCTGCTGGAACTGTTTAGATCTCCTAGTTTAGGTGAAGAGAACATTGAATATTGAATGCTACCCCATCTAAAGACATTTTATAAAATTGTATGCCTCCAACTTTGTAACAGTTTGGGGAAGGACCACATATGGCTGGAAACATCAGGTGTTCCAATACTTCTGTCCATACAGTGTAGCAAAAAAAATGGAGCAAAAAAAAAACCCAGAACCAACGCTTCCCCCAAACTGGATATAAGGCAGGAGATTTTCATGATAATTCTAAAAAAAAAAAAAAAAAAAAAAAAAAGTAAAAAAGCTAATATTAAAATAAGACTAAAAATGAATGTTTAAAAACTTTATTAAGAGGTGTGTTTATGGCCCGTGTGAAATCAAAATCTGGTCTTTCTATTTTAGAGTGCAGCAAATGGAGTTAATGTTGTCACATAAGTACCAATTGCTGTTGTTTTTATTTATTTATTTTTTAAATCAAACAACAGGCTTTCGGAGGTCAGACTAGAATTAGGAACAAGGTACAAAACAGATCGAGATCAAATGATCAAACAATATGCTTTTGAAAGGACAGAGACAAATGCATTTAAACATATAGAGTAAGTTTGTACCGAATCAGTACGTGGTTGAGTGTGAGCACTGCAGAGTGTTTAATTCAATTCAATTCAATTTTATTTATAAAGCGCTTTTTACAATGTGTCATCGTCCCAAAGCAGCTTTACATAATACTAATGTGTGAATAGTGAAAATCAGTTTAGCACTAATTGTTTCTTTTTAAGTTGTCAGAGATGGTTTCCATGTTATAAGGCTGAAGTGTATGTTGTGCACATTTTGAATTAGACAGTGGCCAGATGTGTACTGTATGTTTCTTAAGCAAGTTAAACCCTTGTTGCCTGAATTTATTTAGTCATATATTTATTTATATTTAGTCACACAATTAATGCCGAAATCATCTATGGTACATGTCAAATATGCAGTAACTGGCATTGAAGGAATAAATACATTAAATTACATACATTACACATGTGGCTGTGTTCTGGCTGGAAGCAGTTTGATGCGATTTCACTACAATCGTCTACGCTGAAATGACACTAGCTGTAAAAAAAAAAAAGAAAGTAAAATGCTTAAACTGACCTTAAATCTTACTATAAAGGCTTTATGTTGGTGTCCGGTTCATTTGGCAAACAAATCACTTGTGAATTTTGAACATGCGATTCCACACTTAGTACCCTGTTTGCTTATAATATAAAAATAACCTCATATAATCATATATAGCTTAACGCTGGTGTACTTAACATATTCCCAATACTTTGTGCAAACAAAGTTGGGTTTTATAACACTTCAGCAGTGTAAGGAGAAAGTTTTATATATGTACTGTAACAGAAGGGCTTCCATTCCAAGTGTTACTAAATATTATAAAGTCAGCACAATATGGGAATTACACAATTAGACAAATAAGCCATGTTTTGATGCAGAAAGAAATGCTGCTGTATGTTTGGGAAATTGACTTTGAATTAAGCAATGTCCGGACAGATTTTTGCCAAATCATACAAAATTATATTATACTGCTGGTATAAACCATGAGAAGATCATCTTTATTTAAATTTTCAGGGGTGTCCAGTTCATTTGGCAAACAAATCACTTGAATTTTCAAATCCCATTTCACATTCAGGCGTCATTTGCTTATAAAATAACCTGACGTTATCCTTTAAAACCTAATGCTGGAATAAAGTGTACTTAATTTTTCTGTCTAAGTATCTCTAATTATTCAACAATTTTATAAAGTTTCATATGTATTAAAACCTTACAATGCTGTACAGGTATTACAGATATATTTTTGTAGAGATACTCCACAGAAGTAAAAAATAAAAGACATTGACCCTGCTGTAAGTGTTTTTAACTCGTGGTTTGGGCAGTTATCAGTGCCTGTAATGAAAAATTAATTATAGCATAAAAGCACTACAGCGCTTCCAACACAAACCTTCTGACACATCATATATAAACCATGGAAAATAAAAACTCATTTTATGAATTGCAGTATCCAAATTGTTATCCTTATTGTTCCATTTAAAGGAAACGTGGGAGAATTATTGTCAGAAAATAACCTGAAGGAAAATGTAATATAAGATGGAATTGTGACGTACATTTGTATTATGCATTTGTATTTGTATTATTTTGCATTTTCCATTTAATGAGAAGATCTGTGCAGGTCTTTCAACAGACATTTTCCTATCATCAGGGAGAGATGAAGTCTTCTCAGGTTCTCCTTTTTTTGGCAGCTTTAACAGGATTAACATCATGTCTGTTATTGCGAAAGCATATTTTTGTGAGCATTCGTTCCTCTTGGACCGATGCTCAGACATACTGCAGAGAGCACTACATAGATCTTTCGACTATTGAGTCGGCAGAGGAGCTAAGCCGATACAAAACCGATATAGCAGAACATGTAGTTAATCGAAGTTGGTTGGGACTCAGCAAAAGACCAGATCAGAGAAACTTTGTTCAGTGGTCTGATGGAATTGTCTTTGGATTCTCTTCTTGGCTCGCTGGTCAACCAGATGACCCGACTGGTTGTGCTACAATAGTGAATGGTTTTTTTGCTGATTAATTCTGTATGAACATGTTACCATTCATCTGCTACATTTGGGAGCCAAGTCTAATCATGGTGCAAGAGATGAAGACCTGGCATGAGGCACTGGTACACTGCAGAACACAGTACACTGACCTGATAAGCCTGGGCACAGAAACAGACGTCTTCGCAGTCAACAACACAGTTGTGAAATTTCCCAATGTCACCGTGTGGATAGGTGTAAACTTTCTGGACGGCTCATGGTTTTGGGTGAACAATGAAAGTGTGAGTAAACCAGTCTTACTGCCTTCATGTCCCATCCCATCTCGCCATTGTGGAGCCAAAGCTGGAGGCAGTGTCTTGGAGAACAAAGACTGCATGGAGAAAATGAACTTCATGTGCTACCACACACAAGGGTAAGTACAATTCACAAGTCCTGTGCAATAAATGTCAGAAATAAAATAAATAGTTTGGAATTTACTGTTGTGATTTATAATTAATATGGGGCAGCATATTTCACAAACGTAAAATTATATATATATATATATATATATATATATATATATATATATATATATATATATATATATATATATATATATATATATATATATATATAAATATTATATATGTATAAATATTTATATAATAAACAAAAAAAAAAAATGCTTTTTGGTTTTCATCTCTCAAAGTTAAAGAAGAAGAAGAAGGAGGAGGAGGAGGAGAGAGAGAGAGAGATGGAGGAGATTTGTAAAGCGCACTATATATATATACTGTGTGTATATATATATATATATATATATATATATATATATATATATATATATGATATATATATATATATATATATATAGATATATATATATATATACTCACACATGCATTTTCCTCTATTAAATACTACATATATTACTATATATAAACTTTTTAATTGTAAGCTGTTATCCATTATTATATTCTATGCTATTAACCATTAATGTAAAAGAATAAATTACACCCTTGCTAAACAATGCACAATATATTTCCAATTTGTTTTGTCAAAAAAAAGTGCAGAAAACACAGACTGACAGATTGGTTCAGAATGATATGTTAAAATTTTTTTTTTTATTTGAAAACTTGAGAAGTGGCTTATTTATATGAAAGCATTATAATGCATTATAAAGT
Source organism: Kryptopterus vitreolus (assembly GCA_030449085.1). Taxonomy (NCBI): domain Eukaryota; kingdom Metazoa; phylum Chordata; class Actinopteri; order Siluriformes; family Siluridae; genus Kryptopterus; species Kryptopterus vitreolus. The sequence continues at coordinate 11,446,100 of JACRUU010000008.1, read as the reverse complement.
AATCATTTAAGAAACTTCACTTTTCTTTTATTATTATTTTTTACAGTGCTATGTGAGTGTCACACATGCTGTACTCATCAAATTCTATAATACAAAAGCGACAACAAAAAACACTGATTGCGGTGCAATGTGTGTGCTTATACAAGTGCTAATTATGAATGCACATGTAAATCAATTAAGGCAGAACATGTTATTTGGCACGGTAGCATATGAAAAATGTGATTCTGTGGTATAAACGTGACACATGTTGGAATTAAAAGAGTTTATAAAATGATCATCCGTCTCTAAATCATCAACCTTTTACAGCCCAAGTGGCTGTGAGTTCCTTTAGTTTTGTTATTGTTTGTTTGGTTGTCGGTGGTCTGACATATGCGAGGTGAGGGAGTCCTATTCTGTCTTTGCGCTGTTTGCACTAGGTTGCACACGATGCACTTTATGTAGCTAGGACAAACTTAGTCTCGTCCTTAGCATTGTGTTCTTGTGTTTGTGATATATGTTGTTTTGTGTAGCACCAGGGTCCTGGAGAAACGTTGTATCATTTCACTGTGTACTGCGTCAGCTATATGTGGTTGAAATGACAATAAAACCTCTTGACTTGACTATAGATTGAGATGGTATGGACATGTGAAGAGGAGGGACATGAGGTACTTAGGGAGAAGAATGCTGAGGAGGAGGATTATAGATATGGTGAAGAAAGTCATGAAGGTCATTGGGATGAAAGGGGCAGATGTAGAGGACTGGGTGGTGTTGAGAAGGATGATGATCTGCTGTGGGAGCAGCCGAAAGAGGAAGAAAGCTGCATTTTTCGCCGATTGTTAAGAATGAATGCTGCAACCTTTGCAAACGGTCACCAATAGGTTTCATGAACTTTAATTAAAACAGAATTTACAACAAATGAATGTCAACAGAAATAGCAATTAATCACTTTGGCTCATCAATTACAAACAATCCAAATTCACACACACAGAGGCTCACCTGGATGCACATGTACATGCATGAAAATCTAATCTTTTGATTAATACAAGTATGTGGAATGGATAATGCAACCTACATCAGCACATTTCTTGTACAGTAGAGGGAAACTACTAATGTATAATACTTATTTAAATGATTTCCTTCATTATGAGATTGTCTTTTGTGTGTAAAAGATACTGTAATGTGTATGTTTGTGTTTTAGTGGTTTTTAAGGCGAGCCATTCCCGGGTTAATAAAGGAGAAGTTCTTGAACATAGTCTGGTCCACGCTGTTGATGAGGGTCCGATCGGCACAAGACAGCCGAGGCTTCTCGTTAATGAACTCCTTATCAAAATTACTGCAGTCGCTTGGTGATTTCTACAACCAAAACAGATTTTAGATTTTTAGGATTCGTGTAGCAAATAAAATATACCTGACAAATTCATTTAACAAAATTTGTTCACGTTTCTGTTGGACCATGATGATGGATCAAATGAATGACACTGTAGCTTTGTTTTTCAGGAAAAACAGTACGTACACTACACCAGAACTGTCTATACCACTAATAATAAAATATTACATGGCTCAAAGATCTATATTATGTGTGTATATTTCAAGGCATTTTAAGCGTACCACAGTTGGTTTGAACGGGGGCTCCACTTGCCGCTTTTCCAGTGCGTTCCAGTCAGTGTCTCTGAAGAACGAATGTTGTCGAATATTTCCCTTCACCCCCAATCTTCGCTCTGGTTCCCGCACAAAGAGCTGCAACAAACCCATAAACAGCATTCGAGTAAGATATCATTCTGAAGTTGAATTCACTGGGAGAATATATTTTATTTGTATAAAAAGCTTTAAATAAAATGATTAGTGTAATCTGTAAAAATCCACCTGAGCCTGTCTCTGTGTGCAAGTTTGGATTGTTTGTAATTGATGAGCAAATTGATTAATTGAGCTGAAAACCTGATTTTGAATCAGAAGATTCAATATTTTCTTTTCAATAGAACATTTAGCACATAACAATGTACCTAGTACATTGACAATAAAGTTGAATCTAATTTAATCTAATCTAATAGTATAAAGAATTTCTTCAAGTGAATAAAATATAGAATTGTCGTATACCCTAATGAGAATGTCACGGGCATCTCTAGTTAGCCAGCGTGGGTAACAGGGGTCGTCTGTGCGGATAGACTGGAACAGTTCCTCTTCGTCATGTCCATGGAATGGTGACTGACCGATCAGCATTTCATACAAAAGGACTCCAAATGACCACCAGTCCACCGAGTTGCCATATTTCTGCCCAAGCAAAATCTAAAGCAGGACCAGTTAATAGTGATGTTTAGTGTGATTCAATATGGCTGTTTAAACTTGCTTCACTTGGAACTGTAACATTTTTGGTTTTGCTGGAACCAAAAAGCCGCAAATTTATCGGTCCTAAGGCTGAACGCTGTACACGAAGCCATCATTTGACATCGATTTATAATTGAACTCTATTTAAATGCCATTTCAAAGCACTGCATTGTAATCCAATTGTTAGAAAATGGGCAAAAGTATGTGGACACCTGATTGGTCACATCCATTTTCTTGATTGAGTTTGATTGGGTGAAGCAGCGTAGCTTCACTGAAAGGAAATCGTGATGGTCCAACAACATTCAGACTGTGGTTCCACATTGTAGCAACATATTAGGCTAAAACAGCATGTGGCTGTGATGGTAAGGTGTCCACATACTTGGCCATTATATGCACGTGTTCATGTTGTATGTGAAAACATGGACAATTAATGGCATAACCGTTCACTTTGGCACAACCATTCGTTTTTAACTGTTAATGGCATGTGATGAGCGCTTCACCTCAGGGGCAATGTAATCAGGAGTTCCACAGAAGGTAGCTGTTCGAGCTTCTCCCAGCATGTTCTCCTTGCACATCCCAAAGTCCGCGATCTTAATGTGACCGTCAATATCTAAAAGAATATTATCCAACTTCAGATCCCTGCGGCAGAACGACACAGTGTTACACCTTGTAGATCAAATTGGTCCAGTTCCTATGAGAATTGTGAATACCTGTACACAATGCCTTTTAAATGGAGAAACTGAAGGCCGCAGACGATCTCGGCAGCGTAGAACCTGAAACATAGTGATTCGATAGAGATTAAAGAAGAGATGCAATACTTTGCGTGTGCATGTAAGAACATCTTACGTGGAACGCGGGAGATCAAATCTGTGGCAAGCCTGGATGTGGAACATTAAATCTCCACCGTTCAGATACTCCATCACGAAGAACAGATTCTCCTATACAAACATATATAGATATTTGTGTGTGTTTATATGTTTGAGAACTCACATTAGTGCTGTATGTATCTCTGTACAGATTTTTACCTTGGTCTGAAAGGTGCAGTAGAGATGTGTGAGAAATGGATGCTCCCATGCAAGAGACAGAACTCGCCTCTCGACCATAGTGCACTCCACATCATCGTCCATCAGAACCACGTCTTTCTTTAGCGCCTTCACGGCAAAGAACTGCCCTGTGGTTTTCAGCTCGGCAAGAAACACCTGGAAAGACATACGTGTATAGACATGAACAGGGAATCTCAACCCAAACATGGCATTCAGCTGCAATTAGTTGCTTTTTTGTGTAATACATTCCTTTTTTTCGTCCATATACCTTGCCAAAGCTGCCCTTTCCCAGCATCTTGTGCAGAGTAAAGTCATCCAGGGAAAATTTGTGATGCTCTTTGCGTGGAACAGCGTACAGTGGCTCCGAATCTTCACTGAGCCTGTTAATACCGCCCTCTAGTGGTGAATCCCAGGCAACACCCTGCATCTCTGAAAGTGGCACAAAAAATACAAAACGTGCTCATAGTGAAGAAATTGATTTCATTCACCTTTATAATATAAACAAAAAAAAGAAGTGTATATTATTTTACAATGAACTATTATAAAATAAAATTATATATATATTATTAATAATAGGGGCACGGTGGCGTAGTGGTTAGCACGTTCGCCTCACACCGCCAGGATCCGGGTTCGATTCCCGTCTCGGTCATGTGTGTGTGGAGTTTGCATGTTCTCCCCTCCCCGTGCCTCAGGGGGTTTTTCTCCGGGTTCTCCGGGTTCTCCTCCGGTTTCCCCCGGTCCAAAAAACATGCATGGTAGGTTGATTGGCACCTTGGAAAATTGTCCCTAGTGTATGAATGTTTGTGTGTGTGTGTGTGTGTGTGTGTGTGTGTGTGTGTGTGTGTGTGTGTGTGTGTGTGTGTGTGTGTGTGTGTGTGTGTGTGCCCTGCGATGGGTTGGCATTCCATCCAGGGTGTATCCTGCCTTAATGCCCATAGACGCCTGAGATAGGCACAGGCTCCCCGTGACCCGATGGAAGATCGGATAAAGCGGTAGAAGATGAATGAATGAATATATTATTAATAAGTTACATTTTAGTATATTCACAAACCCAAAGATAAATATATAAATGCATAGATTTGCATTCTAGGGTTCTTTTACATATAATGTATTTACAAATAATTGAGTAATTGTGAAAACATTTTGAAGTGTGTGTGTGTGTGTGTGTGTGTGGTGGGGGGGGTGCATACCTTTGCGTGGTGGTGGTATTGGTGCTGAAGCAGGAGTTAGGGAATGGATCGGAAGGGATGCCACATTGCTCGAGGGCTCTTTGACCATTCCAGCTTGTCCAACACCTACTGGCCCCTCACGTCCGATTATATCATTATCTCTGGAGCTCCGAGCCTGTGACAGAAACACACGCGAGCGTTTTGATCCTTGGATCTGTACACTGGGCTTTTTTTTATATGCTATATTTTTATATTCTTGATGCATTTTAAGCCACTGTAAAAGACTGTATTGTATCAGTAATAGTTAATAACCTGCTGTGTGCTCTCGATCATAGCCAGAGCCTCAGCCATGAGCTTCTGGTTCACACCACACAAGTTGGCAACTTTCTTTTGGCATTTATGATGAACATTCATGCCACATTCTGCAAAAAAAAAAAAAATACACACACAACCACAAAATGACAACAAAATTATTCCTGTTTTACTTTGTGCTTTTCTTTATTTCCCACAGTTTTTTTCTCTCAATCTCCTATTGGAGCTTTAAAAGAGACTTGATAAAAGTGTATTTCTTGCTTTTCTTGATAGAGGGATATCTTTATAATGATAGTCCGAAAATTCAACTTTAATGGCACAATTTAAACTTTGTTTTACCTTTTTGAATATTTATAAAGATTTATTTCTTTATAACTCATTATTTTACTGAAATAAGCTTTACTTCTTTTGCAGGATAAACTAAAAAATGTACTGATGTATAATATAAAAAGTTGCTTATTTACATACTGGGTTTTGGTATGCCCCTACTATAGTCACATGATTCTGAATCTGTATTGCAATGACCCAGGACTTCTCACCTTCACACTTGAGGCCCTGGCGTGCCAATCCCCAAAGCAGTGTGCCACAATGTTCACAGAAGGTTGGGCTTTTGTAATTATACACCTTAAACCGATGGGGCATGTCGATCTTGAAGCGCTCCTTATGGATCTGAATCAGATGCACAGGTTTAGTATTGGGTTTAACACAGTCAAAAGCAGTGATTTGTTACTGCATCATACATCATTATTCACATATAATACACAGTAAAGACGTATTAAGTAATTTTACCGTAGTTATATCTACAAATCTAATTGTGTTGATTCATTTTAAGTTTAATTTTGATAAAAGTCCACCAGCATAAATTGAAATGCTGTATTTCTATTAATATGCATGTTTTAATACATTATCATGTGCTTTATAATCAAAGACTAATAAAAACCCATGGAAATGTATGCAAGTATACGTTCAAAATGTTCAAGAAATGGGATAAAAAGAGACTAGTATGGCAATAAGATCTTATTCATCTTACGTAACATAATTTATAACAGTAAATGGCTTGTCCTGTCCATAATGAATACATTGTTATATGTTCACTTTGTCGGAAACATATCAGGTTGAGCCGTTACAGGAAAATAATACTGATCAAGTTTTATTTTCACCAGTTCCCATTTGGGAACAAGACTTTTAATTCCTCTAAAACCTCTTGATTGCAAACATATGATACTAGGACAGGAATAGGATGCGCTTATGACACTGTGTGTACAGGATGTGAAACAAAATTAATCAACTGAGAAAAGCACATGTGCTGTTCATGTAAGAGTAAGGTCGTGCTGTAAATCTCTGGCTTCAAACTAATGATTTGAACATGCGCAGAAGTTACCATTGTTTCTTTGCTGTTAATGGCTGATCCTGTACATTTGGCGATCACTTTGTCGATGCACTTTTTGTGGATGGCAGCATTGCATTCTAAAGGACAGAGTTAAGTGTTGAACGGTTTCATGAAAGCCCATTAAGGTGCTGTTAATACAGGAAAATCTTTGGACAATACGTACGTCTGCACTGATATCCCTGTTTGTTCAGACCCCTGCGAGACAGAAAGAAAGAGAGTGCAGGTTATTACTACTAATAAACATTTTTCATCCCTCGAGTGAACCTACACTCTCGTCCTTTCTTAAAACGCAGCTGTCTGATTATTATACACATTGTGTATGTTAGTAGCGTATAAAATCAAATATAGTTATTAACTAGTTATATAGTCATATAGTTATGAACTCGAATAGTGCGTGCTTCACATGATGGGTTTAAACCAGGGGTGGGCAAACCTTTTGACTAAGGGGCCACATTGACTTTTAAAATTGGACAGATGCGCCGGGACATGCAACCAACCACCCAACACCCCCCTGGGACGCAGTCACCCCTGCCAGCCCAGGTATCGCGAGTGCGGGGTATACATAAATGTACCGTGTACTGTCTGCCGATTTGTTTTGGGGCGTGGGCTGCAGTGTTGGAGGTGAATTGTTGGGGGTGGGTGCGTTCATTATGTACATTTTGTATCTAAAATGTGAGTGTTGTTTTTGTGTTTTAGAACCAGTGATGCAGATATGTTTGAATACAGGGGTGGCGTGACAGATGGTTGGTCGAATCCCTCTGTTCTGCTTTAACCACAAGTTAGTCCGTTCTGGCTAAGGTGTGTCGACACCTATTATTTAGAGTAGTGCTTAAGAGTAAAGACAGTTAGACCCAGTGAACAAAGTCAAAGACAAATGTATAAATATATTATTTGTGGTTATATATTTACATTGTGAGTGGCACAGTGGCTTAGCTGTGAAAAAAATCAAGAGCACAGTCGCCTCACATCTCCAGGTTCGGGGGTTCGATTCCCGCCTCCGCAACGTGTGTGTGTAGTTTGAATGTTCTCCGCATGCTTCAGAGGTTTTTTCTCCGGCTTCTCCAGTTCCGGATAAAGTCAGATAAAATGGGAGATTAATGAATGAATTGTGATGCTTAAAAGTTTGTGAACTCTGCTTTCTGATGAATATGACCAAAAGTCCACATCCCAAAAACAACCTGGTCAATGAGATAAAAACAGTACTAAGGAAAAACACAACCCTGGAGGTGTGAGGCGAACATGCTTACCACTAAGCCACCATGACCCCAAGCAACACAATAACAGTCATATTTCATATTATTAGGCTGCCCATATCACAAAGTACCTATCTGTATGCCACTGTGTAAAAGGGATTTCTAATCAACATTCATTTAAAAAGTGTAAGAATTGATGGATGTCTGTAAGCATAGCAGTACATTCTATCATCCTATAATTACATAGTTCGGACTTTGTGGAAACATACCAGACAAACTCCTTGCAGACCGAACAGAAGGTGGGTTGGGGGAAAAAAGTAGCTGTGAACTCATGACACTTCACCAAGTGGACTTTGGCCTGTTTGATTGCACCACGTCGTTGATGCAGCGCAAATACACCATCTCTTTCTCGCTCGGGCTCTCCATCAACGTCTCCCTCACCATGACCTGCATCTGAACACAAAAAACACACACACACACACACACACATATATATGTGTGTGTGTGTGTGTGTGTGTGTGTGTGTGTGTGTATATATATATATATATATATATATATATAGATATATATATTGTGTGTGTGTTTGTGCGCAAAACAGACTCACCCTTTTTTTCCAAGAAATATCGTGCCTCCATTAACAGACGACCCTGTGGCTTTAGTTCCACCTTTATTAACACAGAAACAGTAATCATGTTTATACATATTATTGTAGTCTATCTAAAATGACACAAAACTCATTATGAATATGGTTTCTTGGTTTCATGAGAATCCATCATACTGGTTATTATTACTTTTTTTCCACTAAGCAGTATGAATATGTAACTGTGACTAAGATATTTCTCATATAACTCTTCAACTGCTGAGAAGTTCTTCAGATAATGACCAACTTAACATTTTCATTTACAGGGAAATTGTGGCACACACTTCAGAATACAGAATAATCCAGTAATTCTGCTGAAATGCCTGTTACATGTTACATGGGCAGTATTAAGAAGAAGAGAGTATAAAGTATATAAATTTTTCTAAGAATGTCTTTTGTGAGGACTGGGAGATAACTGTTTTTTCTCACCCGACAAAACGATAAATCTGATCTTTTGATAATATTTCAGGCCTCTCAAGTGTGCAAACACATTTGATCACAGACATACACACAAACTCACCCAAATCTCGAGCTTGCCGTTCTCTTTTTTGCATCGTGACGCAAGTGTGTCCAGCTGCACAGTGGCCTCTGTCTTCAACTCCGCTGTCTTGTCTTTTACCACGACGTACATCACTCGGCCTTTGTGAACATGGGCATCGAATGTGCTGCTCCATGGAGGGTACATGGTAGGCCGCTTCTGCTTATACACCTGACCTTTTTCTGAAGGCAAAAATGTATGTGCACACAGTAAATCAGCACATCTCACATGCCATATTATACTGATTATACTATTATACTACTATAGTACATTGTATTATACTTCAGTTATTATTTAAAGGTCAATATTTGCAAGAAGAATGTCCAGTGAAAAGTGTAGTCCAGTGTCCAGTGAACAGTCTAGTGAATCATCCCTTTTAAATAAAGAGCACTAGTATTTATGGTACCATATAAGAAATACTTATATAATCATAATATACAATTACACACACCAGAGCAAGAAGATATTATCAGAATTTCATACATAACAGTTTCCTGTTTCAAAATAAATGTGAAACTCCAATGTAATGTAGGAAAGTAATGCATTCGGGCTGTCAGAATATAAAAATATGAATCCTGTTTCAATCCACTTGCTCTCTTTCTTAGCCTTGAAAAAGTTTCTTTATACAACAGAATAAAACAACTACAAGCTTGAAATGTCCACAAATGTATTTTTGGTTTATTAGTTTGTTATTATAAATACATGGTGTTATGTATAATAGAAAACTCCATAATATTTGACAAAACTTGGAAGGTGTTGCTTCCAGATCACCTTATAATGAGAATAAATGCTTGACAGCACTTTCTATAGCTTTTAGGTAAGGCAGTTATACACTTAATCGAGTGTGATATGAACTGTGACTTTGTGACAGGAAACATAGACAACACAGACTCAGTCCAAGTTGAAGTTAGCAGGTGGAAGTGTGGTTTAGCGTGGGTGTGAACTGAAAGGGAGGTGGATGGTATGAACAACATGGGTAATGACTAATCTATATGTCCCAAACATATAGAGATACATTTTATTTTTTAATTCATTTAAAATGATATCCTTTATTTATTTTCTGCAAAATTGCTTTGTTTGAAAAATGTAGTATCTACCATAACAAGAGCATAAACACCAGTTAAATAACAAACATACATATGTGAGCTGGGTTTTGGGTCTGCTGTGTAAACTGTTCACATTTTTGGAATACATGCTACCTAACAATCCAATGCCCACACACATTTGGCATCTATTTGGCATTTCTCCCCACTAAATTAACATCTGTTGCCACTGAAAATATGTCCCTTGGTTTACTGTCCTCTTGATTTGTTACAATAGCAAAATAATTACCACATTCTCAGCCTGACCTACTGTGACTTAAGAGGGAATTACCAAGAATCCCTCTAAGTCTAACTAATATGGAATATTTCTTCACCTCCTCTACTAAATTAATCTGCTTCTCCAGTCAAGTGATTTTCCTGGCATGTTCTGCAATTCATATTAGACTTTTTAGTGCGTTATATTTTTTTCATGTTGCAGAGGTATTTATGTATGCGTGTATATATATATATATATATATAGTATGTATGCATATATGTATATATGTTTGTAAGTATCTATCTATCTATCTATTTGTTAATTTGTAAACAACTTTATATACGGTAAATTCAGAAACTTTCCTTTTAATCTACACTCAGTACCCCATAATGACAAAGTGGAAAATAAATATGCCTGCAATTTGTTTTTAATTAAAAAAAACGCCAAAGTGGCTTCTTTTTTGTTCTCATCATTGCTGAGATCTCTCTATACCCTCCATGATTGTGGACAAGGGAGAGAGTAATCAATGCTTAATCCTTGTAAAGTAAGTACATAATGGTAAGTAGATAACAGAAAACCAACAGGATGCCTTGGCTGGCTTGTGTTAGTGTTACAGGTAGATTACGGAACTGAAAAAAAATCTGGTTTTGTGGCTTATATATGCTATAAAACAGGAACTAGTACAACACGGGTCCAGTCAGTTGTTAATGCATGCAAACCCTGTACATGTAATGACTGTAATGTAAGTAACAAGTATAAATATTACTATTCGTTCACTCTGATTTCATTATTACAGTATCACTCTTGTTTTTTTTTTGTTTTTTTCTTACACTTGTTTGCATCAGGATTGAGAATATCTCTCTTACTCTCTTTTACTTTCTCCGTTACTCTATATGTGTGTTTATACAATTCTGTTTCAATTCTGTCCAAAAATGCAACCATTCTCTCAGAAAATTGCAGTTTGTTGCACAAATGTTTTGGTACTCTGAGGTTTTTTTTTTGGCTGTTTTTTGTTTTGCAAAGAAAGTAAAATCTGACACAATTTCACACAGATAAAAAAAGAAAAACGCTGGAAAAAATTATTAGCACCCATAATATAATATTTGGTAGCACCTCCTTTGTAAAACATAACTGAAATCAGTTGCTTCCTATAACCACGAATGAATATCCTACACCTCATTACTGGAATTTTGGGCAACTCTTTTTTTAGAGACAACTCCAGGTCATTCAGATTTGAAGGATGCCTTTGCCCAATCAGTGGTCCTCACAGGTATTATATGGTATTCAGATCTGGACTCATTGCTGGCCATTTCAGAACTCTCAAGCGCTTTGTGTGTAACCATTTCTAGTTACTAGCTTTCTGGCACAGGCCACTACGTCGCGCCTCAAAATTTTTTGGTGATCAACAGATTAGATGATACCATTCACACAGTCAAGCCATGCAGTCCCAGAAGCAGAAAAGCGACCCCACAACATATTTGAACCTCCACCATGTTTGACTGCAGAGACTGTGTTATTTATTTTGAAGATAAGCAACTTTTTTTTTAACTTTTTCTGTAAACAGTACCATGAGGTAATTTTTTACTGACTTTTGTCTCATCTGTCCACAATATGTTTTCCCAGAAAGATTGTGGTTATGACAAATACGTTTTGGAAGTCTTGCTTTTTTATGCCTTTATGTCAGCAGTGGTGTCCTCCTGGGTCTTCTACCATATCGTCCTCTTTCAGATGTTGACGGTTAGTGCGAATTTGTTTGGAAGTTAATCCAGTTTCTTCATCAAACATTCTAACAATCATTCATTGCAATTTTTTCATTAATTTTGCTCTTCCGTCCATGTCCAAGGAGGTTAGCTACGGTACAGTGCCATCGGCTATAAACCACAATGGACACAGGAACATTAATGTAGCATACTCTGAGTTTAGGACCATGTGAGTAATACTGAATTGTGTATGTTTTTTTTTTTTTATCCCAGTTAATGTAAAATGGTTCTGTTGTACTGCAAGAGTGTATTGTGCCATAATGAGCATAATTAGCCAATCAGGACGTTCTTTCTGTTTGAGGGGCAGACTGTTTGTCCAATCAGGATTCGGAAATGGAAATAAAAAAATAAGGCGGGAAGACAAGAGGTGAGTGGGGCATTCGTGAAAGAAAATATGCTGTTGGGAGATATTTTCCTTGAACTGTTAATATCTGCTGCTATTCTAATAAATTTCAGTAAACAAGGGAATAATAATGCTGAATATTTTACTGTTATGATTTTGTTTTACAATCCGCCGACCACAGCGATTGTCACCTAACCGAGAACTGGAGCGGACGCGAAAGCAAGCGAAAACAGACAGATTACCACAAGTTGCTAACATGGATTGTTTTGGGGCTCCATTGGAGTTACCGCCGTAGAAATGCCTTTGTTATCGTGTGGGAATCATCATTTGTTTCGTGGGTAATCGGGAATCTGATGGCACCCTTGTTTTTTTCACTTGCTGAATGAATGTCTCATAAAAAACATGCACCAACTATGTTTTTATATCCGGGTATTAATGTACTTTTGTTTATATTGTTTACCTTGAACTGACTAATTTGTTGGTGATTAAACATTTCAATTATTATTTTATGTAATTCCCTGATGCATCTTCTTTGATTTGGTTTAAAGAACCTAAACAGACTGATTTACTGTATTCTGTGTGTTCCCTCACTGTGATAGAGAAAGGATCTGAATATTGTTTAATAAAGTCCACGCCATCCTTTTTTCTCTCCCATGTGTTATTGTGTTTTAAAATATTCATTTAAAAAAAGAAGAGATGTATTATTATTTTTGTTCAAAAGTAAAGACTATTTTGTTTATCATATATTGCTTTTTAGCATAATAAACTTTGTTTGTGGAGGCACCGACATAGATATTTCTGTTTTATTTTATTTTTTTTTTGTACTGTAGAAATAGAAACCTTGGGTGAAATTCCAGCATATATTCTAAATCTATCAGATACTCCTGTGCACCAATCCTATACCCATTAGAGGGTTTCTTTCTTTGACAATGGACTTGTGGCTTTGAGATTGTCCATTATACATGTCCACAAATACAGTACATCTTGCATTTTTGACAGTACGTTTGTCCAGTCTATTTTTTTTTTGCAAACAAACAATAATCATGTGAATACCAAAATATTTGCTATTCGACCAGGTTTTTGGTCCCAAAGAGCTACAAACAGGAACAAACACATACAATCATACCTGTCTCCACAGCCTCCTTCATGTATACTGCACAATAAGGGTTGAGCACTTCTTCATGGTAAGCGAGTCCTGGGTCCATCTCAAAGCTGGAGAAGCTGATCCTCAGAAACGGAGACATGATCGCACACTCTAGGCTTCTTCGTACAGGAGGCAAAGCTTCAGCACCGGTGTGTTAAATCGAATTCCCTCAGCACGGCTGATCATAGGAGATAATCCTGACAACGGCACTAAAGTCCATTCCTGGATTTATGCAACACAGGAATATTCTAACAAAAGATGAAGTTATTTAATACAGTAGCACCCACAAGAGTGTGTGTGTGTGTGTGTGTGTGTGTGTGTGTGCGTGCGTGCGTGCGTGCGTGTGTGTGTGGGAGCATCTGTGCACGTTTGTACTACTAAGAGAACTGGTTTTGGTACAGCGACTGCACTAAAAGTAACTTTTTTCTGTTGGACTTTCTCTGTGTATGTGTGTGTGTGTGTTTAAAGGTTTTGAAAATGTCAACTTCTGATCGCCTCTGTCCCCTTCTGCTTTGGGCAGACGTGTGAAGATCAACGGATGGTGGGAACAGTGACGAGCAGCCCCTCAGATCTTGAATTGACTTGAAACCTGAAAAAAGGGGAAAAGCGATTCAGTGCGGTAGTGCACTTCACTACTTTTAACGAGTGTAAATAGCTAAGTACACACGCAAGTTTACCTTAACCGAATCAGTATCAGATGATATTTGTCAAAAAGTGTATTAGAAGTATATATGTTAATTTAAATAGATAATATGAACAAATATTTGAGATTTTATACAGATTTGAATTTCATATGCAACAATATTTTTTTGTTCAGAAAGTATTTGTTCACACTCTTTGTGGATACACTGCTATAAGATGATCATTGGATTCATATAATGCACCAGCAACCTACACATAGTATATTGAAAATTAATTATCTATAATGATGCACGGTATGTGATAAAGCAAATGGAATTAGTAAAAGAAAAGTAATGTCACAAGAATATTCTTCATTGACAGTTTAAGAGTAATTTTGTTTTTTGCCCTACATTTTTATATGCTGTAAGATGAGTAAACAAAGAGTAGTGAACAACATTAGCCTCCATTGGAAAGTCATGTTAAAAAGCATTATATTTGAAAATATTATTCATGAGTTGGATTATGAGCAACCCCTTACCTTTATATATTTTTGTATTGATGAATGAAGTAGGAGCCACAAGTATTACAGTGCATTTTTATTACTAAATTTAAACGTACATTTAGTGATTTTAATACAACTACTGTTGTACTTCAAGGTCCGTCGGTGGGTGCTACAACTAGCAGTACACTTTTGACAACAAATTAACAAAGCTCGATCAAAAGTGCTTTACATTCTCCATCATTGTTGGTGGTCATTCCATACTGTATACTGTATAAACATGCTGTATAAACATATATGTTTTACATTTTTCTAATTTTTTATATAAATAACTCTGCTGCTGAGCATGGTCTCTATGATAGTTTCCCACATCATCAGTGCTTACAGAAAATGATTGATCTCTGATCACTGTTTGTGTAAATGTAGCTTTATGTAGAAATGTGAAAAAACACCGTGCCCTACTAGCTCCCCCCCCTCCCCACACATTTGCTTATCACAACTTTAAATCTATAGCAGTCTGACTGGAAATGTAGATTATAATGAGTCAATATTTATTGAATCGCATCCAATGGACTTTATGTTTGTAGATCATAGTCTGGCATTCATAGATACCATTTTTTAAATGCTCACATTACTTCATGGCTATTTATGCTTGGGCTCAGGCAGAATTTTCCAACACATGAATTGGCAAATTGATTGAGTTGTCAGGATGTTGTGTTGCACTATTATAGTGTCCGTCTCTCTCTCTCTCTCTCTCTCTCTCTCTCTCTCTCTCTCTCTATATATATATATATATATATATATATATATATATATATATATATATATATATATATATATAATATATATTCTAGTATATGTGTAAAATCTAGTATAGCGGTTCACTAAATAAATAAATAAGCCCGCTATGTTTAACAATACAATACACATTTTGATTAATACAGACTGATGGCAACTATTATTTAAATGTAATAAACCGAAACCACACAAAAAAGGCGAAAAAGAGCTCTTATTAGTAGGCTCTCTGCTTTAATCTTACAGTGTTATATTGTAATTCTGTATCCTTCACTAAGGCATTAAAGAATTTAAAGTAGCATGTATAATCTGATTAAAGCCTTGCTGTTGTTTGGTTTTATTATTAGTGCAGATGGAACAAAAACAGTTACAGGCAGAGGCGGCCTAATTCGTATACACCGGGTCAATTCCAGGTAAAAATAATAATAATAGTAATAACACTAGATAGACACTGACCACTGAGAGACATACATAATCAGTATTTACTCATCATGCTTACGACTTAGTATTCAAACCTTTTTAAAATGACCTTGCATTGAAGACTATTCATTTCCTTACAGTGTTTACTTACTCATCATACAGCATATTTATCATATTAATTTGTCACATTAATCATATTCGATTGCAAAGCAAACAAAGAAAGCGATTTATAAAATCTACGAATGTTCATTTAGGGGACTTCGATAGAAAGGGACATAACTAATAATAACTAATACAATATAAAAATGGCATGGACCTTAGAATGGTGTTGATTAAGAATCTAGGCTTACCTATCAAGTCTGAAATGCCCTGAGATAAAATGGAATGTTAAAGTATAAGAGAACTTACAGGTTGGAAAGTCAGGAGAGTTTGACGGAGAGCAAGATAAAGAGAAAGCTAGAGGGAGTGAGGGATGTCTATTAATAGGTGTGTAATACTAAACTACTACCAGAACTGATGTTTGCTTGCAGTCACATTTGACTTTACTGCACACGTGCTTATGCACAACTACACGTTATTCTCTGTGAACCGACTAAAACACATACAGCAGTGGAAATGTCTGAGTTATACTTTTAACACCCGAGTGGGCATGATCCACTTCTTATCTAGCGATCAAAGTCATAACAACAAAGCCCTTTCAACTTTCCATTCCACTTAGCAGTGAAGTATTTTAGCACTGCATACACACGGTGGGCCGATTCTTTGGCCAAAAACATGTATTTTTTTCCATACAAATGCAACCAATATAAATACAAATGAGCCAAGAGACAATTTGTGTTTACAGTGAACTGTTGAGATTTTTTAAAAAGCTCAATAAGAGGTATAAATTCATGATCATATTCTGGTTTTAGAGTAAGTACCAGTACAATATACTTAAGTCTAGATGATAACAAAAATCTTAAAAATAGATTAACAGAAGTGTTAAGACATGTACACATGTGGTTATAGCAATGATGCTACTTTTGAACATGCTGTGATTATTAATTTACAAAGTTGTTCTAAGTATGCTGGTCATATACATTACTATACATACAAATCAGTTTTAATAAAAGAATATCACTTAAATATCAGTTATTAGTTAATATTACCAAGTGGAACATGACCAAGTTCCACATGTCAGTTGAAATATACTGAAATGCAGATTATATTTGAAGGAGCTTTTTCTTTTATTGCACATAGTAAGTATAGCACATAGTAACTGACTGGTCTGAAGACGACAACTTGCAATGAGTATGCAGTATCTCGAAAATGTACTTTAATTAAACTTGGGTACAGCATAAACAGCTTAAGAATAAAAGATTAGAATTACAATTTCAGTCCACTGCGGGAGCAGTATTAATATATATAACGACTTCAGACCTCTTACAGAGCAGCCGTGACGACCCGGGTGAGGACGGGCAAGAGCCCTAGACGAATAACAATTAATTGAATTGAGTTCAAATCTCAGTGGAATTGTATTGGAAAAGTTCAGATAGTTTATATATTACCTATATATCAGCATATACAGTATAAAAAGTGCAACATACCCGAAAAAAGTCAGGTATAGAGACGAGGTCGGCTGTTCTATTACTCAGATCATCACCTTATTCCTCTCCAAATACCTTTCATACATGCAGGCAGTGAAAATCAATTTCAGTGAATTAAATTTGTTAGATTGATTTTCACCAAATTTTATTGTCATTTTCCTAATACACATGGTCAAAACGTTGACATGTTAGAATGAAGTTTAGTCCCTATAGCTTTGTTCCTTATAAGTTTATAAATACGAGGACATAAATGTGTCACGCTTCTTGTGAAGAAACCTTGAGAGGAACCGGCCCCACGGCGGAAACCGTCCTCATCTTGGCGCCACAGAATGTCCATTCATTACAGTTCCACCATAGAAAATCGCATGAAACATTATACCGAACTCCTAATCTCTTACTAGGCTCCCTAGGAATTTGAAGGATGTGAGGAGCAGAAATCAGACACACGCATAGAATCTGCTGCGTGGGTATATTGGAGGAGCACAGTGTACAGGCACTAGCACCCACACACATGCATGTACATTCTACTTACACATTCACACATATCTGTGGGTGGGCAACTTTATGACTTCTCCAAACTTCTGACTTAACGCACAGCTTATTTTACATATCGACGCAAGCTTTTCTGCTTTTAAAAACATTTCCACACATGTCTCGATGTTTGCCACTTCCTGTCTTTATGTAATAAACACTTCCTGTGTTGGAGACGTGCTGTTCAGGTGGAAAAGAGAGAGAGACAGAGAGAGAGAGAATAAATAGAAGCCATAATGTCATGGCCTTGCAGTTAGACCTTTTCTGCCCTTCTCAGTGCTCAGCTTCAATATTTCATCAAATGCTTTTAGGCGAGTGAAGTCCAGCTCTGATCCTCCAGTTCAAATGTTCCAGTAGGGATCAAACATCAATATCCTCTTTCATCAACTAACAAACACTCATATCATACACATATACACACATGATATCTGGAATATCACTAGAAATATGTATCTAGAATCCTGGCTTGTCCTTTTATTATTTACTGTATAGAAAACAACTAATCATACAAGTTCACTTTTATTTTTACATTATTTTAACATTTAGTTAAAATATGTTTAGTTAAACTGGAACATAAGAAAGTAACGTTCTATAAAAGTACATTTATGTGGGCATGAGAAAGCACTCTGAAGTTTTTTGATTTTTAAAGCACTCTGAAGATTTCTGAAGATTTGAAGCTCCAGGTACAAAGGAAATATTGCATGATTGCATTTGCATTTAATAAACATGCTGACACCACTATATATATATATATATAATATATATATATATATATATATATATATATATAAATATTTTTTTTTTACTGTTTAAAAACTGTTTAATGCTTTAAACCTACTTTTTTTAGTAGGTTAAATATTTAGTTTAAATATGAATACAGATCGGGATACCAATATAGCGGTAACATTCAACAACGGATTTAAATATATATAAATTGTTAACTTTGTGTATATGTGTGTATGTGTTTGTACAATCAAGTGATCATGGCCACCATGCACACCAACAAAAGACCACACTGGATTATTCACACACAAACACACACACACACACACACACACACAAGCACACACATATATGTATTTATATGATTAAATTCATATAACATAATATAATAATTATCTGCTATATTTCTAACTAAGGTCATAAGGTTTCTTATGTTGATTGTATATATATATATATATATATATATATATATATATATATATATATATATATATATATCTATAACCTTTATGATAATATTTCAAACATCCTAATTTGGACCAAAGTTAAATAATTAAAAGCTAAAAATTAAAAAATAATAAAAGCAAAAATTATTGTACTGAATTACAAATCTATGGCAGATAAATATAATTTACAGCATTTACAGCACTGATTAAAAAATACATTTACAGCACTGATTCATGTGAGTGTGTGGGCGGACGTAAAGGAGAAATGCTTCTTTTTACACATTGTAAGACTTGTGACAAAGTCAGCACCCACTGCCAATGACTCTAAATGTCTTTGCTTTTAAGCAAAATTAACCAAAAGATCATAGCATGCCAAATGTGTGATCATTTAACCCATGCAGTAAGCAAAAGCAAGTAAAATGTGCGAGACATCTACTCTGACAGGAGATTGCACTAGCTGTGTCATACAACACATATGACTTGATCTGTTACATACTGCATGACTGTTTCATTCAGCACATTGAGTTTTATTCGAGAACCGTTAAACTATAACAAATAAAATACCATGGAGATAAGTTGACTTACAACTCACAGCAACTAATTAAAAAAAAAAAGCTTGCTAGAGAAGAAATAAAACACTTCAACAACCAAGTTGAACAATTACAGTACTCTATATGGATCAATTCATTTATAAACCCTCAGCACAATAAAGTTTGATCTGATATAAAAAGTGCAAAGAAGCACAAATCCTGAAACTCTCCACAATACCTTCTTATACAGGTATACATACAGGCAATACATTGTGTGGATGGATGGATGGATGGATGGATAGATGGGTAGATAGATAATTTTCAAAATCTGTTATCAGCATCACTAGTACATGATGTAAATGTTCTATGGTTATTTACATTTACAACATATAGCAGAAGCCCTTATCCAGAGCGACGTATAAAAAAACTGATAAGGAAAACATCTTTTCGAAGACTGACAAATTTCAATCGCAGAAAACATTTTATGCGGCTACTTTACCAAAAAAAAAACGATATAACTAACATTTCACCATATAACATATATCCCTCTAAATAAATATATTAAGTGCATCCATTGTTGGAATCAATGTGCTCATTCTTATTAGCAATGGGGGGTGGGCTGGGGATTAGTTGCATTGGCATTACTTTTCATGTTTCTCATGACTGCACATTTAAAAAATACAACATGTAAACGGAAAAATGTTTACATGCCATTCTCTTTAAAACCAGTTCATTTCATCTGTTCTGTGCTATGGAGTAAAAGAGCTGATTTTCTTTTTTTTTTGGTGTAGTATGTGGTTTTCTGCAGTTTCCTGTAAATGATGCTTCTATAGAAAAGGCTGTTTTGCCTGCACTCAGTTGATCGCTAATTCCTGTAAACATTGTGGATATTATTTCAATTTCCATTGACATTGACTTCTAATTCAGTTTGCCTTAACAAAATGTTCCCATGAACATTTCCCATACAGTCAGCCCTAATTCTAATATTACCTCATCGGTTATTTGTACAAATAATACAGTATATGTGTAAGACCACAGATGAAAAGGCAAATAGAAAGCAAATCACTTACCAACAAGACTGATCTTAAAAAAAAACTCCAAGTGTTTAGGAAAGCAGGTGACTGCGTGCTGTGCTGTGTGAAGCTGAGTAAGATTGTGAAGGCTGAGTGAACTTGCACATGTGTGGAGCTGGAGGTGGAGCCAAGAATTGCACATCCTCCAGACAAGCACAAGAATAAAATGATGCCAATTACCACTAGGGTTTACTACTTCAATGATAGATAGTATAAACTAAATGCAAGTCAGATAACAAATGACCCATATATATATTACTGTATCTAAATAAACTACTAAAACAGCTTTAGTTGGAAATGCCTAAGTTACAGTGGTGGCATTCCAAGCAGGATTAACCTTGTTTTAAAGGCAAAGGGTAGCCTTTATTATTATTATTACACCATAAGTGTATGAGGGGTGTAGCTGAGGGGTTCAAGTGCTGGGCTACTGATCGGAAGGTCGGGGGGTTTGAGCCCCAGTATCAACAAGCTGCCACCCTTGGGCAAGGCTTTTAACCCTCTGTGCATCAGGGGTGCTGTAGCATGGCTGACTCTGCAGTCTGACCCCAGCTTCTAAACAAGCTGAGATATGTGAAGAAAGCATTTCACTTCACTGTAATGTATATGTGACAAATAAAGGCTATTCTATTCTAAATATTAATATATTGTTCTATCTTTTTTCATCCCTGTACAAAGCAGGTTTTATATATCCGTGAACTTGACAGGATCATTGAACTTTTATTTTTATTTTCATTCATTTAGAAATGTTTGATGCAATTTCAGAAATAATGAATATAATATTGTGATACAGTTGGCCTCTCTCACCAGAAGTTATCTGATTAGACAGAGTGAAGTTACTAAAAGTGAATTAACAAATGTATACAAAGATGCATTAAGATTTGAAAACTTGTTATAAATTTTACACTTTGATTCCTGCAATCTGCCAGGATCTTCCTCGCGTCCAATCAGTTTACAAGATGCATGGTTTGACAAGATGGAGAAGATGATTTGTGAAAAATGACAACAAAAATCTAAGTGTAATTATTGTAATAAATAAATATGACGACCAATGTCACGACCAACATGACTAAACATCTGCGATTGATTATCACCGTCTGTAATCGAAACTGGAAATATATATATATATATATATATATATATATATATATATATATATATATATTATATATATATCGACCTTCCGATACATATATAATCTATATATATATATATATATATATATATATATATATATATATATGTATCGATTCCGATTGCAGAAATCTAAATTTTAATTTTATAACAAGTATCCAAATCTTAAGTCTTCGATTCCAAAAAGTACATAATATATAGTTATTTTGTTAGGTGATCATTTCTTTCACAAAGGTATACGTTTCACTAAGGCATTTGTTCTGTCCAATTATTATTAAAAATAATAAATAATTCTTATTTGAAGAATTAGCAGTAGTATTAAGATTTAGATACAGTGGAAAACATCTGTTACAGAATACAACGTTCTTACTTTTGAATTCTTCAAGCAGACCATGATATATATTACAACAATAGAACAATAGCCTTTATTTGTCCCATCTACATTAAAGCACAGTGAAATTCTTTCTTTGCATAACCCAGCTAGTTTGGAAACATGATACAGAACTCCTGGAGCACAAGGGGTTAAGGCCCTTGCTCAAGGCCCCAAGGGTTGCAGCTTGGTGATACTGGGGCTCAAACCCCCAACATTCCGATCAGTATCCCAGTGCCTTAAACCACTACGCTACACCCTCCCCCTATTTCACCCTATATTAAGGACAAAAGGATAACAGCAAAGACATGAGACATAAATAACAAATGTAAAGTGTTAGAATAGGACACAAATAGTGTGCAAACATCTGTACATGTACAACATACATAGTGTACATGTAGTGCAAATACAACAATAGTGTGCATGTATACAGTGTATGATATTTTGCATAGGTGGGTGTAAAGTCAGTCTGAGGTAGATTGAGTCCTGGAATTAATAAATAATGAATGTCATTTGTAATGTTGTGTAAATATACTGTACTGTATTGCTCGCTTTTGTGTACTTTTATACCGAATATCTACTCTAACACACGGTGTATAACTTTTCAGTGTACTTAGTTTCATGGTTTATTGTTCCTAATCCTAGTTCAAGTCCACGCAGTATCAATTTCAGTTTTGATTTATACAACAGTATAATCACAAAGCAGCCTTACAAAAATACAGAAGTGCACCTTTAATGAGGAACCTGAAAGCCACACCAGCAAGGGGAACACCTTAAGGACATCCAAAAGAAAAGTTAAAAGTAAACAAAGGCAGCTGATAACGATGAATTACAAACTAGAATGCAAATTAATTAATCTAGAAATATAAATAAGAGATTCTTGTAGATCTGGACAGTAGAAATGGTGTTTTATACTCCATTAGGAACACTCCATTAGGAGATGCAAGGCATGCTTAGGGCAATTAAAATGCTGCTGTTTATCTCTGGGAACATTTTTACACTGCTGTATGACATCACCTTATAGGATTTTAAAATTTGGATTTTAAAATGTCAGACACCTTTAAATGAGGGGCGTAGATTTAGGGTTTACGGTGGGAATGTGTCCCCACAAATATCCTCCGACCATTGAAATGTCCCCACCAATAATTTAATCCACTTAAAAAAAATTGCGCTGTCAACATTAACCTACACACGCAGAAAGGGTTCTATCACGTTCTCTCCTTGCGTCCCCCCGCCCCCAAAACACACATGGACATTTTGATTGGCTGTGCCTTTCTCTGTGATCATGTGAGAGGCTACGGCTGCGTTCAGATACAAGCAGCGCCAAAAGCAGTGAATTGTTTTCCTGTGCAGGAATAAGGCGTTTTGGGTAACACAAGTGAGGATGGCGGCAGCAAAAAAAGGACATACGGAGCTTTTTTTTCAAGGAAAAGTGTAAGTCACTTAAAATGTGCTAGTGAATAAAAGTATTTTAAAAGTAACGACAACAGTTAAAGTTAATGCTAGTGGGTTTTTGGACGCACATTCATTATAGCAGGGCAGGCTGTGAATACGGAGTTTACGGATTTAAAACTAACAGCAGATTAAACAGCCAAATGTAAAAGTATAAATATGATCCATCCTAATCTCCTAATCTCCTATTTAGATTAGATCTCCTAATCTAGGAGCTAGAATGTCTGACCAAGTCTCTGCAGAAACGCATTGCAACTATTGCAGGAATGCAACAATCAATAGAGTGTGTTAAATCAACTCTCCAGCTCAAAAGGAATGAAGAAAAATTTCAGGAGATTTTTAAGAATGCAGTGAAAATGGTGGACTCTCTTGGAAATGAACCCATTCAGATGCCTCACCAAAGACAAACATCAAGAAGATATTCTGGTGGGGCTAGCCAGCACACTCACAAGTCACCTGAAGGGTATTACAGAGCAGAGTTTTACAAATTGTTGGATTGTGTTGATGTCCAGTTTCAGGAGAGGTTTAACCAACCAGATCTAGGTGTCTTGCGTAGGTTGGAAGACATTCTTCTCTCAGGAGAGGTGGATGATATTGTTGATCAGTATCCAGAACTTAACAGGGAGACTCTAAAAGTTCAGCTAACCATGTTCAAGTCCAAATACAATTTCAAAACCAGTACAGAAGTGGCTACGATCATGAGAGGAATGCCAGTGGAGGTGAGGGGTCTATTTGATCAAATTGAAACCCTTGTCAGACTCTTTTAGTCATCCCGGTGTCATCAGCTGAATCTGAAAGGAGTTTCAGTACTCTCAGGAGACTAAAAACCTGGCTCAGATCAACAATGACACAAATGAGATTGAACAATGCTGCTGTATGCCATGTCCACCAGAACAATCTGGACAGTATTGATGTCGAACAAATATGCCAGCAGTTTATTTCTGTTAACGAGAGGCGAAGGCATATTTTTGGAGCAATAGGCATTGACCTGTTGTGTGGTACCTAACAGTAGTTCACATTTAGATATTATCTTACAGCTTACTGGTTTATAAGGGGCAACAGTATCTGTCTATAATTTCATTGAGAGCCTTAGAAAGACTTTTAATTATGTGATAATAATACATCTACTTTTAATGCTGATGTATGAGAGAAGTTTTCAGTTTCACAATTCAGTTTCCACACTATCAGACTCAAAATAGTCTTGTAGACAATGAGAAAGATTTTTATGTTTGTGATTGTTACTTTGTTGGTTTTGTGGTTTTGTTGGTTTTAGAAATGCTAAAAGCACCAGAAGAACAGATAAATAAGCTTATACAAAGCCTTTCTAAATTACATGGTTCGGAAAACCATAGTAGAGGCCCATAATTTGCAGAAGATGTCAGAAGCCAGCCCATTTTGCCCGAGAGTGTAATGGGGAACGAGTTCCCCTGCATACTCCATATTCTCGTGCATCGTCTTCTGGGGGTAAGCATTTATCCAGTTCCTTAAGGTCGGAAAACTAGTTCCTGCCAAGTTGCGGAGCCACAGCTCGGTTGGGAATTCTATTGGCTCAGTGTTGCCAGAAGGTTTAATGTACAAACCCTGTTTAATGTTCTCTTGCCCTCATCTTGTTGTGTCTATAGGAGGAGTCCAGGTGCCATGTTTGGTTGATACAGGTTCAATATTCTCCACTATTACAGAAAGTTATTTGGCCAACATGGACCAACAATCCAGGAGCAGGTTAAGGCATTAGATCTGTCCCCGGCAGAACAAGTCCAGGTGAAGTTCCCTACTCTAAGTTTGATGCAGTATTTTCCACTGGGGAGGGGAGACCTGGGGTGTACTAAATTAATTTCTCAAAACATCCCCTTGATAGATGAGACCCCGGCAGGGTTTTTCGGCGAATTCCACGATCAGAGTATGAAATAGTGAAGGGCCATATAAATATAAATCAGTTGTTAGAAGCTGAAATCATTCAGGAAAGCTGTAGTCCACTTGCTTCCCCAGTTGTCCTGTTTAAAAAGAAGGATGGGAGTTTGAGATAGTGTGTTGATTACCATCAACTTAGCACTCAGTACTAGGAACGATGCGTTCTCCCTGCCTAGGATTGATGAGTCATTGGACTCTTTAAGCGACTCTTTGTTGTTGGTTTTCAACCCTTGACCTGGCCAGTGGGAATAATCAGTTTCCAGTAACAAAAAAGTCAGTTTTAAGACCGCCTTTGTACACCTTTCGGGCTTTTTGAGTGGAACCGTATGTCCTTTGGGTTGTGTAATGCCAGCTACCAGGTACCTTCCAGCGGTTAATGGAGAGATTGTTTGGGTACCGACAGTGCCAGTCTTTGCTTTTATAACTGGATGATGTGGTAATATTTTCTTTCTCCGTAGGTCAACATTTAGAGCATCTGGCTATGGAGTCTACTAGAACAGGTAGAACTGAAGGTGAAACTAAGTAATTGCGCCTTTTTCAAAAAGGAAGTGAAGTACTTGGGTCACGTTATATCAGCTCAAGGTGAATCTACTGATCCTGCTAAGATCGAGGCAGTTTCCGGGTGGCAACGTCCGAAGAATGTGGGTGAGTTGCGCTCTTTTCTGGGATTTTCTAGGCTACTATCGCCGCTTTGTGGAGGGGTTTTCCAAATTGTCTGGCCCCCGCATTAGTTGGTAGCAAAGAGTGCCAGCTGTGGGTCGAGTAAGCGATCTGCCCTGGGATTTTCGCAAGTCTGGACAGTGCAGTGCCAGTTAAGCTTTGAGGGTTTGAAGAACTGGCTTGTTACTGCCGTTCCCTGCCCTTTATCCTTGAGGTGGATGCCAGCCATAGTGGGCTTGGGGCCGTCCTCTCACAGGAACAATGAGGCAAGGTGCGTCCTGTTGCCTATGCTAGCTGGAGTCTTAGGCCCGTGAATGCAATATGACTAATTATAGCTCCATGAAATTGCTCTCAAGTGGGCAATGTCTGAAAAGTTTATGGAATATTTGCTGGGACGGAGGTGGGACGACAATTTACGGACAATAGAGGTGCGTTGTCTTTATTGTCTTTACAGACAATAATCCCCTTAGTCATTTGACAACGGCCAAACTGGGGGAGATCGAGCAACGTTGGGTTACACAGTCGGCCTCGTTTGATTTTGAGCTCCGGTACCGATCAGGTAAGAGTAATTGAAATGCTGGTGCTCCAGTTGATTCCAGATTGACTCCAGGGTCCAGGAGCCTTGTGTGAGGAGTTCATGACTGGTTCATGACTACTGAGAATCGTGTAGAGCAT
Source organism: Kryptopterus vitreolus (assembly GCA_030449085.1). Taxonomy (NCBI): domain Eukaryota; kingdom Metazoa; phylum Chordata; class Actinopteri; order Siluriformes; family Siluridae; genus Kryptopterus; species Kryptopterus vitreolus. The sequence continues at coordinate 11,419,548 of JACRUU010000008.1, read as the reverse complement.
CGAGCATGGATGCGGGTGGCCTTGGAGGAAGCTAGGGAATGTTTAAAGACCACGGCCAGGCTGAACGTGGTGAGAAGCAAAACATGACCAGTATGTTCGTAAGATGCCCCTGAAGAAGGGGACAACTGGTTTACCTCCGAGAGTATAACTCGAGGTTGTCATAAACGTCAGGATTTATGGAGTGCAGACGTATATATCAGGTGGTGCCAAAATATCGAGTGCAGACGTATATCAGGTGGTGCAAAAATATCGAGGGACAGTGTATGCCGTTACGCCGGTGGATGACCTGGGAAAGGATAAATAGGTTGATCGTTCCCTTATGAGAATTCGTATTTCGGCAAGGACGCCCCCCCCCCCCCCCCAGTGTTGGGTTGTTCGGGTCGTCCTTCTGGTAGGCGGTTGTCATCTTTTGAAGGTGTCTGAGGACCGAGTTTGATCTTTGTTTGGGTGTTCCAGGACTTTGATCTTTGTATGGGTGTTCCAGGAGTTCCCCGGGCGAGGTCAGGTCAAGCCGGGGGAATACCTTGTGAGGTGTTGGAACCTTGTGAGGTTGTTGGATGCACCATCACACAGGTCCTCGGCAGGTGCAGGTCCTCCACACACATTAGGCAGAGTGCTTCCACCACACACATTAGGAGGTGCAGCAGGGTCTCTGGACCCAGAGTTGTTGTCCGTGGAAGATGCTGGTGTGGGGCATGTTGCTGATTTGGGCATCCTGAATGAGCCTGGGCATCCTGGATGAGCCTGTTTCTCCTTCTGTGAGACAGTCTAGAGATCGGGAAGGACTGGTGCGAGGGATGAAACACGAACCACAACGGGTCAACATTCTAATATTTACCGCCTCCCACGAGCAAGCGGAAAATGTAAGGTATGTAGCGCCTGGTAAAGGGTTAGTGCCTAACATGGGTGTAGGGCAGAAATTTGTATGTTGTCGTCGGGGCGGCGACACAAAGTAAGGGGGTAGAATGTAATGATATGAGCGGTGTGTTTGTGACGTCTTGTACTCACTCAGCTGTGTGTTTGTGACGTCTTACTCAGCTGGCCAACGAATAGGTGCAACGAATTGGTGCGTGCCAGAGTATAAAAAGGCTGTGGTTTGTGTTCAAGGTCCTGCCCCTCGTTCTCCATTGTTTGTGCTTCAAGGTTTGCACCTCGCTCTCATTTCATGCATATTGTAGGTATGTAGCCTGCCCCTGCTAGCTATTTCCATATTGGAGGTATGTAGCTCTGCTAGCTAGCTGTTAGCTTGTCATAGTAGCTAGTTGTTGTCGGTATATACAAGTTTGTGACGGGTGCGATGCGATTCTATTTTACAGTATTGTTTGATAGTTCATTCCCGGTATGTGTGCCTCTTGAGTGTGTGTGTGTATGAGGGTAGTATCCGCCTCCCATTGAGGGCTATATCATCAGAGAGGGTAAGTGAACTTTCTTCCTGAAATACCCTGGCAATGAAGTGTGTGTGGTTAATTGCATTTTATGTGTTTGAGCAGGTAGATTAATGGCGGTTTTCTATGCCCATTGAGCTTCCGCTGCTGTTTTGTTGGGGGGCCGCTTCGCTGGTGCCGCTTTGCTGGTGCCGCCGGACCGTTTTTATTTGCCATGGCAGAACCTGAATGGAAGTAGCTTTGTTTTAATGGGTTGGTCACTAGTTGTGAATGTGTACATGTTCTTTTCTTCTTTTTTTATCGGAGGGTTGCTACAGTACTATTACGTGCTGACTGTGCAATTGTTTTGTTTTGTTTGATGTGTGCATTTAATGATTTGTTTCTTTTTTTGTTTGTTTCTTTCTTTCAGGAACTACAGACTTCTCGAATCGGACTGATTCTTGCTACCCTCTAAGACGTTTTACTGGTTTTGTCTTTATTGCTTCATCATTTGCAGTGCTATTTAATTTGGGTGTGATTTTGATTGGCGTACTTTATCACCCCGCTTCAAAATGGAAGCCTTAACTCCCACTTTTCTTTTCTTTCTATGCTGATCTGGTGATCGTCCATGGTTTTATTGAACTTTTATGATTCAGAGCATTGTTAAATATTTTTTGTATTCAAAATAAATTGTGTAACAATCCTGCACCTCTTGCTTTATTTTTAGTGCTTTAAGTTGGTTTACCTTCTCTTTTACCCCTTATCGCGTGGTGGCATGGTCGCTAGTGGTTTGCGCCACGTCGCTACATATATACAAAATGTATATTCTGCTTCTGTTCTGAAAAATGTAATGTATTAAACGAGCTGAAATGTGCTACTTATAAAAAGTTCAGTAGAATTAATTTACTTGACGATTTCTCTACTTAAACATCAACACTTCTGGCAGCCCCCCTGACCGACCTGCCTCCTGCACAGTGATTGTGTGTGTATGTGTGGTCTTAATTTCCCAGTAAGAGGCATTTATCTCAATACCACTAATGTGGGGATGTCACTCAATTTGCCAGTGCACTTAATATTTAATTTCTCAAAAATCATTAACATTATTAGAAGTAAAACTTTGTGTTTCGAATGTTTTTGGCAGTATCTGGAAATATCTGTTTCAGAGAATCTGAGATTATATAATTCTATGTGAGAGTTTGAGAGTATTTGAGACTTGATTAGAATATTTATGGATATGTGAGTATTTGATACTATATTAGAGTGTTTAATGACTATATGTGAGTACTTAAGAATATATGAAAGTATTTGAGACTATATGACTTTATGATGCGTAGATATGAACAGTAGGGGGCAGTATGACACTGAGTGAACAGCAGGGGGAAGTATGACTTCCACAATCTCCGATCTCCACATCTCTCCATGCAGGTGTTTGATGACGTTGTGCTTTGCAGATAATCACTGCTTTATAAATGATCAAAACGCTTAGAGAACGTTTAGAGAATATACAAGCTAATATTTTATTAAACAACTTAATTAAACACACACACACACACACACACACACACACACACACATATATATATATATATATATATATATATATATATATATATATATATATATATATATATATATATATATATATATATACATACGGACAAAAGACAAACAAGACAAAACAAACAAACAAACGAACACTAGAAAACAAAAGAACACTAGGATACAAATATTGCACAATAATTGAATATGAAAGCTGTGCCGAAACGACCCATCAACTTCCAAAATGAAGTTCTCACGGCTCATCGCAATGCATCTAAATGTCCCGCACATCTGGAGCTGATCCACTCATCTGAAACGGGCTCCAACATCTGTTTATAACCCACTCCGACAATCCACGCTGGTCAACGATCACGTGATTCACAGAAGTTCGGATTGGGCGCGTGATCAAGTCCGTTGTTATGTAAGCGCTCTGAGCCTATTTAAACAGCTGCCCGCGCTCGAGCGCGTCTAGACTCATATCGCTATCGTCTGTCGAGCTTTGAGGTCGTGATGGAAGGAGTTTGGATCCAAGAACCTTCAACACTTGAACAGCGACTGATGCAGACAGGCGTCGGTGACCGGGCACAAGTTCTAGCTGGCGGATCAGTTGAGGAAGAATATACTCTCTATAAAACCGGACACTTCATGTGCAAGAGAGTTCGGGAGGAGAACGGCAAGAAAACCAAAAAGAGCAGGCGGTCATGGAAGCCCTTTAGCGCCGTTCTACAAGGCATGGCTCTGCATCTAAACAGCGAGGATGCAAACACCAAGGACATTACCATCAGGCTCCACCATGCAGTGGCTTACCCCCTGCAGTACAAGAAAAAGCCCCACGTCCTGTACATCCAGACTGCAGACTGCAGAGTCCTCTACCTCCAGGCCGAGAGTGAAGTAGAGCAGAGGTCGTGGGTTTCAGACCTGAACCTGATCGCTGCTCGTTACTCCGCTCCTCCTCTCACTTCTGCCTCAAGCGACATCGAGGTTCGCCTGCGTCCGGTCCTGCCGTCGTACTCCAGTCCCCTGTCTCTAGTGCAGCAGCGTGAGTACACCAAGGGCCAGCTACAGGGTGGTGTCAGAACGCATCTCCTCCTACCAGAAAGTGCCCCGTAGGAAAGATAGGGCATTTCTTGGTTACTTGGAGGAAGAACTGAAGCGCTACGCGACATACGCGAGAGCACTGGAGAAGGGTGTCCAACACGAAGAGTAAAACTTGCACGAGTTTCAGTGCATAAAAAAGTTTTTTTTTTTATATACATTTGTATACATTTTTGTCATCTTTTATATTTATTAATCCTATTTTTATTTATTTAATTGAACTTGCACGAGTTTCTGGTGCATAAAAAGATTGTTATAAATTTGTATATATTCTTGTTATCTTTGTTATATTTGTAATCCTATTTTTATGTTTTTGAACTTGCACGAGTTTTTGTGCGTGAAAACATTTATATTAATTTGTATATATTTTTTATTATCTTTTTATATTTTTAAATCAATTTTTATTGATTTGTATATATTGTTTGCTTAACTGTTTCATTTCGAATCCTATTTCATTTTATTTATTGTAAAAATTAAAAAATATTATTTAAGATTCACTGATGGTTCTGATGTATTTATGTATGTGTCCAGTAAGATTTTACGTTAAAGAAGTTGTACATTATACTTATCATAATTTGTTACAATGATGTCTATTATGTCACAAATGCATGGTAGTTGTTTGATTTTAAAATATTTTAGCTATTTGTTATAACAGAGTGCGTTTTCTGTGGAAACGTGGAAACTGCTGCATCGAAAGCATTTAGGAGTCACGTGACAGCGCAAACAGATATGGAAGGTGAAGCTGCGCATTATGCTTATCATATTTTGTCCAAATTGGTTTATTATGTCATAAATGCATGGCAGTTTTCTTATCTTTAATTATTGTAGCGATTTGTAATAACAGAGTGCGTTTGCTGTGGAGGTTTTCTGTATTAATGTGCCCACTGCGGCATCTTCAGGTTAACTTAAGCAGTTATAGATAAAGTACACAACCCGTTAATGAAATTATTACTACAGTAAAAGTGCTCCCTTTTACGCTTTCATATAAGTAAAAGTACTCAATACTTTCCAAAAAATAATAAAATTAAAAATACACAAGTATCAAAAGTTATATAATTACAGGAGTCACGTGACAGCACGGACAGCTATGGGAGGTGAAGCCGCTGTTCCCTTTCGCAATTGCGCAATGTTGACGCGGTATCCGCGCGCTCGCGCACTCACACACATGCAAACAAAACCATCCCGAATTGAAAATAAAATAAACACATAAGAATTCATTCTGTGCTTTTCTGCAACGTGAGTCAGTGAGTGAGCGGTGACTGACTCCTCCAGCCGATCATGCGATTCACAACCGTATTTACGCAGCTCATCAACGTCATTGACAGGCTACGGCAAGGTTCTTACATTCTTGCTAGCATAACGGTGTGGCCGATGTCGCGAAGACACGCTAATGATGCTAAGTACTGCTTATGTTGACCATTTATAATAATGGGAAAGTGTGGAAAAGTGTGGACACAATGGAAGCTGGACGACCTCAAGCGTCATTCATTCATTCATTGATTCATCTTCTACCGCTATATCCGATCTTCCCTCGGGTCACGGGGAGTCTGTGCCTATCTCAGGCGTCTATGGGCATTAAGGCAGGATACACCCTGGATGGAATGCCAACCCATCGCAGGACACACACTCACACTCACATTCACACACACATTCATACACTAGGGACAATTTTCCAAGGTGCCAATCAACCTACCATGCATGTTTTTGGACCGGGAGGAAACCGGAGAACCCGGAGAACGGAGAAAAAAAACCTCCTGAGGCACGGGGAGAACATGCAAACTCCACAAACACACATGGTCGAGACGGGAATCAAACCCGGACCCTGGTGGTGTGAGGCGAATGTGCTAACCACTAAGCCACCGTGTCCCCCACCTCAAGCGTCACATTGAGCACAAAAGTCATTTGAAAGCGGTACCAGAAGGAGGACCTTCACACCCCATTGTGAAAGAAGCAGACGGGGGTTTCCCACTGGGACAAAGTGTGCAACCATTGAAGAAGGTGAAATTTAAGTTCATTTAGTGTCATTTATCTACAATTTTCATTTCTGGACATTGATCATTAAACACCGTCACTAGTTTATGAGTAGTAGAAATGTAAATAATAATAATAAAAATGAGGGCGATCTGGCTGCGACAGGCATCGCCTGGTGTCCCTAGGTGTCACCCGACTAGGCGGGTGTCCCCTTCCTCCCTCACCACTCAGTGTAGCTCCACGCTCGGTGGAAGATGACAGGTTCCTAGACGAACGAGTATCGTCGGTATAGAAGTCCCTGCTACCCTGCTAGAACCGAACCTATCTAGGAACTGATGTTCTCCTCGACGTACCTGAGTGTACTGGAGGAAACAGAGAAAGACTTGTATGAGTAAACGTGAGGAAAAGTTGTCCACTTGTTTTACTTCTTCTGCAGAGGCGTAAAGAATATTTAAATGATGTAGAGCTTTCCCAGAGTAAGTCATGTCCATGTGTTGATAGGTTTGCTATAGTAAGGTTTTACACACTGAAATAATCTCGATTTAATGATGCAAAAAAATAGTTGGAAATATTGTGAAAAATGTAATATATTTTGCCCGAGAGTGTAATGGGGAACCAGTTCCCCTGCATACTCCATATTCTCGTGCATCGTCTTCTGGGGGTAAGCATTTATCCAGTTCCTTAAGGTCGGAAAACTAGTTCCTGCCAAGTTGCGGAGCCACAGCTCGGTTGGGAATTCTATTGGCTCAGTGTTGCCAGAAGGTTTAATGTACAAACCCTGTTTAATGTGCTCTTGCCCTCATCTTGTTGTGTCTATAGGAGGGAGTCCAGGTGCCATGTTTGGTTGATACAGGTTCAATATTCTCCACTATTACAGAAAGTTATTTGGCCAACATGGACCAACAATCCAGGAGCAGGTTAAGGCATTAGATCTGTCCGAGGCAGAACAAGTCCAGGTGAAGAGCCCTACTCTAAGTTTGATGCAAGTATTTTCCACTGGGGAGGGGAGACCTGGGGTGTACTAAATTAATTTCTCAAAACATCCCCTTGATAGATGAGACCCCGGCAGGGTTTTTCGGCGAATTCCCCGATCAGAGTATGAAATGGTGAAGGGCCATATAAATATAAATCAGTTGTTAGAAGCTGAAATCATTCAGGAAAGCTGTAGTCCACTTGCTTCCCCAGTTGTCCTGTTTAAAAAGAAGGATGGGAGTTTGAGATAGTGTGTTGATTACCATCAACTTAGCACTCAGTACTAGGAACGATGCGTTCTCCCTGCCTAGGATTGATGAGTCATTGGACTCTTTAAGCGACTCTTTGTTGTTGGTTTTCAACCCTTGACCTGGCCAGTGGGAATAATCAGTTTCCAGTAACAAAAAAGTCAGTTTTAAGACCGCCTTTGTACACCTTTCGGGCTTTTTGAGTGGAACCGTATGTCCTTTGGGTTGTGTAATGCCAGCTACCAGGTACCTTCCAGCGGTTAATGGAGAGATTGTTTGGGTACCGACAGTGCCAGTCTTTGCTTTTATAACTGGATGATGTGGTAATATTTTCTTTCTCCGTAGGTCAACATTTAGAGCATCTGGCTATGGAGTCTACTAGAACAGGTAGAACTGAAGGTGAAACTAAGTAATTGCGCCTTTTTCAAAAAGGAAGTGAAGTACTTGGGTCACGTTATATCAGCTCAAGGTGAATCTACTGATCCTGCTAAGATCGAGGCAGTTTCCGGGTGGCAACGTCCGAAGAATGTGGGTGAGTTGCGCTCTTTTCTGGGATTTTCTAGGCTACTATCGCCGCTTTGTGGAGGGGTTTTCCAAATTGTCTGGCCCCCGCATTAGTTGGTAGCAAAGAGTGCCAGCTGTGGGTCGAGTAAGCGATCTGCCCTGGGATTTTCGCAAGTCTGGACAGTGCAGTGCCAGTTAAGCTTTGAGGGTTTGAAGAACTGGCTTGTTACTGCCGTTCCCTGCCCTTTATCCTTGAGGTGGATGCCAGCCATAGTGGGCTTGGGGCCGTCCTCTCACAGGAACAATGAGGCAAGGTGCGTCCTGTTGCCTATGCTAGCTGGAGTCTTAGGCCCGTGAATGCAATATGACTAATTATAGCTCCATGAAATTGCTCTCAAGTGGGCAATGTCTGAAAAGTTTATGGAATATTTGCTGGGACGGAGGTGCATTGTCTTTACAGACAATAATCCCCTTAGTCATTTGACAACGGCCAAACTGGGGGAGATCGAGCAACGTTGGGTTACACAGTCGGCCTCGTTTGATTTTGAGCTCCGGTACCGATCAGGTAAGAGTAATTGAAATGCTGGTGCTCCAGTTGATTCCAGATTGACTCCAGGGTCCAGGAGCCTTGTGAGGTTGGAGTTCATGACTGGATTGTAGAGCATCGAGCATGGATGCGGGTGGCCTTGGAGGAAGCTAGGGAATGTTTAAAGACCACGGCTGAACGTGGTGAAGCAAAACATGACCAGTATGTTCGTAAGATGCCCCTGAAGAAGGGACAACTGGTTTACCTCCGAGAGTATAACTCGAGGTTGTCATAAACGTCAGGATTTATGGAGTGCAGACGTATATCAGGTGGTGCCAAAATATCGAGGGACAGTGTATGCCGTTACGCCGGTGGATGACCTGGGAAAGGATAAATAGGTTGATCGTTCCCTTATGAGAATTCGTATTCGGCAAGGACGCCCCCCCCCCCCCCCCCCAGTGTTGGGTTGTTCGGGTCGTCCTTCTGGTAGGCGGTTGTCATCTTTTGAAGGTTCTGAGGACTTTGATCTTTGTATGGGTGTTCCAGGAGTTCCCCGGGCGAGGTCAGGTCAAGCCGGGGGAATACCTTGTGAGGTGTTGGAACCATCACCGTGCAGGTCCTCGGCAGTGCTTCCACCACACACATTAGGAGGTGCAGGGTCTCTGGACCCAGAGTTGTTGTCCGTGGAAGATGCTGGTGTGGGGCATGTTGCTGATTTGGGCATCCTGGATGAGCCTGTTTCTCCTTCTGTGAGACAGTCTAGAGATCGGGAAGGACTGGTGCGAGGGATGAAACACGAACCACAACGGGTCAACATTCTAATATTTACCGCCTCCCACGAGCAGCGGAAAATGTAAGGTATGTAGCGCCTGGTAAAGGGTTAGTGCCTAACATGGGTGTAGGGCAGAAATTTGTATGTTGTCGTCGGGGCGGCGACACAAAGTAAGGGGGTAGAATGTAATGATATGAGCGGTGTGTTTGTGACGTCTTACTCAGCTGACCCGTGGCCAACGAATAGGTGCGTGCCAGAGTATAAAAAGGCTGGTTTGTGTTCAAGGTCCTGCCCCTCGCTCTCCACTTTCATGCATATTGGAGGTATGTAGCTCTGCTAGCTGTTAGCTAGTTGCTTGTCGGTATATACAAGTTTGTGACGGGTGCGATTTCTATTTTACAGTATTGTTTGATAGTTCATTCCCGGTATGTGTGCCTCTTGAGTGTGTGTATGAGGGTAGTATCCGCCTCCCATTGAGGGCTATATCATCAGAGAGGGTAAGTGAACTTTCTTCCTGAAATACCCTGGCAATGAAGTGTGTGTGGTTAATTGCATTTTATGTGTTTGAGCAGGTAGATTAATGGCGGTTTTCTATGCCCATTGAGCTTCCGCTGCTGTTTTGTTGGGGGGCCGCTTCGCTGGTGCCGCTTTGCTGGTGCCGCCGGACCGTTTTTATTTGCCATGGCAGAACCTGAATGGAAGTAGCTTTGTTTTAATGGGTTGGTCACTAGTTGTGAATGTGTACATGTTCTTTTCTTCTTTTTTTATCGGAGGGTTGCTACAGTACTATTACGTGCTGACTGTGCAATTGTTTTGTTTTGTTTGATGTGTGCATTTAATGATTTGTTTCTTTTTTTGTTTGTTTCTTTCTTTCAGGAACTACAGACTTCTCGAATCGGACTGATTCTTGCTACCCTCTAAGACGTTTTACTGGTTTTGTCTTTATTGCTTCATCATTTGCAGTGCTATTTAATTTGGGTGTGATTTTGATTGGCGTACTTTATCACCCCGCTTCAAAATGGAAGCCTTAACTCCCACTTTTCTTTTCTTTCTATGCTGATCTGGTGATCGTCCATGGTTTTATTGAACTTTTATGATTCAGAGCATTGTTAAATATTTTTTGTATTCAAAATAAATTGTGTAACAATCCTGCACCTCTTGCTTTATTTTTAGTGCTTTAAGTTGGTTTACCTTCTCTTTTACCCCTTATCGCGTGGTGGCATGGTCGCTAGTGGTTTGCGCCACGTCGCTACATATATACAAAATGTATATTCTGCTTCTGTTCTGAAAAATGTAATGTATTAAACGAGCTGAAATGTGCTACTTATAAAAAGTTCAGTAGAATTAATTTACTTGACGATTTCTCTACTTAAACATCAACACTTCTGGCAGCCCCCCTGACCGACCTGCCTCCTGCACAGTGATTGTGTGTGTATGTGTGGTCTTAATTTCCCAGTAAGAGGCATTTATCTCAATACCACTAATGTGGGGATGTCACTAAATTTGCCAGTGCACTTAATATTTAATTTCTCAAAAATCATTAACATTATTAGAAGTAAAACTTTGTGTTTCGAATGTTTTTGGCAGTATCTGGAAATATCTGTTTCAGAGAATCTGAGATTATATAATTCTATGTGAGAGTTTGAGAGTATTTGAGACTTGATTAGAATATTTATGGATATGTGAGTATTTGATACTATATTAGAGTGTTTAATGACTATATGTGAGTACTTAAGAATATATGAAAGTATTTGAGACTATATGACTTTATGATGCGTAGATATGAACAGTAGGGGGCAGTATGACACTGAGTGAACAGCAGGGGGAAGTAGACTGGGAAGTATGACTTCCACAATCTCCGATCTCCACATCTCTCCATGCAGGTGTTTGATGACGTTGTGCTTTGCAGATAATCACTGCTTTATAAATGATCAAAACGCTTAGAGAACGTTTAGAGAATATACAAGCTAATATTTTATTAAACAACTTAATTAAAACACACACACACACACACACACACACACACACATATATATATATATATATATATATATATATATATATATATATATATATATATATATATATATATATATATATATATATATCATACGGACAAAAGACAAACAAGACAAAACAAAACAAACAAACAAACGAACACTAGAAAACAAAAGAACACTAGGATACAAATATTGCACAATAATTGAATATGAAAGCTGTGCCGAAACGACCCATCAACTCCAAAATGAAGTTCTCACGGCTCATCGCAATGCATCTAAATGTCCCGCACATCTGGAGCTGATCCACTCATCTGAAACGGGCTCCAACATCTGTTTATAACCCACTCCGACAATCCACGCTGGTCAACGATCACGTGATTCACAGAAGTTCGGATTGGGCGCGTGATCAAGTCCGTTGTTATGTAAGCGCTCTGAGCCTATTTAAACAGCTGCCCGCGCTCGAGCGCGTCTAGACTCATATCGCTATCGTCTGTCGAGCTTTGAGGTCGTGATGGAAGGAGTTTGGATCCAAGAACCTTCAACACTTGAACAGCGACTGATGCAGACAGGCGTCGGTGACCGGGCACAAGTTCTAGCTGGCGGATCAGTTGAGGAAGAATATACTCTCTATAAAACCGGACACTTCATGTGCAAGAGAGTTCGGGAGGAGAACGGCAAGAAAACCAAAAAGAGCAGGCGGTCATGGAAGCCCTTTAGCGCCGTTCTACAAGGCATGGCTCTGCATCTAAACAGCGAGGATGCAAACACCAAGGACATTACCATCAGGCTCCACCATGCAGTGGCTTACCCCCTGCAGTACAAGAAAAAGCCCCACGTCCTGTACATCCAGACTGCAGACTGCAGAGTCCTCTACCTCCAGGCCGAGAGTGAAGTAGAGCAGAGGTCGTGGGTTTCAGACCTGAACCTGATCGCTGCTCGTTACTCCGCTCCTCCTCTCACTTCTGCCTCAAGCGACATCGAGGTTCGCCTGCGTCCGGTCCTGCCGTCGTACTCCAGTCCCCTGTCTCTAGTGCAGCAGCGTGAGTACACCAAGGGCCAGCTACAGGTGGTGTCAGAACGCATCTCCTCCTACCAGAAAGTGCCCCGTAGGAAAGATAGGGCATTTCTTGGTTACTTGGAGGAAGAACTGAAGCGCTACGCGACATACGCGAGAGCACTGGAGAAGGGTGTCCAACACGAAGAGTAAAACTTGCACGAGTTTCAGTGCATAAAAAAGTTTTTTTTTATATACATTTGTATACATTTTTGTCATCTTTTATATTTATTAATCCTATTTTTATTTATTTAATTGAACTTGCACGAGTTTCTGGTGCATAAAAAGATTGTTATAAATTTGTATATATTCTTGTTATCTTTGTTATATTTGTAATCCTATTTTTATGTTTTTGAACTTGCACGAGTTTTTGTGCGTGAAAACATTTATATTAATTTGTATATATTTTTTATTATCTTTTTATATTTTTAAATCAATTTTTATTGATTTGTATATATTGTTTGCTTAACTGTTTCATTTCGAATCCTATTTCATTTTATTTATTGTAAAAATTAAAAAATATTATTTAAGATTCACTGATGGTTCTGATGTATTTATGTATGTGTCCAGTAAGATTTTACGTTAAAGAAGTTGTACATTATACTTATCATAATTTGTTACAATGATGTCTATTATGTCACAAATGCATGGTAGTTGTTTGATTTTAAAATATTTTAGCTATTTGTTATAACAGAGTGCGTTTTCTGTGGAAACGTGGAAACTGCTGCATCGAAAGCATTTAGGAGTCACGTGACAGCGCAAACAGATATGGAAGGTGAAGCTGCGCATTATGCTTATCATATTTTGTCCAAATTGGTTTATTATGTCATAAATGCATGGCAGTTTTCTTATCTTTAATTATTGTAGCGATTTGTAATAACAGAGTGCGTTTGCTGTGGAGGTTTTCTGTATTAATGTGCCCACTGCGGCATCTTCAGGTTAACTTAAGCAGTTATAGATAAAGTACACAACCCGTTAATGAAATTATTACTACAGTAAAAGTGCTCCCTTTTACGCTTTCATATAAGTAAAAGTACTCAATACTTTCCAAAAAATAATAAAATTAAAAATACACAAGTATCAAAAGTTATATAATTACAGGAGTCACGTGACAGCACGGACAGCTATGGGAGGTGAAGCCGCTGTTCCCTTTCGCAATTGCGCAATGTTGACGCGGTATCCGCGCGCTCGCGCACTCACACACATGCAAACAAAACCATCCCGAATTGAAAATAAAATAAACACATAAGAATTCATTCTGTGCTTTTCTGCAACGTGAGTCAGTGAGTGAGCGGTGACTGACTCCTCCAGCCGATCATGCGATTCACAACCGTATTTACGCAGCTCATCAACGTCATTGACAGGCTACGGCAAGGCTAGGCTAGCTAGCATAACGGTGTGGCCGATGTCGCGAAGACACGCTAATGATGCTAAGTACTGCTTATGTTGACCATTTATAATAATGGGAAAGTGTGGAAAAGTGTGGACACAATGGAAGCTGGACGACCTCAAGCGTCATTCATTCATTCATTCATTCATTCATTGATTCATCTTCTACCGCTATATCCGATCTTCCCTCGGGTCACGGGGAGTCTGTGCCTATCTCAGGCGTCTATGGGCATTAAGGCAGGATACACCCTGGATGGAATGCCAACCCATCGCAGGACACACACACTCACATTCACACACACATTCATACACTAGGGACAATTTTCCAAGGTGCCAATCAACCTACCATGCATGTTTTTGGACCGGGAGGAAACCGGAGAACCCGGAGAAAAACCTCCTGAGGCACGGGGAGAACATGCAAACTCCACAAACACACATGGTCGAGACGGGAATCAAACCCGGACCCTGGTGGTGTGAGGCGAATGTGCTAACCACTAAGCCACCGTGTCCCCCACCTCAAGCATCAAGCGTCACATTGAGCACAAAAGTCATTTGAAGCCACGGTTTGAAAGCGGTACCAGAAGGAGGACCTTCACACCCCATTGTGAAAGAAGCAGACGGGGGTTTCCCACTGGGACAAAGTGTGCAACCATTGAAGAAGGTGAAATTTAAGTTCATTTAGTGTCATTTATCTACAATTTTCATTTCTGGACATTGATCATTAAACACCGTCACTAGTTTATGAGTAGTAGAAATGTAAATAATAATAATAAAAATGAGGGCGATCTGGCTGCGACAGGCATCGCCTGGTGTCCCTAGGTGTCACCCGACTAGGCGGGTGTCCCCTTCCTCCCTCACCACTCAGTGTAGCTCCACGCTCGGTGGAAGATGACAGGTTCCTAGACGAACGAGTATCGTCGGTATAGAAGTCCCTGCTACCCTGCTAGAACCGAACCTATCTAGGAACTGATGTTCTCCTCGACGTACCTGAGTGTACTGGAGGAAACAGAGAAAGACTTGTATGAGTAAACGTGAGGAAAAGTTGTCCACTTGTTTTACTTCTTCTGCAGAGGCGTAAAGAATATTTAAATGATGTAGAGCTTTCCCAGAGTAAGTCATGTCCATGTGTTGATAGGTTTGCTATAGTAAGGTTTTACACACTGAAATAATCTCGATTTAATGATGCAAAAAAATAGTTGGAAATATTGTGAAAAATGTAATATATTTTGCCCGAGAGTGTAATGGGGAACCAGTTCCCCTGCATACTCCATATTCTCGTGCATCGTCTTCTGGGGGTAAGCATTTATCCAGTTCCTTAAGGTCGGAAAACTAGTTCCTGCCAAGTTGCGGAGCCACAGCTCGGTTGGGAATTCTATTGGCTCAGTGTTGCCAGAAGGTTTAATGTACAAACCCTGTTTAATG
>JACRUU010000008.1:11236439-11404192 GCA_030449085.1 Kryptopterus vitreolus | reverse complement strand
AGCTTTGTTTTAATGGGTTGGTCACTAGTTGTGAATGTGTACATGTTCTTTTCTTCTTTTTTTATCGGAGGGTTGCTACAGTACTATTACGTGCTGACTGTGCAATTGTTTTGTTTTGTTTGATGTGTGCATTTAATGATTTGTTTCTTTTTTTGTTTGTTTCTTTCTTTCAGGAACTACAGACTTCTCGAATCGGACTGATTCTTGCTACCCTCTAAGACGTTTTACTGGTTTTGTCTTTATTGCTTCATCATTTGCAGTGCTATTTAATTTGGGTGTGATTTTGATTGGCGTACTTTATCACCCCGCTTCAAAATGGAAGCCTTAACTCCCACTTTTCTTTTCTTTCTATGCTGATCTGGTGATCGTCCATGGTTTTATTGAACTTTTATGATTCAGAGCATTATTTTTTGTATTCAAAATAAATTGTTAACTTGTTAAATATTTTTTGTATTCAAAATAAATTGTGTAACAATCCTGCACCTCTTGCTTTATTTTTAGTGCTTTAAGTTGGTTTACCTTCTCTTTTACCCCTTATCGCGTGGTGGCATGGTCGCTAGTGGTTTGCGCCACGTCGCTACATATATACAAAATGTATATTCTGCTTCTGTTCTGAAAAATGTAATGTTATTAAACGAGCTGAAATGTGCTACTTATAAAAAGTTCAGTATAATTAATTTACTTGACGATTTCTCTACTTAAACATCAACACTTCTGGCAGCCCCCCTGACCGACCTGCCTCCTGCACAGTGATTGTGTGTGTATGTGTGGTCTTAATTTCCCAGTAAGAGGCATTTATCTCAATACCACTAATGTTGGGGATGTCACTCAAATTTGCCAGTGCACTTAATATTTAATTTCTCAAAAATAATTAACATTATTAGAAGTAAAACTTTGTTGTTTCGAATGTTTTTGGCAGTATCTGGAAATATCTGTTTCAGAGAATCTGAGATTACATAATTCTATGTGAGAGTTTGAGAGTATTTGAGACTTGATTAGAATATTTATGGATATGTGAGTATTTGATACTATATTAGAGTGTTTAATGACTATATGTGAGTACTTAAGAATATATGAAAGTATTTGAGACTATATGACTTTATGATGCGTAGATATGAACAGTAGGCGGGCAGTATGACACTGAGTGAACAGCAGGGGGAAGTATGACTTCCACAATCTCCGATCTCCACATCTCTCCATGCAGGTGTTTGATGACGTTGTGCTTTGCAGATAATCACTGCTTTATAAATGATCAAAACGCTTAGAGAACGTTTAGAGAATATACAAGCTAATATTTTATTAAACAACCTCAATTAATAATGAACACACACACACACACACACACACACACACACATTATATATATATATATATATATATATATATATATATATATAATATATAGATTATATATATATATATAAGGCAAGGTTGTTGTGTGTGTGTGTGTGGTGTGTTGAAACGACAGCATCATCATCATCATTATTAGCTAATCTTTGTTTCGTTACACTTTAACGTAAAAGAGTTAAAAACTCATGTTTGAGTCCAACTTCCAGCGTAAAACTTTAAAAACGGTCTTTATGCAAGTTTTTTGTTTCAATGGTAAAAATAGTTTCGTAAAATTAGTAAGCTAAAGCCCTCTCCTCGTGGTTCCACCAGTGGCTGGTGAGTAGCTTCCTAACCCTCTGGGTATGGGTTCAAAATCCCAGTCTTGGTGACGTGGTCATAATTGAAAGGGTCATGCTTTTCTTTCATCCAATGTCTGGTAAGTTTAAAAAGATAAAACCCATAAAAAAAGGAAAGATTTGTCAGATCTGATGGGTTAATGGTGTGTTCCGGTCTCCAAAAGAACTTCGGTTCGAGATTCCTGGTGTGTCATCAGCTGCCCTCCGTGTGTGGGACTGTAAGTTCCGGCAACCAGAAAGAAGAAGGAAGCCCGGAGGTGAAACGTGGGGATATGCTGCTCTCGAATATATATTCTATTACTTTTTAAAATTATCTCATCATTTTTGTTTCTGTTTATAACTTCACTTTTCTTTTTACTTTCGTTAATACTAAACACTATTTTAAACTTTCAGAACATCTCTGCAGAAACTGTTGAGTCCTCGTTCTAAAAGGGACTAAATATTATTACCACCCTTCCTGAAATACAGACTGCACTAACCCTTGAGCCACTTAGGAAGGTATGAGGACAAAGGTTTTGTTTACCATCATGTTTCTATCACACAAATTAGCTCAAAGAAAACAAGTAAACACAAAAAAGAAAACGGTAGATTCGATCCCAAAAACTCAAAGAGCCCTTAGGAACGTACAACGAGGAAGGTGTTTTTTAAACTATCAGTGTGTTCTTTTTACACAAACTTGCCTCAGTCAACTCGAAGAATAACAAGCCATCGACATCATTGCGCTGGCAAACAAGGTGGGATTCGATCCCACAAAACACTGAAGAACAGACTTGTGTCAACACTAACCAATGAGTCATTCAGTAGGGAACATAGAGGTAGTGTTTTGTTTGTATGTTTATTTAAGTTAGTTCTAAGCTAAAATGTACACTTAAACAAGCCAAGATGTGAATTGGTCCCAAAAATTCAGCCATTCAGGCTCGTGCCAGAAAACTAAACCACCAAGCAGTTTGGGAGAAACGTGGGGAGGTTTTTGTTGTGTGAACATAACATCAATTAGGCAAAAAAGCTCAAACTTAAGAGAAAGAGAACAGCAAAGGTGGGATTTGATCCCACAATATAACGATTCAGGTGATCTCTGAAATATCTCTCACTCTCTCTTCTCTCTTCTCTCTCCTCTCTCTCTCTCTATATATATATATATATATATATAGATATATAGACAATATTAACATTTTATTAATTATAGTATACTTTTTTTTTTACATTTTTAAAATGTTTATCTTTATTGTATACTACACACACGTAAAACTAAAAACATTTGTCCACCAGATGGCAGCGTTTACCACATTTCCAAACGCTGCTGTGGTTATTTGACAGCACACAAGTACACAGACGTTATCACATAAAAATAAAAAACTCTTTTTTTGCAGTGTGAATATTACAAATCTCAATATTCATTTTATAACTCGCACTATGTAATCTATAATTCTAATTGTATGTCTAATTTGTCTAATGTTTAATATGTTCTAATTTGCCTTAGTATTCATTACAAATATTTTGTGTTTGTACATATATATATATATATATATATATATATATATATAATATATATATATATATATATATATATATATACACATGACCTACTATGAAATCAGGTTAGACTCTATTATTAGTTAATGCATGCTCATTAAAGCAATAATCAAATAAAGTCAACTGGCCACTAGGGGGCCCTACTTCATGGTGTTTAAACATGCCACTGTCTCTAACCGTTAGATACAGTGGCATGCAGTAGAGCCCCCTAGTGGCCAGTTGACTTTATTTGATTATTTATAGCATTTGGCAGACGCCCTTTTCCAGAGCGACTTACAACTTGCTCAAGGTCCCACAATTTGAACTTGTGAACTTTGAACTTGTGACCCTCCGGTCCAGAGACCAATGCCTTAACATTTCCATTACATAGCATTGGGCAGATGCCCTTATCCAGAGTGGCTTACAAGTGGAAAATTGAGGGGCACACTAGTGCTGGGATTTGAACCTGCGACCTTACAGGTAAGAGATTAATACTTTAACCACTCAGCTACCACCTCCAGTGCCAAAAATGGTCTAAATACATAGAAAGAAACAACCAGGAAGCGCACATAATCAAGCATTATTCAGAAACCAAAGAAAGCTGAAGAGAGGGCATCATATACTGGAAGTTTGCCAAAGATTAGAGTATATATATATTTTTTCTAAAAATCCAAGTGTTTACATCACTTTCTCCCTCTGTCTCATCCATGTGAGACGTCAGACTTCTTGTTGCCTTCTTCCTTGTTAGCTTTATAAACTAGCCTACGTTTTGTGGTACATGCTAGCCAGGTCGGGGGTAGGTTCTCCGTAAAAAGATAGATGGGCTGGAAATCCAAAAATGTTTTGGATTCTGGAAATCTGGTTTATAATGTAAGAAGCTGAAAGTACAGATATGTGTGTAAAAATGTAACGAGTGAAAGTTTCTATAAGCAATTTTGTGTGCAGTTCAAAGTAAAATATATCCAGTTTTTATAAGTCTCACTTCCCAGTTCAATGTACCTTAATCAAATACGGCAGTGGACCCGTTTCTGAATATACACTGTTTTCCTGAATTAATAAACAGGTTCGAACAGTAAACAAGCAGTTTAACTCTCACTATGAGTGATTTACACACTATGACTGGGCAAGACTTCAGAAGGCTGTGCTTATCTGCACAGGATTGATATACACGGTGTAAATGAGAAAAGGTGATGATTGGATCAGTGGTTAGTATGCAGTCTCAGCACGGCTTTGGAAAACGGAGGCATGAGATCCCGCTCTGTGACAGCAGATATGTAAGCGTGAGATGTGTGATGTAGCCTATTATCTAAAACGAGTTTGACACCATGCCGTAGACGAGTATCCCAGCTGCAGCGGGAGGAGCATTTGTTTGTGTCGACTAATGAAAGTTCTCTTTCAACGATACTGTTTGACTCCTTCAAGCCACATAATTTTCAATTTGAGTCTCATTACATCAAATTAAAAAAAAAATATATTTGACACATTTCAGCCTCACATCCAGCACATTGACATTCTTTGAAAATGTATTTCTTTCTTCTGGTGAATGAGAATCGCTCAATAGAACTATTGCACAAAAACCTATACTAAAATAAAGCACCAGGTTTTCTAACATATTGTCAAAGATCATACAAACATCCCACAGTGTGAAAAACTACTACTCTAAAACCATACTATAAATTTCTCACAATGATCGTCTTGCCACATATTTATTAACAACATCTTTATTATTGTAACAAAAAAAAAATCCAATTTTCATACAACATTGCAGGTCAATAAATACAAACTGAAAACCATTTGATTGACAAACAACTATGTTTGCTCAATGTGGTGTATTTTAGGGCTAGCCAAGGAGGGTTTGATTTCCCATTGTAGAATCTTTAATGTGGTAAATATAAAATGCCTTGCATAAACAACTTCGAATGATCCTTCTTGGGAGATTAACCCCTTGTTGCCAGAATGTATTTATAATCATATAAAACATGTATATGCCATTGTCATTTGTCATTTCTGCATCACTGTCATTGGAGGAATACCCACGCTGATTTGGCTGTATTCAGGCTGGAAGCAGTTTGATGCGATTTTGCGATAATCGTCTACAAGGGGATGAAATAAAAGACGAGTGTCGGTTGGTTTCTGTTGCATTATCACTCTACTCCTTATATGAACGGGATCCTGGTTGATCAATGGCCACATCCAGGCAGCCTTTATAAAGCAGATCATCAAAGAATAGAGGAGAAGCGATGATGGCAAGCAATCAAGGTTATCTTATAAAGGTTATCTTGGATTTAGAACAGGACACCACTAATGCAGATCCAACATTGTAAGGGTTCGGAATCGACGCTCCTGCTCGGTCGGTCATCATTTTGGAATGTAACCATAGCAACGAGCTTAACGGTTTAAGCCAGGCCTATATTCAGGTGATGGTTATCTCTTACATATAAATCTCGAGCTGGAGCAACTGTTCCAAGTGTTTATTGTTCTAGCCGACCAGTACATCAGAGGCACAAAACGTAGCTGTCATCAGACCGAAAACAATGGATGGATGTGGATGAAGCCAAATCCTGGCTTAATATTTAATACCTTACAGAGAAAAGCAGGAGTAGCGAGCTTTAACTGCAGCATTCCATGACTCCATAAAAGGTGTTCCACAATGAATGACGTATGACAAGAAGTCTGAGAAGAATAAGGGCAGCGGGAAAAAAAAGAAAAGAAGTGTGTGATGCGATGGGCCCCAGCAACTGCACTAGCATCATGTTTCTGAATAAATAGCAGAGTCACCTGTCTAGGATGAACGCTCGCTCGACACAGAAGCATTTGTCGGCACTCTACTCTACTGTTGTGTGTGTGTGTGTGTGTGTGTGTGTGTGTGTGTGTGTGTGTGTGTGAGAGAGAGAGAGAGTTTAAAAAGAGATGTTGTATTATCCCCTCCCCCCCCTCCCCATCTTTGTCTTATGAAACCGATACACTACCCATGTCGCACATGCAAACAACATTTTGATCTTTGTGTTGCAGTATACGTTATTGCATTATATATAGTCGAGCATCACTGTACTGATCTAATCGCGCTCGATTGTTGTGTCTTTGCAAAAGTGAGCCCAGACCCGAACCGCCATAATGGCCATATTAGAAACAATCCATCATAAAATACTACCAACTATAAACCTTTCATTTATATAACATGCAAATGAGGCACTTTGACCCTGCGGCATTACAAAACCTTGGTTTACTGACTAAACGGAATGTTTGTCTCGACACGGGCCACTTCCCAATAGGAGTTCCCGATGAGGTGCAGCAGGAGGAATGTGGATATGGGACATTTTCTGCATGACATCGATGTGATCTACTGACAGACAGCGTACTTTGTCCACATGCTGGTAATTTACTGGACGAATCCACAGGCCCCCTTTAAGGTCAACTATTTCTTTTAATAACAAGGTCTTTTTCTGGTCTAATTTTGGTGTCTGTCAATGTGAACGAATTTGGGTTTATTACTTAAACAGCTCAGCGCTCATACACTATTAAAACAAAAGACAAATGTATGTTTAGGGTCAATAAAAACAAAATCAGTGTGAAAGTCAATGGAAGTGTCATTCATGTAATTATAAACCCCATTAATCAAAGCGAGCTTTAAAAATGTGTACTGAATGTCCAGGTGAAAAAAAAAAGCTTATACAAAAAAAAAAGCATTATAAAATAATTCTCCCCAATCTTCAAAGAAACACAGGGATGTTTGGACATCCCTACCACCAAACCTCCGCTCGCTCGTGGTGTATTCTTATGTATTGGCTGTATCAGCTGGGCCTCATGGTGGGGGATATTTAATCCACGAACGCCTGCCAGCTCATTCCTCAGGACAAACGCTTTGACTATATCTGTTAACAGCACATAAAAGGTTCCATTGTCTCAGCAGCCCGTTGTCCTGCTCGCAAATCAGGTGGTCATCTACGAGACAGCACCCAGGTAATTAAAAAAATTTATTCTAATAGTACGATTACTAATAATAACCATCTAAGAATAATAATAATTACATGTATTTTTCCATCATCTGCTAATTTTAGACATTCACTCAAGCGTTCAGATTTTCAAAACGGAATATTTCTTTTGTACTAGCGTGTTTTTCTCTGCGTGCTAAAAAGTGTCACAATGTCAGGGTAAGTATTCTTTTCTTTCCTTATAATGGCTTTTAGTTTTATTTTATAAATGTATATTTTGTGACTTTCTTTCAATTGAAAAACAAGAAAACATACTATATTAATATATTATTTAAAATGAAATGAATACACAAAATAATTCTTTATTTAGTCAGTTTAGATAACCGAATTATTAAGACAGAATTATTATTATCAACTATTATACCATTAAAGCCACCTTAATTATCACTTCCTAAAAAATCATTATTTTTATTTATCTCTATGCTAATCATCACTGGATCATGACAGCCTGGTGAGCATAAATTTTTTTTTTTTTACAAAATTATTGCATAAAAATGATTGCATAAATTTGCATGCTTTTGATTGCTAATGTGGCGCAGGTTTCATTTATAATGTCGTATTCTCAATGTGGATACTAAATCCGAACAGACGGATCTCGCATAACTTGCTTTTGCTATGGATGTTCTGTTCCAGGCACGTCCGAAAGGAAACCCCAAAGCTTTTGACAAGGTATTTATAGCAACCGTCTCACCAGTGCATAAGGTTATGGATCGGCGTATTGATATTAAATGCGCATACTTTGATTCCGTCAATTTATTTATATTTTTAAAAAATATATAGAAATTATATTGATTTTTTTTTTAATTAACCAAAATGTGACCGTTGTTCTCCTTTCACCCGGCTATTTAATACACACAGACAGGCATATATACACAATAAGTTATATCAGTAAAAGGAAAAGAAGAAAAAATAAAAATAGTCCCAAAATAGTCATAATAATAATAATAATAATGAAGGAAGCTAAACACCTGCAAAAGGCCTACGATATTGTTGAGGAAACCATGATAATAGGCTTTATTTGAAGTATTCAACAGGTGGAAGATTATGTTATGAAAACACTGAGATGGTTTATCCTGTGTATCTCTTGTCAAGGGCAGAGATATATTAGCTATATCACTTTTCAAAAATGTTATGTTGGAAGCAGTGCAAATTGTGAGCATCCCCAAATTTGGCAGGGTTTGTGGGGTGTTTCTGAGCTTCATTGATGAATTCCTGCCAAAACGGCACAAGTAAAGACAGAGGTGAATCTCTGAATCTCATTTAGTGAAGGTTAACTTCTCTGGGCTGATCACACAACAGCACAAAATGCTGTAACTGTTAATGCTAGCTATGATAAAACTGTAACACATCATAGCACAAAAATCGCACACAAAAACTGAACCAATGGACACGTGTGTACCATGTGTATCGCTTCCCAAAAGAAGAGCTGTGAGCAGTGAATAACAATGCAGCTTTACACAGATAATGTCGTTATAAAGAATGATAAAGATTGTTCTGTAAGATTGTTGTGTAAGTTTGTCACTAATGAGTAATGTGGCTCATTAGTGACAAATGTGGAAAGGATAAACTCCCGGAGAGAAGATCATTATTCCATATTAATTCTTTGAGGGCGAGAGTTCTTGCCACACTGGAATATTGCTTAGGAACTTGTTTAGGAAGTCGCTGAGGTACCAGTGACCAGTCCCTTATGTCTATTTTGATCTGCACGACTCATTCCGAAGCAATACCTCTGAATGGAATTGGAGAGCACTCGGTGCACCTTGGGATGGTCCCACATGAACATCTTAAAGAACCATAAATTTACATTGGGACTCAAAAAAACGAGGATGAAATTGGGCCAATGATGATGAGGGTCGTTTTTTTTTTTTTGGCCTGCTTCCTCTCAAAGTTTCTCCCTCATGCCTTTATTCCAACTACAATACTGCTCATATTTCCATACAAACAACACTAAAGTGAATGGAAACGAATTGAAAGTGTTCACTTCCAAATTCCACGTCATAGTCTCATTATGGATATGTATGTTAAAAGTGCTACTCATGACCTGCTGCTTATGTCTTATGTCAGATATTACAGAACACCTTTAGAGCGCTTGTCAAGTTCATACAGGTGGTATGAATGTTATGGCTGATCCGTTCCATTATTATAGCTACTGGCTGAACTGAGTTTGAATACTTTTACATACATTTATATTCAGAGCTCAGATGTTACTTAAAAACAGTCTATGACTATTACAAAATGTGTATGAGATTGATGTATTTAAGTATTATGTAAAGCTGCTTTGAGACGATGACAAATTGTTAAAAGCGCTTTATAAATAAAATTGAATTGAATTGAATTGATGCTTTTTTTCTTGAAGAGTGCCCGAGGGCTCTATACATATATATATATATATATATATATATATATATATATATATATATATATATATATATATATATATATATATATATATATATATATATATATATACTGAAATGTATTGTCAAATGTTTTACACTTGTACTATTCATGAAAGTATAAATGACATTTACTTAAAGTGAAAGTAATCAACTGCAGAAATAATGGGATTATTGTATTCATTAAAAACAGCAAACAGACATTACAATTTCATCATCGTAATTAAGCATTCATATTTTGGATTAATTGTTGTTATAATGAATGTTGAATGCGAAATAAAAGGATGCAATATTTTAAGATGCAGAACAGTTAGGATGAGAGCCCTGGTGTTAATGAAATCTCGTTTGTAGAGATTAAAGTGATGGATTTATGCAAAAAATTGATTAATGTGGTCATGACAAGACTATTTATGCGGTTTTATCTATAAGCAACATCACATATCACATGTTTGCTGTTACAACAAATACCAGTGTGGCTGTGAATGCATGAAACCACAGTGGCAAAAAAACTTTTATTCTTTGCTGAATAATGTACTTGAAATGTGACTCATTTATTGTGCTTTTATTTGTTCACAGCCAAAATGCAAGATTTCGGCATCTCGGAAACTCTCTCTCAAGGTTTGTGTCACTTAATCAGAACATTTTTAATTGATGGCACTTTAATTCCACTCGAATGGAAATAGTAAATTACTAAGTAAAGTAATTAGTAAATTAGTAAAAATTAAGTAAAGTTTATTGCACTTTTCATACACATTGTTTTATTATTTAGTTAATGACGTATTACTAAGTTTGTGGATACTGTTAGAATTAGTACATTTCCCAGTAGGGTGAATAAAGTATCCATCCATTTATCATTCCATCTATCAATCCATCCATCCATTCACATACAAACTACCATGCTTTTGTTGATTAAATTATTCAAGGCAAGTCCATGAACATTACAGTTCTTTGTAGTTTATTGGTGCTTAAAGATACACGCAGACAAATCATTACACAGGAGTGTACACAGTTCATATTACTTCAGATAACTGATAATGTCCATGCACATATTGTAGTTTGCACATTTGTTTATCATTTTAATTGGAATTGTGTAAAAGGAAGGACTTAAAAAAATGTTTATTTCAAGCTATAATGTTCCAGTGCCTAACTCATAACTATATACAGATGTTTAGTTATATTCCTGGTTTTCACCCATTTTTGTTTATCCACTTATGTTGTATCTTGATGTAGCCTGGCTAATATACAAAAGAAGCTATTCACATTATACATTGTAAAAAGCCTTCCTAATGACTGGGATTAGGATTTTTACTCATATCAATTGAAAAAATGCATAAAATCAAGTGCATAGGCATGAAATCTACACAGACAAACATTGGCTGGTGCAAAGAATGCCTCTGAACGATTGTAGAAAAAATTTCTTCTTCTTAGAAAAAATATATAAACACTCTTACATAAATTAAGGTTTTCAGATCATGGCAGGGTGTTTCAATTTTTTTTATTTATAACCTGAATTTTTATACATTTTTTAAAAAACAAAATAGTTGATTCAGTTGCATTCTTTGTTAATAAGACTGATTTATTATTATATATATATATATTGTTGTTATGCACAAACTCATAGCAGTTACAAGCAAGACAAATTCTCTTCTTTTATTATAAAATACAATACTATACACAATAATTTGGTTTAAAGAGAATCAGACTTCTATCTTCAGACAGAATTAAGGTCTAAAATCTATTTGTCTATTTTAGATGCTCCTCCTCAACAGAGCAATGGAAGAGTTGGAGAAGGAAAAACAAGATAGGGATGAAGAGAAATCACGCTACCTGGATGAAAAAATGATTCCTCTACAATTCTCCGGGCTCTCGATGGAACAATTACAGGTAAATAAAAAAAACTCCACTCCTTTGCAAAGAATCCACCTTCGTAGTTCACCAATGAATATATATCAAATAAATAAAGTTATTTCAAGCCTGCATTTGGTTAACCAATTAAATGTCCTAGTCATCTCAATCTTGAATTCCCTTTTATTTTTTTTAAAGGGAGGACACGTTTAATCAGCTAAACATATCCCTAACAATATTCTCACTAGTTGTTAATATTCCACTATGATTGGCTTTGCTGACCGAATGTCCCAGACCATCTTTGGTGCAACCGGAAATGTTTATAGTCAGTGGCCTTTCACATTGCTTTTATGCCTGAGCTTTTGCTTCTGCAACTGCTTTTTTTTTCGAAACTTTTTTTGGCCTGGCCAAGCGACCCAGAGGGCTCTCCTGTATTTACAATGTAAATCTGTCCAGCACCTGTGCACCAGTTTCATCTCCCCACCAAAGAAGCATTGTTCCGAGAGCACTTGTAACACTGAAATAGACTAAGTGTGAATGTAGCCTCTGTAAGAAACACCTGTTTTCCACTCAGTGGTTAAAGCCACAGAACCAACAGAAAGATTAAAATGTTAGCAGTAACGTTTAAAAATAACCAATCGTAATTTATTATATTTACCGAAAGAGGTACACAAGCAGTAGGGAACGAAGAACATAAACCCTGATCTTGAGTAAAAGAAGAGATACATTCTATAAACTATTACTCTAGTAAAAGTGCTTCGTTCAGACTTTCCCTTGAGTAAAAAAAATCTAAAATATTATGATTTATTATGAATATAATATTCCTATTATCACTTTGTCACAAGACTCTTCCTTACTCAATGTGAAAATACTCTTATGTTACTCTTGGAACAACTATAAGTGAGTGAAACACTGATTGGTATCTATTACAATTTTCATGAGCCCAAAACCTTATTTTTAACTACTTAAAAAAAAACACGCAAATAAGGCCACGGTTGTTGTAGCAGGTTAAAGTCAGGAGTTTCTTCCATCATTTATTCTTCTCTAAATGTTCTGATTCCTGACAAGTAGATACTACCAATCAAAACAAATTCACAACTTTCACAAACTTGATGGTTTGCTTTGTGATTGACCTGTTAAGTTTAAATCCACTCATAAATAAAAATGAACGACTGAAGTCTCCCCAAACTAAAATACTTCAGTAAAGTACAGATATGAAAGAAAGCTACTTATGTACACTAAGGAATAACATTTACTTTGTTACGGCCCACTGTCGAAAACAGGTATTTCACATTATTATAACATGTTACCAGCCCCAAGTTCCTTAGCAGAAAACACAAAACATCACAATATGAAAGCAGGAAGATCATCCTGGTAAATTTGTGTGTGCTGTGTTAGAGTGATGTCTCAGTGGTAGTGTCTTGCTGTTTGCTCCTGCACGAAGGCAAGTGCATGTATGATCAATATGAGTCAATATAAAAGGAGGAGGACTTGGAATGCCCAAGCAGGATTTGTTCACATAGAAGGAGGTTAGTATACATGGGACCACTTCTTTTTTGTTGGCAACAGTTGTGACCTACTGAAAGATTTCTCACTAGTGGTAGGGAGTGGTATTGCACCCAACAGAAAGTACTAAAGTAACCATTTATCAGGTGGATTTAATTTACTGGCATTGGCTGTAACTGGTATTACAAAGTCACAAAAAACACAAATATTTGTCCGGCAAATGTGTGGAATTGTGTTTCTGAAGACTCTCAATCATCCAGCTGCAGTAATCTGTAAATTGGACTTGTGTGCAGCTTCTTTAATCTGAACAAATCTTCTAGGTCAAGGATTCTCACCTCCCTGGATAGCTTTGGTTAATGAATAATGGGGGCGGTGAGAACAAAAATGAATGTTGTATGCCTTGTAAAGATGTTGTAAGCCTTAAGAAGAGCGCAAGGTTCAGTTATGAATAGAGGACATGGGAATATAGATCTAGCTCATTTCTTCTGGTTCACCTTTACTGACCGCATGTGGAGGGGAACACATGGTAACCCACATCTATACATATTTTTGCCCATATCAGACCAGAAGTGATCAGTGAAAATACTGAACTGTTATTTCATCATTGACCACTAAGGCACAAACAGAACAGCTCTCATTTGAAAACTCCATTTTACACTACTATGGCTAGCACACATTCCTGCCTCATCCTGTGTCATTCCTTTCCTCTACAAAGTACAGTATCATCCTCTTGAGTGGTTCTAATCTTGCCTTGGTGATTAAGGACGAAAGCAAAAATGGAAGATTCCATGTCAATGTGTTTAAGTAGGTCCAGGTCACTGAATCTCTTGTGTGGCGAATGTGAGATGCGATGAGATGATGAGCCACTGAGAAAACTCCAATTTCAACTGAAACCACCTTCATTAGCACCTCAGTTGCATTTGCGACCTCATTTCTCTTGACATTTTAACAGAGTAACTGCTTTGACAAACAGCATGCAGAACCCTATTACAGGATGCTCGGAGAATTAAAAAATGTTGTGCGGATGCTGTCAAAAATAAATGATTTACATGCTTGCTCATGTCTATCAGACTCTGTGCAGAGAGCTCTATGACAAGATTGACATTGTGGATGAAGAGCGATATGACTGCGAGGCTAAAGTCATGAAGCATAATATTGACGTGAGTGTGACTTCGTTCATGCTGAATTGATCTTTGGGACATGGTGATGGGATTTTATAGCATGCATTATCTCTGTCATCCAAGATTCGTGAGCTGAAGTTAAAAGTTCAGGATTTGGGAGGTAAATTTAAGAAGCCAGCTCTTAGGAAAGTACGCGTTTCCGCTGATGAGATGATGCGAGCTCTGCTGGGCTCCAAGCACAAGGGTTCCATGGACCTGCGGGCCAATCTCAAGTCTGTCAAGAAGGAGGATATCAAACAAGAGAAGGTATTAGAGGCGTTATATAAAGCTTCCGTAAAGGTTTTTTTCGAAGTATTTCAAGCTATTTAATGCAACATGTGATGCTCTGAGATAAAATATATAAAATAAAATATAACTAAAGACAAAAACTATATTCTGATTGTAGATTTTCCAGGGATGGGCTTCAATTTTGTGTTTTTTTTTTCCCTCCCTTTCATCAGGTCCTGACTTCAGAAGTAGGTGACTGGCGTAAGAATGTGGAGGCCATGTCTGGAATGGAGGGAAGGAAAAAGATGTTTGATGCTGCTGGTGGAACACAGTAAACTGCAGCCAGTGGAAACCCCTTGCAGTTCTGTGCAAAAGTGAACAAAAAAAAATTAACAGAGGAATGCAAGTTATTGTTTCTAGTATTTACAGAGCTTTGCCCAATCTATACATTTTTAGGATGAAATCTCTGTTCTGGCAAACATTAAGACCATCTAATTAACTATTCATTTCTGGAAGTAATGCCGGGTTAATCCACAAGAAACAATAGATAATTTCATAGAATTTAAGTAAGTGTTTTATTACAGAAATACATGATTGTATAATGATAGCAGAGATAAAACTAGAATATAGCTGTGTATGTCTGTGTGTAAGTCAGTGTGTAAGTCTTAATTAAAAAAATTAAATGTTCATCTATCAGACTATCAGAGTTTTGAATTTATCCTGCAATTATTTATATATATATATATATATATATATATATATATATATATATATATATATATATATATATATATATATATATATATAGGATCTCATTGTTCTTTATCTCATTCTTACAGTACAATGTGATGAAACTACATTTGTACATTCAGTATTTAGTTATTATGTTTATTTTTTGAAATGACATTCACAGTTTCACTATTTTATTATGAAATGATTCATCAGATTTATAGACGTTTATGATGGGTATGAAAATTGCTTCAAACAATATTAATCAGGTTCTTTTTTTATACTTTTCTTGCATATGGGTAAAATTACCATATCTCCAAGAACATCGGTGAAGGACTGCAAAAATAGCATACATTGAGTTTATTAACAAATTAACAAATTTAATTAACTGTGGCCTGCGAGTAGTTTATCCACATTTTCATCTAATTTACAGATGTTTAAAAAAACAGCAACTTTAAAATATTTCAGTCGGGTAAATAATATATCTCAAAGATGATAATAATAATAATAATAAAATATCAATATCATCACAACCTACTCTATACTGCATTAATATAGTAATTTACAGTGCATTTTTGTTTATCCAATATGAGGGCCTGAGTGAAAGCATATTATGTGATACTGTGAGACAATCATCAGGCCTAACGGAATGCTGAGAATCTGAATGATCTAGGAGGAGCATATCCATCTCTTGCAACACCAACTGTAGATCAAAAGGGAGCATTATGCATATCAGCAGCACACTTTTCCTTCCTCTATTCACTATGAAGTCTAAGCTGGGTACTGTTGTGGAAAGGCTGATACTGAGTACCATCAAGGACCTGGAAAGTTTCCTAAGCCTTATGAATTTCTACCAGTACTTTATTCATGGCTTAAGCTCCAACTCCCCTTGACATTACTGTAGGGAAATAAGTCCTAAACCAGCTCACTATGTTTACCATGGCCTTCAGTTAAGCGCCCAAATGGGGGTTGGAGCAATCCTCTAACAGAGGTTAGAGATAAACCAAAGCTCCTTCCTTTCACCATGTTTTTCTGAAAGCCCTTGGCCACATAGATTGAAGTCAAACTGTTGGACATCAAGCCTTTCCTGAAAATGTGGTAGTACTAGTAACGGTATTGCCAAGGAAAACCTTAATCCTCTGTGCTCCATCATGGCTGACCCTAAAGTCTGACCTTCCAAAACAAGCTGGGATATACAAAGAAATAATTTCACTAAATAAAGGCTATTCTATTCGATTTTGTTGTCTATTGTGGAATAAAGCACTAAATTGCTCAACTATAATGCCAGATTCCCACATTCAATATTCATTTAGTTTTAGAACCTTCCAGAAAAAAAAAATACTACTATTATATTATAACTATTACAGCTCTATGACAGTTAGCTGCAAACTTTAATGAACACCGGCACACTTATATACAAATTATATTGTAATTAGAATTCAATTAAATTGTATCTGTATAGCACTTTTAACAATGGACAAAGCATCATTACACAGATAATGCTGTAAGAATGGTAAAGATTGTTCTTTATAAGTATAAGTTTGTCCCTAATGAGCAAGGCAGTGGAGACTGTGGCAAAGAATAACTCCCATCCACGTAACCTAGCAACTGAAGTTTCAGCCGATATTTCATCACTGTCACTCTTTTTCATGAGGGTAAATTTACTGTGATGCATCGTTTTGAGGCGTTGATGTCATTTTATGACGATTATGGCATCCAGAGAGACTTTGTGCTTTTGAGGGGTGTTTGATAAATGTTACAAAGACTTGGCAAAAGGGAAAAGATAATAATAATAGATAATATAAAAGGCATACCTTTCTAGTCTATTAAAAAGAATAGCACGATTAATATGTCAAAAGCTGCATCGACGCAAGAAACTAAACAGGACAGCAGAGGCCAGTAGTGAGTCATTTACCACATGGGCACAGGCCCACTGTCCTTCTGCAATGTAACACAGCAATGTTCCTGTTATTACCAGCAATATGTCATTGTGACTGTCTATCAAAACATCTACAGAAAAGTCCAAAATTATTTTTTTGTGTCAAATACCCACCCTTTTTGTCAGTTTATGCCATTAGCCATCAAAATATTTGCACAACACTTTTAATCAGTAATATTTCTGTGTAGATTTGAGCACAACTTCTGTGCGACTACCTTCTCTGGAATTATGGATATGAAATTAAAAAAACAAAAACACCCCTGAACACCCCTTATCTTCATGATGTAATTAAATATAATAAGTAATAAGGTGCACAGTTAATGACGTACAATTAAAAAAAACACCTTTTTGCAATTTTGTGTGATGATTCAGTGCCAGACAGTGAAGTGTTTTGACATTTATGAAAGTCTTTCACCAGGCAGAGAAGTCCCAAGCGTCCACTTTTACTTGAGTTTGTTCACCACTAGAGAGCAGTATGATAGCATAAATAAATTCAATACTGTGTGTGTGTGTGTGTGTGTGTGTGTGTGTGTGTGTGTGTGTGTGTGTGTGTGTGTGTGCCATAATATATATGCATCATGATTTTATCTACGTCTTTACAAAACGAAACACTATATCTCACAGTTTCTCATCAACTGTCAACTGCAGTAAAAGTAAACAAGCAAACAGTGGCACAGGATTTTCAGGAGTGTACTCGTTTAATATATAATTTATATGCGCCCACACGCTGTATCTTGATATTCACTTCTTAAAGTAAATTAAAATAAACAGCACATAATATTTGTTATCGAATATCGAAACTACTACCTCAACACACATTCTTCTTGCCCAAGCTTTTATGGCAGCTATTTGTTGTTTGTTTCGGCTTGTTTCTCTCTTCAAGCACGTATTTGTAATGAATCAACCTAACCTTGGCTGGGTTCGAATAAAAGATGCTGAAAAGTTAATTAAGATCTTCGGAGGTAAATATCACCACACCACAATGAGGTTTACATTGAGTAGGCAATAAATGAGATAATTGAAGAATAGATTTTTGGATTTAATTCGAACGGTTTATCAAATTTAGTATTTTACGGCCATTATAACAGGTTTGAAAGTAATCAAAACCAATTATAAAGATAGGGATTAATACTAGGATGCAAGTCTTTAGCAGATAGTATATTTCTGAAGTATGGAATCCATGGAAACTGATTTTTCTCCCTTTATATGCCTTTGAGGTTTTTTATAAACCTTTTATAAAGTACTCAAATGAATAAGCTTATTTCTTTTTTTGCCACCAACAACGAAAAAAAATTACCAATTACCAGAGGACAAGACAGAACAAATATTTTGTCATGCAAAATACTGCAGTATAAGAGGAATCAAACACTTTTTATGAGATAGAAACACAACCTTTTCATTAAATATTTGTCAGTTTATAACAGGGTGCCTCATTTTGTATAATTACTCGAGACATGAGATTTATGGAAGAACTAATAGAAAAATTACAATCTTGCAACAGCTCATCCTGGTGGTCGGAATATTGGGTTTATCATCATCATCATCAGCCTTTTTAAAAAAAACGGCATGTCTTCAGACCATGAAGGGAAAAGAAAATAAATAATCAATGACTGAGAAAACACTCCGTATTTTTGAACTGATCTCTTTAGCACTGTGACCAGTCATTCTCTTGCTGGACCCAATCCAGTTGGTATCGATCATGTTGAGATTATTATTTTTACAATAAGAGATCAAATCCCAAAATTCAAATAAAATATCTGGACAAAAGTATCGTGGAACGTGATTTTCCCAGCCACATATGTTATTGCAACGCAATACATAGGATGTCTTTGGATGTGGTAGCATTATCATTTCCCTTCACTTGAATTAGGAGACCCGAGCCTGTTTCATCATAACAATTCTGAGCACAGAAACTGAGCTCCATAAACATATGTTTTCCATGGTTCGAGTGAAAGATCAATGTATAGCTCTCAGTTCAACCATATCATTATTCGCACCAGAACCAGCAGGTTGAGTGACAGCTTCTTCCCATCCACCATCACCTTACTGAACTCTACACCATTAGAACACTATATAACTCCTGTGCAGTTGTTCATACATTGTACAGATCACATACTCCTTTACACATTTACACACTGCACCAAACAATCTTACACACTGTACTTTTATAGACTCCCCTAAACATTGTGCCTTACTTACAACTGCACTATTTTAATTTATGTGTGTGTGTGTATGTGTTTCAAACTGTTATATAATGTTTTACAAAGTTTTGCACATTTTTCAATGCTCCTGTTATATATAACCCTAAAATCATGTACTTCACAACAGTGTCTGCATATTTCTCACTGCCATAGTGTTGTACTTTCTACAGTTTGCACGTTTTCTAACTTGTTATCTAACTGCTCTACATATATTTGCACATTTATGCTACATGCTTGTACATTATACATTTATTTATGCTTCCATTGCTGTACATACACTTACATATTTATATTAGAAGCTGCACATATACATATGTCAATTTGCACATTGCTACTATTTGCAACTCTGGTCGATGTGAAAACTGCATTTCGTTGCTGTGTACCTCTACTATGCTGTATCTATCCATCTATCTATCTCAGAAATTTCTCTGCACCCCAGACCTCCTTCACCTACATACTCAACACCTGACTTTACAATTGCTACTGTGAGTGAATGAGCACAAATCTCCACAAGGATACTGAAAATCTATCGAACTGTCTTCCCAGAAGAGTGGAGGTTATTATAATAGCACATGGGACTAAATGTCAAACTGGATGTACAGAAAGCATGAAATGTATTATCCTGCATATAGTATATATTATGCTAACAAAACAAGACATTACATGTTGTCAGCTATATGAATTAGCGAGGGACAAAAACTAATTTAACATCCTCAAAACGGATACATTTATGGACAGATACTAATATCAGGTTGATTGGTTTTTAAAGGACATTTCAAATGTGCTTATGCCAACAGATAACTACAAAAATTTCATAGAGAAGCACAATCAGACTGCCCAAGGGACATTTATACCATATTCAGTCACCCATATATTTTTACCGACTACATAAAGTGCTAGGAGCTACTGGGTCATCAATGTTGCAGTGGGAGGAGCAAGCAGTGCTGTACATCAGCCTCGGTAAGGGGGAGCAAGTGTACTGGACATGTAGTCTTTAATGCAATCTACTTCAGTACACTATTACACGATTATTAGTATTTGATGTTCAGTGATAATGCCCTTTGGCCTGTTTGACTTGACCACACTGGGGAAGTGGTAGCTCAGTGATTAGGATGTTAATTAATATGTAAATTGAAATCCTAGATCCTCTGCATGGGCCCCAGAGCAAGACCCTCAACCTTCAGTTACTCAGTTGAACAAATAATATAACTGTAAATGATTTGGGGGGTAAAAAATGGTGTTGAAATGTAGTAACTGTTTAATGTGATATATTTATTTGTTCCCAGTAACTATTTATTTGTGCTACATAAATAAATGAATTTACATTCCAGGACATTGCTGTTTTTCACTCAATAGACAGTGCGACTAAACTGCACAGTCAACTTAGTGCACAAATCAGTTCAG
The DNA here is from genome assembly GCA_030449085.1 of Kryptopterus vitreolus. NCBI lineage: Eukaryota > Metazoa > Chordata > Actinopteri > Siluriformes > Siluridae > Kryptopterus > Kryptopterus vitreolus. The sequence goes on along the minus strand of JACRUU010000008.1, from coordinate 11,383,595 downwards.
AATTAGCAGGTTTGGTCTCGTTCATGTTTTAGCTGACTCATTGCTTGCTACAACGCTCAGGGGTTGTGGCATACCGTACTGCTTTTTGATTTGTAAAATGGTTGCAATTGATGCCCCAAGCCTTCATTAGCCGACTGTATATTTTAGCAAATTAAAACAGAGCCTCCTCTTTTGTAACACTTGGGGTTTTTATATCATTCATTGATGACACAGATTTTGCCAATTAAATATAGATAAACACCAGCTAAAGACAAGAAAAACAATAAATGGGAAATCATGCAACTCTTGTGCCTCAACAGATCAGTTAATTCTCTTCAGGAATGACCTAACACAGAAAATAGAAACATGCAAAGTATCACTCAGCCTCTAGATATGTTTTGGTGCACTCTCTCTCTCTCTCTCCCCCCCCCTCTCTCTCTCTCTCTCTCTCTCTCTATAGATATATATATATATATATATATATATATATATATATATATATATATATTATATAGATATATATATATATATATATATATATACTATATATAACTACTCATATTTGATGAACAGGGTCGTTTCAAGCCTTTTTGGCACTCTAGATGAGGTCATAGAGCCCAAAACCCCCACCCCGATGGCTCTGCCTTCCAAGCACAATGCTCAACACCCACACCATACAAATCATTCCCAACCTTACATAAACATGTTAATACTCATAGCAAAATTGCTTGAAGTCAAGTATGTAAACATATTGTGTAAATTAGACTTTAGGGTAAAAATTGAAAGGACTCAAGCTCACTAGCGCCGCCAGCTGGCTGCACCCTAGGTGACAGCCTAGTTTCCCTATGCCTTTCATAAATTGGGATTATGACAGGTCTTCTCTTCATTCAAATCTAATTCATTGTAATATGTGTAGGAAGTTTTTATTTAATTAACTTAACTTCACTGCATGTATCAGTCAAGCGATTAAAATAAATAGATTGCTCGTAATAGTTAGTTTTGCAACAATGCCCATTGTTAAAAGGGCATAAAATTAATTGAGTCGAATTCATTTGCTTTGTATTATGAAAGTTAATACATTTTTTAAGCCATGTCTTTTAGGAAATCCCCTTCATGATCTGACTCTACACAGTAAATTACTTGTGTTGCATTCGCTCTCATAGACTTTAAGGCCCAAGTGTTTGCTTCCCACTCAGAATTGGTGATAAATTGACCTCTATTTAACTCTATTTTGAGTAAACATTAAAACTGCTTAACACTTACAGTTTAACACTAGGGTAATTTATGTCTATTTGGTGTATAAACAAATGAGCACTGTGTGGAAATGAACTACTAGTGTTAATAATGCACTAATGTATTGTCTATAAATATTCTTAAAAAGTTCTTACTCAATTGGTCCTTATTAGTGTTAATATTCCATAAAATTTACAGTTTATTTATATTATGAAATACTCGCAATCAAGGATTCACTTAAAACCCATTTGGTGTTGCAACAGGTCAAGTGTCAGTATTTATTTGAGTATTTATTTGAAAACAAATCAAATTGCAAACAAATGACACAAAGTTCATCAAATCACAATTTGTGTAGTAACACGAGCACATTTATTCTCATAAAAGGTTGAAATTATGTTTTAATATGTTACTTATAAGAGCTTACCTAGGCGCAGACAAGATATCTTTGGGTTGATTGAGGGGCGTATCTTAACAGAGTAAATTTAACAAGGCAGAATTGGACTCTGATCATTTTCACTAACACTAGGGGGTCTTAATCTTTCACCGTTTGTTGTTAAATTTACTCCTTAAGAGTTGTAAGAGATGTAGAGTTAACAAATTTACTGTATATAGTCATGCTTGTACAAGCCACAGTATTTTTTAATGTATCGTCTTGATTTTATTTGCAGCTGTTTGATTATGTGCTGACTGATCCTTTTCACTTATTCAGTCAACAGTCTCATCTCTTACCTCAGTAAATGGACCGAACATGCCCAGCAGTTCCTGGAACAGTTCCCCTATCTGTTTTTTTTTAAAGGGAAATTTTCCAAACTCACAATGTAGTTGTTTAGGTGCATCAGGACTTACGGGTTGCTGCAGGCACTCAGTGGTTAAGTTAGCTATCCTGGAGGTACCCATTTAAAAAAATGGTGGATTTTCTTTCTCACCAAAACATAAATGCCTGAGACCATATAAGCAAATCTGCTTTATTCCCAAGCACTCAGGGGAATACCTGCGTAAACAGCATGCTTCTTTCAGGCAACTACAAATGTTTTTCAAGGAATTGACATGATTTTATGAAGACCACTTTTCTTGTGCAAATGATTAAGGCAAACGTGTGTTCGTATCCAGCTTTATAGCTTTTCCTTTCTTTCAAAAAGATATTGACGGCAGCACGTTTTTACATGCCGAGAAACATGAAATAATAAAGTACAAATATTTGCTAGCACGCAATGGTAGGTAAATGTCCAATTTCACAGTCTGATGAGAGACGTGTCATTTTTTAGTCATTCCGTTTAGGAAATCTGACACTAATAGAAAACAATCACAGCAGCTACGAAGAAACAAGAGCCAGTAAGTCAGAGCGATGAAAGATAAAGACTAAAAACCTCGAGCGTGGGATCTGCAACAGAGAAGAGCCCACTGTTTTCCCAATGCTAATAGCAGAGCAGGATCTTTAACACCGGCTGTCTCTTTCCTTTCCCATAGTAATTAATGCATGAACAACCAATAACACAGTGCAGCTAACACCAGCAAAGTAGCGTTTAACAAACATAACATGGACTTTGCTTTTATTTTACCAACGCTCTAATAGTGGTGTTTCTCTGAGTTGGGGGTGCCTAAGGCAAAGATCACCTTACAGGCCTTCAAAGTCCTCCCTTTGGTCAATAAAACTTTATCTCCCCAATCCCCCTTAAAATGTTTTAAATGAGAAAGGATCTGAGCACTGCTGGGCCAGCAGTTACTGCGCATAGAAAATGTATGTACTGCCCAACTCTGCAAGAACGAGGAAGATTTGAATTAATAAATTATCATATTAGTCATGTACTGCAGAGGCACGCTGGTTACACAGTGAAGGAAGATTATTGAGATCTTGGCAACTCATCGTGAAAAGGGGATTTCTAATAGCTTGAAATACTGAGAAAACAAAACAGAAACCTTATTAAAAAGAGTAAGTAAGTAAGAAAATAAGTAAGCACAGGCTTAGCCACCGACTTACTGTCAGACTGACAGATAACCACATTACACCGTCATTGCACAGCCACAACTCACAACTGAAATGGCAACCTGGATTTTGTACGTTCTGCCCCTACTTTATACTCTAGTGTTACATTAGAGAAGCAAGAGCTTGATGAAGTGAATCATTTTAATAAGGCTATTTCTCTACATACAAAAAAAATAGAATACTGACATTAATTAGCAAACAAATCTATAAAACTTGCATCAGAAAAACAGGAATTACACTTAAAGTTGTCTTCCGACATTACTAAAGACATGTTTGTCTTCTTTTTGTCTGTGTTTGTATTTATTAGTGACAAAATTTACTTATAATGAACCAGAAATTGTATGGTCTGCTTTTTTTTCTACGCAAACTCTGACTCTTAAAAACAGCACTCCGGGAAAGAAATGTAACTTTCTTCACAATTTATAACGGATAGAAGTTTGCAGCGCTTAAAGGTGATTGGAGGCGCTTAAATACGTTTAAATAGTAGATAAAATAAGCACTAATTATATATTTTGCACTGGACATTCAATTCAATTCATTTTTATTTGCATCGCACTTTATACCAATTGTCTTAAACTGGCTTTACAGAGATAATGCAGTCCTAATAAAATGTATACATTTGTTGCTTATTAACAAAGAAAAGAGATGGTATGAGAAAAAAAAATCTGACTCAAAAGGAAACACAGCCTCTTCTTGGTGAGACTGTATGACCGTATATTACAGTGCCATCATTGTTAAGGTAATAGTCAATTAAATGCCACCCAATGGTTCTAAACCATTGTTGTAGATATTCATTACAGTCCAAATCCACCTGCAAAGTTGCGAAGGACTTCACCGATCTTTAGGATGTTGATCAGATATGGCCCATCAGATTAGGTCCTTGTGGGCCTTGCAACAAAACCGGAAGCACATCAGGCAAATCTGACAATTTCACGTTTGTCCATATCTAACATGTGCTTCTTCAGTTGCCATTTCCAGAGTGGACTACAGCAACTCACTTTTGGCAGGTCTGCCTCTGGGCAACATTCAGCCTCCAAAATTAATTCAGAATGCATCTGTATGACTTGTTTTCAACCTGTGCAAGTTCTCCCATATCAGCCCATAGCTAGGGCCTGACACTGATGCTTGCCTACAAAGTCAAAAACACCAAAACACCAGCACCCACCTTCCTTAGAGGCTGTGTTCCTCTGTCACTTCACTGGTCCTCAAGCTGCTTTCTCTATTTTGGATGTGATGGAATTAACATACCCTATATAGTTGAAAAAAAAAAACAACAACAGTGTCAGTCTTCAATAAATATTAAACAATTAAATAATTAGACAAAATGTGTTTTTTTGTGGTGCTTTTCTTTCTACATTACCTCTTTTCTTTTTCTTTTTTTTTTACATTGCATTACCGGTATGTATTTATTGCTCTTGTAGGTTGCTTTGGAGAAATGCAATAACAGTAACTAATATGTTATTGTCATTTATTTGTGGCAAAGTGATTGAAAAGCCACTTCGCTAAATCAAATCCAAATCAAATCCACCCTCTAGAGGCTGCTTTTGTGCTCTACACTCATATTTCCCCAAGCTCACGTGGCTACAAATGCATTCTCTTCCATTTTTTAAAAGTTAAACCAAAAACATTAACTAAATGAGTGATTTTCATCAAATGAAAGTTGGTTGATAACACAAATAATTATAATTAAAATAATTAAAAATAAAAGGCAAATAAATCCATTAAAGAATTTCATTTCTCTATTAATCTATTTTAAAAACTATTTTTTGTTCAAATCTGTGCTTGTGGAAAACTATAAGAATGTGAACATTTTCGTATTCTTGCTCTTGTGAGACGAAAAGAACATATTTCATGAGACTAATTCCCCAAGATAGAGCATTAATACAAATGGTCGGACTGGACTGTCTTCACTATACGAGCTTCATTAGCTAACTGTAAAATATAATGTTCTAAATATATGACTTACATTTTGTCCTAGTCTCCTAAAGCGCACTGCCAAATGCATCCATGCACTTTATTTTCCTATAATTTCTGGCTGCCTAATTATAGCGCATGATTGTGTGTGGTGAAATGGGTCATAATTGAACAGTGCTGTAAATATCAATGACAAGCTTTCCAGACAAGTACGGGGTGACTAGACACTGCAAATTCAGCGGTGCGTGCATATCAGCTGGGCAGTCATATTGGATTAGACTGAGAGTCACGTGAGCTAACGTCATTTAACTCAAATCATATTGACTGTGACGGTGACTACACTGTAATAATAATTTTTAAAACGCTTTTAATAAGGATGTCTGCGATATTAGAAGTCATAATGGAGATGTGGTTATTTTTGCAAACGGTATAGAAAACAATGTAATAAAAGTAACTATATAAAGATTATATAAAATGTTTTTTTTTTAATAATTGTGAAATCTGATATAGTTTATGACATATTTGGAATAATGAAGTAATCAGATACCCATGACTTTTTTTTCAATTTTGTTATGTTGCATCCTCATTCGGATTGATATTTCCCCCCCATTAAACTACACTCAGTATCCCATAATGACAAATGAAACAGAATTCTAGTAATATCTGAAATATAAGGATCAGAAATATTTATTTAGACATCACTGGGAAAAACTCAGGTGCCACCCAATTCTCTTGATCATTGATGATATCTTTCTACACCTTGTCTGGAGTCTTCTGGAGTTCATTGATTGGACATGACTGGAAAGGAACACACCTTTCTATAGAAAGCCTCGAAGCTGACAATGCATATCAAAGGAACTCACTGTGGAGCTCAAAGACCATACTACAAAATATATAGATATATCTTTCTCTTTCGGCCGCTCCCGTTAGGGGTCTCCTCAGCGGACTATCCTTCTCCACACTACCCTGTCTCTCTCATTCGCACCAACTACCTACGTGTCTTCTCTCACCACATCCATAAACCTCCTATTTTCCTCCTGACTGGCACCTCCATCCTCAGCATTCTTCTTCCTACTGTATGTACCCCATGTTCCTCCTCTGCACATGTCCAAACCATCACAATCTATCCTCCCTCACCGACATGCGCTGTCCCCCCAATAAACCCATTTCTAATCCTATCCACCACTCCCAGTGAAAATCTCAACATCCTCTTCAACTACTCTTGTCTTTCAGACAACACCACTGTCTCTAAACCGTATAACATTGTAGGTCTCATCACAGTCTTATAAACTTTCCATTTTACTCTTGGAATGGGTGGAGAAGAGTGACAGTAAGTGGCTAAGTGACAGTACGAAGGGAATTTCTGTGGTGCTAGATCAGATTTGAGCCAATTACCATCACTTTTCTCCACCCATTCCACCCTGACTGCACTCTTTTCTTATCATCCCTAACACACTATCCTGTTATTCACTGTTTTGCCAGGTTCATAAGCTGTGCATCACCAAACAGGAAAGGTTTCAGAGCCAATCCTTGATGCAATCCCACCTCCACCTTGAACCAGTCCGTTATATCCTCACATACTCTCTGCTTCACCTGACTTTCTTTTACAGCATTTCGCAGACACCCTTATCTACATGGACTTACATCTGAGCAATTGAGGGCTCTTGGTGGTGGTGCGATTTGAACCTGTGATCTTCTGGTCCAGAGGCCAATGCCCTAACCACTGAGCTACCACCTCCCTGTATGACCTCCTCAAACAATACCACAAAGCCTCTCTTGGAACCCTGTTGTATGCTTTCTCTAGGTCCACAAACACACAATGCAACCCCTTGGCTCTAACTTGCAGCACATCCTTTTCTCCTTCCTTAGTCTCCAACTTCTCATATAGCTCCTCATATGCCATTTATTAAGCTTTTGTCTCTTTACCTGCTGCTGCATCTCCTTATACTGATTCCTAATTTGATCTCTCTGCTAATCCCAATTATAAATAAAACCTAGATGTATAACAGATAGATAATAAAAATGAAGCATGATGGTGGTGGGCGTTTTTCTGCAGCACGGTCTAGGTAAATGATCGGGGCTAAGGGAAAATTGAATGGGGAAAAATACTGAAATATCTGGACCAGTACTGGAACTCAGACTGACTTTCCTACACGACAACACCCTAAGCACACAGACAATACAACACAGAAGTGGAGTCTGAAAACACGAATGACTGGAAGAAAGGTGTGTCCAATTGTTAAATGTTCAGCTCTATCAGGAGAACTTATGTATGAACAGGAGAGGAGATGTTAGCAGACTTCCTCAACACCCACAGTCAAACATCGAGATGGAAGCTTAATGGTTTGGGGTTGTGTTGGAGCAGGAATGTTGGAGATGAGTACCATGAGTACCATTTCCTATTTCAGTGCCATCTCATTTTTGTTTGGACTGCAAGTGGAATCAACTTCTACATACAACAAGACAATGACTTAAAGCACACATACCGTAGTAAACTCTGAAAACATTTAAAGAGCAAACAGTTATCTGGAGTGTTATCTGTCACCCTACCCTAAATCCTACTGAACTAGATCACAATATCAGAAAGAAATTTTTAAGTATGGAAGAACAAGTTATACAAAAAGCATGACAAACTATTTCAACTGAATGTTTAGAGCTGGTGGGACGTGGGGGACTGGGGACGGGGGCAAACTTTTAGGTTCCGGTGCCACAATGACTTTTAAAATGTGACCTACGGGCTAGGCCAGCACCAGACGCATACATATAACATAAACATATAAAAGGAATCAATGTAAATACATAATGTATCACCGTGCTGAATGCGCCACCTGGTGGAATGTAATGCATTACAGGACAAGGTCAAATGAATGCAGTCATAATTATGATTGGACAATTCTCTACCAATCTTCGGCGGGCCGGATTATAAGGACCAAAGGGCTGGATATGGTAGTCTGCCATTGTCTCGGTTAGAGGAACAAACTATTCCTCTATTAAAATAGTTTAACATTGAAATAATATTTAGATCAGCAGTCACCAACATGGTGCCCGCGAGCACCAGGTCACCCCCAATGACCACATGAGTAGCTTTTAGGCCTGTTCTAAAAACTCATCAGTGAGATGCATCTAAAATGTTAGTTAACACATTGTGAACTCACAATAGTTAACTCACAATACTTATTGTGAGAAATCATCAGTGTCATTAATTATAATATATAACTAAAGGCAAATGCGTTATTTCAGAAGAGTGCGTCAAACTGGTAGCTTTTTGTATGACTAAGTATCCATGAAGTAGCTCTCAGGTTCAAAAAGGTTGGTGACCCCTGTTTTAGATACTTCATTTATTGAGATATCAAGAGATTAATTCAAGTTACCTTTGGCCACTATAATTACAAGAGGCAGTCCAAGTGATTGTCATTATCTTCCAGACATTTTTCTTTTTCTGAAATTCTACCAATGTGACATTCAAAATTGTCTAATAAAGAGATCCAAAACACAAATGTATTCGTCTTTACATGGGTCTCTCATCACTGAAGAACTAATTAATTATATTGCACAATTGTGGTACTACAAAAATCTTGACAATGATTTAATTGTGTATAGTTAATAATTGTGATAAAATTCTATTACCTTAAACATTAGAATCTGATTCTAATGGCCAATTATTCCCTTTTCTATTATTAAAAATGTCTTTTGCACTAAAAAGTGCACTAATGCATTCAATTAATACTTCCCAGGCAGCTTGGTATTTATGCCAAACATAACATAGTAAATTCTCACCAAATAAACTGTAATCTGTGTTTACATATAAGGATTTGCCTCTAACATGCCTGTTTAAACATGCTGTGTACACAAAACCTGTTTTACAGATATAATACGCTGACTGTTTTTCCAGGATAAAAAAACACTGAGGCTAGATATCAGAGGGGTCTTTCAATAATGGCATAAAGCCAGTGCTTGAGATGTACTTCACATAGGGTGCTGTTTGTGCAGTCATGGCAGCATTACAAATAAGACAAGCAACTGATTTTAGAATATTCCAGTGCAGGTTTATGCTAGAATATAAAGCGAGCCAGGAATTTCAATTGTCTGAACGAGAAAAACCTTGCATTTCATGCAGTAAACAAAAAAATACTCTATATGATTGTAGACATCTGACTCTGATATCCATATGTGCTTGGTGAATATTCCATTTCAGGTCTTTTACTTGCTGTTATTATCTACCATTTCTTTTGGGAAGGAAGGAAGTTTTGTTGATGTGGGAAATTACTGTTTTGAGTTCAGCTATTGATGTCTCAGGAGTTCTACTGTTTAGTCAGTGTTTCAGTTTGGTCAGAAAAGTGTTCAGTCACTCCAACCTGGATAAAGAAACAGGACCAGTGTTGTGCTGGATCAGATTTGAGCCACTTAGTTCTATTTATGAGAAGATACATCTCAATGTCCAACAGCCAAATCACCTTGTAGCCCAAGACTGGTTGCCCACTGAAGCTAAGCAGGGATGAGCCTGGTGAGTACCTGGATGGGAGAGTGTGGAAGAGTGTGTTAGTGTGGCCAGCAGGGGGTGTTTACCCTGTGGTCTGTGTGGATTTAACGCCCCAATATAGTGACGGGGGACACTATACTGTCAAAAACCATCTGTCAAGCACCCTCTTTCGGATGAGACTTTAAACCGAGGTCATTAAAAATCCCATGATGTCTTTTGAAAAAGAGTAGAGGTGTGTCCTCGCCATACTGGCCCAATTTGCCCACTGGCCTCTGACCATCACGGCCTCCTAACCATCCACATAGCCACTGATTGGTTTCATCATTCTGTCTCCTCTCCACCAGTAAACTAGGGTGTGGTGGGTGTTCTGGCGCACTATGGATGCCGTCACATTATCCAATATAATAATGTAAAAGCGCTTTGAGTGTCTAAAAAAGTGCTATATAAATGTATATATCGACATCAAAATACAGATTAAATGTCACAAGCTTTTCATGTCAGACACAGTGTCAGATCATCCGTGCACATTCGTACATCCTTACCTTTCTGTGAGCGATTGTTGATAAACTGGTTTATAAATGTAAATAAATGATTATTATTATGTTACGTATGTAACCCTGAGGGAAGAAGATGCAGTGTCTACAATGCCATGGGAATTTTCTGAATGACTGTGAAGCACAGCTGAAGAGGGATGCGGCTAAAGCCAAGGAAAAGGTAACTTCAGTAACTTCAGGGAAGTTTAGGCTTTTCATGTGGAACCACCCTGAGTTACACAGAAGGGCCTCCAATTGAAGAGAACTCCATCCTGTCGGTATGTTTACATCCACAGAGAAGCGGAGAAAGAGAAAAAGGTAGAGAAGTAGAAGGGTGACTATTAACAATTGCATCACGACATTTCCTGGTATTTTCCATGGAAACGTATTCCTAAATTGCATTTCAGCATTGTCATTTCAGTTCGGTTACTTTTGCAAAAACCTAATGTAATGTGATGTTTTTGCGTTTGACTGCAGTGTAATAGTTAAATATAAGTTCAGGTGAAAGAAACCAAATCTATGGATCTTTTCTGAGAGTAAAGCCTTCTATCTCAGATGTGAGCAGCTTAAGGACTATTGTAGGGTTATTATCCTCACTTCTGAAAGAGGATTAGAAGTTTATCAACAATCGCTCACCGAAAGGTAAGGATGTACGAATGTGCACGGATGATCTGACACTGTGTCTGACATGAAAAGCTTGTGACATTTAATCTGTATTTTGATGTCGAGAGATTGTGTGTGTGTGTGTGTGTGTGTATCATCAAAGTATGTCAACATACTATCAAGAGAAAAGAGCGCACGAGCCACAATGCTATTTGCATCTCTCTTTGCTTCGCTATTGACTATTGGGTTATCTTGACGATGAGCAAATAATGCGTTACACATGAAACAGCAGTTAATAAGGTTTTTCCATGAGACATTTTCAGAATGATTATTTAATAAAATTATGTTTAATAGTAAATGTTTGGAATTCAGAAATCTCTATTGAATAACTGTTTTTCTCACCCCAATATAGAATAAATAGGTTTAGTTTTGCTCAGAATGCTAGGCAGGGCATTTGTAAGGCACAAAAAAATAAAAGACACAAGCAGACAGTCAGGAGATCAGTTTAAAGGGTAAAACTAAAATGGAGAAACCAGGAAACCAAAATAAATCATGTCCTAGAAAATTCAAACTATAAAGCAAGCTTTTAGATACAGTTTCAGGTATGGAGCACTGGATGAGAGTTTGCATGGGGTTTATATTTATATACACACACACACACACACACACATATATATATATATATATATATATATATATATATATATATATATATATAGATATATATATATATATATATATATATATATATATACATACATACATATGAAATGGGTGTGCGCGTGTGCATGTGTGTGCATGCACATCTGGGATGTCCATGTGTGAGTCCAGCTGCAAGCAATCAGTAATTACAAAAGTATAAATGTGACGGTGGTTGTGAAATAAAAGTGTGCAGTGTATTCCATGTCGGCCATATTTAAAGCCAGTTTGCATTCTGTAACGTCAAAATTTTTTGGAGATGACTAAAAAAAAACAACAAACATTGTTTTTTTTTTCTCTCTCTGCTTCAATGGACAAATAAAAACATGGAAGGTTAAACAATTTAGTATTTAGACAATGCCAAAGCTCCAGTGATGCAACATTAAGCACAGCCCAGGGCAGCTTTAAATAAAAGAAGACACGTCTTGATCTGTGTTGTGGGATTTGTTTTTGGTCTCTAAACAGTGAATTATTTTCACACTGTTCCCCAAAAAGACAAAATGAGTTGACCTGTCAATTGGTGGTTACTTTTTGGTGATATTTAAAATCTCTCTTGGACACAAGACTGGCCTGTATGCGGTTCCATCTGCACGAGTTGATGCAATATGAATAAATAAATGATAAATTATACAGTTCAATATGGTTTTATTATTATGTTGCTATGTTATTACCTATAATCCATATGCTAAGGCCTGAAGCACGCTGTATGTGCTTCAGGCACAAACAGTAAGTTCAGACATTTTTTAACCCAAACTGCAACATACAATCTTTATATTTGCATCATTCCTTGTGACAAATTGCTCAAAGCAACAAATTCTGTTGGATCATTGTTTTACAGAAAGGTTGGAGCAATTTTGTACTCTTTTGAACATTAAGAGATAAAATTGAGCAATAAAGAGCTGTTTTTTATGCAAAAAAGACAACAAATCCACATACAGAAGAGATCTTACAAACACACCAGTATATTTTTTCTTCCTAGGGGCAAGATCCACAATTTCAAAGTCCTTTGTGCTAGCTGGCCAACACTATACAGTATGTACACTTGACCAAATCGATATGTTGGCGTTCTACCATCTCTTGGCATCATCTTTATGGCCAACAGTCCTAGGTTGCATGTACAAGGAATGCAAATAAATACTTGTAAATGTAATAATAAAATAATAAATAAAGATATTATAATACTATACAAAACTATACAGGTTATGACGAGTATGTAATGTGAGGCAGTGCAATAATCATTTTTCCCCAGAATAAGTCCACGGGGTTGCAATATAGTAGTTGTTGATTGTGTTAATACATCACATATGCAATTAACAGTAGTTTACAGTACTGTACTTTTTACTTGAAGTTAAAATCACACAAACGCATTGGGATTATCCTGTAATGGGTTTGACATGAAAACATTTCCAGCATTATGCCCCCGTGCATAAAGCAAGGCTCATAAAGACTTGGTCTGCAGTGTGCGCAATAACTCCAGCGGCCTGCACACAGTCCTGGCCTCGCTCCCTGAACACGCTTTGGATGAATTGAAGCAATGATTGCACACCAGACACCATCAGTGCCCAACCTCACTAATGTTCTTGTAGATGAATAGTCACAAATCTCTATAGCCATGTTTCAAACTCCAAAAGAAATGGTTCTCAGATAAGTGGAGGTTATTACATCAGCAAAGGGCTAGTTGTTAATGTTAATGCACATGGATTTCGACTAAGATTCTCAAAATGAAAATATAGATCTAAAGGGCTGTGTGTACAAAAATGTAAGATCAAATCAAAATGAACATTAATGCAATAAGGTATCTCTATATAATACCTTGGCAGAAAGGGAGAATTACATAATATATGTAATTAAGCAATTTGAATGGATTTTATTTTGTTAGGTCATGTTAGCTGGTTCTCTCTGAATACGGAGAAGTGGTGGTGTAGGTTGGTGATCAAGGCTCTGGTTTACTGATCGGAATGTTGAGGGTTGAAAGGGCCCTTACTCATGGGCCCTTAAGCAAGGCCTTCTATGCTCCAGGGTGATGTATCATGACTGACCCTGTGCACCTTCTCAACAGCAACATTTCACTGTAATTTGACAATGCAACAGTCAAATAATGAATAAACCCTTATCATTAGTAGCTATGCTTTGTAAAACTACTGCATCGGCTGTCAAATTAGAGAATTGATTATTTAATACATTTTTATTTTCATAGTGCTTTCACTATGGACATTATCTCAAAGCAACTTTGCAGAGATAAAGCCTGTATGAAAAAGGAGCATAAAAGAATGTATAAGTTGGGGGTTATGAGAAAAGTAGGCAGGGGTACAAGGAGATGAGGCAGCAGATGAAGAGGGATGCAGCTATTAACCAGCCAGAAACAGAAAAAGATAATTTTAGGACCTATATGATTATTCCTTTTCATAGTAAATTTATAAAGTAAGATCATTACGGATCCCAGCTGTTTGTACTCAACAAAGAACAAATCATTTGAAAATAAGTTACATGCCTTGTATTAGAAACAAAAACTATGTACACATACACACAGATACATTTTGACTATGCTTTTTGTAAAAGCTGTCCCAAGTACATATATTTTGATAATCCCAGACTAAGGAAATATTGATATTGTATTTGACAGACACCGTTATCCAATCAGCTGATTTTTCTGAACAGCTGAGGGTTCAGTATAAAGTGTTAAAGCCCTTGTTTATGGGCCTATTTGTTTATTTGTGCTATGGTTTAAACATCCAATCAGACGTCCAACAACTTAATTATTAACACTTTTTGATACCCAAAAGTTCTACACCAGTAATGTATTGTTAGTCATGTGATGCAGTCATGTGATCAATTTAATGCCAAAAAAATAAATGCTGGATATGTTTTACTTCCGTTAAACAGAATTTTTCTGGTATTTAAAATCAATGTCATTTGATTCAAAGAGATGGAAAGTAAACAAACACCTGACAGAAATGAACAAAGCATGTTTTTATGCATGTGTAGTATAGGGATGCATGTATTTTTAGACCTGAGGATTTAGACGAGCTATTGTTGAAGAACATTTAACAAAAGGAAAATCCGGGCGGGCTGCTTCTTTCCCAAGTCCCCATCGGCACACAGGGGTCAGACTCTTTCCTGCCGCACGGCCATGGAGGCTCCCACATACGAGGCACTGCGAGGGTCTGGCGGAAATTCCTCATCCTCGGTTGCCGTCTAGCCCGTAGCGGGAGATTGGGAAAGAAAAGCCGGCATTAGTCAGAGGCCAAATGTTCTCCCCAGCAATCGCCATCCGGCAGTCTTTTATGAGAGCCGTCGGATTGGAGATTATGAGGCTCTGCCACTCCTGGATGAGCTCCAGCCGTGTCTCGTCAAGGACCCCCCACTTCCTTATCATCCACACTGTGCGCCCTGCTAGCAGGTGAACTTGGGGCAATTGCATGTTCCGGAAGATGAGGCGGAGGCCCATCGTGACAAGGTGTTGAAGCATTGTCTATAAAGAAAGCTCCCAGTAATCGTTACTCAATTCTTTATTGAGCAACTCTCTGAAAACCAAGGGTACCGTTTTATTTGGGCTGTTTAGCTGGAAAAGTCTTCCAAGGCCAGACATAAATAACACAGATCATTGGGTTATGCCTTGAGAACAAAGTGTAGAAAATGTGTACTGATGCTGATGCTGCATACTGGGAATGCGCTCAAGTAGATACCATGCAGCACTGGGCCTTGTATGCTCTTCTGCTGCCTTTTTTTCCCCTCAAGATTATATAATTCCTATTAATAACATTACAACATGAAGAACTGAAGTAACATTAGAGAAGGGAACATTAAAAGGAAAATAATAGAGGGAGATTAGTCAGAATAGAGCAGGCAGTCTGAATGAGTGAAGCTAAAAAAGTTAGTTTAGCCTAAGGTTAAAAGCAATATGAGAGAATTTTCCATTAGTGGTGTGCTTTTGTACTCCACAGCATTAGAAACACATTAAAAATACAGTATGTCGTAGATCTACTGCCCAAAACAAGACATTTATCAAGATGTATACAAAACAACAATACCAACAGCTATGCATTGGTCTTTACTGATCTCATTTGAATAAGATCTCCGATATCATCGTTTTACTTCGTATAGACATAACCAGAAGATAGACTGACACTTGTATTGAGCTGGTGGCCATAGGAACTACAGTCAGATATAAATTGCACTACTCGATCCAAGACTCGGGAATATATTCAGGAATAACACAGTGTTGAAATATTTCACTGATTATGACCTCAGCTGTTCTGGTAGATTGCTGATGAAATCAGCTGAAATATGAGACCAGGAATGATGAGGAACTGGAAGACACTTTAGAGGGCCAGTGGGTCATTGTCTGGTGGCGTGGGAGCCTACACAGATGTGATAAGAGTGCACACTGTGGGTTATCATCCTTCATGAGTGATAAAGATCAGGAATGGTACTAGGTCATTGTTCAATGCTTACAAGTCATCAAATCAGCAGCAGTTGGGTTTCAAACCCAGTGAGTGATGTATATTATGGGTTCCCTTTTTGAGTCTGGTTCCTCTCAAGGTTTTGTTTTCATCTCAGGGAATTCCCTGACTTGCTCATTAGGCATAAACTTATAAGGAACAAACTTACAGGCATTGAATGTATACATTCCAACTTCATAACCTCCCTATTAACCTCAGTAAAGTGGTTTACAATTACTTTGGGACAATAACCATTGTTAAAAGCATTATACATTAATAGCATTTGGCAGACATTCTTATCCAGATCTCCAGATCCAGATCTTCCATTTATCTAACTTATACAACTGATCAGCTATGGGGTTAAGAGTCTTGCTCAGGGTCCCAGAAGTGACAATTTGGTTTGGCCAGAATTTGAACACATAATTTTGGAAACCACTAAGCCACCACTTTCCCCTTATTCACAACTTAAGCTGAATTGATGCGAATTGAATTGTGGCCTCGTAGTTCAGACAACAAAAGTCTTAATCCTTAGAAGTGTCGTGCAAGTCGTGTTAAGTCAATTGCAAAAAGCAGTTTCTACTTCAGTCTTTCCCGAAGAAGTCATCATATTTATCTATATGTGTGATTTGTTAGTGATATGGATATGCTTTGTGTGGTGGGTTTTTGTGATGAATGGGGCTACACAAACTAAAGTTTTAGGACTGGTTGATTTAATGACTCAAATATGGTTTAAATGGCAGCGGAAATTCTCTGCCGCCGGTGGGCATAAGTGCCTCGCAGTTACTCAAGTTATATTTGAAGTGTTTGAGGACTTTAGACATAATCCAATAGGCGATATGGAGCAAATAATTTTTCATGATCTATATGTGAGAAAGAAAGAGAAACGGGAATAAGATCTGGTGGGATCTGATCTGCATTAAGTACATCAGTAATACTTTGGCTTGCTCAAACCACTTTTCTAAATAACAAATCATAAAAAAAAAAAAAAACACATTCTTCCTGACAGTATTTTATTTTATTTTTTACTGCATACCAGTTTTCTTAGAGTGAATTTTATAAGTCAATATTAAAGTGCACCAAGGATTTCATTATTTGAGAAAAGCCACATTCAGGTTATCAATCACTCTGAAAGAGTTACAAGAGTACAGTGGCTGAGACTACAATGAAGGAACACCAGACAGCAATGTCTGCATAATTGAGGATTGTATTGGACGAGTTTTGCTCAAGTCAAAGCCCAGATTTGACGTCCACTGAATTTGTTAGGCTGGTTAAAAATTGCTTTCAACAAATAGCACCCAATCAATCTGACTTAAAGTCCCACAAATACTGTATTAGTATTGAAAAAGGATTAAAAACTTATGTGAGCATTTAACATAAAAAAAGAATCCTTAAAGATTGTTTTGACAAATTGAAGGCTAACGAGACATGGGACATTTCCTGAAGAAAATGTGAGTGATGCTTGCCGATGCAAACCGCAGCTATGAGTGCGAGCCCTTAGAGCCTGGTCCGTTTAATATTTAGCGTTGACGAATTGCTAGCTCACTGAGAGAGACGAGTGTTTAGACACCAAAAACGCCCGGTTTTGGTGTTTTTTTGAGAGGGGGCATCAAATTATCCAGGGTTCGGCTCTCTTCAATATGCTGAGCCTTTACATATATCACATGACCCTGTGTCCAAGTTTCAACATTTTTCAGATTTTTCACGTTTGCGGCCATGTGATGCTATGCGGCAGTCATATGATCGCAAACTACTCCATCTCATCTATGAGTGGATATGTCAAATGTGCATTTTGGGCGAACACGGGCCGAACAGCGGAGTGTCAAATTTCCCCATTCATTCTCTATGGGGCAGGATTGTCATGGATTTCCGGAAATTCCAAACGTGTGTGGGATTCGGGAGGTATATGATCATGATCCACTCCAAACCCCCTACGACAGGATATGCCATATTTGCATATCGGATGCTCACAGGCCCGAGCTGTGAGGCACGAATGATGGGCCACATTCATTTTCATTTGGAAAAAAATCCCGCTCTATGGCCCCGGGTTCGGAATTCCGCAGGGTGATTCCTTATAAAAGTAATAGCGAGGTATGAAAATATGAGGTATGACTTGTGACGATCGGACAAAACTGCGGGACTAGTTACATGCAGAAAATGTGACGGAAGCTAGAGAGAGATTACAATAGTCATGCTTTTGCAAACACCACTAATAAAAAGCTAAAGAGGAATTGATGCTGTGGAAAGATTCACAAATTTACATGTGTACATTTTTAAAAAATCTAAAGCAAATAGACAGCTATTGCTGGAATCCAATCTTACAACACTCTTATTTAGTGTTACCTTATCTATTGGCTTATAGAAACTCTGTGAGGTTTTACATAACATAACTACGGTAGGTTAATCAAATGCACATTTCGTTTAGTTTTCCAAGACCCATCCACAAAGCATCCATGAAGGGGAGGGGGTAGCTCAGCGGTTAACGTGCTGGGCTACTGATCAGAAGGTCAATGGGGTCAAGCTTTGGTATCGCCAAGCTGCCACTCCTGGGCCCTTAACCCTCTGTGCTCCCAGGGCACCGTATCATTCCTGACCCTGCGCTCTGACCCCAGCTTCAAAAAACAAGCTGGGATATGCAAAAAAGAATGTCACTGTCTTACAATGTATATGTGACAAATAAAGGCTCTTCTATTCTATGAAGATATGCACGCATCAAATCTCAAAGGATAATAAAGTGTCATTGCAACCTGATGCTGCAATTAATCTGTTTTTTTTTTTTAGACAAACAGAAATGCAGTGCGGAAACTCCAGCGGGGCGAAGAAGCCGTTTTCATCCAATGACATGGAAAATTGGCAGAAGGCATCTTCAAACATCAAAACTACATCAAGTACGTAATGAAAAACCTACACATTTTAAATCCCTTACCATAGGAGAATCTGAGCTACAGGACTTTACACTGAGAGATGAGGTACTATACTCATTTCATTACCCATGCGCTAAATGATGTAGAGAATCTCAACATTTCGCCTGGGAAATGAATCATTGTTCATAAAAGAGAATCTTTTCTAAAAGAGAATCTTCAAGAAGCAACAATGCCATTATACACCGATCAGACATAACATTATAACAATAGAACATTATGACAGAGTATCTCTGAAAATGGTAGCCTTTTGTCCCTGTGGTTGTCTGTATTTGTATGTAAAGCGGTCCATGGAAGGTCCCGGGTCACGGCTGGCCAAGGCTCATTGATGCACGTGGGGAGTGAACGCTAGTCCGATCCAACGGATGAATTAACTCAGACGACTGAAGAAGATTAGGCAGCAAAAGGGGGACCATTACAATATTAGACAGATGGTCAACATGTCATGCCTGATTGGTGTATGTACTGATGAAGGTAACATTGAATTGTGTTGGTCAAAGCGTTGTAAAATCCAGACCTCTCCATCCAATCTAACAAGGACTCAAAACATTTTGACAAGTTAAAAGGGTAAGGCATATGACATGCAAAGGTGATGGAAACATATCCTAGGAGACCTGAAGCTGTAATTGCAGACAGATTCTACCACCAAACGAACCCAAGGGTGTGAATACTTAAGCAAGGTGCACATTTTTTCTCTTTTCTTGTGTATTTAATTAGCAATTGTCTCAATAAAAAACCTGCTCAATTAAATAGTAAAATTGCAATTAATCCCAATTCCCTTCTATCTCATAGCAGTAGAAAAGCTCAAGGGGGAAATACTTCTGTGAGACTTGTAAGAAGAGAATTTTTTAAACTCAGGTAGTGATTGACTTACTGAACCATGTAAACGGATTAGCGGATTGGAAGTGTTTTGTTTTAATTTGCCTACATTTACACATCCGAAGTGTTGTATCGCTCGGATAAATGCAAATTAAAAGGAACAATGCTTAATTATCGAAACCTCGCCGTTCTTCTAATGCCGAGCAGTCATGCTGTATCCTTTGCAAATGAGCAAAATGCTCATTTCCCCTCAAATCAACAACAATACGATTATTTTCTGTCTTTCGAAATTAGCTTGTCTGTAAGCAACATAGATTTATTTTTATTTATTTTTTTTGAGAAATGCCGGCCGGTTCAACAAATCACACAGTCGTGGGCGGATTGGCATTCATGATCCGTCTGTGGTGTCTTGTTAGATTTTTCCTATAGTGTTTTGAGGAAAATAACCATCAGGAAAGGCTGGATTTGAAACGGAGCACGTTGTGTGGGCAGCTAGCACAGTTGTTGTGCTTCAGTCTGGACTTGGCATGTCTCCGTTAATTTATTATTTTATTTTCTGTTCTTTTGCTACCCTTTGTGAACTGTACAAACGGTGCAGACTTGCTGGGTTTGTCATTCGGCGTTGGTGAGATTTATATTAATCTGCATGCATAATGTAGACTTCATTCGCTAGCGCTGTGTTTGAGCTGTGTCTCGTTTCATAATGGATAGTGCGATTTGCAACAAAGCCATTTTAAAAATGGCCACATTATGCATGGAATGGTTTTACATCCTTTTCTTATTGTTAGGAATTTGGACCTTTTCCGCGCCTGTGCGTGGACGGAGTTGAATACACGCCTATAAGCAAGGCTATTATGTAAATTAGATTTATAAGATCCCGGGCTAGTCACCGTCATCTGTACATTCTCTATCTGAGCGATAAAAAGTTCCTGCTCCGACCCTGCTGGGGGATTAAGAAAGCATGGATAAGTGATGACATAACATCAGAAAAACCTTCGCCTGCTGCTCTGTCACAAGACATAAGAACACCCTGCCCAGTAGTTACAGCTTCTGTACATTTTTATGATGAAATATCCCAGAAAACAGGGAGAGGGAAAGACAAAAATGGTACAAAGTTAAAGAAAAAAATAGACATGTGCGACAGGATGCAGATCAGGAGGAGTATTTTGTGGAGGCTGAAGTGAGTCATTTGTAGGTCCATTACAAAATATGTGGACACCTCACATTCACACACACAAAAAAATGTTGAAACACAAATATAGCCTGTACAATAACCAATGATGATCATTAGCATTTTCATGCCTCCAGCCTCTTAAATATGTGTTTTTTAAATCCATGTTTTAAGAAAAAAAGCTCTCTGAAGGAAATAAAAGAACAACATGCATTCAGTCGTCTTCTACCACTTTATCCCATCTTCCTTTGGGTCACAGGGAGGCTGTATCATCAAGGCAGGATACACCCTGTATTGGGTGCCATCCCATTGTAGGGCACACACACTCACATACATACAATAGGGACAATTTTCCAAGGTGCCAATCAACCTACCGTGCATGTTTTTGGACCGGGGGAAACCGGAGAACCCGGAGAAAAAAACTCTGAGGCACGGGGAGAAACATGCAAACTCCACACACAAGGCGGAGACGGGATTCGAACCCAGACCCTGGAGTTGTGAGGCGAACGTGCTAACCAGTTGGAGCCTGTGGGTTATAGCGTCATCATTGCGTTTGTTATGACACTTGAGGTATGTCTACAGTGCATCACTATGTGACAGTGTCAAACTAGTACAAGTTTTCATTTTGGGATTTTCTTCCCGGCCATATCAGTAGCAGTGGCGGAGTTCGTTTGGCTGTCTGAAGTGACAAGAAGAAAAGAAAAAGAATACTGACACAAACATGGGGGAGGACCAGCCTGTAATTAAACTGCACAATGCAGCTGATGGTAGCTGCATGTTTCTAATTGCATACTGTCAAGAGGACAAAAAAATGTCTTGAACACTGCTGTTGCCTTGGCAACCAGGGGAGAAAATGATGGTAATTAATGGGTGTGCAGGAATATAGAAACAGAGTCTAAACTATTTATACATTGATCTCTTTGTGCCGAGTTGTCAGGCTGTTTTCACGATAAAGCAACACTTTGAGTTGCTTTCACAAGGGAAGCGGATCATACGAGGTAATATTAAGACACAGGATAAGCAGGTGTGAGACTTTGCCTTGCACAGGTCGAATGACTCGTTAACGCTTAGTGGCTGTTACAACTGCATTGACAAAAGATGTTTTGATGTCGATTACGAGACGGAGACGGAAATGCGGCACTGCTTTTTTCTATTGAATAAGTCCACTTTTCAGCAGGGAAGATTTCATATGTGACTAACTTTTATCCAGAGGTGTCAAGTACACACTTAATTAGATATTTTCGGTATCTATACTTTACTGAAGTAATTCTTTTTCAGACGACTTTTTTTTTCGACATTTTCATGCAATTATTTGTACTTTCTACTCAGTACGTTTTAAAAATATCCTTGTTACTTCTTTGGCTAAAAAAAAAAACCTATCCCGATAAATTTCTCCATCCGGATAGAGTGAATGTGATTGGACGAGATATAAACATTCCGACACCCTATTGGTTTGTACGCGATCCCTCGAACCTGTACACGACACAAATCACGTCACACTTCAGCTAAGGACATAACCAGTGTTGCGGTTGTTACTCAAAAATCAAACGGGTGCTTTCTCTTCGTCCTCTGCAAAAAAGTTACAGTAGAGAGTTTTGTAGACGTTTGAATAAATTATTGATCGTGATTGGTGTGGCCTAAGCTTTGGTTCTTAATGGCATTTTTTCCCCCTTCCATTAGTACTTTTACACTTTTACTTGAGTAAAATGCTTGAGGTGATACTTCAACTACTACAGAAATCTTTTTAGCCCCTAGTAGCTATACTTCTACCTGAGTAATGAATGGGAATACTTTTAACCCCGGTGCTTCCATCACAGATTATGCACCGATGAGTCACTCAATGCAAAAATAACTGATTATCAGGACAAGAAAATATACATTGTAGGATATAGGATTATTATTTAATTCAATTAAATTTAGTTGTAACTATTTAAAATCAGGTAATTGTCTCAAAGCAGCTTTAAAGAGACAAACAGGTTATAAAAGTTGTCTAAAAGTGTAGTGCCTACAAGTTTGTTACCTATTCTTATATCTGTATCCCTAATGAGTGAGCCAGTGATGACTGTGGCAAAGAAAAAATACCTTGAGATGGTATGAGAAAGAAACCACGAGAAGAACCAGACGGTCCCTTCATTACCGTTCCATCATTCTTGATCCGTGCTGTTCTTTAATAGGTGAGTAAATCAACGAAGTGAGGGTGGGTGTAGCTCAGTGGTTAATGTACTGGGCTATTGATCGTAAGGTCTGGGATTTGAGTCCCGTTATCGCCAAGATGTCACTGTTGGGTCCTTGAGCAAAGCCCTTAACCCTTTGTACTCCAGGAGGCGTTGTGTCATGGCTGACCCTGCATTCTGACATCAAAACAAAACTAGGATATGCGAAGAAAAATTTTTACTGTGTATGTGACAGTCTTTTTTATTCTATTCTAAATGCAGAACTGTGTCTCTAAGCCATTACAGCAGACTGTTGATATTAATTACGGTCCACATCCATCCTCAAAGTCTTTGAGCTGTTCATAACTATAGATGTGGAGGCATCCCCAGATGAACAGAGCGGTCTCTGATCGAATAGAACTATATACAGAGGTAGGGTGTCAGGATGAATCGGGCGGAACTGAAGATAAGAAAGGGACAGGAACACGGGTCAGTGGTACCTTAGGAGCATGTTTTAACTCAAAAGAATGAGAAAGAGAGAACAGGAGAGAGAGAGACAGAGAGAGATAGATGACTCGCTTAGACTAGGTACAGATCCGTTTCTGACCACTGTGTTTTATCATAACCAATACAAATTCTATCAATAAAGCCACATCATCGATAGAATCTCTAATGAACTTTCACTGTTTCTTTATTTCAGTTTGTCCTGCAGGATATTCTCTGAGGTTGATGCAATAAAAAGCTTCTGGACCTCGACGAATGAATCAGTGAGCAAAGACAAAACACTTGGATTGTAAAATTGAGCGTTGCTCTGGAGAAGCTTCAAAGGCAGTTTATCGTAAAGCTGATAGAATTATGCCGTTAACGTAAAAAATCAATTTTGCTCAATATTATCTGAAGCACATAGCAGATATTCAATGTCACTGATAATTGCTCAGAAAAATCAAAGAAAAAAATCCCCCTAAGACTGATTATTGTGTACTGGACAGCCATACTGAATAAAAATGATCATTCTGAGATTTATGCAAGGGTGCGGCTGACAGGGTATGAGGGTAAGGGTGCTGATGGGGTTTGAAAGTAAGGGTGCTGATGTGGTATGAGGGTAAGTATATATATATATATGTGTGTGTATGTGTATATATGTATAGTATATATATATATATATATATATATATATATATATATATATATATATATATATATATATATATATATACACACACTGTAGTTTTATGCAGGTGTGAAAAAGAGTGAAGGTAAGGATGTTGATGGGATATGAGGGTATGGGTGCTGATGGTCTATGATAGTAAGGGTGCTGATGGGGTATGATAGTAAGGGTGCTGAAGGGGTATGAGGGCAAAGGTGCTGATGGGGTATGATAGCAAGGGTACTGATGGGGTATGAGGGCAAGGGTGCTGATGGTGTATGAGGGTAAAGGTACTGATGGGGTATGAGAGTAAGGGTGCTGATGGGTTATGAGGGAAAGGGTGCTGATCGGGTATGATTTTCACCCTGTTTCACAAAGCTTTGTATAATTGATCTCTTCATTTGTTGTTTACAAGTCACTAACCGTGCCATTATTCAGACTAGTAACACGTCATTTGTGTCGGCACACGTTTGTATTATGTCATGAACTCTGAATTCTGAATCAGAATTATACAAAACCACCTCAAATGTTGCAGCAGAACTTAATGTTTGAGCCACTAATTTAAACTAAAGCTTCCACAGATTTCCATTTATATATAAAAAAAACACACACACAGCATGATTAATATAATCTTAAATGGACATAAATCACAGAGTAATTTGAAAATACATAGTGCAAATGATAAAACATTCCTTATTCTGTACTCATTCATCAAGAGATGGAAAGCAAATGGTGCGAGGTAATTAATCATATTAATCAGAAGATATATTCTAACAGCAGTGTGAATGTCTGTTTTTTTCTTTCATTTCTGTCATTTGTACTAAAAGTGAAAATATTACATCTATATTTCAGAAGTCTTTCTTTCATTTCCCTTCATTTTATTATTGTTAAGCACAACAACTGGAGATGATCTACACTTAATTTTCCAAGAAAATTTCTTTTTTACAATTAAATCTGATAAAGTAACATGCGAGAGATTCAAAGACTAAATGAAACCACTGCTATTTTTGTGAAGTGCTTCACACTCCTGTGCTGCCCCGTGTACGGATCATGGTTTGTTATGGAGCAGCAGTTCTTGAAATGAAACCATATATTTTGGTTGTAAGAGAAGAACTTATTTAGAAAGCCGAGCAGTCCGTCTCCCAGTCATGTAATTTTAATTTCCCCTTGGGAATGAATTTGGGCTTTAGTATATATGTGATGGTAGGTTTTTTTTGGGATAAAGTATACGGTATGTCAAAAATGGCGCGTTTTGGCGTGTTGAAAGGGACACATAATCACAATTAAAACAATCATATTCTGCATGCTGCTGTTAAAAATCATAACCTACAAATATTTCATGACTGTTCAGCCTGTTTTTGCATTGCTCAGTTTTGTTGATTCCAAATGTGTTGTTAATATGCTGTTTGTTATTAATCCCACTGTCTCATGCCACATTTTATTGGGTTATAATTTAATTACAGCTACTCATTTTCACTTGTCGCAATCCTGAGTGTATTATTAAGAAGCATTTAATATGTAGAGAGCAATAGAGAGCAATCAACACACACTTGCTCTCTCATATATATATATATATATATATATATATATATATATACACATATATATATATATATATATATAGATATATATATTCATATACACTGTGCAAAAGTTTTAGGCATATATATATATATATATATATATATATATATATATATATATATATATGATATATATGAGGCAAGGTGGCTTAGTGATTAACACGTTCGCCTCACACCTTGAAGGTTGGGGTTTCGGGTTTTTTCTATGGGTTCTCCGGTTTTCTCCCAGTCCAAAAAAAATGCACGGTATGTTGATTGGCACCTTGAAAAATTGTCCCCCTGGTGTGTGAATGTGAGTGTGTGTGCGCCCAGCGATGGGTTGCCATTCAATACAGGGTGCGTCCTGCCTTAATGATGAATGGAATGATATATATATATATATATATATATATATATATATATATATATATATATATATATATATAAACAAGCTGATAATGATTTTTTAATGATTTTTGTCATCATTGTTTTTTTTACCTTTAACCTGAACCGCCCCTGATGATGTGACTAATAATGTATTATTATTATTATCATCATAATCATCATCATCATCATCATCATTATGTTAATTGTGTAAGAAATATCACATAACAAACCAGGCAGTTATATAAACAAAAAGCACACGGGGGTGGTGTGATGCAGCGTGAGGAAGAGTAACCCCGTTACCACCAACATCCAACAATTGTTCTACGCAAAAACCAAGCAGCCCACACTGTTATTCACCACCAGGGAAGCCACGCATCCAGGCGGGACTTTAAATAATCTATTGAAGCAAGGAGTATTGTTTAATAAGGATTCGCTCTGACTCTAAAAACTTATTGTACTTAAAACTGCAATAGAAACCATACATTTTCAAGCAGATTGTGCTGGACATTAATAACAGTTTGCGTAAAATTAATTTTCCTGATAATTCACAGAGAATTCTGCTAATTTCTTTTGGGATGAGTGATCAATAATTTAAACACATGCATTTAATATAGAAACAATGCATCGCCTTTTATCATGGATCAATGAAATTGTAAACCAATGGATTTGTAAAGCACATTAATATTAATTGATAAATATTGACCTGGATCTGTTTAGACCGCATTTAAAGTTCTATATTATTGTATTTATATTGATGTAATATCACATCTTCACATCAGACTGACATCTCGATCGCGATCCTTGCATGGGCCGATTTGATTGCATTTGGTCCAATTGGACCAGTTTGAGGATTTCATTTAAACATTTAAACAATCAGGCTCAAGGCTAAAAATCATTGGAAAAAAGGTCAGACTAATTAAGCCTAGAGAACGAGAAAAAAAAAAGGTCAGGACAGAAGACAAAAAGGTCAGGACCAACATCAGATCATAGTTCATAAAGGTTAGAATAAAAAGACTCAGAGCAGGTGTGAGTAATTGAGAACAGCTTTGCTCAGTCTGTAAGAGGGAGAGACGAGGAATGCTGGAGTGTGAATAAGGTATGGGATTTGAAGTCCGTAGCTTTCGTGTTTGCAGGCTGCAGTGTGTGTTGGGAAATGGAGTTGGAACTACGCTCTGACTTGTTTAAATAGGGGTCGAATGCTCGCTTGTTTGTTGAGTTTTAACAAAATGTTAGCATCGAGCCTATATGCACGTCATACGGAAGGTCGGCATCTGGTTCCTAGTATTTAGAACAGGATCAAACAGAAGAGCCTTTATTTATCACATATACATTACAGCACAGTGAAAAGTTTCTTATCATATCCCAGGTTGTTTGGAAGCTGGGGTCAGAGTGCAGGGTCAGCTATGATACAGCGCCCCCTGGAGCACAGAGGGTTAGGGGTCTTGCTCACGGACCCAAGGGCGGCAGCTTGATGATACCCAGGCTCGAACCCCCGACCTTCCGATCAGTAACCCAGCGCCTTAAACCAGTGAGCAAATTCAAAGACAATCGGTAATGGAGAAAAATCCTGGTTTCTATAATGTAAAGGAATGCTGGATGTCTGACCTTTTGCATGATAAAGCCTGAAATTGGATCCTACTATGTACCAATTTAAAAAGCCTGAACTGCCCTGTGTGCAGATTGAGACACGTCCACAGTAACAGCCAAAAGAGCCTTTTTGAAACTTTGAGGATGGATTCTGGGCCTATAATTAATAATAATACCATTCTGTGAAAATGGCTCAGGACCACAGATTGCATGAACAATTCTAAATTAAGCCCCCATCACTGAATAGTACACTTTAGTAATGATAGAGCTACAAATGAATAGACATTCAGTGGCACGCAGAAGGACGTTTCCAAGGACGTTCTTCCATGCCTGAGTCACCACTTTCTTTACAATTAAAATTATATAAAAAAAAAAAACCACACACAAATGAAACATTACTTTATACACCTTTATACCCTCTATATCTCTGTAAAGCACATTTGAAACCAGGAGGGCTATAAAAATAAAAAACGAACTTTCTGTTTCTTATATAGTGGTAATATGTGTGAACAATTATTCATAGTAATAAGCACTAATATATTAATAAGACAAGTGAGCCTCATGTGGTTGAAGTTGACATAGTAATAACACTTTCCTCCCCAACATAAATATCACTACACAGTATTCGGTTACAAATTACTAAAAGGTTACTAGTAAGCTGGGTATTTTCTTACTAATTTATACCCATCAGCATTATTAGATCCGGCTCCCATAGTTCCAATTCCTACTAATGTGAAAAAAGTTGCATTTAATAGTAAAGAATTGATGTTAATTATGAAATACTACTGGATTGGTTAAACCAGGCTATGAATAAATGGTTAGACAAAGAGAAAGTAGGATCCACATTCATGCTTGGCATTTGTATATAGCATTGATAAGAAATACTTCATGTAAACAATCTTACTTTTAACAATACGAGTCAGCAGTGGTGCACTATTTGCAATGCTTCCAACTTTTGATTATGCGTTTATCTCTGGGAGGATGAAGTACGAAGGTTAATCCATTCCAAATGTCGCACCAGGATAAGAATCTTTGACCTTGTGTGGGATTAGTTCCCATGAGAAAACACCACACACACACACACACACACACACACTTTATTTTCTTATTAAACACAAATGCAGCTACATTCATAATTTTGTCAGTGAAAGGTCATCACAAGATTAGTAAGATGAGTGCGCGCACACACGCGCTTATACAGAACTGCTTATACAGGGGAATAAATTTTACACCCAACTTTCGCAGACAAGGAAAAGCACCTCTGACTAGGTCTGTATAGTAATAAAATGTTATACTTCTTAATAATCGACAAAAAGAAACATAAAGGAGTCCAGTAGCATAACCGAACATATAACTCATCGAGAGGCTAATCTACTGAAGCAATGGCATAAAAAAAAAGAAAAAGAAAAAGCAATAGCATTTCCGAAGACATCCGATGCACAACCTGATAATGAATAATAAATCGTAATAAACTCCAGCTCTCAGCATACCTCAGCACCAACCTCAATCCCACGACTCTCCTACACTTCCATCTCAGCAGAAGGAGAAACACACATTCTTTCCCAAATGATTACTGCTTTATCTCACAATCTCCAACTTTGCACAGCATAGCAACCTTCATGTGCTCGTGATAGTGAGGGGTGTAGCTCAGTGGTTAAGGTATCGCCAAGCTGCCACTCTTGAGTCCTTGAGCAAGGCCCTTAACCCTCTGTGCTCCACGCTGTATCATGGCAGACCCTGCGCTCTGACCCCAGCTTCCAAACAAGCCGGGATATGCGAATAAAGAATTTCACTGTGCTGTAATGTATATATGACAAATAAAGTCTATTCTATATGCCAAATCATTTTCCATTCTATTCCTTGTAGCATGTCGTGTTCATATGTTTTTTCATACATTTTTCTAGTCTGTGTGTGATCCTTAGGTAGTACCATTTCCCCGTCACACCCTGATTTCCTGCTCCTGTGTAACCTGAACATTGTGTTTATATACAATCTCGGGTTTCGCCCAAAACCGAGCTGACCTCTAGAGGAAATCACCAGATGTGAAGACAGGCAGGGCAACTCATGATTCACTGCTGAAATCGTAGCTTCTTCCAAATAGACGATACATATAGATCATGTACATGGGAATAGTGATACATTTAAAAACGTGTGGGTCGCTTAATGACTTTTTACGATCCAAAATGAATACAGGAACAGTGAAGGAACGCGAGAGTCAGGGTGAAATAACTGCAGAGCATGTTTGACTGGGAAAAATCTATCTAGGGGGAAAGAAATCAAACGGAACATCGGCAGCTTTCCAACAGCTTGCGATGGTTCAATTCGGTTCAGTTCCGCTGTCACCTACCCACCCAGTCACCCACACGCACTTTCTTTCTTTCTTACTTTCTTTCTCTCACTCACACACACACACCCACACACACATTGGCCCAGCGAACTGAGAGAAAGGAAGAAAGGAAGAAAGAAAGAAATACCAAATGTGCCGTGTTAACTTGCTCACACCCCCACACTCCCACTGCAGACTTCCGCTGAACCACGCCCCCGCTGCCTCATGAATACAGTTGAAGTTAAAAGTTACATCCCTATCTATCTATCTATCTATCTATCTATCTATCTATCTATCTATCTATCTATCTATCTATCTATCTATCTATCTATCTATCTATCTATCTATCTATCTATCTATCTATCTATCTATCTATCTATCTATCTATCTATCTATCTATCTATCTATCTACATATGAGACCCATATGTTGCAATGTGATCCAATATGGTACAGGTTTTGCACTTTTATTTCTTTGGTTATTTGCATTTTAACATCCCTAATATACGACTACTTCAAAATAAATAAGCTAAAAAATGCTGTTGAGCAAAAAAGCTTTCAAAACGAATGGTGTTAATAATGAACAAAATGGAAAGTAAATAAACTAATCAATATTTGGTGCACCTTTTGGCTTCAAAATAGCATCAGTTTTTCTAGGTACACTTGCATAGAGTTTTTAAAGGAACTTTTAGGTCTTAGGTCTTTTGTGGACGTATGCTGCTTCAATTCCTTTCTCCTCATCTAATCCCAGACAGACTTGATGAAGCTAAAATGAGGACTTTGAATATGATATATATGATATATACGATATATACATACATGTGTGTGTGTAGTTTGCAGGTTCTCCGGTTTCCCCCCGGTCCAAAAACATGCACGGTAGGTTGATTGGCACCTTAGAAATATCACCCTAGTGTGTGAATATGAGCATGTGGGCCCTGTGATGGGTTGGTATTCCATCCAGGGTGTATCCTGCCTTAATACCCATAGACACCTGAGATAGGCACAGACTCCCCGTGACCTGACGGAAGATCGGATAAAGCGGTTTTTGATTTTTTTTTAGGGTAGCGAATAGAAGATGGTATGATGTAGAAGATGAATGATGATGATGATATATATATATATATATATATATATATATACATATATACAAACACATACATACAGAGAGAGAGAGAGAGAAAGAGAGAGAGAGAGAGAGAGAGAGACAAAGTTCGACATTCTTGTCTTGTCCCTGTCTTTGTCCTATTGGTCTGTCTTTCTCTCTGGCTATTTCATTGGTCTCTCAATGACTCACTCCTTACTCTGTAGCCGGCGGCCCCAAGGACATATCCCCGTTGGTTTGTTTTCAATTATACTTCTATGGCTCCATAGCTCAAGGCTCAAAATATTTTCTTTTCTCCTCCACAGTCACACACCTTATCAGACCCCCATTCTAAAGGGAACCAAATACACCATGTCCTCTAATGCCTGAGCACTACTGAGATTTTTTTTTTTTGCAAGGTGTTTTCTCTAACGCAGAAAGCAAACAGATGCTCCTATTCTGCTGTATAATACAGTCTGCCTTCTGTAACGTAATGTCATTCTGTAACATTCGAGTGGCTTATTTTAGTGGATATTTTATTTATTTATTTACTTTTACATTTTTTTAATACCAAAATGAATTTGTAAGGAGATGTGAAGTGTGTGGGGTTTTTTTATTCACAATATGGAGATTTGGTTAAGTAAAAACTGTAAATTGATTTACTTTATTTATTTATTTATTTATTTATTTATTTATTTATTTATTTATTTTGTACTTCCTCGCCATGGCTCAGCTTTTACTTTCATATCTCCTTCATGGATCTCTTCACACGCTCTGATTTTTGTTCTGTTTAACCAGGTGTTCCCCTGGCTGCAAACTAAAACTGTT
This sequence comes from Kryptopterus vitreolus, assembly GCA_030449085.1. Classification (NCBI taxonomy): domain Eukaryota; kingdom Metazoa; phylum Chordata; class Actinopteri; order Siluriformes; family Siluridae; genus Kryptopterus; species Kryptopterus vitreolus. The sequence goes on along the minus strand of JACRUU010000008.1, from coordinate 11,351,751 downwards.
ACTCGAGCCATCGCTGTCCTCATTCTCTTTCTCCACACACTGAACACACACACACACACACACACACACACACTTAAAATAATAACATCGCACAACTGGTCATGGAGGTTAATAATGGAGCTACTGCGTGAACCACGGCATAGAATAATGTCACCTGTCTGTTATTATCATGAATAACCTTGGTCTCTTTCTCTCTGTCTGTCTGTCTTGCTCTATGTCACTTTCCCTTTATGTTTGTGTGTGGGTGTCTCCAAACCAGAGACATCATGTCTCCTAGCCAGAGACATCAAGTGACATTTAGTTACTTTCTACAAAGTCCATTTTATTAAAAAGTGCAAAACTGAGAGAATGCTACTTTACAGTCATTATTTTCAAATGTTCCTACAGTGGAAATGCTTGTGGCAGATGGACCATCTACCATCTGCACAGCAACTACCAACTAGAAGAAATATCACGTGAAATATTAATTGTGCTTGCATAACATCACTTGTGAACAGATAGCGAGATTTCATAATGCTCTGATTTTCTTTGTAAAGCTTTAGACTTTCTTTTACTATGCAAAGCAAAGATTTAGACACATAGATTTATACAAATGGCCATATTATGATGCAGGATTGTGAGGCATATATTTATCTTGTAGTGCTTACATAATAAATAAAACACAAATTACCCACCACATAAACAAGAATATAAATTTAGCGTGAGCAATAGAACCAAGAAAGACAGTGGAGGGATACTGAGAGTGGTGTGTTTTTCTTGCAAGTGCCATTTATTTAAACTGTGAATCAAGTACAAACACATGGTGCAGTCTTTTCTGGGCAATGTAGTCCTGTGGGATAATCCTGACAACGACAGTATATGTAGGCTAATATTTTAGTTTTGGCAGGAATGATGATGGATTTGTGTTGTGTAGCAACATATATTATGATGTATTCTTATATGTGCAATGTAAAATTACGAGTACAATTTTTACACATGTGTTTATTACAGTAGCAATGATAGCTGTATAAGTAATACAATAAAGTCTGGTACATGCTTTAGTACCATGGACAGCAAACTGCAACGCACATATACCTCTATAGCTTATGAACAAAAGTGTTGGCACACCTGGCTTCTCCATCATGAAGGTAAATCAGCACAATTATACAAATGCCTTTTGGATGTACTTGCATAAGGAGACCCAAATCTGTTGGGTCAAAGAGCCAGCTGCTCAATGACATGCTTTGGAGTAGGAGATCTCCTGCTAAACATTCTTAGACTTCAACCCTTTTGGACATCTTTAAGACAAATTGGGACGTTAACGGAACCCCAGGCAATATTCACATAAAGCACAAGCACAATCCAAAATCTAGTGGAACACCTTCCCAGAAGAGTGGAGGTTAATAAAATCTATCTATCTATCTATCTATCTATCTATCTATCTATCTATCTATCTATCTATCTATCTATCTATCTATCTATCTATCTATCTATCTATCTATCTATCTATCTATCTATCTATCTATCTATCTATCTATCTATCTATCTATCTATCTATCTATCTATCTACATGCGGAACATGATCATTGTGTAAAGGCTGAATTTGAAGAACAATACCACAGCTGTCCATAAAATATTGCAATCCACACAACATAGAGGGAAGCAAATCAGAGGACAAATTGTTGGTGTGTGTGTGTGTGTGTGTGTGTGTGTGTGTGTGTGTGTGTGTGTGTGTGTCGTCTTGCTGGCACATCTGTGACCAGGACAGCAAGTCTTTGTATTGTATCAAAAGCCAAGGAAGCCACAGTAAAGTTGGCACACCACCACGAAGGACAAAACACTTCCAACAGGAGAAATTGTCAACATAAGAGGAAAGTGGCCATGTACTTTCCTGGATTATGACCAAGAAACAGCACAGCTGTGGATTAAATGTGCACCTGGACTCTCCTTATTCAAGCGAAACTGTTTGTCAGGAGCTCCACAGGGTCAATGATCATGGCCAGGCTGCTATAGACAAACATTTGGCACTTGTGCCAATGTCAAACGTCACTGCCAGCAGGAGAATCTTGGGCTGTGGACAAAACGTTGCATGTATTGTTTTCTGTCGAGTCGACCTTCACTGTCCTTCCCACATATGGTGTAAGGAAGGCCCAGAAATGCTAGACTGTTGCAAGCCCAGTGTAAAGGAGGAGTGGATTAGCCATCATGTCACTCCGTATGACTTCTACTTGGGTGTGTCACTGCGAAGGCTTGCCAAAGCATACTGGAGGTCCATGTACAATATACTCAATGGTTCAAATATTGTAATCTGAATGTGGTGTCATGTATCAGGATGATAATGCACCAATACTCAGCTAAATGAATCGGAATGGATTGGTTTAATTAAACATAAAAGTGAAGCTGAAAATTTCTAATGACCTACAGTTATCTGTCTGAATACTTCTGAGCCAATATAGAGTGTTTTTCAAGGTGCATATCAGTATCATTTAGAAACATGGACATTGTTATGCATATGGAATGCCTTCTAATTGCTCTGGCCACTCAGCAGGTCATGTCTTTATCTGACAAGCTGATGTAGTGTTGGTAATAAAAGGAGGCCCTACAGCATACTAATAAATTATTGTGATAATTTGTGTGATGGTAAATGTTTAGGTATATATACATGTTATGTGTATATAATTGTATAAGAACACTTTTCCCCATTTTTTTATTTAAATGTAAGCAGTTCAGGTCCAGACAGAACATTAAAGCCCTCAAAAAGTATAGGTCATTTATTTAAAGACAGCATGAAGAAAGGTATGGTGTAAACTAAATCTTTGTAAGTAACCTGAAAACTGGAAGAAACTGTGACGGACCAAAAGTCTGGCAGACCCAAAGCCACAACAGAATCAGAAGACAAGTTTCTGAGAAGCACCCGAGTAAATAGACAGCTCACAGGACTACAGCTTCGAGCACAGTTTAACACTGGTCGAGGTAAGCAAGTCTCAGTTTCAACAGCGAAGAGAAATCCTCGAGCTGCAGTTTGACAGGTCGAGTGGCAGTAAGAAAGCCATTGCTAAGATGGCAAAAGATGAAAAAGAAAAAGGCTTGAAATTTGAAATCCTTTTTTTTTGTCATAGAGTAAACAAAGGAATGAAAAATGGTTCCTCTCTGTTTGACATCAACTGCCAAACATCGAAGTGGAATCACAATGGTCTGGGGCTGTACAGTATATATAGTCAGCGGCTTGCAGAGAGTGGCACGTATTAAAGCATTTCCCACACTACCACATCATTTACCGCACTACCACAACATTTACATCACTACCACATCATGTACAGCACTACCACATCATTTACAGCACTACAACAACATTTACAGCACTACCACAACATCTACAACACAACCACATCATTTACAGCACTACCACATCATTTACAGCACTACTACAACATCTACAGCACTACACATCATTTACAGCACTACCACATCATTTACAGCACTACCACATCACAGCACTTACAGCACACAACCACATCATTTACAGCACTACCACATCATTTACAGCACTACTACAACATCTACAGCACTACCACATCATTTACAGCACTACTACAACATCTACAGCACTACCACATCATTTACAGCACTACCACATCATTTACAGCACTACCACATCATTTACAGCACACCAACATTTACACATCATTTACAGCACTACTACAACAGCACTCTACAGCACTACCACATCATTTACAACACTATCACATCATTTACAGCACACTCATTGGGCACTATCATTTACAGCGCTACCACATTAGGTACAGCACTACCACATCATTTACAGCACTACATATACAGCACTACCATATCATTTACAGCACTACCACAGCATTTATAGCACTACCACATCATTTATAGCACTACCACATCATTTACATTTACAGCACTACCACATTATTTCCAGCACTACTACATAATTTCCAGCACTACCACATCATTTCCAGCACTACCACATCATGTAGAGCACTACCACAAAATTTACATTTAGCATACCACATTTTTCCAGCACTACCACATCATTTCCAGCACTACCACATCATGTAGAGCACTACCACAAAATTTACAGCACTACCACAACATATGCGTGTGTGTGTGTGTGTGTGTGTGTATATATATATATATATATATATATATATATTCATTCATTCATTCATTCATCTCTTAACCTTCTACCGCTTTATCCGATCTTCCCTCGGGTCACGGGGAGTCTGTGCCTATCTCAGGACGTCTATGTGGCATTAAGGCAGGATACACCCTGGATGGAATGCCAACCCATCGCAGGGCACACACACACACACACACACACACACACACACACACACACACACACACACACACACATTCATACACTAGGGACAATTTTCCAATCTGCCAATCAACCTACCGTGCGTGCATGTTTTTGGACAGGGAGGAAACCGGAGAACCCGGAGAAAAAAAAAAACCCCTGAGGCACGGGGAGAACATGCAAACTCCACACACACACACATGGCCGAGACGGGAATCGAACCCGGATCCTGGAGGTGTGAGGCGAACGTGCTAACCACTAAGCCACCGTGCCCCACCTAGATATATATATATATATATATATATATATATATATATATATATATATATATATATATATATATATATATATATATATATATATATATATATATATTTATTTATAAATAAAATTTACGTTTATTATGGTTTATTATTATAATGTGATTCAGAATAAAGACTTTGCGTTGCTGATCCATGGAGCTTATTCCTTCGGTTGTCATTTGAATGATTCCTGTGCTGTTGGCAGTTGTCTCCTGTACACTGGTTTAACCTGAACACAAAAAAAGGTTATGTCTAGTTTCTGATCCATTCCTTTAGGAGGAAAAAGAAGAAACGACGGACATGAAAATAAATGGTTTCTGGAATTGTATTCTAAATAGGAAAAAAAAGAAAGACATGCACATCGGATCTTGTTACAGGGAAAGACACTTCAGGAAGCAGCATGGTGTTTTCCTTTTTTTTGTAGTTCTGGGGTAAACACCAGAGATTTGTATGCAAAACTATGCAGAAGTATGGAGAAGTGTTTTCTTTATGTTGCATCTTTAGGGAATGCCCTAATGCAAGGATTGATAGCTTTGTGCCTCTAAAAATGTGACTATAACATTTGGATGTATACTAAAAAGAAAAATTAGCACAGTTACTATTGTAAAAGTAATGCAAGTAGAGTTTATGGCTATTCACTTTAGCTTCACTACATTATGTCTTATAAAGGCTTCCCTTCTTTTCGTCGGTGTGCTATGTATGAGTACTGATGTGTACTTATTTTATAAAAAGTGTCATTTTATGCATCACGTTGCATTATATTTCATATTCCTTTCATATTATTTATAGATTCCAGATGGCAGAAATAAATTTCGTTAAAAGAAACTCGAATCATGTGAACGAGAAATTTATTTGTAGAACAGTTCCCTGCCTTGTTACTAATTCATTTTCGCGATTTTATTTTTAATTAGTACCGGTAGTTTAATTTGTAGTTGTGACTAGGTAACCGATGTAGTATTTTTTTCATATTACTGTAGAGATTTGAGCTTCTTACATCATTGCTGAAATTAAACTCATAATTATTAAGTTAATAATAAAATACCTATGGAAATAAGTGATGTAAAGCCTGTGGATTTTGCCTAATCCCTGATTCGCAAAACCCCCAGGAAAAGTCTTTGCTTATAATAAAAAGTATAAAAGAAATATTTAAACCTCAGTGAATTGACGCAGGGTTTGATATAAACCTTGACTTGTACAATTCTGCTGGCCACTTTTGTAGGATCCAACAATTGCAACATAGATCGTCACAATGTCATTTACATTTCAGCTGTACAGTTAATGTGTAATCTCCCATACACATCCTTTGATCTGTGTGCCTTTTCTCGACTATTGAATACACCCACACAAAATCTGCGGAACAGCCTTCATTACTTTAGAGAGACATGCAAATCCTTGCTCTCGTAGAGCTCTTCTTATTCTTTCCACCTTTGCCCAGAACACCTAAACCATTTCCACCCCCCGACATCTGGTCACTGGCATCTTCTCGTCCTTCATCCTTCTAAAGAATAAAGTATGAAGCTGGGTATAAGAATCTTTAGGGATTATTACTTGTCATGCTGTGCAGGATCTCAGCAGGTCCTATAAAAGAAAGTGTGACAATGTTTGTTATTGAACTACAATAACTACACTATATGATTTATAAAGTAGCTGTCTTTTATTTTACCATCATGCTTAACATATTTGTCGGAGATTAAGTTCGTGCTGTTCTCAGTAAAATTGTGGATACTGCCACAAGCTTTGGTGATACCTCTGTGGCACAATGGCACAGCACTGGTCAAATTATGCTTTGTTTTGGGTTTGTAATTGAGATTTAGTATTAAACATGCCTAGTTTCACTGCATACAACAAGAAACTGGTATTAATCAACAACAGGTTCATAATCAGTGAAACAAGCGGGGCGGATAATAAGGGTTATCAAAATATAATAAATTCACATAGTATACTGTATGACAAATTTGTGCAAGAACTGTTTACTTAAAAGTAAGACTCTTGAAGCAATGCCTAAAAATACATCAGAGGCCTCATCAATGGCAAAAGTACACACAAGTACACACATCTTTCATCTTAGTACAGATATACAGGTTTAAAAAGTTGAAGTACTGACTACACTTTTTAACTAATTTAAAGAAGTTTAGGCTCTCCATTACTACGACCCGTTTTAGTGTTACGCTGATAAATGGACGCCACATTGTTTTAATACAGAGGAATTGTGTTCCCTAATGAATGTGTCCAAATCCACCATACAGAACACACACAGAGAAAAGATGATGATGACGATCAGGTGATCAAGAACGTCTTTGTATTCAGTCATGTTTACATCACCGACTCCCTTTGTCTCATCTATATTATCCAAACATCTTGTTGCCTTCCGCTTTGTTCGTTGTTAGCTTCCCAAGCTAATCTACGTCTGTGGTGTGTGATAGCCAGGAAATGACTGAAGGTTGAAATAAGCCGTGCAATAACAAGAAATATGTTGATGGGGTGAAAACTGCATGCAGTGAGGAGAGAAAAAAAATATATTGATACTTCACCAAGTAGATTCAAACAAAATTATCGAGCTGGGTTTGAACATGTAGACAATACAGATATTTAAAGTAAAAATTTGTCTGAAAAATAAATAGTGAGGTAAAAAAGGTCATGTCTGGTTTCTGAGCCATTCCTTTAGGAGGAAAAAAAAAGAAACGACGGACATGAAAATAAATGATTTCTGCAATTGTATTCTAAATAGGAAAAGTAAGAAAGTCCTGCACATCGGCTCTTGTTACTGATAGCAGAAAAATCTACTTAAGTACAGTATTTGAAGCATTTGCACGCCATTACCTCCCATCTCTGGCCTCATGCTGATTGATGCATTCGGATTTGCATTTGTCTGTCCTTTGGTTAACCTCATTGGCATGAATTTGCATAGTGGCTCTGTCAGAAGCGGATCCATATCGGACATTGTTTCTGGATTCATTTGCATGTAAGATAATGCAAGATGTGTGCAAGTTCCATATACAGAGGAACATCTGTTCCAGATACAGACGGACAAGAGCTGTTGAGGCCATGTATTAGAGGGAGGATGAGCTTAAAGAAACAGCTAATGATTCTGCAAACCACTTGTTAACCCTCTTCTTGGCCTTTATGACTTACTAAGCAACTTTTAAATGCAGATCACTAATCCAAAATACATCCTATTATCCTCCCTGGAGAGAGCCACCATTCGGGAGTTCAACATGTGCAGATATGCATGAACAAGCACATTCAAAGCCAATTTCCTTTTAAAGCTAACAGAACGTTTATTACTGGGTGAAAAAGCAATCAATTAAATTGATGTTTAAGGAATATCAAAGGAAGCACCAGCTATTGTATGGAATAATACACACGACCTTTAGTACTGTCAGCTGTGCTGTTTTACATACACGTGTAAATATACACACTGATCAGTGATTTGTCCCACCAAAACAGCTTTGACTGTTCATGAATGGATTTTACAAGACCTCTGGATGCATGCTTTGGTCCTGAAGGCTGTGTGGTGGATTCAACTTGCTTGTCCAGCCTGTCCATTAGATACACAGATTGTGAGATGCTGCGATTTGGAGGTCGATAACTATGAATAAATAGTGTGCACCGGAGCATTATCCTGCTGAAAGAAATCACTACATTAAAGAATACCGTTGCCATGACAAGCTGTACTTGGCATGCAACAATTTTAAGTAGGTGGTATATGGCAAAGTAGCATCCATTGAATTCCAGGACCCAAGGTTTCCCAGCAGAGCATTATACTGCATCCTATGCCTTCCTACGATAGTGAATCTGGATCTCATGGCCGTCATCATGATGTACAAGGTTATGTGATGCAATAGTCTAGGCTACCTTCTTTCACTACAATATGGTCCAGTTCTGATGTTTATGTCAAGTAGGTGCTTTCTCTAGTGGACAGGTGGCAAAATTGAATATAATGTAGTATTATATAATAATATATAATATGATTTTTTTTTTGCCTAAAAATATCACTGGAATGTCATTGTAAAAATGATGAGTCACTGAGAATTTCCTAACCCCCAACTGCAACACAGCTACTGTCCAGATGACGTATGTAGCCATTGCTGAGAATGATTTGGTGGTGAGAAGGGATTAAGTTTGTTTTTCCTGTTGTCCACATTGAGTTATCACTTGCCAATCCAACACAACCTCTCCATTCCTTTATTCTTTATATACAGTAGCAGTCTTACAACCAAACAGAACTATTGTTAATAGAATTAATACTATTGTTAATAGTAACAAAACTATAGTTAATAGTATATTCATTACCTTTCACACACTTTCTAGTTCTTGGCAAATACAAACAAGTGGCCTGCAGTGACATTGCATTTCCACCTGGTGTATTTAGAACCTAAGTAGCTTTTTTCAAAACATGAAGAAAATGTTGTCGGCAATAATGAAAAGGTTAAAAAGGTAAAAAAAAAAAACATAACAGCAAGGTGTTTGTCACTCTTCTTGTTACTGGGCTCATCATTCACAAGCAAATATGGCCTGTGTATAAAATTTACATGCACATGCCTAATCAAGAGCAAGTGAACAAGAATAAAGGCTTATTCAGGGGCTATGTGTGGCTAGGATTTGAACTCCCAACCTTTGGATCCAAAAGTGCAATGCCTCAATCACTAAGCTACCGCCTCCCTCAAGGGCTAAGCTTTGGAATCTTAAATTAAAACGGCCCCAAACTCGATACCAAGTGGTAGCTCAGTGCGTAGGATGTTGGACTTCTGATGAAATGGTCATAAGTTCAAATCCCAGCTCCACCAAGCTACCACTGCTGGGCCTTTGAGCAAAGCCTACACAGTTGTTTGTATAATTATATATATAATATATATATATATATATATATATATATATATATATATATATATATATATATATATATATATATATATATATATAGTTCCCAAGCCACAACGGTTTGACAGTTTTTCAGTCTCACATAGAAATAACGATACAACAAAATAAGATATTTAAAGTTTCACACAGCAGGCAAGCACAGCAGCGTATATGCGGTATGCTACCAAGACGTGCGCATCTCTTCCTTGTGAGATGCCTTACTCTTGAAAATGATCGACAGAATTTGGCTGTGCCAGTTCAGAGGGCATATTATTTTTGTGTTTTTGGTGTTTTGGTGCAGGGCAGCATGCTCTGCCCTACACTCAATGTAAATGTAAATTTGGTGAAGTGACGGCTAGCTAATATATAAAGTGGTCACCCTATAAGGCTGGTATATTATGTTGTTTATGTAAAATGCCAGTCCTGGTAATCACAGTACCGGTTTTCTGAATAAACGACTGTACATACATGTGGAGGCTGGGTGATTTTATCTTTTTATTTTTAAAGTTTTGCACAGAGATGCATTTGAATATTGAACATCATGTTTTCCTCCTTTGGACTACTCCATACAATCAAATTGAGCACTCCGTCTGGAAGAGAATTTGTTTGCATATATAAGCTGTTTATCCGTTGGTTGCTCAGTAGCATCATAATGATACTCTGCAATATGTGTTTTGTGAAATAGACAAAAAAAAAATACCAAAGTCTCAGGGTAAACTGCAAGACTTTGACAGCTATGTTAAAGGATCTGACACTCACATGGCTCACAGTGCTGCGATTAATTTATAATGGATTTCGGCTTTTATGCATAACCCTGATTCAGCATAGAGCCTTTGGTTTCACTGAACTGACTGCAGGGGTGTATGTGTGTGTGTGTGTGTGTGTGTGTGTTTCTTTTCACAAAGAGAAAGAGCAGAATAGGTATGGGAGGCAGAAAGGAAGATAAATGAAGTGTGAGAATGGAGTGAAATATGAAGATTGAAAGGAAGGATGATGAGAAACATATTTCTAAAAAATAGATATAGAGGTACAGCAAAGGATGGATAGTGGTAGAAGAAGAGAGGATGAGAGAGAGAGAGAGAGAGAGGGAGCTATAAAAACTGTGTGTATGAATGAGGCTCGGCATATTTAGCGAGGGAGACTTTGGGTAATGAGGTACATGCCCTTTTCCGAAAATTTGTCAAAAGTCCCCTACTGACATAAAAATGTGCAATGCCATTTTAGTCAATGAATTGAAATGATAATGACAATAATGACATATAGAAATGTAACAGACTAATGAAATTTCTGCACGTTGCCCTTCCATCAGTTGTGTATGATTACTTTCCACCTCATCTCACCTCTCTCATATCTATTCCATTCAATTCTTCATCTCCATGGGGCTCTGTGTGCTTTAGGTGAAGTGGACCAATACACCGGGGTTAGAACAGAGCACCGCATTATGGCATCCGATACATTTGCATATATGTGGTGATGCGTGAGATTGTTAAGCACATTTCTGCACTGTGAATCCTGTGAACTTCAGTGTCAAACCACAAATCACTTTAAATCAGTACATGTACCACCAATGCATTGGTGCATTTTCAATTATGATTACAGTGAGCCGGTGGAATGAAGGCCAGGCAGGTTTATAAGTAACATATGTGGTCAAGCGGCACAATTAAAATGAAAATAACGTTTAAATAAATCTTAAACGTGCACGCTCATTTTTGGGAGCTGAAAATAACCTACCGAACTTAAAGTGGTAACAGTCCCTGATAACAATTTAGATATAATTGGAAAGAAGACATGGGATATTCAAATCATCCAGAGGTGATAGTGGTAAAAATCATCATTCATTCATTCATTCATTCTTTCATTTCATCTTCTACTACGCTTTATCTGCTCTTCCCTCGGGTCACGGGGAGCCTGTGCCTATCTCAGACGTCTATGGGCATTAAGGCAGGATACACCCTGGATGGAATGCCAACCCATCACAGGGCACACACACACACTCACACACTCTCACATTCACACACTAGGGACAATTTTCCAAGGTGCCAATCAACCTACCGTGCATGTTTATGGACCGGGAGGAAACCGGAGAACCCGGAGAAAAAAACCCTGAGGCACGGGGAGAACATGTGGTGTGAGGCGAACGTGCTTACCACCAAGCCACTGTGACCCCGAGTGGTAAAAATATTTGTATTAATTTTATGAAATACTTGGAAACAGACCTGAAGCAATTCAGTAAAAATAATGTTTTGAAAGCTACAATTTAACGTTTAAATTGGAAAAAAAAATAGTTATTACCAATAGAAAAAAATAAAAGCTACTCTATTGCCAGAACTTGAAATAGTCAAATATAAGTCAAATATAATAGTGATATATATATAATAGTTGTAATATAATTCGTGTCTACCTGTGTGAACGTAAATCCCAGTATAATTACAACTGTTCTGTGAAGGTTTGCTAGAGAACATTAGTCAGAAAACTGCATCATGAAGACTAAAGAACACACCAGACAGGTTCGGAATAAAGTTTGTAGAGACAGTTAAATCAGGGTTAGGTTATAAAAAACATTTCCCAAGCTCTAAATATCTTACAGAGAACTGTTCTATCAATTGTCCGAATAAGGAACACGTACAACTAGCACAACTGCTAACCTACCAAGACATGGCCTTCCACCCAAACTGACAGGCTGGGCAATGAAAGCATTGATCCAAGAAGCAGCTAGAAGGCCCATGATAACTGTGGTGGAGCTGCAGAGATCCACAACTCTCCCACCTGAGAGTCTATTAACTGTGCACTTTACCAATCTGGCTATTATGGAAGACTGGCAAGAAGAAAACCATTGTTGACAAAAAGAATAAGAAGACCGGTTTGCCACAAGCCATGTAGGTGGCCAGCAAACATATGGAAGAAGGTGCTTTGGTCAGATAAGTCGAAAATTGAACTTTTTGGCCTACTTGCAAAACATTATGTGTGGCGGAAACCTAATACTGCACTTCAGCCTGAAAACAGCATCGCCACCGTAAAACATGGAGGTGGCAGCATCATGCTGTGGGGATGCTTTACTTCAGTAGGGACAGGGATGCTGATAAGAATTGATGGGAAGATGGTTGAATCGAATATATTGGGCAATCATGCAAGAAAACTTATTAGAGGCTACAAAGGATTTGAGACTGCAAGGTGAAGTTCACTGTCCGGCAGACAACGACCATAAACATACAGCCAGATCTACAATGGAATGGTTGAGATTAAAGCATATTCATGTGTTAGAATGGTCCAGTCAAAGTCCAGACCTAAATCCTATTGAGAAACTTTGGCAAGACTTGAAAATTGCTGTTCACAGACGTTCTCCGTCCAATCTGATTCAACCAGAGGTGTTTCGCAAAGAATAATGGGCAGAAATGACAGTCTCTAGATGTATAAAGCTGGTAGAGACATACCCGAAAAGACTTGTAGCTGTAATTTCAGTAAAAGATGGTTCGATAAAGTATTGACTCCGGGGATGAATACATATGCACCCCACACTTTTCCTATTTTTACTTATAAAAAAATCAGCATGTATCATTTTTCTTGCACATCACAATTATGCGATACTTTGTTTTCGTCCATCATAAACAATCCCAATAAAATATGTTTAAGTTTGTAGTTATAGTGTGACAAAATGTGGAAATATTCAAGGAGTGTGAATTTATTGCAATGCACTATATATACCTTCAGAACTGTAAAAAAAAAAAAGTATAATTGGTTCATATTAAAACAGCAAAGCTGCACAGGTTATGGATTTAAAAAAATATATATTTTCATTAAAATGATCTATTGTAAAGGTCTTATAAGTAAAACATTACCACAGTGAAACAGACACAGGTGGAAAATAAAGAACAAAAGTAAAATGCTTTAGCACTGTGAGGATTATAGACATGGTTTCCCATAAGCCACTGCTTTGTGCAATTTGTTTTGTTTCATGTTCACTGATAATTAGCATTGTACTTATACGCACAGTTCAAGACACATTTTGTCTCATAATTTAATTTTTCCTGTTCTGCCAGCATGTTCAGGTCTTTATATGGAGTTCATATTCATTGTTGTTTCATTTTTTTTTTCCTTTCATGAGTGTCACGTTTCTTGTTGGTTACATCATGTGTTTGTTTCCATTCACTTTCCATTATGTGACAAGCGTTCACTTCTTGTATCATATTTTGTTTGTATTACGTCCTGGAGCTAAACTTGGGATTCTAAATCATGACTCGAAACAATTGTAATACGTAATAGTGTTTAAGAAAAACTACATCATTTACATAAATATTTCAAAAGAAATAAAGAAGGAGAGAAAGCTTGTATAAGCGTTCCACCTTAAATTTGAAAGATTTACATCCCATAAAAAAAAACCCTCACTATTTCTGAATTCTGGAGGGCGGGTTTGTTAGAGAATATATTTAACAAGCAATAACCTGAATACCCAGGAGATATCGATATAAATATAACTCAACATGTGGTTATAAAACAAATTGGGAATGGTATTTTAAAGATCATAATTTAGGCAGTACATAATGACTAATAACTGAGTAAGTAAGTGATTTTAATCTAATTAATGATTTGATATACTAATTTACTGGTTGTAATTAAGATCCACAGTCTAATACCATAGACCAGGAAGGCAGGATTTGAATGGCTACGGAACAAAAGATGGAACTGTAATAAATACACAATCAGTTTCAGTTTTCTTATTTTATTGCCACAGTCGCCACAGTCTTGGTCATTAGGGAGAAATTACAATTATATGGAACACACTTTAATAGCTACTTTACCTCTGTAAATCTGCTTTGGCACAAAGTCTATTGTTACAAACACTCTACAAATAAAATGGAATTGATTTGTAAGTCATCACCACCTATTTATATGGCTTTTATTAGTTATAATCGTATATTTCATCGTATAATCCCTTTATACTTGTTTTTGCCCTAACAATGAAATTAGCAAGAAATAAAAGGTTCTTATAGCTTGTATTGTGCAAAACATACACTTTATAGATGCTCAATGCACTGTGTAAATGTGTATCTTATAGTATGAAGTAATATAGAATTCTATAATCATTTGTTGTCTTTCAATAAAGTGAAGCAACATTAAATGTCGCAGCAAAGAATTCAGTCTTGATTGTTTTGTGATTTAACATGAGAACAAACTGCACATGACAGACAGTCGTTCATTTATTCAGTCATCTTCTACCGCTCTATCCGATCTTCCCTCGGGTCATGGGGAGTCTGTGCCTATCTCAGGCGTCTATGGGCATTAAGGCAGGATACACTCTGGATGGAATGCCAACCCATCGCAGGGCACACACACACACACTCACAATCACACTCACATTCATACACTAGAGACAATTATCCAAGGTGCCAATCAACCTACCATGCATGTTTTTGGACTGAGGCGGAAACCGGAGAACCCGGAGAAAAAAACCCTGAGGCACGGGGAGAACATGCAAACTCCACACACACATGGCCGAGACAGGAATCAATCCCCGACCCTGGAAGTGTGAGGCGAACATGCTAACCACTAAGCCACCGTGCCTTGAAAGACAGTAGTTTTAAAATGTAATTAAACTACATGTTTAATTTAGTTAAAAAAAAAGGAACTGTGTTTTTACTTGTAACAGTCTTACCACTCCCAACAACATTACCATTAAAAGACTATTCCACCAAGTGTAAAGGGGCAATAAGATAAGAAAGACCTGATGTAAATAACTCAAATGTAAATGAATGCAAATGTAAATAACTCGTTAGTGACAGTCTAATTTCCGACCTTTAAAATAAAGGGTTAACGAAAATTGGAAAAAACGTGGAAAAAATATGGCCCAGCTGAGTGTCTGACTCAAGAGCTCGGGGTAAAAAGAGAAGGCATTTGATAGAGAAGCAACAAAGGAGCACTGTATCTAGTAAATCGAGTGATAAACAAAGCTGATCAGTCATTCATACTGTGGATGAAACTGTTCATCTGGCAAATTGTACTCGTTTTGCACGAGTTGATCTTTCATAAGCAGCAGAAAATGAGATTGCAGTAGAGAGAAAACTGTGGAGGTAAATAAACTCAAAGGCCAGAAACAAATTTCTCTCTTTCCATGGGTTTGTTATTAAATAGTACTTGAAGGTGGCAAGGTCAAGTGAAACAGTCTGTAACATTGCCTGTAAATGTACAAGGTTAAATTCATCGGTTGGGAGGATAGAAAAGGTCGTCAAAACTCCTGGAGCTTGTAGGATTTGTCCGAGTAAGAAATAATAAATGTGAATATTCTTTTTTTTGTCAGCAATTTTTGGTTGCATGTGCACTTAGATTTAACTTTAAAAGTCATAATTATTGTTTGGTTATTTGTATGAACATTTTCAAATGTATTAAAAATAGGGCTAGAACTTTATTGCCATTGTACACAAAGTACAACGAAGCTGTGGATACACCTCAATAACAGTTCACGATATGAAAAATAAACAAGAACGCAAGAAATAAGGATAAAAAATTATATATATATATATATATATATATATATATATATATATATATATATATATATATATATATATATAAATAAATATAAAAAATGTTTACAGATAATTTCACTTTCAACACTGACTATGTGCCTTTACCATATAAAGTGCACAGTGCTTGTACTCCGTAACAAGATGGGACGAAAACCAAGTACAATAAATAAATAAAAACATAAATAAAAACGCAAAAGGGTGCACAGTCGTGGGGAGTATGAAGCCTCTGCGTCCATATGCATCGCCATCTTGGAACATCATATTTAACCGTATATTACAGTATATAACCTAAACCTATCATCAGAAAGCAACCGGAACATAATTCTTAAAGGAGCCACGTACCATATTTAACAATTGAAAGTCAGACAACTAAAAATGTAACACGTAACAAGAAATTAATATTGAATTAATAATTTCCAAATAAATAAATGTATATAATTATGACATGTTACAGTTAGTTAGAGTATTGGAAACATGAAAAGTATTAATATATGGTACATAAAAAATGTGCAATTAATGTGTGATTAATCACAAGTTAACTCAATCGCGCGATTAAATGGTTTAATCTATTGACATCCCTAATTAAAAAGTATTAGAGACCATCGCAGATAAAGGAAAGAAAATGAAATATAAGCTACGTAGGTGAATTTCATACGTTTGGAAAATAATATACAATTCGATCTATGCTCGTAGACAGTGCACTAAGAACTGCTGGATCAATAATGAAAGAACGAAAAAATGCTTCACGCCATGCCCGCACCACCATAACAAAGCCTGCATATCGAAAGTCAACAACATAAAAAAACAAAACAAAACAAACAAACAAAAAAAAAAACAAGACGGAGATTGATGATAAAAGTGAAGCCAACAGTCACGCTGAAGGAGTATTCGGAGTACAGTGGCTGAGAGTGCAATAAAGGCGCACCAGACAATCATTTCAAGGGCTTTGCATAATTAAAGACTGTATTAGAGAGTGACAAGAAAGAAATCATTGCTCAGGAAGAACCATAAAAAGAAAGCACACAAGTGATCCAGTCAAAATGTGTTTTTATTTATTTTAGGGGGGGTGTTGAGGCCAAGCCTCATGCTTTTTTCTTTGAGACAGGTTTTAAAGCTCTACAGGTCTCATGCAAGAAATACCTTAATTAATCTTAATTAACACTTTAATAAACTATAGCAGTGGCGGCATCATGCTCACAACCTAGGGGGACTATTACAAGAGATACTTCAACGTCACATTCCAGGGTCTGGAACACAGAGCAATTATTAAAAACACAAGTTCTACAGGGAGTCAGTCAAAGCGCATATTTAAATCCCATTGTTTGATAACTGCAGTCAACGAACATCAACCATGGACTGCCCCATTCTTCACATGTTGTACAACATCAGACGGATTCAGTTGTTTTTTTTGCACTTCAGTCTGATGTTATTTCAAAACGGGATTCCTGCAGGCCTACCTCTGAATTAGAGCTGCGTGATATGTCATATAAATTGAATCTGTGATTTCTTTTAGAAAAAATTCGATTTTGGAAACAGCGGGAAAATGTGTGCGCTATTTGTACCTGTTTATAGTCTGTGTTTTGGGGCTGCCGCTGTCATGTTTATCCCGCAGTGCCACACATGCCTCCCCATTCAACATCGTGGTTCGGTTTGAGGTGCTGGAATAAATTAGTCGTGCTGCTTCATTTAATTGCCACAAAGTTTAGACAAATTTTACGACGCACTTTGGCTGAAGTTGCGAACCCGAACCATTTCCATACAACTGATGAAACTGCGCCCCTCTTTGAAACAAGATTTTTGGATTCGCAATAGCACCGCCATGTTGTATTTGGTATTTACACAAGTACGGATTGGGAGGCAGAGAACTACGGAAGCTGGCTGTGCCAAACCAAGGTGAAGTTGTATAATCGATTTTTTCAACATCGGCATAAAACATAAACTCGCATTAAACGATAATGACGATTAATCTCCCAGCTCTCCTCTGAACACAATTCATCCTCTGCATATGTTCCAAAATGCAGATGTGTGACATTTTTCAACCTACCTACATTCACACAAATCACCACACTGTCTTCCAGTACACCATTCCAAACACCAATTCATGTCAAAAATGCCAAAAAATGGATGAACACCTTCTTACCTCAAAGCTCTTATCACTCCTCGGACATGCACCACGCTCCCTCAGATCTCCTAGCACTGCTCTAATGGTCCGCACCATCTTTTAGGTAAAGACGGAGGTCCTTATCAAGACTCTTTTCTGTTCTGACACTGAGGTGGTGGAATTAATTTACACTAAACGTCCAGACACCTCAGTCACTCGCCATTTTCAAATGATGGGTGGCGACCTGCTGTTTCCTGAAAGACTTATTTTCTCTGTTTGTATTTTTGCATTTAAAAAAATGGTGCTTTATTTCCTTCCAATGGCATTTTAGGCTGCATGCTAGTAAACCATTCTAAATTAATGAAAAGAATTTGAATGGCTCTTTCTGTTTCTTGCACATCATTATGTTTTTTTTCCCCAATACTGCCTGTATTTCACTTTTTT
This sequence comes from Kryptopterus vitreolus, assembly GCA_030449085.1. Lineage (NCBI taxonomy): Eukaryota > Metazoa > Chordata > Actinopteri > Siluriformes > Siluridae > Kryptopterus > Kryptopterus vitreolus. The sequence continues at coordinate 11,333,217 of JACRUU010000008.1, read as the reverse complement.
GCACATTGTTTACATTGTCGCACACCATTTACATTTGACTATTTTTCCACATTGTACTGTGTATTGTTTACATTTCATTATTTACACTTCCCTATTGTAGGTTTAGTGGTATTTGTCCTGCACAATCGTGTTTTGCACTGATTTGTCTGGCATGGATTGCATTAGGATGCATTTTATATGGCTAGAACTTACTCTAGTCCTCAGCTCTGTCTTCTGTTATGTAGCTCTATGTTGTTTTATGTAGCACCTAGGGCCTGGAGAAACGTTGTGTACTGTGTCAGCTATATATGGCGGGAATAACAATAAAATCTTCTTTTGTCATATATATCACTCTGTATAAGGGAAGCTGTTAAATGAAAATGTAAATTAAATGAATAAAAATGTGGCAAATTGTTCAGGCTGAATAGGTATCATGAATAGTGGACAAAGCTAGTTGAAACTATCTCCAACAGACTTAAAATAATTATTAAAACAGTATGAGGTCCTACCAAATACTGCACTGACAGAGATTAATAGTTATGCAAACAGTATTTTTCAGTTCTGCCGCTTTTTTTTTGCAAAACTACTCAAGAATAATGACTCAGCTTGAAAATCTACTTTAACATCACATTGGGTTGCAATAAAAAAAATACAGACAGATGAAACTAATGAGTTTTGAAGGAGTCGACTTTTGCGAAGCTCTTTAAGTGATAGCAAGGACTAACTTGTTTCAGAGATGTTCCACAACATTACATTTCTTTACAAATAAAACAAAAAAGAGGAATCTATTCTTTAATAAAGAAAAATGTTGCAGCTTGCAAGTTTTGTTGGTAAGATAAAATACTGTCCAAAGAGCTATTCTAAAAATAAATAAATAAAATAATCAACCCACGGCCACATATTACACACATATTATACATACCTTACTGGAACAGCACGGCTCATTTAGTCCACAACCACAAAATAATAGCAAAAAATATTGAGAAAAAAAACAACAGAAAAATGAAAAGGATTAAGATTATTGTGCTGTAAGTATAAGTGAGTGTGTAAGTATATGTATGTGTGTGTAAGCATGTATGTGAATATATATATATATATATATATATATATATACAGACGTGGACAAAAATGTTGGTACCCTTTGGTCATAAAGAAAAGTCACAATGGTCACAGAAATAACTATATCTGACAAAAGTAATAATAAATAAAAATTCTATAAATGTTATATATATATATATATATATGAAACTATATATATTGTTCAATATAATATATATATATATGATATGCACACATACATACACACACACAGATACTAATAAGCAAATTATTGTAATTATAATTATTGTATTGTAAGCAAATTAAGTAAGCAAATAATTTTGCTAAGCAAATTATACAGTCCAGTTTTTTACTGAATCTTTCTGCTTTCAATAAATGCAAGATAGTAATCTGGATTGTAGCAGCCGTACACGTCGATGTCGTTAGATGAGATGGGTTAGGGGACGATCATGAAACTCAAAACTATGAAAGAACACATTCTGGGCTATTTAGCATATAGTGCAGAATTTCTTTCCGACATTGCAAGGTCACACCAAATTCTACCTAAAATCAGACTAGCTTCATTTTTAAGGTGTGTAGACCTTCATTGGTTGTGATGAAAACCAGGACCCACGATGGCCCACAGTTTTCTTGTACAGAGGAAAGGATGAGTACAGAGTCAGTAGTCCTATCAGTGCCACTACAACTAGTGTACAAATCCATATTATAGCAAGAAATTTTTTAGCTGCCAATACTAAATACCATCAGATGCTATGATAATAGACTCTCACAGTCCCAGAAAAGGAAGAACAACAACTACATCTGCTGCAGAGGATACATTAGTCTTTGTTAGACAGAGATTGTGGTGGTTTATTTACTCTATTTACATGTAACGTTATGGAGCATAAGTGTGACAAGTCAGTTCCTGTTAACTAATAAACACTTGCTCCATCACCAGACATTCTCCGAATTCCTCATCAAATGTGTACAATCTGATACACAATCGTGTGAGCTGTTCATACGGAATCCATAACGCATAACAACGCGCGCATGAATATACGTACAATACAGAGGTTTCATCTTACAGCTGGAAATACAGTTCTGTCCGCGCCGTGCTGTTATATAAAACTTATCAGCGCCTTCTGACCAATCAGGTTTAACCGCGCTGTTTTACACACCCGCACACAAATCATTGCGTGGACGTGTGTGTGCGCGCAGCTATGTGAGAAAATAAATGGAGAGAGAGAGGAGAGAGAGAGAGACAGATAAATAAAAGACATGGGGGGGGAGAGGGAGGAGTGAAAGGGGGGGGGCAAAGTGATAGAGACGGAGAGGATGAGAGAGGAGACACGGGGACGCATAGACGAGTGCGTTTTGTGTTTGTAGAGAACTAAAGAAAGTGAAGCGAGAGAGAGAGAGAGAGAGAGAGAGAGAGAGAGAGAGAGAGAGAGAGAGAGAGAGATAAAGCTGATGAGCTGAAGGCAGCTGGGTGCATGTGCAGCGGGATGCAGCATCGCGCAAACCAAACGCGAAGCCGCGCGCAGTGGTGCGGGATCCGGTCGTGAGCGGAGGAGCGCGCTGATCACGGAACGCGTTATATATTTATATTTATAAATATACACACACACACACACACACACACACACACACACACACACACACACACACACAATACCCCCCTTCCTCCTTCTTTCCCTTTCCACCCCCGTCCACGTGCTGAAGGCGGATGTGAGCGTTAAAGCGCGAGCGGCGGGGCCGACAATCCAGGGAGCACCGCAAAGCTGGAAAGAGATGCTGCGTTAAGTTAAGGCGCTGGTAAGAATCTCAATCAGACCGCAGTGCATGCTCACATCATGTGTTTGTTTTTTAAAATATAGTAATACTAGATGCATGAATGAGTACAAGTGCACGTGCTTGCTTAATAATAATAATGATAACAATAATAAGAATAACAATGATGATAATAAAACTTCTCTAAGCGAATCATTGCCCCGGTATCATCTTCAGTCAGAAAGCTTGCATGCTTTAAGGAGGTTATATTGTAGAGCCGTGATCCGTCCTCCTCTTCCCCCCCCCTCCCCACCACCACACTGTGGCTCGTTTTAGTCCTGTGCATGGCACAAATCACATCAGGCAGACTGGAAGAGAAATGCGCACGCCTGCTATAAATAGACCTACAACCGAAACGAGAAACAGCAGGCTGTGTTTTACTGTGAGGGTTTTTTTTAGGCAACTTTAAAAGGCGTGCTTCCAAATCATTCCAAAACTTATTCGTCGATAATCATCTTCATCCTGAGCTTGAAACACACTCCGGATGGGAGTGGTGTTTTCCAGAAGGGATGTGGATTCTTCATGCAAACAAAAAGAAGGGGGGGGGGTTGCTTTCATAATGAATAGATAATATAATGACATGCATCACGTGCTATGGTTTTGTCAATCACAGTGTGTCATGCTGAGAACCCTATTAAAGATAGAGGTTGAGGAGGAACAGGTCATCCATTTATTACCGGAGATTTGTCTATGCCGTGGCTCAGTGATGCTGTTTGGGCTGCAAATTCTGAAATAATTCACGCCTGCGCTTTAAAACACTTTATTCTTTTTTAAATCGGGACATGGGGAAGCACACGGGGTTATGCTGGATAATTGTGAGAAACTTTTGTTCCATGAGCTACAACAGGAAATGCCTTGAAATCCCATTAAAATTAACATGGTTGTAAATTAATTTATCTGATTATGAAAAAAGCGACACAATGCAAAAATAAATAACAATACAGTGAAAGATAAAGACTGGGGGGGAGGGTCTTTAGATCTGTCTTCAGATTCAGGCTTTGAGTTGACAGGGGTTAAACCGTTCCCTAAGTTATGTGTTCTGAGATGCGTTTTTGCAAACCACAGTTTGGTATATAAGAAGGTATATTTGAGATACCATTTTTGTCTTATTCTATACATTTCTCCTCTGACTTTTCTCAACAACAAGGCATTTTCACTTACAAAATGATCCTTGTTTTAATTGCACAACTTTGCTAGTTGGTAGTTGAGACGCTGGACGTCTGCACGAAAGGTTGCGAGTTCAAATTCCAGCACCATCAAGTTGATGCTGTTGAGCAAGGACGTATCCCTCAAGCGCTCGGTTGTATAAAAAAACAAGACAGTTGTAAGTAACTCTGTATACGAGCATCTGCCAAAAGGCAGTAAATATGTGCCTGTTTTAGATAAATAACTTTACAGCACTTGCAAATAACATTTTTTTTGAGAAGTGGTAGCTCAGTGGATAAGAGCGCTCTGATTGTAAGTTCATGGGTTCAAATCCCACCACCACAAAGCTACTGGGCCCTTAAGCATGGTCCTTAACCATTGCTCCACTTCATACTGTTGAAAATTGTCGCTCTGGATAGAGGCGTCTTCCAATCCCTTAAATGTTAGCCATGTAAATAAATTATTTTAACAAATTCGTTTTTAAATAGGTACAGGTAGACCCAGACTTACGATGGATGTGTGTTGAGATATGGTCTAGCCTACTCGGACGTGTAGAGTGATCAGTGTATACAATAATTTGCTACTAATTTAACACATTACATAACACAGTTTAGCAAAACACAGCAATGTACAATACCATACTGGATAAACTTATATAAAGTATATTTACGTATGTGGCAGGGAACGTATGGACAAATGGCGGTTTGAGAGTGGTGGGTGGGGCATACGCTGCTATGATTTCCTGCCTTGTGAAACGTACAATTTTGTCGCATCCGTATTTGTTGTGGTAAGAATTTAAACGTGCCTTATGTAATATCTGCAGGGGTATTTTAGGGACACACACAAAAGTAACCATGTTAAAAACAAAAAAAAGAAAAAGAATTCTGTATATTTTAAACATGTCCATGTATATATAACTGTCTGGGATAAGTTTCTATACTATGATTTAGTTGCTATCGATTATTTTAGTGTTAGATTAGTCCATTGATTAATCGCGTAATCGGATAAAAAATACTTTTTCTTTATTAAAGAGCAATGCTAATTACGAGAAGGAAAATATGACCTCTCGGTTAAAATCAGCAGTTCATCTGTGTTTCTTTTTTAGAAAAATATTTATTGCTGAATATTGCATATCTGTGAAAACCCTTTTAGTTCAGTTACTTGCCGTATTAAAAGTCCTTCCATAGTGACCACATAGAGGTGGCTACGAGAACCGTAAAAACACTAAAAACGGAAAAGCTAGTGAAACTAAAAAAAAAAGGAGCTGGAACAAGTCATTGCATTGGAAATAAAACTGCTTATACAAAAAAATAAATATTACATGGATGGATGGATCTAATATAACATATATTTTCAAGAAAGGAAAAGTTTTGTTTTGTGCCTCCCTAATAATGGTCCGTGGGAAACGCAGTGCTTTGTTTTGTTAAATGGACTAAACCAATTTTTGCAATCCATTTGCTTGAGGAATCGTTACAACCCTATTTTGACCGATTACGGGACAAATAAACCAATCAAAAACAAATGACAACATACGAAAAAAAAAACTGTGGACATGGAAATTAATTATTCCAAATTTTGTGTATTCATTCTATTATATATTCCCAGTATCTCCTTTATTTGTACACCAAAAGGTATAGATCCAAAAGGTATGGATGGAGGTATAAATAGTTATATATAGAATTTCTAGATAAAAAAAATAAGTCATTGTCAATGACACAGGAAAAATCGTCCAGAGAATATACTGAGAAAAATAAACGAAATTCTAGTTATACATACTGTAAAAAGATTGTTCTAAGCATATTAAAGGTGGTCTCATTATAAAAGCCTGACTGAGAAGAGAGTCATGCAAAAAAAACAAACAAAAAAAAAACGTTTCAGATATGATGAAGGTGAAGGAGCTTCCTGAGGTTCTCGGGGAGAATATGATTAAAGAAACCCTCGAACGGAAAAAGCGCCAGCGAAATCCTTCAACATCTCTGTCAGTGGAGTCCATTGTTTCGATAATATGCAGGGAGAAAGTACCTAGAACCGCGACTAATCATCCACAAACAGGTGCAGCATGGACGAGTTCAGAAGGCGCTCTTAGACTACTGAAAGAGCAGGTGAACGAGAAGCCGACTGTCACATGAAAAGACACATAGGCGTGTGCGTCTAAAAAACATCTACACAAACTAGACGCGTTTTAGAACCGATACACTACATTCAACAAAGACAACAGTGTCAAACATACAGCCGCAATACCTTTCGGCTTGTTTTTGTAACAGATGCATCGCATGCTCGCGTGGCTTAGACTTTATTTATAGAGCGTTCTCAAATTGCCAGCCCATGTAATGGGCCCTTGTAACCTTTACCATGACAAATGGCGCAAAACTGAGCCACCGTACATCTTCCACACACACTCAAAGCTCTAATTGCCCACAACAAAGTAATAATGCTGTTAATTTGTCGGGTCGGAATGCGTTTCTTTTTCCCCTGTTCGATTTTACATTTCCTAAACATATATTTGTGTATCTTTTGCTTCTTTTATTCTTCTTTATCTCTTGCTTCATATTTATGACTTTAAAAGAATGGGATTCAATATATGCACTATAGTAACCCCCCCCCCCCCCCCCCCCCCCCCCCCCCCCCACCCCCCCCCCCCCCCCCCCCACCCCCCCCCCCCCCCCCCCCGCCTCCCCCCCCCGAAAACTGTATCGGTATACGAATTTCCCTCATGTAATACTAACTTTATTTTTGAAGAGAGCAGCAGGCTGGAAATCAGCATGTTCTGTCTGGACCATTAAAGTTTAACGTGCCACCCAGAGAACGGAATCTCTTCACCCAACACCCAACCCACTGCGTTGTTAATAATAATGAATCAAATATCATCCAGATAACCGACCCAGCATATCTACTATATTTAATGTAGCACACTGGCCATATATAATCTAAAAGATTAATCTGAATTGAGAAAAATAAAACACAAGTGACATTAATGGGAAAGTGGTGAAGGTTGAGCTGAAGGTTGAGATGTTATTTAACTCCCATCTACAACATGATGTCAATCTTTGACCCCCATTAAAACACATAACTGCTCAGCTGTATAAATGAGATAAATGTAATGGATAAAGGTGTCAAATGCTCAATGTAAAAGTCAACTTTAAGAAAGTTTGTTCGCTTTTGTTTTTATTGTTATAATTACCTAATACAAATCTGTTCATAAAGTCTGGAAAATGTTTTTTTTTTCTTTCTTCAAAAAAAAAAAAAAAAAAAAAAAAAAATAGATATATATATATATATATATATATATATATATATATATATATATATATATATATATATATATATATATATATATAAACACACACACACACACACACACGCACGGCAGTCGTTCCTGGGCCCTTGTGCAAGGATCCGAACACTCTCAACTCAACGCCAATTTTAAGAAAATACAAAAAAAAAAGTTTTTTTGACAGTTACATATTTCTTAGCATCTGTTCATAAGGATCTTTAATAAAATATGAGTCTGGAAAATGTTATATTTTCTCAAAACCTAATTTATAGTTGTCATATATATATATATATATATATATATATATCTATATATATATATATATACTATATATATATATATAATAATAAAAAAAAAAAAAAAACTAGCGGTCGCTCCAGAGTCCCTGTGCAAGGCTCCAAACACCAGCACTGTATAGTTGAGGGAATGAGATAAATCTAAGTCGCTCTGGATAAGAGTGTCTGCTAAACGCCCTCAATATCAATTTTAAGAATATAAAAAAGGGGGTTTTGTTTGTTGGTTTTGTTTTGTTTTTTATTTTGACAGTTACATATTTCTTAGTATCTGTTCATAAGAAACTTTAATAAAATGTGAGTCTGGAAAATGTTATATATTTACCAGATCTACTTTATAGTTGTCATCTTATTGCCATCATTGAGTTTAAAATATGTGGATTTCTTCTGTAATGAAATGAGAAATTATATTTACTCTATGCATTGCCTAAAAGTCAATGTTAATTGGTTAATTGTATTAATCAGTCGCTTAAGTTTTATATATTGTATGTATCCGTACTGTAGGCACACAGGTGTTGTTCCGTGTTATTCCATGCACAACTCTTTTTAGAATTTCCAATGCCAATTCCCACAATATTACACAATATTGAAACAGTTGTCCTCCACTTCTTTGCAGGGATTTTAAAGTGTCAATGGGGATTGAGGACCTGAGTATGAGGAATGGCCGGGCGCTGTCCGACCAGTGGGCCGACGGCGTGGTGGTCCGACCCCGGACCACCGAACAGCACATCACAGTTCACAAGAGACTTGTGCTTGCCTTCGCCATCTCCATCCTTACGCTCATTATTGTGACAGCCATTGCCGTGATGCTCGGCGTCCGCTTTGAAAAATGCAGTGGGGCCAGCGAGAGAGTCATTCTCCCGGGCAACGGGTCCAATCAGTCGCGAGACGTAAATTCCGAGCATAAGGGAGAAGAGGCGCAGCCGTGGCGCCATTCGCGCTTGCCGGCTACGCTGCGCCCACGCCACTACGACCTCCAGCTCTCGGTCTACATGGACAATTACACCTTCTCAGGCAAGGTGAGCATCGAGTTTGAATGCGTCAACGCTACCAAGTTCATCGTGCTGCACGCGGACAAGCTGGATGTGGATAAAGTGGCTGTGTACTCGGATAGTAAAAAACCGGGCGCGATGAGGGTCCACCGGCACTTCCACTACGCCCCCAACCAGGTCTACGTCATCACGTTGCACCGTGAAATGAAGCCACTCAGAACCTACAAGATCAACATCACCTTTGAAGCTCAAATCGAAAACGAACTGTTGGGATTCTTCCGCAGCTCGTACATGCTGCACGGAGAGAAAAGGTAACTGCACTTGTGTCGCTCGATCCAAATCCATTTACCTGCCCAGCTGAGCCTGTATACACATTCCAAGTGTTAATTTAAATGTTGGCATTCGCCGTGCGTTCGAATGAAACGGTAGTTAGCGTGGTCACGTTCTTGAGTGATTTAAAGAGTGTTAAATTAACACAGCTTCCAAACTATCCCAGGCATTAGTTTGCTTTTAAGTGAACCAACCTTTCAACGAGCTTTTATGATGTTTGTATAAGTACAGATGTCAGGGTTTAGTCACCCCTCTGAATCATGAACCTTCAAATATAAAGGCTTGAAATCTTTTTTCCAAGGCTAACGGAAATAGTGAAATGAATATACTTTTTCCTAGAGTGAAATGTTGGCTTTTTAAAGAAGCACAAACAAAAGACAGCTGCTTATATACTCTTATATACACAACCATACATAACACGAGGACAGGTGAAGTGAATAACACTCATTATCTCATCATCATCATCATCATGATGCCCCTGTTGGTGGCATATTAGGCAGAAAGTGAAGATTTTGTCCTTATAGTTATCATGTTAAATAACTATCTATCTATCTATCTATCTAATCTATCTAATCTATCTATCTATCTATCTATCTATCTATCTATCTATCTATCTATCTATCTATCTATCTAGAGAGAGAGAGAGATCTATCTATCTATCTATCTATCTCTCTATCTCTCTCTCTCTCTCTCTCTCTCTCTCTCTCTCTCGCGCATCTCTCTCATAAGGTGGGCGTCTCCTGCTCTCTCATATATATATATATATATATATATATATATATATATATATCCTCTCGCAATTTCAACTTTAAATTATTACTTGCAATTAAAAATGTATTACTTAAATCTTTTCTTGCAACCGAGACTTTGCTATTTTGCAATACAAACTTTATTTCTCACAATTTTTAGCTTTTTTATTCTCCAACCTTTTTTTTTTTTTATAATTGTGACTTAGCCAAGCAGCCCACATCACCCCCTCTGTAGTGCCAGGAACCTTTAAAAATTCAAATGAAATATGCTAAAATCAATATTGGATACAATCACATGGTATCACACAAAGCCTCCGATCCCCTTAGACAATTCTGTGTAACGATCTTCTCTGTAGACGACGGAACAAGACAGTTGGAGCAAAGTGTTGACGCCAACGGTTTCACTCTTCAGGCTGGATAACATGGTTACCAGTAGATGCAACAGAAATGTTAACGTTAAAATTGTCTTAACTGCAGGAAATAAATCTGTCTGAATTGCAAGAAAAAAAACAAACATTTTTCATGTGGCAGAAATGTGGTTCCATTATTTATGTATTATTTACAAGTAAGAATGGATCTTGTTCAGATTCTACTAATAGATACTAATTCCATTACTGGTACTGCTTATTGATAGTGGTACTTATCGATACTGATACAGTCAATCCTACTCTCTATAATTTGGTGCAAAAAGATGTGATGTGAAAAGATGTTAAAATAGTTATTTTATTGCTGCTAAACTTTAAGTCCTGCTCTTTACAAATGCCTCTAAGCAAACAGAAAAAGGAACATAAAGCAAGCAAATGTATTGCAATGGCCCTTCGAGAGAGAGAGAGAGAGAGAGAGAGAGAGAGAGAGAGATAAAAACAGAGAGAGATTGAGATTGAGATTTATATATATATATAAAACAGCATATATATATCCTCTAGAGGCCGCTCTTGTAATGCAACGGAAGCAACCCGGAAAAACTGAGTATGGCTTTTTTTGCCGATAGCCGATAGTTCCATTAATTCTACAAAACCTATTATATAACCAATATATCAATATTTCATAATGAAAGTTATCTTCGCTTGAGGCAGAGTTAAACTGGAGCCGGGAAATGACGGTGACGTGGTAAATATGCGCAGTTCTGGAGATGTGTTTTGAGCGTGTTTTGTAGACATTTCATTATGTTACTAATGTTGCCTCCTTTGTTTACTATTACACTACTAAACATATCGCATCTGACACTGGTGTCGCTTAGTTTCGACACACGAGACAAAGCTTTTGAGTTTCAACGTTGCCGCCATTCACAAACTGTTTACATACAAACACACCGCGCACGCGCTTGGATTTCACTCATCGAGGAAACGTCGGACATGTTACTATACATTGGATTTGAGATGGATATTATCATTGCACGGGCTCCAGTGCAATTAAGTTTTTGTTATGTAAGTCTTGTGTAAATGAAATATATTTAATATTTAAATATATTTATATAATTAAACATTGTAACAAAAATATTGTGAAGATATTTTAAAGAAAAGCGAGTCAAAATATTAAGAAAATCGAAAGCAGCTTGTGATTCATCATTAACACTGAAGTGTATGTAGATAGTGTATGTAGACAGTGCAAAACAGTTTTTTTTTTTGTCCTGAAGCTTATCGGTAGTCCAGTACTGACCCTGTGTCACTTTCTATACCTAGAATGGGATATGTTGATTAGAGTTATGATTAGGGTTTCCATCCTTAGTTGTGAGCAGGAAAAATGGACACGGATTTGAGTTTAAAACGGACCAAAGTGCGAAGGCTAGATGACTGGATCAGAACATCCTCAAATCTGCAGATCTTGTCGGGTGTTCCTGGTCTTGCACTGTCTATTAAAATTGATCCAAAAAGTAGCCAAAATTCTCATTGATGCATGTGTTTGATGAGCCTGGACTGTTTTACCAGCAAAAGGGGGACCAACGCAATATAAGATAGATAGTCATAATGTTATGCCTGCTCGTTTTATGTGATTTTTCATCATTTTTCTTGTTTTCACTGCAATTCAAACAGGACAAAAACAGAAAAAGAAAGCAATCCTGCTCTTCGTGTCTATAATCAAACCTCACTATCTAGTACTTGTCAATTTACTAGTGAGGACGTTAAAGTATCACCAGTGACCAAATTTACAAAATGCACGTAACAATATTGTGCAAGCTTGTTAACCGTTGCACAGAATACAGAATTTTTTTCAATAAAAATGTGTTGCACTCAATAACAAAGTACGTAACAAAAATAGTCTACCGATAACTATTAACACTATTAAAATACTAATAACTTGGTAAGATAGCATGATCTGAAGGCTGGTTTTTACTTCTGTGTCGAGTGAACGATGTAGCCTACACACGCAGTCGTCAACGCCGTAGACGCCGTCGTGAGCGTTTATACTTCCGCGTCGCTCTGCAGTGACTATTCCCAAACACTAGTTGGCGGTAGTGCACTGTTTTGGGTTTCTTCTGTAGCAAGAATTCCTGCACTATTTTCTCACTTCTTTGATGATCCTTTTGGCTGATTTGTCCATGCTTTTTCACTATGGACTTTAAAAATGGCTGTACGCCAGAATGCGTACAATGCTACACCAGAAATATGCTGCCAAGCCGACCAATCACAAATCTCGTGCTGTGTCGACATGACTCGTAGTTACTTTTTTGGAGAGGTGTGCGTCAGGTTACATCATGGGCTATGGTGTAGGATAGGCGTCGACAGCCAGTGAATCGCCATCATTTAGAAATGGGATCGTCTACATGTATGGATTTTGATTGTGATTTTTTTCCGATTAATCGTGCAGCCCTAGAACAGGATATGTGCAAATTCATCCACTTACAGCTTCTTTTTCTTGCTGTTGCCACATTGGATAATCTGTCCCCAAATCGCCCTGTCCTCGACATCCATCTCGTATAAACCAAAGTGTATGTCTTTCCTCACCACATACAGAAACCTCCTCCTTGGCCGTCCTTATTTTCTCCTGCCTGGCGGGCTCAATCCTCAGCGTTCTGCCCTCCTCTGCACACGACCAAACCTTCTCAATCACACCTTTCTCACCTTGTCCCCAAAACGTCCTCCCTGCATTCTCCCTCTAATATACTCATCTCTGACCCTGTCCATCCGATGAAACTCGCAGCATCTTCAATGCCTCCTGTCTTTAGGATGCCTCAGCACCATCTTATAAACTTTCTGCTTTTCCTCTTTTACTCCTGTCACTCTTCTCCACCCACTCCACCCTGCCTTTCTTCACTTCTCTAACACAAGAAAAAAAATCTCTTGTCTGTGATTTGTAGCCGTGCCGTGATGAATGTAAAGTTCGGGGCATTTCTACCTAAAAGATCAATATCCAGCTTGCCAGTGTTAATTGATTACTTTTTGCACCATGAAAGGTGATTTACTCCTCCAAGTCTTTTATAGCAGACATGTACTTCGTAATGATTCTGCAGTTAACCTGAAAATAGGTCCTTTTTTTTTTTCCTTTAACACGTATTTCGTGACAGCCGTGTGGGTGTCGCTTTAGAGCCGTCTGATTGATTGTCAGGAACGTGATGCAAGTCATTCTTTCCTGGCGTCGGGGGCGTGTGCGGTATAACGATATTATCATCCCTACATGATATTATTTTGCTTTAATATGCAGTGACATTCATCACCGACTATGCTGTATTATCTGACCTGCTAACTGTTGCTAAATTTTGCGTAGGAGCTCTACAAAAAAACCCAAAAAGAAAAACGCAGAGTAGGCTCATTTGAGCGATGTCAAAATAGCTGACAAAACAGCAGTCTGTTTCTCCCAACTGAAACGAGAGACAAGCGAAGCGACGTGTGAATATTAACAAGACTTTTTCCCCCCCAAATTCACTCTTTTACTGATTTGCTCTTGTCTCTCTGTCGCATTCTATCGAGGTCAAGTCTGAACTTGACTATTGTGAGATAAATTTAATGCTTTAATAAAGGGATATATTTGTGGCTAGCCTGCAGGTCAGGTAGACCCCCGTGGCCGGCCTCGTCCTCCATTCACCAATCAGCGCTGATATCTCCACAAATGCATAGGCAAGCTAGGCGGTTGATGTAGTGTGGGCAGTACTAGTGAGTGCCCCGTCGTCCCTCTAACCCATTTGAATTATTATAATAATAATAATCCATTACATTTATATAGCGCTTTTCTAGACATTCAAAGCGCTTTACTCTACCTGGAGGATTACTGGTGGAGTGGAGACAGAATGGTGAAGCCACTCAGTAGATATGGAGACGGTTCCGAGGCCGTGATAGTCAGAGGCCAATGGGTGATTTTGGTGAGGGTGCCGAGGACACGCCTCTACTCTTTTACATTACATTATTAATGATCACAGAGAGTCAAGACATTGGATTAACATCTCATCAAAAAGATGCTTTTCACTACTTTTTTGACAGTATAGTGTCCCCGTCACTATACTGGGGTGGTAGGGCCCACATAGACCACAGGGTAAGCGCCCCCTTCTGGCCACACTATTACACCTCTTCCAGTACCAACCTAGTTTTCCCAGGAGGTCACCCATCCAGGTACTAAACAGGCTGCTTATCTTCATTGGGTAACCAGTCTTGGGCTCCAGGGTGATATGGCTACTGGCTAAAATGTCCTTATTTTTCTGCTGAAGTTTAATATACAGTTTACATGCTTCAATTAAAGCTTTTATGCAAGAAATATTAAATGGAAGGATTTTATGGATGATTTGTATGGTGTTTTGGTGGAGCATTGTGGTGAGAGGGTGGAGCCTTTTGGGGGGGGGTGTTGTCAGGGGGCCAGCAAGGTATTTAGGAAATTCTGTAACTTCCTTATACGGAGAGAGAAATCCAAAAATGTAACACGTAGTATGAGTAAGGAATAAACCCTGTCTGGAACACCAAAGCACTTCAGTATGCACATACTGTACGCACTCAGACACACACACAAACTGATGCCTAGGACAATTCAGTCTAGCCAACAGAAATGGAAGAAACTTAGTAGTTCTATGAGCACATGATATAATTTAACTTAATTCTTACAGGTCATGGTAGGTTAATATGATCAGTTGGTACTGAAACACCGTTCACAAGCGTTCAATAAAAACTAATGTCTTTCATTTGGAAAACTAGATGATTGTGTTCGGTACGCTCTAAAGGCAATTTATTAACAACAATCATGTGTGCTAATTAATCTGACCCGAAGAGCAGGTGTTGATCGTTTACACTGATTGTAGGCAAAATGAAACCAGTATTTTAAGGTATTTGATAGTTAGATTCATATCACATATTCACCACAGGTTCATAGCTTCAATCCCAGTATCTTTTAATGCGATTCTGACTTGATACTGAGATTCTGATTGTGTTCAGTCTAAAAACAGAATATTCAATTTCTTGTTATATTGTTTATATATATATATATATATATATATATATATATATATGGCTTTTATTTTTATTTATTTATTTATTTTTAACATTTGTCCCTGCCTCTAATCAATGCCAGAATTATGATTCTACTACTAGTTTTTTTTTTTTTTTGTTATGTCTTCATCAAAGCTAGAGGGCAATTAGCACATGAAAAAAAAAAACCTCATTCAGATATTGATTCCTTCTCATAGTGCTGTAGGAACTACTTGACAGTACATGTACTATAAAGTGAGCATAATCCCATCTGGCCCTCATTTAGTTTGTTGAATAATAAAAAAAAAAAAGCATAGGATCGAATTTGAAAAGCTGCATTTCTCACATTCCATGAAGCTCTGTAATATCATTTGGAATATTTCAGTGCATATAACATTTCTAAAATGTGACATTTTAAAATGTAAACATCCATAATATAATGTCATGCTGTGATTTATTTATTTTTTGTTTGCACATTTTTAAATATTCAGGAAAAAAACAACAGCGATCCTTCGTGCATAGTCTGCGATTTATTTTCATCCCCATGGACGGCCTTTTGTGGTGTAAATACTGCATATAGTTGAGCCTTCCATATTGTGCTGATATATCAATATAAATCTGTCGAACATTCTTCCATGCAGTAGCTGACCCTAGTGAGCATTCACGCTACAGGCAGTCCCCTTTACATCGATACGCACATACAGTAGCACTTTGTTTAGGAGGCAGGCTCGAACAAAAACCAGCTATAAACTCTGGGCTTGATAAACCCCAGTTTAACACGGGGGGTCTAGGCTGTAGGAAGCCCCGGGCACATTCTGTTTCACAAGAGGATGTTGGCAAATGATTTGACACAGGCCAGCTCTTAGCAGCTAGTTTCAAATCCCAGAATTATTTTTGCATTCCGGGCAAAAACATTGTGAAACTCACGGCACTGCCAATCCTGCATCCAAAACAGTCCATCTATACTAGTTATCTATATAATAATGATCTCAGTCTTGCTAATTATTCTTTTTTTTTTTTTTTACAGTTGAATGCTTGAAAGATTTTTTTAAACTACAGCAGAGCGATTCATTCATTCATTCATTCATTCATTCATGCTTTAATTAATTAATTCTTTAATAAAAATAACGAACTATTCAGAATTAACGACGGCAACCTCACGTGGTAATTCTGATCATTTATAGTGCTTAGAATAGCATCTTTCAATCCATTCAAACTGAAACTGAAGTAGACAAGCATTAGAACTTCATCACCTTTTTTTTGTCTTCTTAAACTTGAACTTTAAGGAATTATCCGTATCGTGCAGAACAAAGCAATAAACAACCTTATTTACAGCTGTTTCCATGGTAACTGTGATTTCCAGCACAGAGAAATGACTCGCTTCTCTCTACATATATGCACTAAATATTGCATGGCAAAGAATAATGGCCACTGCATCCGAAGTAAAGCAGTATGTGGCTAAGAGGAACAATTTGTACTGTGCCTTAAAGCTCTGTGAAGTTCATCTAATTAGTTTTCTTTCTATTTTTTTGTGGTTCACAAATATTCATATCATTTGGAGTCCAAGCCAAAGTGGAAAAACAAATTAGTAATGTGGGAAAATCTGCCAGAAGGACAGCGATGTCTCTTGCAACAGTGGCCAGACGGTAACTACTCCTCTGTAAAAGACATATGACTGCTCCCTTTGCCAAAGTGCACCTGAGCGTAATGGAATGGGACACTCATTTTAGGTGATATATTTTTAGAGATATCTTGCTAATGAACAAGAAACCATCAGATAAGAGGGTTATCTGTCTCTTATGACTTGTGCCTGTTGCTTTTGGGTATGAGACAGGGACAGGTGTGTGTGTTTGTGTGTGTGTGTGTGTGTGTGTGTATATATATATATATATATATATATATATATATATATATATATATATATATAGATATAGATATCATAGCAGTTTACTTGTTTTTATTATATTTTTAAGGCCATCTCCCACAACCTGCACACAGACGAATATATGTAACACACCTGCGTTCATCATCAAATCTTGTCCCGCGCCGCAGTCATTTGAGTTGGGTCCGTATTTCTGTGCTTCCCGGCTGGTATTGCGCAATACCAAATACAACATGGCGGCACTCTATGACAAATCCTCAGATCTTGTTTCCAAATGGTTCAGGTTTGCAAAACAAAACAAATCCCACTGTAAAATTTGTTTAAAGTTTGTGTTACAAAGAGTGGACATATTTTCCCACTGTATCCAAAATCGAATTTTGGGAACTAAGTAACTACTGAAGGGACTAAGTTAAGTTAAAACTACAGCATGACTAATTTATTCCAGCACATCAAACAAACCCGTTGTTGAATGGGGAGGGTTGTGTGGCTCATAACAGTGGCAGCCTCCAAAACACCAGGTAAAAACAGATAAAATAACTAACACATTTTCAGTTTTGTCCTTACACAGTCCTTATATCGCTCCCTGTGGTTGTGTTCCATGTTTTCCTCTCCTTGACAAACTTGACAACAGTTTTGCGGCTCGACTTATACAGTACAAATGCTTGCGACACGTCTCGTCTCTTCATTCATCTGGTTCAATAGTATAATAGCGCCTACTTGGGAGGCGGGGATAAAGATAGCAAGGTCCTATTTGATTGGTCAAATTTGAACAACCTACACAAGCAACATATACTTCGTAGCTCTCTGCAGTATGAATATTCGCATATACTGTTATCGCGAAAATTTTTCGATATATCGTGCAGCCCTTATATATGTGTGTGTGTGTGTGTGTGTGTGTGTGTGTATTAGGGCTGTCAATCGGTTACAATATTTACATAAATGAACATAAATGACATAAATTTCATGTTTCTTATACCAACTAAGTGTAACAGATGTTAGAATTATATACATTTCTCTTAAAATCTCTCACTATAAAAAAATTTTGGACGCGTGAGTGGATGCACCGCAGTTTCTTTATTCATTTGTTCTTATGTTGTTGTCCGGGTTTCAACGCAACGCAGAGTGAAGCAGCAGATCACACACATAGTAATGCATTCTGTGTTAATCACGCATTTTAAATTAGTGTCGTTAAGAAGTAATATAGTAGTATATATATACATACATACATGAATCTGTGCAAGTAACTGACTGACTCATTCTGTTCTACATATTCTACATCATCATTTCTACATATTTTGCTATTTTCCATCAAAATGCAATCAGAGGCTCAGAAGTATCCATGCAATTAGTTTACTCATTTTAGCATCCGACACATGAAACGAAACAAATTGGACTGGCTTGCCAAATGCATCCGCCCCACTGTACAGCTTCCATCGCTCACATCTGCTTAGCGTTCCTGGTTTGGGTCTTGGCTGGAGATACAGTGACAAATTTCCAGAATAAAGATGATTCAAATCTCCTGGGTGGCAAAGTCACATTTCTCCCACTTACTCTTAGACTAGCTCTTAACTTTTACTTTGGAGAGCTCTAATGGGAATCTCCATCAAGATGTCAGCAGCTCGCTGAGCTGCTACGGCTGTGTGGAGATTTACCCCCAGCCTCTCAGTGAGGTTTTCTTTTTTTCTTTTTTTTCTTTCTTTCTTTCTTTTTTTAAGGCAAATCTCCTTCGTATAAATTTGGAAATATTTAAAAGATAATATCACAACGATATTTTGCACACAACATGTATAAGAAGTAGAACCGGATTATACGGAACTAGATTTATATCTAGACAAAATAGATATTTGTCATGAGTCCAAGCTTAATTCAGCTCAATTCACTTTTATTGCTAGAGTGCTTTTACCAATGGACATTGTCCCATAGAAGCTTTATAGAAATAGGCTATAAAATATACATTGCTTAAAAGGTTATGCCTAATGAGCAAACCAGTGGTGACAGTAGCAAAGAAAAATCTCTCTGAGCATGGTATAAGGTCTGAACCTTCAAATGAACCAGACTCAAAACTGAACCCATCCTCATCTGGGTGGCACCAAATGTCTATTCAATAAAGTGGTCATTTCAGTGGTGTTCTGATCGGTGAACTGTTCACTGGTGGGTGCTCAAGTGCTAGAACCGTTCATACCTATGACAGTTCTAAGTCAATGTGGCAGACTATTTATGTTAATGACTGTACAGTCCAAATTCATTCTTATAGCAACTGCTCACTAACTTCATGGATCTTTAGGGTGTTCATGTGGAACCATCCTTTAGCTTCACTCAGTAATTGTCTGTAATTAAAGAGAACTTCAGCCGGTGGTAGTACATTTGAATTAAGTGGTCTTGGAGAGAAGCAAACGACAGGAACACTAGTACCTGCTGGCAATACACTGGTAGCCACTGGTTCCCCCTGAAGCTAAGCAGCCCGGTTAGTATCTGGATGAATGACCTCTTGGGAATAACTAGGTTGCTCGTGGGAGAGGTGTTAGGGAGACCAGCAGGGGGTGCTTATCCTGTGGTCTGTGTGGATCCTAGAACCCCGGTATACTGGCAGGGAACACTAGAATATCAATAAGCACCATCTATTGGATGAAGCGTTAAACCAAAGTCCTCTCTTAAAAATCCCAGGATGTCTATCGAAAAAGAGTAAAGGCGTGTCCTCGGCATCCCGGCCTAATTTGTCCATTGGCCTCTTAACCATCCCCATATCTACTGATTGGTTTCATCATCTGTCTCTTCTCCACCAGTAACCTGGTGTGTAGTGGGCGTTCTGGCGCACTACGGCTGACGTCGCATCATCCAAGTGGATGATGTATGCCGGTGATATCAAAACTATGATTGAACACTCATGGGAAGGGAAACCATGGATAATTAAGTGTATCCTTATTGTCTGTGTCTAAATGTTGTATATTCCACTTCTTTCGTTCTTCTCCAAGTCCTTTTCCATTGACTTTAACCCTTCCGTTTGACATTTTGGGGGACAGGGGTTAGCTCAGTGGTCTAAGGTGGGGATCGAAAGGTAAGGGTTCGAGTCCCGGTATCACCAAAAAGCTGCCGCCCTCAGGAACTTAATCTTCTCTGCTCCAGGGACACTGTATCATGGTTGACCCTGCACTCTTACCCCTGTTCTCAAACAAGCCTGGGATAATGTATATGTAACAAATAAAGGCTCTTCTATTCTATTGGTGTCACCCAAATGAGTATCTACCTTATAGCTAAGGTATATCTAAGGGAGTATTTTCTTGCCACAGTCACCTCAGATTTGCTCATCGGGGATAAACGCGCATACATTTAATTTCAATTGAATTTTGTTAGGTGATTCAATATCCGTTTTGAATTAGAGCTATGGAAATAAAATGAATCCGAATTGAATTCTTCAGGAGCTGTGCAGAATGAAAGAATCACAAGTTCAAATCCCAGTAATGATAAAGCCATCTGTGGCCAGGAGCCCGAGAGAGGTAAAATAACCATGTTTTCACAGACGGAATTGTAGCCTACAACTCTCCTGAAATGGGGACTAAAAGGGGAGTGATAGTATGCCACCCCTCACTCCAAATCAATCACAGCGACACCAACAACTCATATCCGTCCCTGAACTCCCCCATGCAGAAGGGAGCGGGTAGCGATTTCCTCCGAACGCGTTACGCAACCTCTTAATTTCGCTTGAGCAGCAGTTTGAGATTTTGCGACTGACTTGGTTTACGTGACCGTTGTGTGATAGGGAGAACTGCCTGATGGCTAGGAATTGGTGGCTACTAAATTAGGGAGAAAATCAAGGGGAAAGAAAAACAATCTGCAGCTGCTCTTATACTCGTTCAGGTCATTGCTTCCGGCTATAATGGTGTTTGTTGAAAGTATACAAGTATGCATATTTCTGTCAAGATAAAATGTAGAGATATTTCATCTATAGCATCCTAGAAGTTATTAAAATCATGTTAGTGTATATAAGCCAAGATGTTATTAAAATTTCAATAGAAACACTCTGGTTGACACCTCATACTGAATATTCGATGTGGTGTTATTTATCACTGTTTTTCTACGGGACATACATTTGATATTACTTTGTTTTGATTCTGTAAGAAGGTGCACATCAAATAATGCTACCTTAAGGAAATCTCACATAAATATTGTTACATATGAAAGTCCCAGTAAAACTATTAAAAGCTCCGAGTCAAATGTGCATTTCTTATTCAATTGTGATAGCTTGTTCACTTAATAAAAGCTTTTATATTTGTATATCCTGTTGAATCTTTGATTAATTTCCCTCTTGTTTTCTTCTCCTTCCTTCTGCCTCATCACTCACTTTTTTCTCTCGTCCTATCTCCCCCAATTTCCTTTCTTTTTCTTTCCTTTGTGCACGTCGCTCAATTTCTCCACTCCAAATCTTATCATTGTCTCGCCCTCATCTTTCTTCACTCGTTTTTTTTTCTCCCCAAACCATGCTTTTTTTCGCCACTTCACAGGTATCTCGCTGTGACCCAGTTCTCACCCACTCATGCGAGGAAGGCTTTCCCGTGTTTCGACGAGCCGATCTACAAAGCCACCTTCGTTGTGAGACTGAGGCACGATGCCTCCTATCAGTCCCTGTCTAACATGCCTATTGAGGCATCCAGCCTGGAGGAGGACGGCTGGGTCACCAATCACTTTTACAGGACACCTCGCATGTCCACCTACTATCTGGCCTGGGCAATATGCAACTTTACCTACCGAGAGGAGATTACAGATAGCGGAGTCGTGGTAAGTTTGTAATCCATTTTGCATTTACACACAGAGAAGTATTGCTGCTAGTCAATTATGTTCAGAACATATATAAACAATGTGTAATGAACCGGACCAAATATAGTGTCAGGAAGTACATTTATTAAAACACAGTCAAAATCCAAAGTGACCAAATCAGACAAACATGAAAGACGGTCAGGACTTAATTATTAAGTTTATCCAAAACAGTCAAAGGTAGAAGTTTAAGCATAGCAGTTAACAGTAATGCAATAATGAAAAGTGCCAGCTCAGTGGATCAGTCTCTGGGTTGTTGATTGGAAAGTCAGAGGTTAAAGCCCTGTATTCACCAAGCTCTGTGCTCTATGGGTGCTTCATAACATTGCAAGAATATATACAAAGACTGAATTTTGCTGTAATGTACTGTACATGTGACGAGTATAAAGCATGAGAAGCGGACGAAAAAATTGAAGTTTGTGCGTCGAGACCAGAAGATCCTAACAAGTCCATCCTGTAAACACATTAGGTCCTGGCAGATTGCCAGGTGAAAATAAAATGTACTCAGGAATTGATAAGAGGAATCAAAAATTTTATTTTATAACAAGTATTCGATTCTTAATCTGAAGAATTGATTTTTGAATTCCCAACCCAAGGCAAACGTACTCATATCGGGCACTTTTCTACATTTACAGCATTTAGGAAGATGCCCTTATCCAGAGCGACTTACACCTGAGCAATTGATTGTTAAGGGCATTGCTCAAGGGCTCACAAGTGGCAGCTTGTGGGATTTGCTCCTGAGATTTTCTGGTCTAGAGGCCAATGCCTTAACCACTGAGCTACCGCTGAGCTTTTTAAACAAGTTAAAGTTAAAGAAGGGGGAGAAGGCTCCGACGTATTTAGGTAGAGATTTGTCTTTACTATGTAACTGTTTAAGTGTCACGCTGGTAACTGGATCTCAGGGAATATTAATACAAAAATAATATTTTAGCTAATGAATATATCCAGGCTAAACATCCACCATATAGAACACCATCAGCGAAAAGATGATGATCAGTAGATCAAGAACAGACTATCCAGACTTCTAACCTACCTCTGTGGTGCATCATAACCAGGGAATGATACAGTAGTGATACTGTTGGGTAAAAAATCTATGTAATGACAGGGAATAGGTTGATATATATATATATATATATATATATATATATATATATATATATATATATATATATATATATATATATATATATATCTATATATCAAGTGTTGTGAATCAAGTGAATTTTGAAGTTTATTTGAATTTTATTGCCTTGACAATTTATGCCAACGCTTGTCAAATGATGCTAATACGGCAGTTTTCAGGATTAGATCAAAAAGGCTGTGACCTAGTTTACCAAGAATTATGGGATAGCTGTAATTTCATTTGGCTGTAACAAGATTTTCGATTTCTGAAACGTAATCAGGCGATTACAGGAAGTCCAGGTGTGACACATTTCTGGATAGAAAATAATCCGCCAAACAGGGAACCTTAGCCAGGAAGCTTGATTGTTGTTTGTGTGTGATAAACACGTACACCGAGACGTCGTAAATTTAATCCTCAAGGTGCAAAATGAAGGATCCGTCCATTTTTTTTTCTTGGCAAGATACAGAGCATACAAAAAAAAAAAGACTTTGTTGTAGTTTGCAACATATTTATTGTGTATTACTGCATACAAATTGCTGTATACCAGACAAATGGATCTAATCTAAATCATAACAGCGTGCTCTGAAGTTAGCTTTGTCTCCCTACTATTGCTTCTTAGACTTGTAATAATAAGCAGTTTCTTTTGTTTTGGTCAATCAAGACAAAACCTGAGCCCTATCCATGTTTTATTTTATTTATTTATTTTTATTATTATTGCCTAGTGGCAGATTTTGGGGTTTAATGATAAACATGAAGCAAATTCCTTTTTTGTTTATCAAATTCTTGTGCATTCAAGTGAAAAATGCTTTTTGGTCATGCAGATTTTACTATGTCTGCTGTGTGTGTGTGTGTGTGTGTGTGTGTGTCTGCTGCTTTCGTATAGCTTTATATGTTATACATCAGCTAATAATGCTGGTTGTTTTTTCTCCCCCTTCCAAATACACGCTCTGATTACTCTAAGAGATGCATTTTTTTCCATGCTTATTATGACCATGGAGAAAACAAAGGACACTTTGCACATTCGTAATTCATTTATACTACTACAGTTTATTGAATATGTGGAAAATTGGATCAATTTCCTCTGTAATATACAGATTATTTCTGATTTAAATTGGATAAAACATATTTAATTAGTCTTAGTCAGTCCGTAATGCTCTTTATAGTCTCCACAGACTTTATGCGTATAAAGAATACACTCATATCTGTTGCTGTGTTGAATCGAGCAGAATCTGATTAGCTAGTCAGAACAGTTTTATAGTAACTAGTCATCTGTTTTAGTGATCCTTTGCTGGTTGTAATTAATAGCAGGAAAAATATCCTATAAAAATATATTTTGGCAGAACTGCAAATGTATTGTAAATGTGTTACAGCAGTCTGTTCTCTGTGGAGCTGTAAGTCTCATTCTCCTTTTGAAAGGCAGATAATCCTGCTGCTTCGGTCACCTTGTAGTTGATGCTATCTCCCTCATTTCACAAACCTCGAGCAAGGTACATCGTGTACAGACGTTGAAGTTGAAGTATGAAGTTTCCGTCTGTGTGGCTATTGTAATTTATTACAATATTAAAATTTATGTTAATCGTTTTGCTTGTTTGCTTTATATAAAAGAGGGTCGTCATTGTTTGGTCCTGTCCAGTGTGTGTGTGTATGAGCGACTAAATATCATAAAGATATAATGTGTATAAATAGACACATGCAAGCAACAGTTAACACTTTAATATTCATTAAGGTTGTAGCTGAAAATGTTAGACTGTTCTGGGGTTGGACGATATATCGGATATTAGCGACAATATCTCGATAATTTTGACAATGATCTGAATCTGACATCACACATAATTTCCCGACAGAATGCTCGTACTAGTGCAATTAATCTCACCACCATCTGGGTGATTTCTTCCAGGAATGACTCCTCTCATTTAGATTTAAATTTACCTTCGATATTATAGACTGCAGCAGTTAGCCATGCATTGGTTCTCTCCATCAATTACATTAGATGGACAGGCTCATCACGGAATCATCAGGCAGTCAAAATAGTGAAACTGTGTCAGATGAGAATTGGAATCAGACTTGTGCCAAAATATACACCTGGTCATACTTAGCGCATGAAGCTATTCATATTACCATGCGTACTGATAGTGTATATACAGTGAACAAGCATAACTTTAGATTGTTATGAATGATGTAGTGAATAACACTGATGTATTCAGCAAGTGGATATTTTGGCGGTGTGTTAGATGCAGGAGAAATGGTGTTCCTGGTCTGCAGTGATCTGTATCTTATCAAGTGGTCCAAGAAAGGAACAGTGGTGAACCTTTGACATGGAAATTGGCTTCCAAGGCTCGCAAAGGCTGACGCATGCTATCCTACAGACGAGCTCCTGTATCTCACATTGCTAAAGAAGATAATGCTGTTAATGCTTGATGGGTCAGGGCTATTTTGCAGCAAAAGGGGACCAATACAATATCAAGCAGACGTAACAGGACATAATGTTATGCCTGGTCGATGTACATAGCATTGGATTGCTGATTATGTGGTAGGACTTCTGTAAAGGTCTTGGGGCAGAATAGGAAGCTTTTCCCACAGCCAAAGTCTTGTGTAAAGCTTTGTTTGAAGGGATATGCAATTATGATAGCATTGGAAGAGTAAATTTTATATGGCTATGTTCCTCATTCATATATTTATATATGTTCATATATTTTACTGATCCAATTGTTCAGGGTTTGAGCCCCTGGAATTGCCAAGCTGCCTTTGAGCAAGGCCCTTAACCCTCTGTGTTCCTGGGGCTCTGTATCATGGCTGCTTTCTAACCCCCATCTTTCCAAACAAGCAGGGATATGAGAAGAAAGACTTTCACTGTTCTCTAAAGTGACAAATGAAGGCTATTCTATATATAGATGTGATTGGTCAGTCCTAGTAAGTGCCGGAGTTCATTGTAGATGAAGGTGATATTGAGCCTGATGGACTGACATAAAGTCAGGAATCCACTTCAGGGAAAGTTTTCAAACTGAGTATGCTCAGATTTCCTGTAATTCAGTGTCAGATTTTAATGGAATTCCCATTACAATCAGACAATCAAACTCTGACAATATAGGAAATAACTGTCCAGGATGGTCAGTCATACGTTAGTAAGGTTATGCCATGCACTTTTTAAACAGATTTTATGATATTGATATTTTTAAAGCCTTTAGTATTCAAAATATTTGGGATTTTTGAATAAAACTACCAAGATTCCTCATAGACCTGCCAACCCAGACAGAATGAAGATGGATGGATGGATGAATGAATAGAAAGATAGAACTATTGTCATTGCATAGTACAGGTACACCGCAACAAAATGCAGTTTTAGCATCTATCAGAAGTGCAAATTGACATGAGTATATGTACCGTGAGTAATATAAACATGTAGCATATATACAGCATTTGTAGTCTATGTATTTGTAGTCTAATGTATATGTACAGCTTATAGAATATATATGCAAATGTAGAATGGTGACATTCTACTTCTGGTGCCTAGACAGATCCTCATATCTCCCAGGATCTTAAAGCTGAAGACCCTCTCTACCTCAATACTATTGATGTAGACAAGGGAGTGCCTCATTGTGTTAGATTTCAGAATGTCCATTATGAGCTCTTTTGTCTTCATGGTGTTGAGGGTGAACTTATTGATGGCACACCACGCTGTCAGGCTTTGGATCTCCTCCCTGTAGGTACAGTCACGGGTGAACAAGGGAGTAGAGCAGTGGGCTCAGAACGCAGCACTGTGAGACGCCGGTTTTTAGAGTTGAGGATAAGTGTTCTTTTGGTAAGAAAGTCCATAGTACATCTGCAGATACCCAGGTCACTGAGCTTAGTGATCAGTACAGTGGGGGCAAGCTAAAGACAGTGAACAGCATTCTGATGTAGGTGTGGTTTTTGTCCAAGTGTGTGAGGCTGAATGAAGAGCCATGGGAACTGCATTACCTGTCGAGCGATAGGCAAACTGAGAGACAGAGATTTGATCCAGAACCATTAGGTAGCTCTCAAGGCAACGGTACCTGCAGCCATCCACTAACTGGATATTTATTCTGACATGTTCAGACAAAACTACTGTCTAAGGATTGAGATTCACTTATTTGACCGGTATACAAGGCCTTACACTTGACTGAAAAACATCACACCATCTAGCTAATTCTGTTACTACAGTAAACGCTTGGTATCAGCATGATCCTGTGACAATGTATTTCAGCAGCAGGGAGAGCAGGGACTTGGATGTTTGCCGAAATGTTGAGTCATCTCTCTGAAACACCTACTCTATACACAGCGGATCTCAGATTGGGGCAATGAGTAAACATCTGACATATCAATGACTCAAAATGTTAAAGCAGAGCCCGCATTTGAATCCAAATGGAACTCTGTAGTGAGACGTGAAATGGAGCAAAAGCAAACATAACTATCTAACCTGACAGGACCTGAGAGGTACCGAATGATATGAGGCTGTAACCTTATAGTCTAGACGCCAGGGTCAGAATGTCTCCAAAATCACAGCTCTCGTGAGGTGTTTCCGGTCCTCGGTGGTCGGTATCTATCAAAAGTAGTTCAGGGAAGGAACCAATGACAGGGTCATGGAGAGCCAAGGCTCTCTGATGCACGTGGGGACGAAGCATGTGTGGCCTGTGTGGTACGATCGAACAGACGAGCTCTTGTAGCTCAAATCGCTGAAGAAGTTAATGCTGTTAATTCTCGATGGGTGTCTCTCTGTTAAAGCAATAAAAAGGAAGCAACACAATATTTGACAGGTGGTCATAATGTTATGGCTGGTCAATGTACAGAGCATTGGATTGCTGATTATGTGGCAGGACTCAGTAATGCAGAATGGGAAAATCATCACAATTAAAAGAACTAAAGACTTCAGCTACTTTAGTATGTGTATTGAATATGTTTGATACTTGAGTTTCATTATAAGCACCTGACATACAGCGTTAAGCACCTGACATACAGACTTTTCATATATATATATAATATATATATATAATATATATATATATATATATATATATATATAACTTTCGCTTCTTTTTGAGAAATTGCACTTTACTTTTATAATAGTGTGGGATACACTGACTCTTGCTACAGTACAGTATGTGTGATGCCATAAGGCACCTTTAGTCATCGAAGCTGAAAGTGGTGTTTTGAGTGCACACAAAGCTATTGTATAGTGTTTGTGTTTTGAAGGAAAGAAGTTCCTCTAGTTTGTATGCTCCAAACAGTGCTGAAGTGATGAGGACCCCCCCCCCCCCCCCCCCCCCCCCCCCCCCCCCCCCCCCCCCCCCCCCCCCCCCCCCCCCCCACCCCCCCCCCCCCCCCCCCCCCCCCCCCCCCCCCCCCCCCCACCCCCCCCCCCCCACCCCCCCCCCCCCCCCCCCCCCCCCCCCCCCCCCCCCCCCCTCCCCCCCCCCCCCCCCCCCCCCCCCCCCCCCCCCCCCCCCCCCCCCCCCCCCCCCCCCCCCCCCCCCCCCCCCCCACCCCCCCCCCCCCCCCCCCCCCCCCCCCCCCCCCCCCCCCCCCCCCCCCCCCCCCCCCCCCCCCCCCCCCCCCCCCCCCCCCCCCCCCCACCCCCCCCCCCCCCCCCCCCCCCCCCCCCCCCCCCCCCCCCCCCCCCCCCCCCCCCCCCCCCCCCCCACCCCCCCCCCCCCCCCCCCCCTGTTGCAGGTGGTCATAAAGATATGCCAGGTCAGTATACTACTATCAGTCTTTACCTTAATGTTTCATAGACTCGCCCCAAGCAGTGAATGAAAGAAACCGGCCCTCACAAGTGTACTGTTACAGAATTTATCTTTAGGCAACATAATGAACTTCAGTCTTTGCTTTTTGAGAACATTAGGCATAAGGAGATTAATCAAACACAATGCTACAAGCTCCAGGATGTGCAATAAGAGAGTTTGCTTGAAAGTTTGTGAGCTGTTCAGACTCTTCTATAGTTTTACCTTGATTTTCTTATTTCATCATCACCTGTTTTTATAAATGAAATATCAGATGTATGTTGATCAATTGCACATGTTTGTTTAGAGGGAATTTTGCAAGTAGCCAAAAGACAGCATGAGCGATTGGCTTATTGTACGTGCAAAAGTAAGTGAAGCCTGATCTGCATTGGTAAAGTCAAGTGGGTAACAGATTCAGGTGAAGCACATTTGGGTGCTTAATTAATCATTTAAGCAGAGCGATCACATTAGACATCGTTAGGAAAGTGGTCAGGTAACACTGATTAAAAGAGAGAGAAAATCAACCAAACGGCTGTAGTGCCAAGGAGTCAAACTACGCCAAGAGGAAAGGAGATATGCGAGGACATCAGGAAGAAGGTGGTGACGACCCTTCAGTCTGGGCAAGGCTACATGACCATTTCCAAGAGATTCCAACTCCATCCATCCACTGTAAAACAAATCATCTTCAAATGGAGGGCATTCACCATGACCACAACTCTTCCTAGAAGTTTATACCCATGAAAACTAACAACAAGAAGCATCGTAGAAATAATACACGAGGTAAAGGCCAATCCACACATCACTTCTCGAGAGTTGCACACCACTCTGGAAACATCTGGGGTAAATGTACATGCGTCTGACGAAATCTGACAATCAGAGGAATATTGTACAGACATGACATTTATGGGAGGGACGCTAGAAATAAACTCCCGCTCTCAAAAAAGAAAAAGAGGCCTTTTGAAAGTCCGTTCTTTGGCAGGTGAGTCTAAAATAGATTAATTCGGTCATAATCAAAGTTGCCATGTTTGGAGAAAAGCCAACACTGAAATCTAGGAAAAGATCCTCTGAATGGTGAAACATGGTGGTGGAAATGAGATGGTCTGGGGCTGCTTTTCTTTAGTAATATTCGGGGGAACTCGAATTGTCAGACCTATCAACAAATTCTTGAAGAGAATCTCCTGCCATCGGTCAAAGAGATGAACTAGGCTGACAATGGGTGATGCAACAAGACAACGACCCTAAAAGTTTAAGCAAATCCACTAAGGCATGGCTTAAAAGAAAGAAGTTGCACACCGTTGTTTAACCTAGACAGCGCCTGGATCTCAATCCAATTGAAGTGTTGTGGCTAGACCTGAAGCGGGCAGTACATGCCAGCTGTCTTTCCAACCTCTATCAACCAGCTGAGTGGGCAAAAATCCCCAAAGACAGATGTGAGAGAGCGGTCAGTGGTTATAGAGGAACAGTTGGTTGCAAGTAATGGCTGCAAAAGGAGGTGCCACAAGCTACGAAATAAAAGGCTTCACTTACGTTTGCACATAAAACAATTCAATCTTTTCGTAGATTTTTCGCTACTCACAGAAATTCCCTCTAAACAAATATATGGACGCAACTGACAAAATGGAAACTAAATGAATTGGACAGAAATGTAAATAAAATGAATATTTGCTTTCTCTGCCCAGCACTGATTCTAGGTAAACTTGCAGAAATTTGAAAGCTCTTCAAAAAACGAACTACAGATCTTCTGTAGATTTATGCTGCATCAAATCCTACTATGTAATCTTCATGTAATCTCAGGCAGACTCGAGGAGATGAAGATAAGGACGATGTGGGGGCCAAAACTATTATCTCTGACTCGCTCTTCTTCTCCCTACTGATGATCGTTTTTAGTTTTGCATTGGCTGTATGGTTAGGGTGGTTGCTTTGCTGCCGAATATTTCTACGGTCAAACGGGACACCTCTCTGAAGATATTGCATGGAGGATAAATATCGGCAATATCTGTATTCCTAAGCATTGAGGTCGCCATTAATCCTGACCAAATAATTTGAAGAAAAAGTGGCAAGGGATCTCCATCATGCTTCACCGTTACCTGCAGCCATTCATTATTGTACCATTTTTTTTTTGAGTCCTTTGGTGAACATAATGCTTCCTGCTAAAATCAAATATTTTAGATTTTGACAAGATAGATGTGTCTTTCATCTGCTGCATTAAGTTTCCGTGGGCAGTCCTTAATGTTACACATTTCTTCTTGTTTATTTATTTTTTTAAATATTTGAACAGCACGTTCCTGAAACCCCAGTCTGCTGAAACCCTTGCCGATGCAGTAATAGCGTGGTGTATGACATTTGACATTCAAAATACCTTTGCATATTTTGGCTTTCCTCACTTAGATTTAAGCCTCTTTCGCAGCTGTTTCTGTTTCAGTTAATGACTGTGAACCTATATATGAAATCGATGATCATAGGCACCTGCTTGGCGTAATTGCTCAATCATACACCCAACTTGGATGCTAGAAAATCCCTGGGAAGTGAACAAGTGAAAAATGTCCTTGCATATTCACCAAAGTGACATATTCCCCTGCAAAAGCACAAAGCATGGTCACAAATCGGTTTGTTCTTGTTCTGTGCCCTCTCACCATCCAAAGCCTTCACTAATGACAGACAGTACTCAGGAGCATGTTTGGTATAATGAAGATATTGTGAATTGCAGCACTAGATAGTAAACCTGTCACTGGTTGAAGGGACATCATTTGAATGAAAGTACCACATGACTACAAAGTAGGGCACTTGTCAATGTATGGTATTGCCCAGGGACTGAAAACAATAAAACCAGTGTACGTTCATGCTTGCTTCTAACTAACTAACTAACTGTATATATATATTATATATATATATATATATATATATATATATATATATATATATATTATATAATTTATGTATATATATATGTGTGTGTGTGTGTGTGTGTGTTTAGAATCGCACTTTATATGGTTTGCTACTGGAAAAGCTAGGAAATGGATTTATTTCCCACTTGAGTGATGCATACCTGCTGTATTCTGAGTGCTATTATCCTTCCTCGGGATGTGCAGGTTACCTTAAAAACAACAAAGCCCTATAGCAGCCTGACACAGACAATGGGGAGCAAGCAGTGGATTGTGAAATGAGAATTTGCAAATTCCACCGAGAGTTTCGTTATTCATGAATTTGAACTTTGGCCAATCTACAAGATCAGAATCAAATATGATTGATTTTCAAGAGCTAAAGCGCATAAATAAATGAGGCTGCATAAAAAACTGACCTCTATCTTTCAGCAGAACCAGTGGCAGGGATTTATGAACTCATGTGGATCTTTCTTTTTTTTAAGGTTATTACATAATTTCAAATCAAAGCCGACAGAGTTATTCATTCTTGGTTGATTCCTTTTACTGTTACTGTTTTATCACTTTCTAAATTAATTATTTATCAAAATGACTATATTAATGTCATATTAAACGACACACACACACACACACACACACACACACACACACACACACACACACACACACACATATATATATATATATATATATATATATATAGAGAGAGAGAGAGAGAGAGAGAGATAGCTATCAATAAATTATTTAACTTAAGTATTTAATCACAATTAATCGCATGATTTAACATCATTGAACATGAGTTAATGTTCATGATTAATTGCACATTGTACCATAAATGAATACTTTTCATGTTTCTACTACTCTAACTAATTGTACCAAATGTTATAAATATGTACATTTCACTCAATATCTCAAAATATTTATATATTTAAAACAAAAAATATTGCTGGAAATTATTCTTTTAATATAAATTTCTTGTTTATTTCAATGTTAATTCAGTGTGCTTGTTTTAATTGTTAAATATGATATGCAGTTCCTTCAAGAATTATGTTCTGTTTCTGGTTGCTTTTTTAAGGTATATTATATGGAAATATAGTGAGGCGCTCATACCTGTTGTGAATTCGCAGCTAGTAGGTGTAATTCTGGGAAATTTAGGAAGTGTGAGTTTATGCACATTGCTGGGTGTATTTTGTAAATAAAAGTTTCAGAACCGGTGAACATATTGATCAACTTATTTGTATTCCGTCCTAATATTAAAAGGTGTAAACACATCTGGGAAAAAAAAAAAAAAAAAAAAAAAAAAAAAAAAAAAATATATATATATATATATATATATATATATATATATATATTTTTTTTTCCCGCTATTAATTTTAGAAACAAAAAAAGTTATAAAACACATGGACAACCCATTTGTCTATTTAAAAAAAATATTTTTGATTAATCCTTTTAATAAACTGTCTTCATAAACAAATATAATGCCTTTAATCTGTAATCTGCTTTGCTTTCATTTGGGGAAATTGTAATATGCATTTATTTCTTAATACAGAAGATCAAAGAACAATTGGAAATGTAATTCCAGGACAGAATTGAATTATACTGCTTCTATTTCTCTAACAGGGTGAAAAAGGTTTGCCCAGAACAATTTACACAGCATCTTTGGGTTGATGATGGCAGCACCCTCATAACGAGAAGGAGGTTAACTCCTAATCCTGCTCCTTTCTTCTCGTCTCCTTGCCTATTTCTGTAGCTCATGCAAATCGTTTTTCATGTTTTCCTATTTTCTTACAATTTAGTCATGCAAAAGCGTGACTGATACAGCTTCACATTATCTCAAAATCCCCACCACTGGCTGTTTTCAGGCCTGAAAACTTCCTGAGTTTCTGGTTCATTGTGTCGTATGAAAGAGGCTGTTTGGAGTTTGGGTGCAATACCACTTCTATTTGTGATACACTGTAAACCCCTCAACGATTTCTTTCATTTTATTGTGTGCTTCCTTTCTATGATGTTCAAAACGTGGCCACATATACTGTATCACATGAATTATTCTGTGGTTTTCCTGACGTGCAAATTGCATAGCAAGTGAATACTACGGCGATTAATTAATGAATTAGTTAGGCTTATTAACAGCCGATCCAACATATCTGACAGGCGTTCTATCGGTTTTTAGAAGTCTGATCTAGCGTCCATTATTGTCTCTAATTTTGCTTGTTGTGTGCGTATTGCTGCAGCTGGCCATGTCTCGTTCCAGCTGCTCTCGGCAGCCTGCATCCTGTCACGACTGTATTGAACACTTTGCTCTCTCTGGACTCGGCTACATATGGTTTCCTGCCACCAGTTTGGCCTTCAGGCTTCTTCACAATCATTAATTCTGTAACACAAATACCAGAGTTACTGAGGGATGGCAGTCTGTTAAGCTTGCATTTTCCAGTAGAAGACCAATCAGTGTAGGATTAGAATGACGCCGTTTTGTTGAAATCACCCAGAATAACGTTGATTGAGTAACTGCAGGTGGATCAAAAGCAATTAGATTAGGGACTAACGGCAATTAATTAAAGACTCTTATTCTAAAATGCTGTAAAATAATAATAATAATAATAATAATAGTAAAAAAAGATTTAACATCTATAGAAATTATGTAATTGACATTCTACCTTGTTAGTGCCATGAAAGCTGAGAATAACCAGGGGAATGTACTGTATGCCATAGGATTATCTTTCTGGAGTTATCTCTGAACAGTTTAGTGACGATGGTCTACAGTTAGAAGTAGTTCTCATGAAAAGTGCCACAGACAAGTTGCTTTGACTGCACTGGTTATATAATACATCGCTAATAATGTTACATACTGCACGACCTCAATAGTGGGCTGGCGGGCCAGCAAGGCCTTCTCTTCTGGCCTAAACTCAATCACTGACTGACTTACTGTCCTTTTATTTATGAATATGTATTACTTTATTCCTAATGCTCTGTTCCCTTCATTTCATAGAATTTATAGTGAGGCCTTCAGAAATCAGCATTGTGGGTGTTTAAAATACAAGGGTAGCATAAAATACAGGCACATGAAGATGTTGTTTTAACAATCAGACTGTGATGTGGAGTCTGAACTTTTTAGACAAAATTGGATTTTAGATTTTGAATACAGAGGGGAAAATGGGTGTTTTGGGGTTTTGCCGCTGTCGTGTTTGTCCCGCAGCACTACACACACACCACTCATTCAACGTGGTTGTGTTTGCGGTGCTGGAATAAATTAGTCGTGCTGCTTCCTTTAGTTGCCACAAACTTTAGACAAATTTTACCACAGCGCTTTGTCTTGTTGACCGTCTGAAGTTACGAACCCGAACCGTTCATCACCTACTGATGAAACCCCGCCCCTCTTGGAAACAAGATCTTCGGAATCGTCAGAGTGCCACCATGTTGTATTTGGTATTTCGCAAGTGTAATGCTAGGCGGGAGGCGGAGAACTACGGAAGCTTGCTGAACCAAGCCGAGGTTTTTTTTTTCATCATGAGCATAAACCATAAAGTCGAATTAATCGATAGTAACGATTAATCTCGCCATTTATGCATGTATATAAAACTTGTTATATATAATATATATATATATATATATATATATATATATATATGTGTGTGGTGTGTGTGTGTGTGTGTGTGTGTGTGTATATATATATATATATATATATATATATATATCTATATATATATATATATATATATATATATATATATATATATACTATATATGTGTGTGTATATATATGTGTGTATATGTATATATATATATATATAGTAGATAGTAGATATATAGATATAGATAGATAGATATATAGATATATATAGATAGACAGATAACAGATCTTCAAAATGGACTTTCTCTCTCTCATTCTTTTCATCTCTCTCTCATCTCGATTCTTCGCTCCTCTCTCGTTCTCTCGCTCGCTCGCTCCCAGAATCTTCATGGACCTTTCCTTTTTCATTCTTTTCAATTCTTTCCTGTAAAATTTGAACAAAAACACAATTTTTCAAATCCTCATGAATACTGTAGTGAATGGAAGGATACACAAACATGCTTGGAAGTGCACAAAACAAACCAGGGGATTTTTTTACAAAATGAATGCTTCTTATAGAGAGGATGTATGTGGGCGGTTGTGGCTGCAGTGAAAGGAAACGTGTAAAATTGTGTTCATTTGCGATAGTAACGGCCTTCATTCTCATTGTATGAGATATCTGTCTGTATTTCTGTAAAACATTTATGGATTCTAGAGCCATGTCATCATAATGATGGTATAAAGAGGTGGATTGATCCAAGAACCACCACCGAATACCGAGGTGTGAAATAGACGGCCTGCTACTTCATGACACATCATTTATGTTATTTTTTTTTTATTGTCAAATTTTGTCATGTTAAAATCGCTTCTAAAATCTGCACCATATACAAAGATGCAGCACGGATACACAGCTGCAACTTCATTGCAGGTAAATAATACATGCAGCAGGTTAGAAGTCATTGTTCTGCCCATAAAATATCCAAATCGCTCTTTTGTTGCTTGGCAACCAAAGCTTATTGATTTGCAGGCTAAATTGTGTTGTGGAACACGGAAGAAAGCGATATCTTCCCGAGCTTGAACAAGCGATTTGCTAGTAAGCAGATAGCTCTATTTTGTGCCCATGTAGTACACTGTGTGTTAATCGAGATGAAGTAGGGGAAAGATGGCGGTTAACACAGTTATTTATTGCAGTACAGGTTCATACTGTATATCACTAACCAATTTTGTGAATAGATTTTGAATATATGTTTAAAAGATCCAGGAGTCCTTTTGTGCGCTTTCCTCTTTCCAACTCAGCTGGTGAGTGGATTAGCATGCCATTCAAGGGGTAAAGTGAATTACTAGATTTAAATCAATTGTGTAAAATGTGCAGCAGATGTCAGGTTGCTCGGGTGGCTTGGCTATGAAGGGCACATTTGTTTCTCTTTGTTTATTTCCAAAGGGCCTTCCGCGAGCTCTCAAGTACAGGGCTCTTCTTTTTTTGCTTCGATCTGATAGGACACTAATAGGTAGCGAGGCCATTGCAATTCGATACACCGATTGTGTGTGTGTCGCCATAAAACACATCTGGTTTTGTGCAAGAAAGTAAACACTGCGCAGAAAGTGTATACATGTCCTTGCATGACCTGTATCTAATGCAGGGTTTCCACAAGGTCCTTACTGATTGGAACAAAAATCCAAATAAAAATCCAAATACTACGCTTAGGCTTAAAAAGTGTTACATTTGATGTTCTAGGTCTTAAATAATTTGAAACAGGTTTTAATTTTACGATGCCCATGTAACGCCATGTACCTATAATGCTTATTAAAATGTTCCCATAGAGCTTTTTGTTTTTGTTTGTCCGTTTCTGGCACAAATCTCCCTTGGATTGTATCACAAACATAAAACAGATTTTATTGTATCTATGTGGAAGTGCAATTTTAGTGATAGTTGGCTTGGAAATAAAAGAAATCAGGGCTCGGCTAACGCCGGTCGGTGCCAGTGTATTTCTGTGTGTCGTATAGGTCTCATTAATCTCATTAATAATGGTCTTAAACATTCTTTAAAAATTATTTTTGACTTTGTGAAACCTGCAGAAAACCCTGTAGAGGAAAGTATCATTTACATCATGAATTGTTAAACACAGTAGAAAAGCCCAGAATCTGCTTAATCGTGCAACCACTCAATCACCTGCAGCTACACAATAATACATGAAGTAATTTACATAAAAGGCCTGAACATAACAATGCATTCTCAGTGACTTGAATCGTGGCATCATGCCAAAAAGGCTGATTCAATATTCTTCACAGGTCTGAACTGTCTTCAACTGTTTTGTCCTACGCACAATCATAGTCGAGTTGGTCTTCTACGGTTATAGAAGACCTGAACCTTCTGAATAGACTTTTAATTTTTGACCTCTTTCATAAGTAAAATGGTTCTTTAACAAATATAACGATCAGTTGTTTCTGAAATACTCAAATCAGTCCATCCGACACCCACATCAAAACGTTTTTTATACAGGTGCATGATTGTAGATTAACGTTTCACCTGCATGATGTCATTGATGTGGCTGGTGCAACATGATTTACTAACTATATGATGCATGAATAAGCAGGTGTGTATGTGTTCGTAGTGAAGTGTCCTGTCAATGAAATCATGCTTTAATCCACATCTATGACTGATTCAGGTCTTGTTAGTGGCTCATAATCAAATGTACATTTGAAAAAATAAAATAAAATTCCTACTCGTTTATAGATTCCCTATGGTATAGTTTTGCTCGCAGGGTTATACTGGCACTGGGTTTTATCCGATCGATGTT
Organism: Kryptopterus vitreolus; assembly: GCA_030449085.1. Classification (NCBI taxonomy): domain Eukaryota; kingdom Metazoa; phylum Chordata; class Actinopteri; order Siluriformes; family Siluridae; genus Kryptopterus; species Kryptopterus vitreolus. The sequence goes on along the minus strand of JACRUU010000008.1, from coordinate 11,295,426 downwards.
TGTTTCATTTTCTGTGGCGCATACGCGAAAAACACCAAAGAACGTTTGCCATGTCATTAATACTCACAAACACTCACATTGATTCCATTGCATCGGTCAATGAAGTGGCTATATCTTAATCCCCAGCATAATAAAAGTGTAAACAGGAGGTTAAATGACAAGGTGACCCACTCTCAAACCAAACTCTGGTTGTTTCCAATTGAAAAGAGATTCTATGGACCATGAATGGAATAAAAAACAACAGCATATTACAACAATCAACATGATTGGACCCAAGTTATGCAATAGTTTCTATTAAATTACATATTACATATTTAGATGTGTATGCCGAAATAGAATGCCATATTGCATAGGCTCATACTCTAGAAATATGCCTGTGGTACCTAATTTTGTTGTAAAAGCTCAAATATTTAAAGGTCTGTGGGCTTTCACTGCTTCATTCCATTATGCCTCAATGTGGCTGTATGACTCAGTACCCTTAAGAATTTTCTCTTCCTGTGTGTGGGTTGTGTGTGGGTTGTACTCTGTCTTGGCGACTTTAACACACTTCATTCTGTTCCGCTCCTGCCTGAACTATTCGATACTAGACGCTTTGTTTAGTGTCATTAACCTCCAGTCAACAATAGCCAGCCCGTTGTTTCAGTATAGTCTATTCTAAACCAATTAACCACTTAATTCTATAGCAAGCCTTCTTGTAAGTTAATATTTCCTTTAAATAACAGTCACTTAATTTGGAAATATGACCTTTACCACTTAAACAGATGTTAGGTTAAAGATATACTGCGGATTAAAAATGCAGACATGCAAATGATTTCCACACTGTTTACTATTATTTATTAACCATTCTAATAATTGACTCCTAGAAATGAATCACTAATGTATCGACACTGTGTCAGGGTGAAACATTATTCTTCTCCCTGCTAGCGGTTGCATGAGTGTGTAATACTAGGCTCGTGATGCCATTTCTTCTGTCTGGATTAAATGCAGGAAAAAAAGAACACACATCAGCCTCAGCTAGTCGATCATTCCTGCAGCAGGAGTGCATCTCAAAGCGAAGTGTCACACTCGGAATTCTTTTGCTCTCTATTCTCTTTCCTGTATTTTACCCCCAATTTATCTCTTCAGCTTCCCTTGCGAGATTTTATTATGTGGGGATTCGCTACAAGCTTCAAAACACCACACGTAATCAGTATAACTGGTGTATGTGTGGTGTTTTGAAGCTTGCAGCGAATCCCCACATAATAAAAGCGAGCAAGGGAAGCTGAAGAGATAAATTGGGGTTTGGCTATATCGCCGAAGTGATACAATGTGATTTTTGAGCACCGCGCTTTACGCTTAGTCCCGATTTGCTCTTGAAATTCCCGCCACTCTACTGCGACGCTTTGCACTAGATTTTGGAGTGTCCTTGTGGACGTACGTGTTCAGACATAAGGGTGTTTGTAAGGTCTCATGCCTGGGGGTGAAGTCAGAGTTCAGATTTATCATTACGTATGGTTGAGACCAAAGCTCTGTAGCAGGCTACACCCCAACCCATGTAAACCACATCTTCGTGGAGCGGACTTTGTGTACAGTGGAACAGGTTTGTGTTTCCAAGTTTTCCAAGTAAAAGCAAAATGTTATTATCCAGGATCCATTGTAAAACCACAGGAAAGGCAGGAATGGCCAGGTGTGCCAATACTTTTGTCCAGTGCAGATAGAAGTGTAACAAATAGATTATCTTTGGATACGGGACAATAACATTTAGCTTTTAATTGAGCTTGGAAAGTCATTATGTCATTCCTTTGCATATATATATATATATATATATATATATATATATATATATATATATATATATATATATATATATATATATATATATATATATATATACATACATACACACAGTATACCATATCTTCGACTGCACCTTTTGTACAATACTCATGCTCACCTCTGTAATTCTGCACTTGTGCACTTCTGGTTAGAATTGCATTTCCTTGGCTTTGTACATGTACCTTGCACAATGACAATAAGGTTGTATCAAATTATTGGATCATTTGTAGGTGCACTGATCACTTTCCCGTGAAAAGTTTAGCAGGACATAAGTATCAGTAGAGTCAAATTTCATCCCATCATTTGAAATATAATATTATGCTCAAGTTAATTTAATTGCCACAGAGACATGCTTTTTACTGCCTCTGTCTGTGCTCAGGAGCTCTGTCTGTTTAAGAAATATGCTGTAGGATCTCTCCACTGAGGAAGGCTGGTGACATATGTTCATACTGTAGGAAACCTTTGAGAAACATAAGGGCTCGACAATTACTTTGCGATTTTGATGTACTTTACTGATTAAATATAATTCAGTATAATATTATAATATTCATTCATTCATCTTTCTACCGCTTTATCCGATCTTCCATCGGGTCACGGGGAGCCTGTGCCTATCTCAGGCGTCTATGGGCATTAAGGCAGGATACACCCTGGATAGAATGCCAACCCATCGCAGGGCACACACACACACATTCACATTCACACACATTCACATTCACACTAGGGACAATTTTTTCCAAGGTGCCAATCAACCTATCGTGCGTGCATGTTTTTGGACCGGGGGGAAACCGGAGAATCCCGGAGAAAAAAAAAAAACCCCCTGAGGCACGGGGAGAACATGCAAACTCCACACCACACACACATGACCGAGACGGGAATCGAACCCGGATCCTGGCGGTGTGAGGCGAACGTGCTAACCACTACGCCACCGTGCCATTAATATTATAATATGTGTCGAATATAATTAACAAGATTCTAACCATAGTTTTAACCATCATTAACCATAGTACATCCTGATATTTTTAATACTTCTTTTTTTATTTTATATATATATATATATATATATATATATATATATATGTGTGTGTGTGTATGGGCACGGTGGCTTAGTGGTTAGCACGTTCGCCTCACACCGCCAGGATCCGGGTTCGATTCCCGTCTCAGCCATGTGTGTGTGGAGTTTGCATGTTCTCCCCGTGCCTCAGGGGGCTTTTCCCCGGGTTCTCTGGTTTCCCCCGGTCCAAAAACATGCACGATAGGTTGATTAGCACCTTGGAAAATTGTCCCTGATGTATGAATGTGTGTGATTGTGAGTGTGTGTGCCCTACGATGGGTTGGCATTCCATCCAGGGTGTATCCTGCATTAATGCCCATAGACGCCTGGGATAGGCACAGGCTCCCCGTGACCCGAGGGAAGATCGGATATAGCGGTAGAAGATGAACGAATAAATGAATATATGTGTGTGTGTGTGTGTGTGTGTGTACTATATGTGTATATCTATCTATATACAGTTTTCTATATGATTGTTTCAGTTGTCATAATTGTTTCCCATAATTTCCCATAATTGCTCACTTGTGGATTTGGGAAATGATTCATTCAAGACCCACAAATGAACAAATGTAAGGTTTGGATGTGAAAACAGGTGCACATGCTAATTAGTCTTAATTAAAGCAAAGCATATGATAGGCGAGACAAAGACCACAAGGCAAACAATACCTAGATATGCTTGGTTAAGTGAATAAACACATTAAAGTTTAGACATTGACGCACAAGCAGATGTCAGTGATCGATGAGAATTGTTCCTTGGTTATGTAATGTGCCAGGATAATTTAATTCTGACAGAAGTTATATATAATGATAATGTTTATTTTTTTAAATTATACAATTAAAAGAGCAATTTTTACATTTGCAATGTAAAATCAGACTTATGCCCTCCAGTCTTAAGTAAATAGTTTTTTCTTAAATATTAAATATTATATTAGTAAATATTTTTATTCATATACATTGTTTAAAGAGGTTTTAACAATCCATTGTTTTTAAGGAGGTTAGTGTTATTCAAAATGATTGTATGTTTGTATTTTCTTTATTTCCTGTCAGTTTGAAATCAATGTTAAACTACAGTTAATTTGATTGTTAATGATTCTGCTGGATCTCCACGCAGGATTTTCACCAGCTTTGTTTACACTGGAAACAGAAATACATCTACGCCAGGAAAGATATTTATGAGGAATGAAGGAAATGCCATTTATAGTATATTAATACCTCAATATTAGATTGTAACTGTATACAATACATGGAAGCTAGTACGCCAATTTTTAGACTTTTGATCATTTCTATATCGAAATGTTTTAATTAAATTTTAAAACACTTTGAGTGAGCACAATTATCTGGAAATGGAATATGACAAATCCAAACTAGTAAAAAGGGAAAACATGAAAAGATTGTGTATTAATAGTGTGTTTTTGTATATATATATATATATATATATATATATATATATATATATATATATATATATATATATATATATATATATATATATATATATATATATATATATATGTGTTATTTATATATCTATATATATATATATATATATATATATATATATATATATATATATATATATATATATATATATTTATAGAGTAAGAGTGATTTGATGAAAACCTGACAACATTATTGTATTGTAGGACAACACTTTTTATAAAGCATGATAACCGGAACACTTCTAATTTTTATTCTTATTTTTATTTCTTATTATTTTATATTTGTATTATGTTGGGGGAGTGGGGAAGTGGTAGCTCAGTGGTTAATGCATTGGCACCTGGACTGGAAGATCGCAGATTCAAATCCCACCACCACCACAAGTGCCTTTGAGAAAGGTCCTCAATTGCTGAGTTATTACTCGCTCTGGATAAGGGTGTCTACCAAATGCTGTAAATCTAATTTGTTTTTTGTGTGTTTTTTGACAGATTCGACTGTATGCGCGACCCGATGCAATTCAGAGCGGATCAGGAGATTATGCTCTGCAGATCACCAAAAGGCTTCTCAACTTCTATCAGAATTATTTCAAAGTGAAATACTCCCTGCCTAAACTAGGTAAGACTGTTTTAATTGTTTTTACATTTTAATTGTCTCAACGACGCACGTGTAGACTATGTTAGTGTTTGTTTCCATGGCTTTAAACCCCTTTTAGCCGAACGGAGCCGCATGAGTACTTCTGTGTGGTTGGTGACCAACATGGTACTACGTTTCACGCAGGTGGTTTTCTGTGCCTTTGAAGTGTTCATTTATATTCAGGCATCAATTTCTGTTCTACAGCACCTTCCCTACACACACCTTCCCTTCCTTTATTTACTTATTTATTTTAAATACAATACCCAGTCCACTCATTCCTAACCTGTTGCTTTGTTAATTACCATTTTAAAAACCAATCAGTTTCTCCTGTCACTCATTACAAACTTGATACCCCCCCCCCCGCCACTCAGAGATTATAGCAACTCGGGCGGGTTTTTTTTCACGCTCCAAATAAGACCCTGAATTGGCTATAGTGGTCTACAAGGGCTAACAAAGACTGCAGGGAAAGACTGATAAACATACAAAACAAGCGCTTTGGCATCAAATGGTTCACACCGACAATGACGGCATTTCTCCTGTTTAAGGGGAAAAAAATAGATGTTGTCACAGTGATTTTATTTTTCTGTATGGTTTCTAGAGAAAAGGGTTAAAGGGTTAAAGTGACACAATGCAGTTACAAAGCGGTAATGACTGACTTAAGTGGTTACCTAATGACTTCCAGTGTGGTTGCTTCCTGACTGACAGCGCTGGTTTGTAGGACGCGCCTCAGGTGTGACCGTATACTTAGAAAGCACTTTGCCGTTCGTCCCTGTCTATAACAAGGCTGTTTCATTAAGGTTGCGCTATTGATTTATTGCCTAAAGGCTTGTCTTGTTCAGTCTTGTCAAACAGGACAACGCCTATTAATCAGTCAGTGGAGGGTTTTTTTTCCCCCTTTGGGTTGTCAGTTGGTAATTTTAGGTCAGCATTTTTCACTGAAAGCGGAGTGAAATGGATACACACCACGACATTCTCCAACATCATTGTTTGCTATCAGGAACTTTCATTTAATATCTATCACTGTGTTACACAACTGAGCACCAATATACTGTCATTTGCCATTTGTTGCTAGAATATTAAAATACATTTTATTGTGTGCTATATGTGTAATACACACACACACACACATTTTTTAAAGTTGTTTTAGCTCAATTTCAGTATTGTTAGGAAGGAGACATTCAAAACATGCAAAAAACTGCTTGTTATTTTTTATTAACACAGTTAATACAAGTGTTTTACACTTAATATTTAATCATTTTCTTAAGATATGTGGAACTTAACTTACTTCAGCAAACTTTAAGCAATGTCATTCCTTCCATTCTTCAATCATTTACTTCCTCAAAGTACAGAACTGTCAGAATTTTCTCATATTAAGAGAAAGTCTTGAAGCTGGAAATAAAACACAAAATAATCTGGATATAAAACACACTACAAATCTTATTTACAGTACAGATTAAGTATCCACAGTCCATGTTTTCAATTATAAAAAATGCAATCAAACTCAAATGAACAAATTCCTGAAGGAACTCTATTTTTAACTATGTTCTGCATCCATCTATCTATCTATTTGTCTGTCTGTCTGTCCGTCCGTTTGTCCGTCCGTCCGTCCGTCCGTCCATCCATCCATGTATGTATGTATCCATGTATGTATGTATGTATATGTTATAAAATGGGCCCAATGATATAAAAAATAATAATTTAAAAGAACATGAAAAACATTAAGTTTTTGTTCAGGTCTTTTGTTTTGGTCTTTTCAAGCTCTGATCTGAGTTAAATAAATGAAAAAAAAGTTCAATGCAAATGAAAGAAGACATCCGACATCATAGGCTTCGAAACAAGTCTGCTTTTGTCATCCTTTTTCATGTGGAGTTGAATTCAGGAGCGAGAGGTTGTTCCTGTGTGAATTGAGTCCTTGAAAGGGAAATGATGTGGATGTAATGCTCGCCTCACTTATGTAAAGGCACCATCTGTGTACTGAGGGAGGCAGCAGTTGCAGGGCCTCAGGTCTCCGATGGCAGGACACTGTCTTTCTGCTCATCCAGAAATAAGCCTGATAAAATACTGAGAATTAAATCAAACCCCACACAATGTTTCCACTGTGGCATGCAAGTGCTATATCTCTAGACTGTCTTTCAAGGTACAAGCATGTTTGACTGAGAATGTATATATAAAAGGATTGCATATATATATATATATATATATATATATATATATATATATATATATATATATATATATATATATATATATATATATATATATATATATATATATATATATATATATATAATATATATATATATATCAATGGTCAAATGTATTCATTTTCCTGTTAAGATCACTGGGTTTTTTGTTGTTGTTGTTGTTTTGGTTATATTAACTGCATTAATACTGAAATCTCAAATGTTCAGCTAAATGTTTTTATGTTGTGAGAGTCCTCAGGCTGTTAAACTGCAGCAGTTTGCTAGGTAAAGTCACAGTTTAACCTACTGCTAATCGTTAATTTGACCTTTATTTTTGTGTAATATTTGTTTAAAAAAAAGAAAAGAAGCGAAATAAGATGAAATTCTATACACAGATCAGACATGACATTATAGCATTGTGAAATCAAATTTTATTGATAAAGCATGTTTAAAATCAACCTTGGTTGGCCAACATGCTGTACATAAATGTCAAAAGCAAGGAAAATAAAACAAATAATATCAATGTGATTATGAAACATTGAATGCACAGATGGGTTTACAGCAATGAATTCAGCTATAGAGACAGTTTTTATGTGTAGTCCTATGGTGGGTTTTTTTTTTTGACATCTTAGGACCAGCCACTCAAACTTATTCCGCCCTCTGATCGCGGGACAAATAAGAGATGATGATACTTTGATTTAAGTGATCTGGATGGGTTATGAGGATAATTAGGTCAGTGATGTATTTGGAGGTTTTGTTACAGACAGCTTTATAAAGAAAAGCTAAGCTTTTAAAATCAATACAGTGCCATGTGATCACGTTTGAAGCTGTATCGTGAACCATCTGAAGATGAGAGATAGAGAAGAGACGGAGCCTGACATTGAGTTGCAGTAATCGAGTTGTGAAGAAATTAAGGCATGAATGACCATCACAAAGCGTTCTCTACTTAAATGTCATTTGACTTTGGCTAAACAGTGATAAAAGCTGTTGCTTACATTGCTATTGATTTGTTTATCTAGCTTAAAACCACAGTCAAGATAGAACCCTAGGTTTTTTTTTGACATTATAGTTCAGTATGAGGAGGCTGTGCCTAGGTTGGCCAGGTTCCCAGTAGAGAGTTTGTTCGGACCAAATTGAATACTTTTGGTTTTATTGTCATTTAACAGCATACAATTGTTGGTGAGACAAAGTTCCTGAAGCATGTTTCTAGTCTATTGTTTATGTTGCTGTATTTGTTTAATGAGTATGTAGAATTGGGCGTCATCCTCGTAATAGTAAGATGCACCAAATCTACTCATAATAGAACCTAAAGGCAGCATGTATAAGGAAAATAGTAAAGGTGAGAGAATCGAACCCTGGGTTCCCCGCAAGTTTTTGCGGAAAACTTCTGTTGGATAAACTTCCCGAAAAACTTCTGTTGGATAAAAAGCACTAGAGCCACTTGAGTCCCCTTCCTGTGATACCTATTGACTGCTCCAGTCGAGATAAAAGAATCTTGTGGTCAATGAAATCGAAAGCTGAGCTTAAATCTAATAGAACTAAAACTACAGTGTCATCAGCGTCCGTGGTCATTAAAATATCATTAAATACTTTTACGGATGCTGACTCAGTATCTGCGAAGCGATTTAAAGCGAGACAGAAAAGCATCGGAAATTCAATTGCGTGTTTAGATAATTTGGCAGCTATATAAAAAGGATTTTTCGAGAATTTTAGGTATGGATGGCAGATTGGATATGGGTCTGTAAATTTTCATATGCAGAAAGGTCAAGTGAGGGTTTCTTAAGAAGTGGCAGGTTTAAAAAAAAACTGGTACATTCCCAGTCATAATAATAACAACAACGCGTCAGAAGTTGGGAAATGGCAGGAGGGTTGAGAACAGAGTTAATGTCGAAAAGGGAGTTTTGGGACAAGAATTTGTTCTTTTCAATGCAATTTTATTTGTAGAGCGCTTTTTACAATTGTCATTGTCGCAAAGCAGCTTTAGACAATATAGTTAATTATAGTGTGTGGGAATGAAAATCAGTCCCTGATTGTTCCTTGTTGAAAAAGCCGAGGCGATGGTGACAAGGAAAAACTCTCCCTGAGAAGGTACCAGAACCCTTGAGAGGAACCAGACTCAACAGAGAACCCCATCCTCATTTGGATGTTTTTGTTTTTGTTTGTGATTTGTTAATTTTGTTTTGTGTGGTGTGCATCCATGGAAGTATAGAGGTGTCTCCAGGCTCTGAAGTGTTTAAGGGCGTGTGGAGGCGTCATCAACAGGTCAGACAGGTTCAGAGTGTAGAGGGCGTCTGGATCCAGATTCTTTTCTTCTATGAACGCAGTTTTTTCTGTGGTAGTCCTCATGTCAAATGATGTTTGGAGTCTGTCTTTCTTTATGTTTCCTTTCAATTCGTCGACATTGTTGGCATAATCGTGTTTAAACATGGATGAGTCTTGTGTTTAGGAGGACTTTCTTGGTGCAGTATAGTCTAAAAGGGAAGGAACATTTAAAGTCCAGCAGCAGATAGTTAGCATCTGGATATGAAGTAGGGGAGCCAGGTGTTAAGGATTTGTTAGCTTCCAGATACAGTTCAGAAAAAATATCCCGGGAGTGTGAGGTTAATGTGCGAGACCATGTAGCGGGACAGTATTCAATGGGGCTGGAAGGAGTGTTGATTAAAGTACTGGTCTGTTTTCAATGCCAGCCACTTATAGACCGTATGACATTATAAAATCCCTTGTTGCATTGCCTAAATTTATTTGCAGTCATATAAATCGTGTTTTTGCTTTCAAGCTGTATCATTGTGCAATTGGTGCCTCCAATATGACGTATGGTACGGGTCAAATATGCATCAACTGGCGTTGGAGGAATACGTAAATTAAATAGGTTGTGTTTTGGGCCTGAAGCAGTTTGATGCGATTTTGCGACAATAGTCCGCAAGGTGTTAAATCTAATGTACACCTAGACAATGTTTGGGGCTATATAATTACATTGCAAGACGATACTATATTTAAGTTTTTAGCTAAATCTCAGAATAATAAAATAACCAAGTATTAAAACATGATCATATCAAGACAAAATAACCCCTATTAGATCAGAAAACTCATTTATTGAATTACTAGATGGTGGTGTCTGATAGATTATTAGGAGAAGAATAGAGAAGGAAGCATTTAAATGGATTTCCTGGATTCCAAAACTGGTGAGAGTAGCAGTTGATAATGGACGACGCTGGATTCTGTTTTTAAAAATAGTCACAAGTCCACCTACTCTGCCGGTTAAGCAAGGAGAGTTCGGAAAAAAATCTTACTTCACGGGGGAACGATTCAGAAAATAAGGCGTGAGATCACCTGTTTTTATCCACGATTCAGTCACAAAGAAATAATCCAGATTATTAGAAAATATGAATTGATTACAGATGAAGGTTTTATTTATGGAACATTGTTGTGTGCTATGCATAAGTGGATCGTGGATTGGGGATCAGACTTATATTCAACGAGGCCCGACAGAAAATATTGTTAATAATTATTGATAATATTGATGTTGAATGACACAGACACATTGGGATGACAGTTTGGGGCAAAACAGGAGGTTTGCCAGGGAGCATAAAACTGGAAAAATGGAATAATATCCATCTTCTAAAAATGTGTGGTTGTAACGCAGCCTTAATTAATCTTGAGAAAGTATGCCGTGTCTAGGTAATTGTGACTGTGAGTGGCATCAAGTGAGATTGTTTTCTTCTGCAGCTCATAATTTCCAAACTCTGACATGGTGGTGTGACCTTTCATTTTAGATAATGGGTGTCTTTGCTCTCTAGACATCTTTGCTGATCTTCGGCGGGTGGAACATGACATCTGATAAAAACGGAGTCACGCTAGAGCCAAAACAAATCAAAAAGGGTTCGGGACTCGCGATCCTCTCACCTGTCAGACGGTGCGTTGACACCTTATGCTAACACTTGGCTCATACCCTGTGAGAGCAGCAGGGTGTCTCCCACTGTATGATGTGCAAATGCCAATTAGCCATCTAAAACCCAATTAGGCATTTAATTACTGCCTACTTGTCAAATAGAAGCTCGGCGAAGAAAGTAATACTCTGGGGAGTAATGATGCTAAATCAAGCAACTGAGCAAGATGCACGCCAATGTTAATGAACTCGCTTTCATTCCGGCTGCCTGCTTCCACCCACGCGAAAGTAGAAGGAGTCCGCTTTATTTATTTATTTATTTTATTTTGGGTGGGGGGTGGGGGGGTGGGGGGGGGGGGGGTCACGAGGGGATCCCAGTCTACTCATCAACTTGAGTTTGGACTTGCAAAAGATTACACGGCTCCAATTAATTCCACACTGTAAGCACCTTATAGGCTTGATTCACACTACAGCTCTGTACAGCCAATAGGATTCCAGTGACTGGTAATGAAACTGGTGTGATTCGATGCCAAAGGCGAATAAGCCACTGGGAAGCAATTGTGGACATAGTGAGTGTCACCGAGTGCATAAACACAGTCTGATGTAGCTTGTCGTGTTAATGCAGATGTCAGTCAGTAATCTGCCACCCAACCCACACAAGCCGAATATGATGAAGTCAGCCACACAGGAAGATCACCAGTTGAAACTGCTGTGACAGATCATAAAGGAAGGCTTGCCAGCCTGTCAAGGTAATTGACTTTTTCCAGTGGGAAAAGAGGAACTATTTACATTAGAAAAATCAAAACAGTGATGACTGAAGTCACTGTATGTATCCACAACAGGCATCAGGCATCTATTACAGTTTGGATAAACAGTCCAAAGGATTATTTGGTGTCTCAGATGTAAACCAGGAGGTAGAGATAAGCAAGTTTTCTCTAGAGAACACATGCTGAAAGCAACCAGAAGAGCTTATGTCCACAGCCCGCTAACGGATCGAGGCAATAATTTGCTCCAGACACCCACTAATGCAAAAGTGTTCCCTCATAATATGCTACCTAGACATTCTGCTCATACCCTGAATGAAAACAGAGCAGGCTATTGAGAATCCTAAGCCACTCTTTGTCAGATGACTGAGCATAAGCCGTATGGAAACGAGCGCACGGAGCTAGCGATCGAAATAGCAAAGCACATACTAAAACAGGGCAATCCTGGCTTTGCGTGCTTGTGCTTGTAGACATTTGCTGCATCATCAGCCTCGAAGAATTCGATGGAAAATCTGAAAGAATGCTGAGAAATTCACAAGCCAAAAAAACGGCCACCGAGGACACTTGTCAGCTAAAAGGCAATAAGCGTACCAGGCCGTGGTTAATGTGGATGCAGAGAAATTACGGAAAGGTCCCACGACGAGTGAGAGTACTGCATAATTGACCGGCTGCCGGTCCGAGAAGGGGGAGAAGAGGAGAGAAAGAGAAGAGAAAATGACATCAAGATCCCAGTTCAAGCCGGTGAAGCACGGACTGAAAATATCAGAACTCAGACCAAAAGATTAGAGTACCTTCAAATCAAATTCATTTGAAAGAGCAAACTCCAGTCAGTCTACTGAATGTGCAGGGATAGTCTTTCCTTTGGATCCTTTAAAAACCATTAGATAGATCCATAGATGTTTAGAACAAGATTGATGGATAAAATGGATTAATCTAAATAAATAAGACCATGTTAATTTTTTCTCTGTCTCTGTCTCTGTCTCTCTCTCTTTCTCTGTCTCTCGCTCTCTCTCTCTCTCTCATATATATATCTATATATATATATATATATATATAAGATATATATCGTATATATAGTATTATATATCTATATATATATATAGTGTCTTTATATATAGTGTAGGTGTATATATACCTTATGTGTGGTGTGTGTCTTGTGTGTGTGTGTGTGTTGTGTGTGTATGCGCAAATTCACTTTAATAGCACCTAACTTTATTAACGCAGTGTGCATTACTATGTAAGCGATTTACAACAGGTATGATCTCCACACACTATATAATGGTGTATTACCATATGGAACCTTATAACTCCTTATATATATATATATATATATAATATATATATATATATATCCAAAGGTTTATTGTGTTTTTAAAAAATCTCAGCCATACCACCCACTTACTGCCACTCCTGGGCCCCTGAATATGGCCCTTATCTGTTTTTTTTTTGTATAGCACTTTTAACATTGTCTCAAAGCAGCTTTACACAGATAATATATGAATAAGGTAGAAATGCAAGTTGCTTTGAATAAGTGCGTCTGTCAAATGCTGCAAATGTCAATATGTTTTCGACATTGTTAAACCGAATAAAATAGAAGGTTGATGAAATTCCATTCAGCACATAGATATTTGTTCCGAAATCAAGCTGCAGTGTTTCTACTAAAAAAAATGTATCTTATATTGCGCAGTACCGCAGGTTAGAAGAGAGATATCAGTGTGTTAAGTAACTGATTGTGGATTGTGATGCCCATTCAGCAGAGACCCTTTGCAGCTCTGTCTGATCTCATGCATTAGTTAGGTTCGGCCATGTTAGGCTAATTGTGAATAATTGAGTCTGGTAATAAAAGATGGTAAGTGCCAATGCAGACTGGACTGAAGAATGGATCCTTTGGCACACCCCAACAAGGATATATTTGCTGTAGAGCAAGAAGTCGATGTTAGTGTCTAAGGGAGCATTAGGCATATCCTGTATAAAATAGGTGGTCTATACCGGCACATTGATTTTCAGGAAGTAATTCTGAAACAGGGAGATGAGGAGAAGAATGCAAGTGCACATGCGCGCGTGCGTGTGTGTGTGTGTGTGTGTGTGTGTGTGTGTATGTGTGTGTAAAAGAGGCAGCGATCAATGGACAATCAAAACTTGATGACCTGTGGGGTGCCTCAACTTCCGCTTTTGTTTTGATGTAGCATCTGGTGTAATAAGGGTACAGTGTGTGTAATTGTCGCTAATGATTTTGTGTGTAGCGCGAGGACAAATTAGTGAGTTTGGTGGTCATAATAACAAGACATATAGTTCCAAACGGATTTAGAATTAACAACTTATTACTAACAATATTATTTCAAATATCCTGGGTCAAAAGTTTTCTTTTGTGTGAGTTTTCCTCATATAACCCCCATTCCAAAAAAAAAAAATGTCTTGACTTGCACATCTTATAAATCCATATTTTATTCACATTAAAATGTAGAAAAGATAACACATTCAATATTAATGTACCATTTTAAAGAAAATATAAGGTCATTTTATGGTCATTACACGATTATGGCGTGCGTGTGGTTTAGACGGCTTGTGCCATTTGAAAATATTTGGAGCATCATACAACAAAAAAATACAACAAAGGACACCAGGAACTGTTGTGCAGCTACTATTGTGTATTCAAAACGTATGAGGCAACATTCCTGTCCCAGAACTTCCGAAACTTGTCTCCTCACATTCCAGAAGTATATAGACAGAAGACACGATGCTACCCAACGGCCTTGTGGCAAATTGTTTTTGCGACCTGTTGCAGCCCTGAAATTCAAAAGGTATTAAAATTGTACATATTTGTATTTTATTATGAATAGAATATTGATTTATGAGATTTGTGATTATACACAGTGTCCCAAATTTTTGGAATTGAGGAATTTCGTCGTCCACTATTGTGTTCATATTACCTCTGACCTACACATCCCTTGACACGTTTGCATTTAGTTTCCTCTCAGATTTAACTCATATTAAAATAGAATAGCCACATATTATATTTGTTACATATACATTTGTGCTGAGCTTCTGATTGGAAGGTCGGGGGGGTTCGAACCCCAGTATGCCCAAGCTGCCGCCCTTGGGTCCTTGAGCAAGACCCTTAACCCTCTGTGCTCCAGCGAAACGTATCATGGCTGACCCTGCGCTCTGACCACAGCTAATAACAACAAGCTGGGATATGTGACGAAAAGAATTTCACTGTGCATAATGTATATGTGCCAAATAAAGCCTATTCTATAGGCTATTCTATTCTTTCTTCGCATACTCCAGCCTGTTCCATGTTACAGCGCCCCTAGGGTAAAGTGGCAGCTTGGCAATAATACCAGGGCTTGAACCCGCAACCTTCGCGGTCACTCGCTCAGCGCCTTAATCACTTAACCGAATTAGTACTAGCTAATAGTAAATGGCATCTATTAATACAAGGAACTTATATTCTGACGGCTGTTGCACTGCTGCACAAAGCAATCTGAGATTAACTGCAGCATGGACCAGTATGTGTCTGATGATGCGTATTCAAAATATCCCTTTGCGGCAATATATCTATTTTTGCTTGTCCCAATCAGGAAGTCCTCGACCGAATGGTTCAGAATCTTTCCCTCTTTATAATGTTTTTTAGTTGCCTCCCCCCATCCATTCTGTAGCTATGACAAAAGCAACATCTAATTCAAGCTCAACCTGAAGAGCAGCCTATTGTCCCAGCCTTGCAAATTCACCCACTCATTTAGCATCTACTAATGGGATTTGTGGGTGTACGAGTGTCTGTGTGCGTCCCCGTGTTTCACATTTGCTCGATTGTTTATCAGATGAGGTTATTAGCACAGAGATTAGAGGGCAGGGAAAAAAATTGCGTGTCTCTTTATATCGGGGTTCATCCACTGTTGTAGGACCAGACATATCTACACATCTATGAATATGTTAATTAGGTATTGTCCTAGTAATGAACAGAGTGACCCATTATTCAAAATACTGAGGTAGGACATGATTACCGGCCACGGTGTAAATCAGCGCTGCGCATTGAGACAGGCTTCTTGTGTGGAGGGGCACATAAAGATGAAACTAAAAGGGAAACTAAAAGGAAAATGTTTGTTTACTGAAAAATAAGGGAAAGGACAGCTAGCAAGGAAACACTTAAACGTCAGTGTTGTGGCGTCCATTTAACTACATCCAATTCATTTGTGTTTGTCGGGCACTTTGCATAACAATGGATGTTATCTCAAAGCAGATATAGAGAGGTTATAAGGCTGCATTATAAAAAAAAACCTCAAAAAGGAACCTGTTCTCATCAGGGTGGCACAGAACGAACAGAAACCGACATCTAGCAGTTTTCAAGCCTCTGTCTAGGGCTGCATGAGGAATCTTGAGCCATGCATATATACAATCTCATTTCTGAATGACGGCGTCCGAGTATAGGCTGGTTCTTACTTCTTACCTTCCATATGCAGTAACATATGCCATGACCCAACGCGCACCTCTCTATAAAAAGTCCAAGGTCCGGCGTATTCCTCCGTACCTCCATTTTTAAAGTCCATAGTGAAGAAACAAAGCACGGACATGGACCAATCAGCCGAAAGGATCATCGAAGAAGTGAGAAAATATTGACACCTCTATGATTTTTTTAGTCGCATGCTAATTCCTGTCATTGCAGGAATTCGCCATTGTTGCTACAGCAGAAACCCAAAACACCAAGGACGAAACTCAAACACCGCACCGACGCCAACTAGTGTTTGGGAATAATCACTGCAGAGCGACGCGGAAGTATAAATGCTCACGTGCGTAGGCTTCAGCGTTCACTCCAAGCAGAAGTAAAAACTGGCCGCTCTGCATTCAGATCATGCTACGTTCAAACTTTATTGGTATTTTTTAAACAGCTATTGGTAGACTATTTTTTTTTACTTCAGCACTTTAACTGATTATTAACTTGTTGTTGTTGTTGTTTGTACTTGAGGGCAATACATTTTTGCGTAGAATCATGATTACAATTCCCATGGCAAAAAATCGTGATTCATATTTGAGCAAGGATTGTGCGTCACTACCTCTATCCATTTTTTTTCTTCTGTGCATTCTAGTCTGTATAAACATTGTAAGACAAAGAAAATGAATTAAACCCCGTACACACATTAATTATGTCTTTATGCTCGGAACTGAGCTTAAGCCAACACTTTGTTCATTCGCCTCTTGATGTATTGAACTGTTCGGGTTGTACGATTAAACTCCACCTAATAACAACTTCTAGTTTCCTTGTTTATACATTTAATGAGTCAGAGGGTTGTGGTCCGTTTATACCACAATAGGAGCAGAGGGGTAATGAGTGGTGGCGTCATAGTGGCAAACTTTTATCTATGTAGTCATTGTAGCCAGTCATTTAAAAGTTCTCTAAATGAGTTTTTAATGATTGGTCGATACAAGAAACCAATCAGTGTGGTCTAGTTGGATTTCAATGAGCCACACCAACAACTTCCTCTGGTCACTGTGTGCTACTGAGTCTCTTTTAAACTGCCTGAAGCTATAAAGGACAACATCGTAGGTTATACACATAGAGAAAACAGACAATGCCTGATTTAAATGGCATTGGAATATGGCAAAAGCATTTAGGATTCCAAAGGGTATCATTTTATATTTTAGGAAATGGTAAGAGGTGAAGAAGGTGCACCGTTCTTTTCTCAAGTCGATAATGGCCCTTTTCAGAAGCTTTGCTGAAAAAGAGCATGTCGCAGGTTTACTCGTTATATCATGGTAATGTGGAACAGTGTTGTATGCTGAGTGAGATATGTTTCTTATAGTCTGTGCAAAACCTGTACTGTTAGATCCACAACGGTGGTCAGTAAGAAAGTAAATGTAATTTGTTGATGTACCTAAGTAGCGTTTTCACATATCTATACTTTAACAAAGCATTTCTATTTAGAGAGACTTTTCCTTTAATTTCACTACGTTTAAAAATCCTACTTTTTTCCCCTCTTCTCTTCTTTTTGTTCCTTTCTTTTCTGTGGTTTCATCTACTTTCTTTCCTTTTCCAGAAAGTCCACACTGTGTATGTTCCTTTTGTCCGGTGTTCTTTCATTATTTCTTAATTCCTTTTTTTAAATTGCCCTTCGTATTTTTCTTTCGTTTCTTCTTTCATCCGTTTTCATCTTCTCGTCCTTCTTTTTGTTCTCCCTCTATAGACGTTGATTAAGCAAGGAACATTATAGGAACATTAGAACCGTGACAAATCACTTTAGATACTTAAGTTCATTTGGAGGCAAATACTTTTGTACATTTTGTACGCGGGCACAGTTCCTCACTGTGTCTTTCCTTTAACTCAAATACATGGTTTGTGTGCTTATATATATATATATATATATATATATATATATATATATATATATATATATATATATATATATATATGTAAAAAAGAAAATTCTCCCCTTTTCTTGGGATTTTCACTGTAAGGTTGTCTACATCATCAATGTTATGCTCATCGTCAAAGTGCGACTAGAAAATTCGAAGGTAATAAATGATTCAATGAGGAGACAGATGCCAGCTTTTTCATTCCCAAACAATTTAGAAAGATGCCATCTGCTTTGCTATAACAAAGAATGTTTTTGTGTATTCAGAGGTTTTGAATATAATATAAAATAGTTTGTTATAATGGTTTAATGGTGCAAATGTCATTAACAGTTCTTCAATCTAATGTCCATCATTGAACATGCGCTAGGGAAGTTGGTAGCTTCAGCTATAACTGTTCGGGCGGCAGCCAAGATGCAATATGCAGCATGTGGTGTGTGTATATATATATATATATATATATATCTATATATATATATATATATATATATATATATATATATATATATATATATATATCTATATATATATATATATATATATATATTGCTGGATATGTGAAGAAAGCATTTTTTCTGTATTGTACCTTTGACAAGATCAAAGCAACAATAATGATGGAACTTTAACAAATGGACATTCGCTGTCACCCAGATGAGAACTGTTTCCCTTCACGGTTTGGTCGGGGGACAAACCTGCATTTTAGACCTATGATGTGAAGGAGGTGTTTACTTGTCACAATGGATCACAATGGAGCACAAACAAGGAATACAATACAAGGAAATTCTTTCTTCGTATATCCCAGCAATGTTAGGATGCTTGGGTTAGAGCACACAGGCAGCCATGACATTGGAAAGGATTAAGGGCCTTGCTCAAGGACCCAAGAGTTGCATTTTGCAATACGGGTGCTTGAACCCTTAACACAGAATTGTAACCACAGAAATTTAACAGTAATTCGATTAGATTAAATGCATCTTTATTCCCATTGTACTGAGCCAGAGAAATGCAGTTAGCATCTAACCAGAAGTGCATTAAGTGGCCCGGGCCTATTTAAGTGGCAATAATAGCAGTGTAATAAATAAGGGTATCGGGTCCATAATTACAGTGAATGATGTCTAGGGGGTCGGTAGCTCAGTGGTTAAGGCATTGGAATCCTCTGGACCAGAATATCACAGGTTCAAATCCCACCATCATCACCACCACCAAGCTACCACTAGTGGGCCCTTGAGCAAGGCCCTTAACCCCTAATTGCTTAATTGTAAGTCGCTCTGGATAAGGGTGCCGTAAATATAAATGTAAATGACTGCACAGCGGGACCGAATGTTTAAGAACGTTTTTGTTTATAAGGTGATATAATGTTTAGATAAGATGCGGTCCATGTTTTTGACTCAGGGGCCACTTGCCACATCAGGGGCCACATTGCCTTTTAAAATTTGACAGTGGGGCCGTAGTGGGGTACGTCTTAGTATGCAATCACAGTACCACAGTATGTATGTATATGTAGTAATATTCAGTATATTGCACTGAGGAATGAAATGATGCAGTAGATATATATGTGTGATTGTTTTTTGATACAGTACATGCAGAATGTATATGGATGGAATATACAGTAGTACAGTATTATAGAAAAATAACGATAAAGCAGTGTAGAATACAGAAAGTGACAGTGCAGTGCAGTAACAGCCACAGGGAAGAAGTTATTTTTTTAAGTGTGTTTGTGTGGGAAATGAGGCACCTGTATCGTCTGCCTGATGGGAGAAGTGTGAACAGTCCATGGTTGGGATGAGAGGTATATTTGACAATGCTTCTCGCCCTTTGTTCGACTTACGAATGTCCTCCAAGGTGGGTATCTTAGTGTCAATTATTTGCTGAGTGGTTTTTACCACCTTCTGAAGTGCAGTGACTGTACCACACCGAGATGCAGTTTGTGAGGATGCCTCTCAGTGGTAGAGCAGTAAAAGAATCCTGGAGCACAGACGGGATTTTTTTTAAAGTCTCTTTAGTAAATACATGCTCCGTTTGCCTCTCTGATCAGGAGTGAAGAGTTCAGGTGAGATCCTCAGAGAGGATCAACAGCAGCTCCGTTGATGTGAATGGCAGCATGAGTGTGATTGCCAGCTGGCTCGTCTGAAATCCACAATGGCCTCATTTGTCTTCTTGGTGTTGCGTTCCAGATTATTGTCCTCGCATCATGAAAATAGATGATCTACACAGATCAGACCTTCTACCGTGGTATCAGCTGCAAACAATGTTGTTTGATAGTTGCCACGGGCAGGTACGCATCCATGGGTAAAAAAGGGAGTATACAGTAGGAGTGGGGGACGTTACACATCCCTGAGGAACCCCAGTTCTGAGGGTGAGACTGGAGGAAGTCCAGGGTCCAATTACAAAGATGTTTGCTGAATCCAAGGTGCCAAGGGCAGATAGTTCCAGCACGCATCTACAGTATATACGGTGTAAGGGAAAGAATTCTTGGCTAGCCAATGAGGCAAAGCAAATACGTGTAAGGTTTAAACTGTAAAACTTTGCCTTGGGGTTAAACAATTTCTGGGACTGTGCCAGCGCCACCAAGCTTCAGAGCAAGACTTGTAATGCAAACTGCTGACATTGTTAAGGGCATTGGTCGGTGGATCAGATTTTAGCCACTCATCAGAGAGAAAATAACAGTAAGCAGAAGGAAGTGTCTGACTTTAGATCAGGGCATCGGACCCACACAATCAATAATCAGAGGTTTAAAGAGGTTTTGCGGGGATAGAATAGCCTTTATTTGTCACATATACATTGCGGCACAGTGAAATTCGGATATCCTAACTGGTTTCCGAAGCTGGGGTCAGAGTGCTGGGCCAGCCATGATACGGCGCCCCTGGAGGTTTAAGGGCCTTGCTCAAGGACCCAAGAGTGGCAGCAGGGCTCGAACCCCTGACCTTCTGATGCTAGTATCTTAACCACTGAGCTATACCCCTCCATTTATACTGAAGCAGAGCAACAGGGCAAGTATTTTCATAAAAGTATAAATGTTACATATTGTATTGTCACCAGCAAACTTCATAAGCTATATTACTGGTGTTAAAAAAAAGGGTCCTCTGTAAACATTATGTGCCCTGAATGTGCCTGTGACACTAAAAGACCATATTTTGTGGCAATGCAGCATATAAAGTATCATTTGTTATTATATAGATAGCTAAAGTTGGAACATCATCTATAAAACGGGGTTTTGCGACTAACCGCGAACCCCTGGTGTATTTAATCCCAAACTATAAATACATTCCAAAACAGAAAGCACCACGCACATATATCACTAAGAGAGCATACACGCTTATACATAAATTAAGAAAAAATATGCACAATAACCGGCGCATAAGGACTGTCGCTGAAGCCTGTAACCTGTGTAAAATGTACTTCACTGTAATTATATTTATAATTGCTGTTTAATGTTGAAGTTTCATTGCACTTTCTGCATGTGTCGAGCTCATAAACCTCTCATAATGGTCCATTGGGAAACAAATAACCTGGAAAAGGGATCAGTCTGAATAGGAACAGCTGGTAAATTATGTAAAACAATAAATTAGCAGGGACTTCAAGGGGTTAATTAGAATGACTTCTGTGTATAATAGCTGAACAGCTTCACGAGCAAAATCTTAGTGGAAATGATGGACGAGTTGATCTCACCAGAGAGCTTCCTGGTTATACAGCATCTTACAAGGTGCGACCCGGCAGCCGACATTTTATTTTATTTTATTTTTTTGATGATATTTTGAGGATATCCATCAAGCATTTACGTATGTTTTTCATATAAACAAATTGAGCCATTTTTTGTTTATTCCGAGCTTGTCAGTCATCATTAAGGACTTGGTTCATAGCTGAAATCTGACTCATTTATCAGGGGGTCACATCTCTTCAGGAAGCCCATTCATCACGCAGAATGACTGCTGGTGCCTTGCTGAGTGGCAGTTCATGAGCAAGTGCAGGAGATTTGCGGACGGCATAAGAGATTTGCTCTTTAAATGCCACATGCTCAATAATATCTGCAGCTATCAGAATGAATGGGCTTTTTTTTTCTTCCCCCCTGCGCTCTCTTGTTTGTGCTGATTTATGAACTGTATTTCGCTATGCTTCCCTAGACACATAATACAGAGTGTATAGGCAGGAACCTGCCTCTGAAAAGCGGCTTTCTGACAGAGGATGTTTTTTTGAGAGAGAAAAGTCAGTGAGAATTAATTGTGTAATAGGGATTACATCCAAACAAAATGGCCTCCTGAGCGCTGGTCAATAATCTGTGATGTAATACCATAATTGGATTGATAGTGACAAAGAGGAGACACGCTACAGGGGAAAAATGTCACACAGGCCAGAATACTGAAATGTAACACCAATTTACATAAGCTTCCATTAAAATGCAAACTTGCACTTGTTGTCCATTGTATCCTTTGGATGGTAAAACATGACGGTGTACACTGTCGCTTCTGTAGTAGAGACCTGCATCCGTCTTTCTCCCATTCATGCATAAACGTTATTTTCTCCGGCAGGCAATATTTAATTCGCTCCCAACCTCTATATCACTTATTTTCATTTTAGTTGATATTGTTGCGTTTTGCAGTAGATTATAACAGTTTATTTGTTTGTAATATATATATATATATATATATATATATATATATATATATATATATATATATATATATACTATATATATTATTTTTTTAAGGCTATTGCGCTATTTAGAAGTCCATGGGGAGAAATAATACACTATTAGTGGGAGGTGGTAGCCCAGTGGTTAAGGTGTTGGACTCTGGACCAGAAGATCACGGGTTCAAACCCCACCACCACCACCAAGCTGCCACTAGTGGGCCCTTGAGCAAGGCCCTTAACCCTCACTCAATTGCTCAGTTGTAAGTTGCTCTGGATAAGGGCGTCTGCAAAATGACGCAAATGTAAATGTATTAGTGACATTGCAATTCAATTTTAGTTCATCCAATTTAATGAATCGTCTTCAAATCCATAAGATTCTGAGTATCCCTGAATATTCCAGCATATTCCATATTCCAAACCCCAAACTTTTGATTGAGTTTTATTTCAGGGAATGGGGTTGGACTATGCAAGGTGTTTTTTTTTTGTTTGTTTGTTTTTTTTTTGCTCTAATCTAGCGCCCATTTTCTTTTTGAAACATCTATTTTCTCCCCAGATTCCATTTCGTGTCTTGGGGAATTCTTTATTACACTCTGAAGCCACATTGTGAACTTTTCCGTGGTGCAACTGTCTGGGGATGATCCATGTACTTCCTCCCTCCCATAGAATCGATAATCCTAAATAAAGATGTCCGTGGATCTGGAACGTTCACAACTTGTGTGTTGAATATTTTTTAGGATGATCCTTTTTCGCTCTCCTGATTGCAGGCCGTCTAACTTGGTGGAACCTCAGCTGGGAATCCATAATATACTGAACTGTGGTGTGTAAGACTTCTACAAAGTATTAATGTTACAACTATTGATTGTCATCATCTAATGGCTAAGTTACTACCATAATTAAAAAGAAATTTGAAAAGTATATTATGGGACCATTATGTGTCTTATATAATGTATATAGCTCTGAACCCTTGGTGTGTGTATCCTGGATACCAGTAATATAAATACATTGCATACTAGAATGTGCAATGCACATATATCACTGTGAAGGCATAGTAAATTTACACACACATTAGTCTGCTACACTGACTCAGGACTACAGGTTGCATTTGATCACCTGACACTGTACCACCACACTACATTTAGCTGTAATAAATGGAAATTCGATGCCACCCGGATGAGGGCGGGGGGTGTGTGTGTAGGTATATATATTAGGGCTGCACGATATATTGAAAAAATATTATCGCAATAACAGTATATGCGATATTCATATTGCAGAGAGCTGCAAATAAATTAACATTTATTTTGTGTTAAGTATTTGTGTTGCATGCTTAAGGTTGTCCAAATTTGACCAATCAAATAGGGACCTTACTATCTTTATCCCCGCCTCCCAAGTAGGCACAATTTAACTGGTGGCTAGACCTGGCCGCAGTTGAACCTAGTGGATCAGTGCGGATAGAGGATATAAACAATGGCGCGAGTAGAGACTAGTTTGGAAAAATAGGAATGTCAAATAGGAATGGAACTTCTGAAATACAGCAATATTTTGGCTTCAGGACAGCATTTGTCTCAAGCATTTGTACTGTGTAAGTCGTGCCGCAAAACTGTGGTCACGTGGAGAGGAAATACAACTAATCTACACATTCACCTGGAACACAAGCACAGGGAGCGATATAAAGACTTCCGAAAGTGTGAGGACAAAACTGATAATGTGTTCGTTATTTTACTTGTCTTCACTCTGTGTTTCGGAGGCTGCCGCTGTTCTGTTTATTTATGTAGAGCCACAAACGCCGCCCCATTCAACAACGGGCTTGTTTGATGTGCTGGAATAAATTAGTGCTGTAATTGTAACTTTACTTAGTCCCTTTAGTAGTTACTTATTCCCCAAAATTCCATTTTGGATACAGTCCCTCCCCATTCAACAGCATGGTGGTGTTTGAGGTGCTGGAAGAAATTAGTCGCTTCCTTTAGTTGCCATAAATTTTAGACAAATTTTACAGCTGGCTTTGGTTTGTTGAACTTCTGAAGTTGCAAAACCCGAACCGTTAGAACTGACGAAACTGCGCGTATATTTGTAACAAGATCTGTGGGGATTACAGATCAGTAACAAGATCGTCATTCAGCGCCGCCATGCTGTATTTGGAATTGTGCAATACCGAGCGGCAAGAGCAGAACTACCGAATAGAGACCTGCACTCCCGCGAGACCCAACGCAAATTAGTGCGGCATTATTCTCGGGACTCTCGCAAAATAGCCTTAAATTATATAATTAGTATAATATATATATATATATGATATATATAGATATATATATATATATATATATATATTAAATATTAAAAACAAATAAACTGTTATAATCTATTGCAAAAAGCAACAATATCAACTAAAATGAAAATAAAGGATATAGAGGTCGAGAGCGACTTAAATATTGCCTGCCGGAGAAAATAGCGTTTATGCATGAACAGGTGCAGGACGGGTACAGGTCTCTACTACAGAAGCTCGCTGTGTCAAACCAAGGTGAAATCGTAAATCGATTTTCACTTTACAACATCAGCATAAACCATAATGATGATGAAAAATCTACCAGCTCTACCATGAACTGTTTATTTGTTACAGTAAAATGATAATTACATATTTAATAGTTTTGTTTTTTTCTGAAAAGAAAAAAAACTAGCTAATACAAATTTCTAAATAAAAATATCGCAAAAATACGCTTATCCTAATATTCAACACCAATGTCGCATATCACATATTTTTACTAACTGTAGCAAATGGTATAATTATAGACATTTCTCTCAAATCTCTCCCTTTAATAAAATAATTGATAATTTTATATTTATTTTTCTTTAATATTAATTTCTTGTTAATTAAAATAAAAAAACGGGTCAATGCTGAATTTACCTGAAATTAGTGCTAGTGACAGTCCTAATATATATATATATATATATATATATATATATATATATATATATATATATATATATATATATATATATATATATATATATATACATTATTGGGGAGTAACTAGTTATGTAACGCCGTTACGTCATTCAATTACAAAATAAAAGTAGAAGTAATCCGTTACAGTTACTTTGAAAAAACATGCAATTAAATTACACTTGCTTTATAAAATGTTACGATTACAAATTCCAACGACACACTATATACTCCTTTGTTTATATCTGTTCAGCACTTAATCTGAAACAATGGGATGCATAGAAATGTAAAGTAAAAGTACATTCAGTAATGAAAACAATAGGTTCAGAATATTTATTTCCTCCCCACTGACACCTCCTCTAAAACCCTCATTTGCTCACAGATTGCGTCCTGAATCAGAAGTACAGGAAATGAATAATACATTGTCCCGAATGAGGGAAATTGAGATATCACAGGTGTCTAACCAAGCATAGCCTGTGCATCATGCCAGACCAAAAAATGTTTCAAGACTCATTAACATCCTCTGTCTCTAGCTAACCCTGTGTGAATTGATAGAACCAATAAAACACTAATCTTATTTGGACCAAATGCCCATATATAACGTATTAGTTGCAGGCCCACTCTATCATTAGGGAAATAAAGCCGTGGCAAATGAAGCCTTGGGCATCTGTTGTTTATTATGATTCCCCCCCCCCAATATTTGAAGCTTGCAAGGATCCCTATATATTTGACGGCTACGAAGAGAGGAGCGACTGGGTTGCTGCTTTTATTTTCTGTTTCATTTCTCATGGGGTTTGTTTGTCAAATCCAAACTACCAAACAAATATACTTTTCGACTTTAGGTGGCACTCGGATCGGCTTTGCTCTGCCGAGCTCAATCGGCATGCTTTCCTCCCTCTCTCTCTCTCTCTCTCTCTCTCTTTGTCTCATTACTAATAAAACACACCGGCGTATTCTTATTTATAGATTTACTCATTTCTTCTTCCGTGAATATTGAGCTCAAGCGGGGCACCACCACCACCACCACCACCAGTCATTTAGACTGCGTTTGTTTTATAGCCGAAGCACTTACGCTCTGACATGTTGCACCGGAATTTAGTCGAATTACTTTTTTTCCATCCAATATTTTATACACCAGCATACATGATGCCAACCCCCTCCCCCCCCCCACACACACTGCACCATTCTCACATCTGGCATGGCTCAAATGAACCTTCAAGGTACAAGGAAGTCATGCTTTAAAGCTCTTCTCTTTCCAGGAACCCATGTGGAGGAATGATTAGCCCCCCAACCCCCCCAACCCCCCCAGTTTGTGTTCAGACCAAAGACCTATCGTCTCACCAAACATTTGTTTCAGCACTCTGATGATCTGTATTCCCTTGTGTAGAAAGCCGTAGCGTGGGAGAGCATTAAGGAAGACTCTGGAGAAATTTCAGCCGAGCTCCTGCGTTTCCCGTTTATTCAATTTCCTCAAAACTTAATAAACGATAACGCTAAACAGACAGCGGCCCGTCCCGGCCTCAAGGCTGTGTCAGGTTCAAGTGTGTTTCTGATTGTGTGTGCTGCGCGATCATTCAGCCCAGCCTCTCTCTCTCTCTCTCTCTCTCTCTCTGGGGGGCAGGGGTCTCTCTCTCTCTCTCTCTCTCTCTCTCTATTATGTATGTCTGTTCCTGGAAGCATAAAGACACACATATATGTAATCTGTCCTAATAAGATAAGATGGAACTTTATTAATCCCGAAGGAAATTCTTTTGCCAGAGACTGCTTCAGATTACAGTTCGAAATGAAATCTAAATGAAAAATAAATGAAATATATTCATATATATATATATATATATATATATATATATATATATATATATATATATATATATATATATATATATAGATATATATATATATATATATATATATATATAAAAAATTTATTCCAAACTAAAAAGGGTTCTAGGCAACTAAGCATATTGCACATAATGTGATATTGCACATGGTAGGATATTAAACATGGTATTATATTAAGGTGCATTGTGATGATTGTGTGATGAAATTTTGATAATGCATGCAATGGCGCATCGATACTGCCGATGTTCATTGTATCAGCTCTGTTTCACTCTAATGAAGTATTAGTAAGCTTTATTACGCATTGTGCTAGTCTCCTGGAGAACACCCCATCAGCACACTTTGTCTCCTTTCAGGTTGTACTTATGGTACCTCTTAATCAAATCTTTTCTAGCAGAGGTATTCCTAGTCATCAGTAAGTGTATTTAGGCTCCAGGCATAACATTATGACCACTTTCTAGTGTTTTGTTGGTCGTGATTCCTAGATTGTAATATATTAGTCCATTGCAATAATTACACTTAGATGTAGCCACACTTTTGAGCACTTCCTGCGGTCCATTATGTAAACTGATGTTTAGATTACCACATAAGGTCCAGGCAGATTGCCAGGTGGAAAAAATGCACCCAGGAATTGATAAGAGGAATCGAAATTAGAATTTTATTACAAGCATGCAATTTTTAATCTTAATGTATTTTCTGCTCCCAACCCTAGTCTTGGCTGTCCATGACCCTGTCACCAGTTCACCATTTCTCCTTCCGTAGAACATATTTGATCAATAGCATTTTTGCAGTTTGGGACATGATCTGACCTAGTCGTCTTGCCATCACAATTCAGTCCTTATAAAACTCGTTCAGATCCTACCTCGAACCCTCTTTCCTTGTTTCTAACATGTCAACTTTGTGGACATAATGTTCATCCCGCTCACTAACATGATGAAGAGATAAACATTATGTTATGCCTGATTATTTCACAACATTTTATCTTCGTTTCTATGTACCGTTATATTTGTCCAAAATGTATGCACGAATAAATAAATAGTACTCAGTCATGTTGCAGCACCTCTAGAGTGTGGAAGTTTGGCGGTAACCGGCCTTGCACCCGTGACCTTGTGATTAGTAACCCACAGCAACAAACTTCTCAGATTGGGACCTCATTACTAAGCATATTTTGTCCATTGTAATATTTCCAAAGCCAAAAGTTTCCTCATCCTAGCCACCATGACATCATTGTTTGCATTCTTTAAATAAAATACGCTACATATGGGAAGATCTTATATCTGAATTTTTCAGAGGTTTTATTAGTTGTTTGCAATTTTTTTTTTCTTTCCCTCCCCCAAAAGTCACAGATGTATTCTATACGAGGCGCACTCTTTAATAAGTAATCTTGTTGTTTTTTATATGAATTGCTTTCGCAATTGCAGCTACGTCAGTTAACCTGAACTGAGCAAGGCTGGCTGTGGAGAAAAGCCAAACCCTGACACCACTACAGCTCGCATTACTCACGATCTTGTCCCTGTCAATCCGACTGACATATTACTTTTCCAAGTTTGCAAACACACCTCTCCTCTTCTTGTTGAAGCGTTGCTCCAAACCCCAGGGTTTCTGTTATGGATGTCATGTTCTCCCTTCTGCAGATCATTGTGTTTCGAACTAATAGTGGAAAACTGGTGGAGGCGTGATTGATCATTTTCTTCCCGTGTCCAGTACAGGCAGGAGAGGGGTCGGTGCGGGTCACGTTTTAAGGGCTCGGTTATGGAGTTGCTACATTATTCAAAATCAAACAAGGTCAGAAAATGACTAGGGCCTAGACCGAGGGGAATCGGAATCCTTTATTTTCTCTCCGTCCCCCCCCCCCCCCCCCCCCCCCCCCCCCCCCCCCGTCTTATTTTCCCTTCCTGTTTTCCACGCTGTTGGGTGCGTTTTGCATTTCTCATATGCGTGAGATGTACTGCGTTTTGCCACAACAGTGTCAGGGTGATGGCTCATCGTGTTGCTCCCTGATGATGTAATGTTGTGATGGGAGACAGTGACAGACGCGGGCAGAGGAAGCGAGAGTGAAAGGAACGAATGAGCAAGACAGAGGAAGAGAAGAGGACGGGATAAACGATGGACTGGGGGGGGGATTCTTTTATTGTACAGAATTTAGATCTGAAATGAATTATAGTGCTGGAGGTGTTAGCTCGGCGGTTAAGGCGCATTGGGATACTCCCAGCACCACCAAGCTGCCACTAGTGGACCCTTTGGCAAGGCCCTTACCTCTAAACTGCTCAGTTGTACAGGAAGTCACTCTGGATAAGGGATAAGGGGTTTTTCCACTGTCCTTGCACACACAGTTGTAGTGCACGAGTCCCCTATAGTACTCTATTCATTCATCTATTTACTGGTGTATGAATGTTAAAAACCTCTCATGTAGCCTTCAATCCTTTGTACCAGAATATATAGGACTAAATTCTAGCAATATCTATTAGTATTAAATACAAAATGTAATACTTTTCAAATGTAAGTGCGTGTGAATGGAAGATTTGAGACACGCCCCATAACAGCGACAGGAAACATCTTAAAAACAACCCGAGCTTGTTAGTGTCTTTAAAATGGCTGCGCATAAAATCCAAAACATTGTACAAACCTGACAGGTGAATAAATATCGCAGCTCTCCTTTTTGCCGTCTTCCGGATTTTAACCTGTCAGACGTATATAGAATATAAATCCACAGTCGAGTATGTGAACAATGCCGTTCATGTTGCCGCTGCTTCCGAATGCACACACAGTGTCATGCCTCATGTTTTAAATAAGGCCGGATCTCCAGAATCCAGTGCATCACACCACCTTGGTGTGGATGATTTAATAAAAACAACAATACCCAGTCGTGTATAATTCTGTGCAAAGAAACGCAAGCTCAGCCCTCTTACAAGACCCTACTGTATGAGTTCAAGGCACTCTGTGTCTCGTTTTTATTCAAGGAATTGAAGTCTTGAAAAAAATGAAATTAACCTGTCCGTGTTAAACAAAGTTCTAAATAAGTTCTAAATGATGAATCTGGAGTGAAATATGGATAAAGATATGTCCCTTAAAACACGTCATTTATAGTAAGATGTAAGTGAAGCTGTTTCAATTAATTGCTCAGTAAATATTAAAGGTACGTATAAAGCAGCTGCCACAATGCAATTCAATGCAGTATGATGCAGTGGGGGGGAAAATTCAGTACACGTGGTCGAGACGGGAATCGAACCCTGATACTGGAGGTGTGAGGCGAACGTGCTAACCACTTACCCACCGTGCCCAGAGGACGAGTTTAAGTCGTTTAATTTGGCATTTAGGAAATACCGCAAAAGTTTAACGCAAATTTGTAACCTAGTGACTACTGAAAACATTCTCTTTTACACTCTTTTACACTTCTCTTTTACCTTGTCTATGATTCATGCTGATATTTTAATTAAAAAAATGTGTTTCCGATCTGTATAATGCTAAACCTGCATTTGTATTAGACCTGATTCACCTCAGTCCTGAATTCCATGAAAACGCATAATGAATACCACAAGTGTGCCGTAATTATAGCAAGTAGTGTCATTAGAGTACGTAAAAAAAGATATTTTGCACTAGGTTGAAAATATATGCAATATGTAGGGAATATATATATATATGTGTGTGTGTGTGTGTGTGTGTGTGTGTGTGTGTGTGTGTGTGTGTGTGTGTGTGTGTGTGTGTGTGTGTGTGTGTGTGTATATATATAGATATATATATATATATATATATATATATATATATATATATATATATATTCTATCCACTGTATATTATAGAAACTTCCCCCTCATTGACACCTGACCTTTTATTATATACTTTTTATTATATACTCTTCTTCATTGCTACAATAGTTTTCCATTACCATTAATTCTTCAGAAGTACAGAATTATCAGTCATCACTTCACTGCCAATGCATTACACATTGTATGGCGTACAAAAGCCCTAAATCTTTTTAGCTTACACTATTTGCACCGCCATGAACTTTCCCAATATGCCTGATCCTGAAATAGCAAGACAGTGGTATTGATCATCTCCGCCGTTCAGATTATCTGCGAACGTCAATCTTAAACTCGTTGAATTTTGCTGAGAATCGTTAGTGTATAGATGTAATTTGTCAATATGCATTTAGTAAAATAAAGATTTTTTTCATTCGTTCAGTGTGAACATTTTGTTTGCCCATGGTAATAAATAACGATGAATTTCAATCTGACCCAATCAGCTGCTAATAGGAGAAAGAAAAAAAACATTTTGTTTACTAACTGGTTTTAACCTTTAGACCAAAAACAAACAAACAAACAAAATACTGTACGAGTTCGCTTCCTCCCTGGCGGTGCAATATATATTTTTCAATTTCTAATTCTAAGGAATTTGTATGAGTTGAGCACGTTGAACTGAACTGCATTTTGCTTTTTGAGCCATTTATAATGAAATTCTAAGAAAGAAAATAGCGGGACGTACATGCAGCCCGTTCCGTGAGTTCAGTTGGGGCCGATGATCCGATAGCGGTGGACCTTAAGGTCAAATGCCCTTTATCTGGCCAAAGCTGCTATGCCCTTGAGCAGGGCAGTTAACCTAGATCTGCTCTAGTGATGCTTAAATGAAACCCTTTCCCTTCAAGCCAGAATGGGGCTTCTGCACCCAAGCATGTTACAGCCATGCATAAATCTACAGCAGACCACAGAATAATGAAACAAAATCAACAAATAAACACAAAATAACTTAATACTGAATATTGGTTGTTTCTTTCTATTTCTTTTATTTTTTTTTTTTTTTCATTTTTTTCTTTCTTTCTTTCTTTCTTTCTTTCTTTCTTTCTTTCTTTCTTTCACATCAATTGGCTTCGTTTCGAGGCATATTATTACATTTTTGCTCCTTTTCTGTTGACATTTTCAAGGTGCAATATTATTGCTTTAATGAACTAAGTATTTTATTTTCCTTTTTATTTTTTTTACATTTTAAATACTTTGAAATGTTTACTAACCTTCAGTAGTAATGTATTTATTATTCCCGTTCCAATTTTAATAAGAAATTTTATTCTCTACTGTTTCTCTCTAGCAATTCCAGTTATTTGTTTTTTGTTTATAATTAATGTTAACGACTGCAATATGTTGATATTCAAACCCTTATCGTAACCTCACACCCATGCTTGTACAAATTTGAAACCATAAAAAAAAAAAAAAAAAATATATATATATATATATATATATATATATACATATATATATATATATATATATATATATATATATATATATATATATATATATATATATAATCTATTTTTTTTTTACTAATGTTCAATGTTCAACACATTGCATTGTTGCTAAGATTTTTCTGGTTTTGCATGGTTAGTAAGATTAGTGTGTGAGATTTCAGTAGCAGTAGTCACTGAGAGAGGTTAGCTAAAGTTGTGTTCCATTGTTAGCGTGTTTGTCCATGGTTAAATCAAAAGCATTGCTTAAACCACTTCAATTTAAAAATCTATTAATTAGCTTTTGTGCAATGCGTTTAACATTTAGTTGATTGGAGTCGGCCTTAAGTGTCAAATGATATGATTATTATATCAAATTTAAAATTAAATATTATATAAATAAAATGGCATCTGGGCGCTGACCGAATACAAGTGGGAAACAAAGTTCTCATAAGTGTGTGGTTATATAATTTTTGGTATGATATTTGGTACCTGACCTCCGTTAAACACCTTTAAAATCTCCATGTTGGTGCCATATTCCTTTTTGTTCTTTTCTTGTACTAATGGATTTTTCATAAGCGAACACTGATCGATCCTTTGAAGAACTTTGTCGCAGACGTGTTTTGATGGATTCTTGGTCTTCTTATTGCAATTTACTTAGAAATGCTGTTGACGAAAACGCAGCCACATTTAACAGCTGGACGTCCATCTACATCTCATACCACGGGTCTGCAAGATACAGTTCATTTCCATTTAATCCTAAACACAGTGAATAAAATTAACTGGATATAATAAGACAAACGTATTTATTTTACCTTTTATTTAGGTGTGTTTTGTGCTCGGCCTTCCCCTCTTTACATCACAACAAAGCCTGGGGTAAATTTCTGTCCTTTTACTTTTTACCCTCTTTACATGGATACAGGAGTCTGCAGCTTTCTTTTTTCTTTCTTTATACTATTATTGTTTTGTGTTCACTAACATTCTATCTTTCATACCTTTTCCTTTTTCTTGCATTCTTTTTTATTGTTCTTTCTTTTTCTTTTTTCACAACCTTCTTTCTTTCTTTCTTTCTTTACTATCATTCTTTTTCATTTTCACAACCTTCTTTCTTTCTTTCTTTACTATCACTCTTTTGTATTCACTAACATTCTTCACTTTGTATCATTGTATTCACTTTCAGTCTTTCCTGCTTTATCATTTCTTTCTTTTTCTTTTATTCACAACTATTAGCTTCATTTTAAGGCACATTATAACATTTTTGCTCCTTATGTGTTGATGTTGATGTTGATCAGCTGTTGCGGCTGCGCAGGTTATACAGACACCCGAGATCTCAAACTGAAGAAAATGTCCCGTTTTCCAAATTTACCCATCACTTCAACTAATTCCTCAGTTTTTAATTTAAATTATAGGAGCTTAACGCTCTCCTGCATTCAGGTATTACATTACAGTATAAAGTGGAAGACACTATTAGGGTTCTGTATCAGTCCATTTTGTTCCTGTCACAAACACAGTGCATCAGCAGCAGCAGCAGCAGCAGCGTTGATGATTTATTTATAAGATTTATTGTGTAATTTGATCAGACTTGGAAAGGATCACGGTTGGACTGTTGGAAGATTAAGCCTGTATTGTTCTTTTGCTCTCTATAGATTCTACACTAATATGGTTAGGATGTTGGAGTTTGGACTGTTTCACTTATTATATACATTGTTGTAGGATTTTTCGGTTGTAATTGCATTAAAATGTGCATTGTGGACGCGTGATACAAAGTGGCTGGAAGTGCTTTTCTCTCGCTATGATTTGATTTTTAAGATGCGGCTGTGCTTTTCATGATATAGATGGATTTCCAGTTATTGAAAGGCGCTGCGCATTCATCATCCTCATCCGCTCCTTTATCGCTTTCTGTCTATGCATTGTCACAGGCCTCGACCATCTGTGACATTCTCATTCACACCCGAGACACAGACATTCTGTCTGTCTCTCAGAATCTCTGATGCTCTCACTTGCCTATTCATCTTCTCTCTCTCTTTCTCTCTCTCTCTCTATCTATCTTACCTTTTTTTCTCTCCCACTCATTTTCTCCTGTAGAAACCTATTTTCATGTTCACTAGCTTTCCCCTCTCTCACTTCCATCCATTTCTTTTCTACCCCTCTATTTGCCTCTTTTTTTGTTTGTATATCTTTTATGGTAAGGGTAAATGGATTTTTTTTTTTATTATGAAAAATCTTGAACAACAAAGTATACACGGCATATATAAAACCCAACCTGTTATTTTGAACATCCATAATCATGAATACAGTTATATGAGAACTTTCCCTGTCCAACCTAGCTTAAGAGAGAGAGAAATGATAAATAAATCAATAACAACAAAAAAAAAATCAAGAGAAAAATACATTGAAGTACAAAAATTAATAGAAGAAGAACGAAAAATAGGAGGGAGGGTCCGTAATGAAGTTATGGTCTCAACAATTGGAAGTATACGATTCCACAATTTATGTAACGAATTAACATAGTGTCTAACGGGATGTAAAATTTTTCCAAATGTAGGAAAGATATGGATATACAGGTTATGAATATAACTATATGATTATACATTTTATAGTTATTTAAGAAAATCTTTGCGCACATTCAATTTGTTGTCATTGATATAACATCGCGTTCGCTCATGTGGACTCCTGAATGATTATGAACACAGGGAGCAGGGATTTATTGCACTGGCCCAAATACATTTATCCACAACCCGTACTCGTTCGATTTTTTACTTCTGTTTATAATTATATATATATATATATATATATATATATATATATATATATATATATATATATATATATATATATATATATATATATAATATAATATACACATCCAGAATAACTAATGGAAACTGAGTCATGCAGTCACACATTCAATTATCTACTGAGACAGAGATATAGTGTCGCAAAACATTTTGTCACGCTTTATTGTTTGCTTGGGCAGATAGAAGGCAATGAGACCTGCTAAAATCTGCTTTTCACAATCCCACCTTCTGTTGCCCAGGTAATACGGATGATACGATTCAGCATCGGCTCTGTTATGCAAAAAATAAATAAAATGCGCATCGGATTCGAGTTGGCATTTGTAGCGTTTTTAATATTTTTACATCAGTTTATTAGTACTATTTATTTTAGGGCTGTCAATCGGGTCATATATTTAAATGCGATTAATCGATTGCCAGTTAACTCGCACTTTAATCGCACTTTTTCAATGTACCATAATGTTTCTAATACTCTATTAACTGTAACAGGTGTTATACAAATATCTCTCAAAATCTCTTCCTTTAATAACATTATTGATTTATTTTACTCTGGAAATGATTCTTTTAATATTCATTTCAAGTTAATTTCAATGTTACTTTTTTAGTGGTTGTTTAAATTGTAAAATATGGGGCGTGGCTCCTTTAAGAATTCTGTTCCGGTTGCTTTCCATATAAACATGGTGATATGTTTTGGTTATACAGAAGCGTTTTGCATTCACAAAAAAAGAAAAACGTGCTTCCGTAATACTGTATGAAGGTTCCATACAGTAATATATGGTAATATAGTACCGTAATACAGTTGTAAGTCGCTGTGGAAAAGGGCGTCTGGTAAAATGACGTAAACATAAATTGAATCGAACATCATTGTGTTGAATAAAATGCGAATCGTATCCGCCTCGGTTATGGAGATGAACATCCCTGCCATGCCTCACCTTTTTAATTGAAACTGACAGTGGCACCCCGTTTTTTTTTTTGTTTTTTTTGTTTGTTTGTTTGTTTGTTTTTTTGACACTGACACCAAAAGCGTGTTTCCTTCATTGGAGATGACCTTTTGTACTAGCAAACAAGTCATTTTGACTCACTTGGCAGGGACCTTTTGGACCACCAGAAACACACTCACACACACACAAACAAACATCCATAGAAACACTTCAAGTCAATTTATCACACTCCTGTGCTTATGGGAACAGTTAATCCCCTAAGAGATCTAACAATGCTTTGTTTGTGTGTGTGTGTGTGTGTGTGTGTGTGTGTGCCATCTTAAAACTGATAATCAATTTCCAGTGTGCTCCAGAGGACAGGAATACAGAGACTGGGATCAGCTCTTGTCTCATCCTGACTCATATTGATGGAAATCATCTGTCTGTTCTCACACATTTTATGCGTGTGTGTGTGTGTGTGTGTGTGTGTGTGTGTGTGTGTGTGTGTGTGTGCCCGTGTGTTTTAAATGTGCATGCATGTTTCTACTAATGCATGCACTCTGACTGAAGCTTAGCAGTGTCATTATCCACATGTTGAAAGCTTCTGCACTCATGATGATGTGTGATCAGAATTATATCCATTTTCATATCATGGGCCTCTCCTGCTCTCTGGGTGTCATTTTTTATTTTGCCTTTCGATCTATTTGCGCTTTTCGGACAATCTGGTGCTAATAAACTTTACCTGGGGCTTTGCAGAGACTAGTATCAAAGATGAGGTGTTTGTGCTTTACAACATGATATACGCACAAACAGGAATATAATGAAAAAGAGATTTAGGTCTGTTAATAGGACATATAGAAATACTGCTCCATGTGGATTTGAAAGCTCGGTGGTTAAGGCATTGGATTCTAGATTGGAAGGTCACAGGTTCAAATCGTGGCACCACCATGGGGTCGCTGCTGGGCACTTGAGCAAGACCTTTAACCATCAGTTTCTCTGTTGGATTTGACTCTGGATAAGGGCACCTGCCAAATGCCATTAATGTAAATGTTCAACACTTGTGGATGGTGGTCATTGTCTCAAAGCTTCACAGAATGTAAAATTATTACCATCTATCCTTTTTGAGCGAGGAAAAACTCCCTTATAATGGCATGAGGAAGAAACCTTGACAGGAACCAGACTCAAAAGTTGAACCCGTCATCATTTGAGTGACACTAATAGTGTAATTATAAATCTTAAAAGAATATTAAACACCAGGGAGTGAAAAATGTCATGCATGAGCACCGGAGTGTGTGATTATAGGTCATTTCTACAGTCATATATATATATATATATAGACGGTTGGAGTTGTGGAGATATTGAGCAGGTAGATCCAGTAGCAGCTCCTCCATCCCAGATGTTTAATAGTGGAGAAAGCATATGTAGAATGTTGCAGGTTTTTTGTGTAGATGTCCAAAATCTACATGAATTGGGATAAACAAATAAAAAATGGAACACACCGAGATGGATCGGGAAGTTTGCAGGGTCGATATCCAACGGTGAAGGACCATAATGGGGTGGGTTTAGAGCTGGGTGATTAATCATCATTATCGATTAATTCGAGTTTATGGTTTATACCGTTAAAAATACAAAAATCTATTTTATGATTTCACCTTGGTTTGGGACAACGAGCTTATGTAGTTCTCCGCCTCCCGGCTTGAATTAAACTTGTGAAATACAACATGGTGATACACTCTGACAAATCTGAAGAGCTTGTTTCCAAGATAGGCGTGGTTTCATAAGTTGTATTGAAATGGTTCCTGTTTGTAACTTCAGTCAAAGCCTGTCGTAAAATTTGTCTAAAAACAGGTAAAACATATCCAAAATCGAAATTCCAATATTATCTAAAAAAAAATCATAAAATAAAATAGCAGATTTAATTTATATGACATATCACACAGCTCTAGGTGTGACATGACTGGAGTTTCCGCCATCTCTGGATGCCTTGAGATCGGTATAGAGATTTTAACAATGGACATTGTTAATAGCTCAAAGCGGCTTTACAGATATAAAGTATAAAAATGATATTGAGTTGTAATGCCTGTAACTTTGATCCTAATAATTATTCCTTAATTGAAGTTCATTCCTAAAGAACCTGAGGTGGCATGAGACAAAAGAAACTTTGAGAGAACCCAGACTCAAAAGGAAACCTCGTCCTCGTCTGCGAGGCTCCGAACGTCCACTTACAGTTCCATCATTTCTGAGTGCTGTGATTGCTGCTTAAATGCAGAACTGCTTGTCCAAACTGTGGGTCTGAGCCATTGTAGTAGACTGTTGATATTAATATATAAAAACAATCCTTGAATTGCTTAATAATGCATCTTTAGTCCATTGAGGTGGATTACAGAGTTGTCTCCAGTTTAAAAGGCTGCGGTGGGATTTCGTGGGACTCAACAGCAGTATTATTGTCGCGGGTGTTTTTACTTATGTCATGGATGGGAGTGGGTGGTGTATTCGTATTATTCGTATTATTGTATATTGCATATATTGTAATTAGCAGGAGTCGTGTTAAGACTAATTTAACAAGAGTACATCCAGAGGTAACGCATTGGGAGGAATCAGGGAGATCCGAAGTGAAGAAAGGGACAGGTACACTGGTCATCCCAATATTATAAATATCAATAAGATCTAGTCGATGTGTCATATAAATTGAATCTCCGATTTTTTTAGAAAAAATTTGATTTTTGATTTTGCATACAGTCGGAAAAGGTATCCGCTATTTGTTTGCATTCGGTGTTGTGGGGTTTGCCGCTGTCATGTTTATCCTGCAGCGTCGCTCACACGCCTCCCCTATTCAATAACGTGGTTGTGTTTGAGGTGCTGGAATAAATGAGTCGGTTTTGGCTTGTTGAACGCCTGAAGTTGCACATTTTCATACAATTGGTGAAAACACGCCCCTCTTGTAAACAAGCTCTTCGGATTCGTCAAAGCGCCGCCATGCCGCATTTCGTATTTCGTATTAAGTGTAATACGGGGCGGGAGGCGGAGAATTACGGAAGCTCGTTGCTCCAAACCAAGGTGAAATCGTATTTTCAACATCGGCATAAGCCATAGTCGAATTAATCTATAACGTTTATGAATAAATATTATCTAGATGTTCTTTTGTACATTCTTCATAACCACTTTATCTCTATAAAGCTAATTTGCGGATGAGAATAAGGGAGGACAAAAAGCTGATTCTTGGTGGTTTCAAAACCAAGCATTAAATACCACCTGCTTAATAATAAACAGTTATTTGGGCATCTGTACGGGAAAAAAAAATCTTCCTCAAGCTTCCTTTAACCTTTAAGTGCAACAGCTTTTCTCACATTCTTTAAAACCCTCTTTGGGTTGTGCATGTCACCGGCATGATTAGTAAACAAGGGGAAAAAACGCAGATGGAAACGCACCACTGTGAGGCCTAGTGTAATTTTGGGAGAAATCACTAGGTGCGTATGTTTCAACACACGGAAAACATTCACGCCGTGATCACAGGAGATCGAAAACTAAGTGGGAAAAAAGGATGGAAAAAAAAAGCAGGAGAAATTTGAGCAGTTGAGAAATGTAATATCTGTTCTGAGGAGAAATATTGGCTCGGGCTGTGTGTATTGTTTAGAAGCAAATTACCAGCAAAGTGAGAAGTTTGAATGACACAAAACATTATTGTTCTCGGTAATGGCATGTCGATTGTGTCTCGGGATACGGCGAGTGTCTATTATTTCACATCGGAAAAGTACGCACAAAAACAAATGCATGCTGGGGCCGCGCTGGTCCTTGCCTCAGGCTGCACATGCAGCTCGGTATAATGTGCATTAAGAAATAAAATGCATGCATAAATAAATGGATGAATGAATAAATAAACAGAAGCCTATCGTTAACTTCTTCAACAACGAGCATCTATAGACAGATTTGAGACAGACAGATAGATGTGATTAATTGTAGAGACATTGGTTTTGGCCCAAAGCATCTTTATGTAGCGTACACGCTTCGAAATTATGTACGTCTTTCTTTCTTTCTTTCTTTCTTTTTGCAATTTTTGTTTTGTATTCACTAACATTCTTAGTGAACATTCTTTTTCCTGCTTTTTTCTTTAATTCCTTTTCATTTTTATTTCCTTCTTCCCTGCCTTTCTTTCTTTCTTCTTGCAATCTTTGTTTTGTATTCACTAACATTCTTTCTGTCCTGCTTTTTGTCTTTCTATCTTTCTTTCCCTTTTCCTGCTTTTTTCTTTAATTCCTTTTCATCTTTATTTCTTTCTTCCCTGGTTTTCTTTCTTTCTTTTCTTTCTTTCTTTCTTTCTTTCTTATTTGGTTTCCTTCCTTCCTTCCTTCCTTCCTGTTTCTTATAATAAGTTGATTGGTAATGAAAATCTTGAGAGGAACACGTCCACATGGCCATTTATTATAGTTGCTGATGTTAAGAGTAACTGAAAATCATACTTTAGTAAAAGCAAAACATCCATTCACTGATTTGCAGTCTGACTTCAGTCAAAGTCTTTAAGTATCTTTTATCGTTTTGTCTCGTATTGAATGTGGTGTTAAAAAGCAGTCGTCAGAATGAAGACAAAATCATGTTTGTGAAAAGCCGGCCGGTTTGTGAAGTTTCGTTTCCGAAAACACAAATCAAATTGTTCGCCTGCATTAAGCAACATCAACACAACATCAACACAACAATCGCTTCCCCGTGCCAGAATGAAACCAGCTGTAAAACGATCATTTCAAATACGCGTTTTCACTTAAAAAGTCAAATGACGGTATCGTGCCGTAAACGAGATTCTAGACCAATTATTCAGTGCTGATTGTGATCAGAGGCAGCTCTGTCTCACGACCGAGTCAACAACACGGCCGTCTTTTCTTTCTTTCCTTTTTCCTTTGCATTGTTTCTTGGTTTACTGCTTTGCAATCATTCTTTTGTATTCACTAACATTCTTTCTGTCCTGTTTTTTGTGTCGCATTCCCTTCTTTCTTTCTTTCTTTCTTTCTTTGCAGGAAGCTTTTTTCTTTGTATTCTTTTCATCTTTGTTTTTCTTTCCTGCTTCTTTCTTTCTTTTACAATAATTTTTTTGTATTCACTAACATACTTTCTCTTCCTGCTTTTTGTGTTGCTTTCTTTCTTTCTTTCTTTCTTTCCTGCTTTTTTCATTGTATCCTTTTTCATCTTTCTTTCTTTCTTCCCTGCTTGTCTTTCTTTCTTTCCTTCTTTCTTTCTTTCTTTCTTATTTGGTTTCCTTTTCCTTTGCATTCTTTCTTTTTCATTCGTCATTTCTTTCCTTTTTCCTGTGCATCTTTTTTCTTGGCATTCTTTTTCATCTTTCTTTCTTTTTCTTTCTTTTTTCTTTGTATACTTTGTCATCTTTATTTCTTTCTTCCCTGCTTGTCTTTCTTTCTTTCCTTCTTACTTTCTTTCTTTCTTTCTTATTTGGTTTCCTTTTTCCTTTGCATTCTTTTTCATCTTACTTTCTTCTTGTCTGTCTGTTTGTGCTTCTTTGTTTACTGCATCATTACATCTTTTGAAGTCAGTGGAATCTGAAGCTCTACAGAAGTCTGCGAGTCTTTGTGATTCTTTCTTTGTTGAAATCCATCTTCAGAATTGCTCAGTAATTTCATGTGTGTTTTCCCGAGCAGCTGCGATATTAAAGAAAAGTGTTGTGCAGTGTGACAGTGTAGCAGTGTAGCAGTGTGTATCCTGATGTATGCTAAATACGTTTCTGTTATCCTTATTAATGCACTGTACTGAAGCTCGGCTCAGTGACGCAAAGGCCATTTATTCTCCACCAGTCGTCTATGAAGAACTTTCTCCCGTTTTCTTCTGAAATGTTCTGCTTCTTTCTTTCTCTTTTCATTTCCGCATTTCAGTTTAGCAGTGCTGGAATTCACTCAGTGCTGAGGAGAACTCCAGGTTTTCCTTCCTGTAGGATTCATGACCTTCATTTTCCTTAAGTACAAGTTTGTACATATGTGTGAGTTATGTGGCATTACTCTGGAACACACACACACACACACACACACACACACACACACACACACACACACAGATATGATATACGTTTTCATTACTGTAGATTAAAGGAAAACAGAAATACTCTTCTCCTTCAAATTCAATGCATGACAGTCCAAACTCTCGCTCCCCCCCCCTCTCTCTCTCTCTCTCTCTCTCTCTCTCTCTCTCTCCCTCTCTCTCTCTCTCTCTCTGGTTCTCTCGAATACACACGTGCAATATTGGTTTCTTTCTTTAATCTCTGTTTCTCCCTCCCTCACACTCACTCACACCCGCACACACATACACATTCAATATTTCTCTCTAGATCTCTCTCTCTCTCTCTCTCTCTCTCTCTCTCTCTCTCTCTCTCTCCCTCTCTCTCTCTCTCCCTCTCTCTCTCTCTCTCGCACACACACACACACACACACACACACAAACACACATATGAAATATTTAACTCTCTCATTCCCTCACTCACTCACAAACACACACATGCTATTTAATTCTTTCTCTCTCTCTCTCTCTTTCACTCTCACTTATACACACACAGATAGACTTGCAGTATTTAATTCTCTATACCTTGTTCTATATCTCTATATCTTGCTTCTGTCTTTCACACCCACTTACACACACACACACACACACACACACACACACACACACACACACACACACACACACACACACACACACACACAGAGCACACACACACACACACACACACACACAGAGACTTGCAGTTTTTAATTCTCTCTATCTCAGTCTATATCTCTATATCAATATATCTCACTTGTCTTTCACATTCACGTACACAAAACACACACACACACACACCTTGTCTCTGTCTCTCTCTCTTTCTCTCTCTCTCACACACACACACACACACAGTACTTATTCACACACAGTACTTATTCCTCTTTATCTTTTTCTCTGTTTGTCTTTCACACTCATCTCGCTTACTTTTACCTCCACACACACACACAATGCAATGTTTTAATCTCTCACTCTATGTAGACATTGTTCGATGTCAAAGATGTGTGAAAAAATACGTCATTCCTCACAGGTAGGACGTGTTCGGTGTCCTGCGGTTTATAAAGAAACTCACTTCCTCCGCTTACTGTACATGCTATAATCACCAGCATCACATTTATCAGTATTCAGTGTCTACCAACATGTCTCATTTAAAACTTTACACAAAACAGGTTATTTTCTTCTGCATTATCACAGAGTAGCTGACTGAGGCCCTTTTTTCCACTTATATACAGTCAGTGTTTTAAAAGTATTATGTATTTTTTAATGCCTCAGTGTGAAACCTCTACACACACACTCTCAAGAAAGCATGTATCCCATAGAAGATGTATGCTGTGTGAATCGCTAGCATACA
The DNA here is from genome assembly GCA_030449085.1 of Kryptopterus vitreolus. Lineage (NCBI taxonomy): Eukaryota > Metazoa > Chordata > Actinopteri > Siluriformes > Siluridae > Kryptopterus > Kryptopterus vitreolus. The sequence continues at coordinate 11,251,604 of JACRUU010000008.1, read as the reverse complement.
AATAACACTTTTTGGTGGATTATGTTATTAAATCAAGCTCTTGTGTGTTTGTTCAAATGTGTCTTCGACTCTCAGCTCTCAGTAATTGAAGTGAAAGCAAAAGGTCAGCCGGAAACCTTTGTAGGGAGTCGTTTGTTTCCCACAGAGTGCTAATTGAATGAACACCTGGCTGCTGGCTCGCTATCCTCCATTAAGAGAGCAAGATTCTCCTCGGTGCGCACTCGTTTAGAGCTAAACTGATTTACAGAGGCATCCGTGATCATTTTTCGGCGGCAAGCAAGCCAGACTTTCTTCGAGTCACATGCACGTTCACGTGCGCGCATACACACACACACACACACACACACACGCTCTTACATCAATGGGACAAATTGTGCTCTTTGCGCTACACTCCTTCATTCTGCCTCCTCCACAAAAAAGCGAATAAAACCATCAGAATCGTACATCAAGAAAGCCCGTGTGTTAGTGTGAATGTGTATTTCACACATTGAACACACATTGAACACAAACACACACACACACACACACATATGTATACATACATACATGTAATCATAGATACATACATCAATTCCTGGACACATCTTTTCTGTTAATGTGTGTTAATGTGAGTGTTTAATGTGTGTTAATGTGTGTGTATGTATATATATGTATATATATATATATATATATATATATATATATATATATATATATATATATATATAGTTTTTTAATCCAATTTACTAAACAATCAAATACTATAAAAAATACTATAAACTATAACATTTTACAATTTTTTTTTACTATAAAATTCTCTTCTTTTCATAACTTCTCTCTTGGTTGCACTGCTTTCATGTTAGAGTTAGGGTTCATGTCATGTGTTGCAAAGAATTCTGCCTGGGCCTACAGTATCAGCAGTGTGCGCGTTTGTTGAAACTGTTGCTTTAACCCATCGAATTAAGGGGTTGGTGACACCGGTGTCCTTCTAGCAGGGCATACAGTAACATCAGCAGTTTGTCATCCTGGTGATTGAATGGTCAGAAAGTGTAGCGCACTTCATCGGTTGTTAACTGAATATATTTGTGGATTTAGTAGCTGTTTTTCCATTCCACATTTTCTGACAGAGAAGAAATTGATCACAAATCTGATTATAAAGACATTTTGAAAAAAAGACAGGCTTGTACGTTGTAAGGAAAGGTCGGCCAAAATAGTTGGAAAGAGTTTTCAGGCTTTTATCATGAACAATTTATACATTTGTGTGTTTTTTTTTCCAGTGTGGTTTTGCTTTCATTTTAATAGGAAAACCATAATCCCAAATGCAGTGGACTGAAGTTTTGTCATTTTATGAGGTTAAAATTGATGCTTCTGTTAGAGATGATGTTTGTCGGTGGTGGCTGCAATGAAAGGAGATATTTTGAATTTCTCATTCCTTTTGTTTTTTTTTGTTTGCTTTTGCTTCACTGAATGAGAGATCTGTCTGTGATGCGGCGCTTTTGTTATATTTGTTCTGTATAATATTGATGGTTTCTGTATCACTAGTGTTGGGATAGAGGTTGGTTGATTCAGGCACGACACCACTAAAAGCTTCTGTGTGAAACGCTCAGCCAGCCACTTTTCAGTATTTGGATACTGCTGTAATTTTGTAGTGAGCGTGCATTGTGTATGTACAATTCGCCTATTGTGAATAATGAAGAACCAGAGAAACGCGTTCAAAGTGCAAGGCAAGAGAACATCCAAACTGGGTCAGGTGATGTGGAGATATCCAAGGATTTCCAAGGCAAGATATTTGGGTCAAAAGCTAGCAGAAAATCAGAAAAGCACAAAAGTAGACAGAGAAGCAAACATTTGGGGAAGTTTTAGATGTAAGCACAAGCCGTAAGTGTGTGTGTGTGTGTGTGTGTGTGTGTGTGTGTGTGTGTACACCAGTCCAATGTGTAATATTAGTGATAATTCCTTCTTACGTGCATGTGTCTAGTTTGTATTCTGTGGTATATACTGTGGTATATACTGCTAATTTGATGTCCTGAAACGAATTAAACAAAACGTATTTGATTAATAGAATTTATATCAGTGCAATCGTCAATATGTGCCCTTAGAATAAAAAAAACAACTAAGCTAAAAGTAACTTAAAAAATTAAATAATATAAAAAGTTTTTTCTTCATTAAAAACAAAACAAAACAAAAGTCATTTATATTTTATTCCCTCACAGTTATGTTGAACTTGCTGACTTGATTACTTTTCTTCACACATAGCCAATAAGTCGGATCACACTTCCCCACCCACAATTTACAGGTCACGCAGGAGGTCTGCTTCCTGTTGATTTTTTTTAGTTAATGGAGGGGGGGGGTGAAGAACCAATGACTAACACTTGGGTCAGTTTATTTATGACCTACAAGTGTAATTTCACCGTGTTTTGTTAGTGGCGTGTAGGAAACTGCATGTGTTAAATGGTATCTTTGATTTTATCCGAGTTGGCTTTCTAGGCGGTGGCAAAGTTCCCGATTCAGGCAATGTGAATTAAATTTAGAGGATCCACATTGATTGTAATCAGGCAGGCTGGCTAGGTGAGTGTAAAGTTGATTGCTGTTTTATTACATTTTCTTTTCTCATTAACTGGATCTCAGGTCTTGGTTAATGTTCTTAATATTTGTGAAATTCACATATAAGTATCTTTTGTGTGTGTGTGTGTGTGGGGTGGGGGGGGGATTTGATTTCTGATTGGACTCGATTCGACAATTCTTAGGGCATTTCTAACGAAGGACAAACTCGTTGAAGAGAATATATAAGTTAGGGCCTATAAAGATTGTTATTAAATTGTACATCCGTAATGAATGAGACGTGGTGAGTGCGGAAAGGATAAATGTCTTATTTGTTTCATCATTACTGAGGTGTGCTGACGGTTGCTTAAATGGAAAAAAAAATCTGTAGGCCTGAACCTTTATACTATATTCTTGTTATTAGTCCAAACAGCCCAGATCCATTCCTAAAGTTCTTGAATCGCTCATTAAGTCATAAATCTTTAGGCTGTTGATGCAGAAAAACCTCCGGCTGCACAGAATGGTCTCGAATTGTAGAGAACTCCATCTAGAGGTAGGGAGGTCAGGAGGAATCAGGCTGATCTAAAGAGAGGAAATGCACAGTAACACTGGTCGCTGGCACAGCTAGAGCAACTCGAGAGAGAGAGAGAGAGAGAGAGAGAGAGAGAGAGAGAAATAAGGATTATCAATCATTCTCACTGTTTCATAAATGTTTAAAGACAATATAGTGTGATCACGGTGCAACTATGGACTCCGGCAAGACTAGCTATAGCAGGAATGTATAAAAGTGAGAGCCAGAGGGTAACAGAGAAATGAGGGATCTCTGGGATAAGACACGGCCGGCCGCACCACCATCAACCAACCTGAGTGAATGCATGAGAGCCAAAGCATCGACATATTCCAGTTCACTAAAACACTATATCCATGCATCCCTCCAGATCTGTTTCTGTACCTGAGAGAAAAGGGACTGACAAAAGGCTTGACTGATACATGTGTTTTCATCCTAGAACATTGAGACTGGGTCTAAATCCCAAACCCTATTTGGATGCCTGTTCCATAACTCCGGGGTTTTGTAACAGAAAGATCTGCCTGCTTCTGTAGTTTTTACTATTCAAGGTACCAACAAATAGCCTGCACCTTCTGTCAGGAATAGGTATGGTGGATCATAATGGAGCGAAAGTTTACTCCGATATCGTGGCGTGAGACCATTCAGTGATTTATGTTGTACTTCAGGCGTACTGTTTAATTTACTGTTTTATTAATGAGATTAAATTTGGAGTGTTGACTGATTTACTTGTTGGTTCAATTCATTCTAAATTATAATTAAGTTTTTATTAGTGCACATTGTATCAATGCAGCTGTTATGTTATTATTATTATTATTATTATTATTATTATTACTACTACTACTGCTATTATTATTATGCTGCTTGTGACTTGAAGTTTGGTGATGATCTGAGGTCATGTGATTTTGCCATTGCTAATTTAAAAGCAAAAAAATAGGATTCTTCTTATTTTGTTCCTGATACTGGTTTATGTAGCTCAAATTTGCACTTCAATCAAAAGCATCTCATTTTAACTTGAAAAAACAATTTCTATAGATATCTTGTACACCGGGGATACATATAATTTCTGCATCCCAATGCCTTTCCTATTGTAAGTTCCAGCAGTTGAATTACGATGGATCAGGGTTAGCTTATCAGTGCTTATCTCTTGCAGCTCCGAATGTGATGTAGGTTTGAGATAGTAATGTAAATAGCACGATTAGTGACCAGCCATGGGTGACTAGGCAATAAAGCTACATATCTATCAGTAATTTGTTTACGAGTGTTTTATTAAACTCTAGCAGGAACTTCCAACTATCAGGTTTGGATAAATGCATGACAGCAAAGCTCGAACCTGCCTTCTGTGCCTCTGTTCATTCTGTGACATATGTATACAGTCACAATCGCTTCTGATCTGAATTAAAACCCAAAATGAATGAACCAATCCATCAATCAATCAAATTTCTCTTTTATATATAACACACTGCCTCATTGTCTCCGCATGTATCCATCATGTTGTAGTCCTCCGCCCGCTACCTCTATCTATCTTCTTATCCCCATGCTTTTTTCTTTTTTTTTGGAAATAGTTTCCTCCACAGGTGATCACTCACAGGTGACCTCTGGAATTGAAGAATTTCATTTAAACACAAGAGACTTATATATATATATATATTAAAAGCAGATATGTGCATATATTATTCACAACCCTTGGTTCTTAGTTTTTTTAGCTTTGAATCCGTTCAAGCCAAGTGAGCTTGCCACTGAATAATGAATGACACTTGGGGACAATCTTAAGTCTTCCGAAAGTATGATCTTTAGTCTTTCCAGCCGACACCATCCGCAGGAAACTATGTGGTACAATTCACCACAATCTCACAGCAAAATCTTTTGCCTATTGAAATTGATATATTGGGCAGCAGGGATGACACAGTGGCTTGATGATTCGACGACCTCTCCAAAGGGTTGAATCTTATAAGTGTGAATTAATAAAACCATCTCTTTCTTGAGTTGGATGGGGCAACATATTAAACCACATCCAAATCCAGGTTTGTGTTAACACTTTGGAGAAGAACCACTTATGGCAGGAAAGGTCAGGTGTCCTGATACTTTTGTCTGTGTAACTGGGGGTCCAAGGTCATATATGTAAAAACAGCAGAGAGGTAATGTTTAATGTAAAAATATGCTAACTAGTACAATACATTTCTAATAAAGCAGGAGTTTGTGATTTTAGTCCGTTTATGAAAATATATAGACAGTGATGCATGTACAACATAGTTGTAATTGTCTTAACATTATATAACTAGTGTAATATGGTTGTTTTCTATGAATACCAGTGGCTATGTTTGAGACATTTTGTCCCTGCTCCGTGTCTCTATCGCCTAAGGGGTCTTTGCCTGAAAATCCTTGTAGCCCCCTTGTGTAGTATGATGGATAGATAATAAATACTAAACGTGTTGTATAATAAACACATGAAAGAAAGTGAGAAAGCTAAAACAATGCTGTCAGTTGGACAGAAGTCCAAGGCTGAGTAAATAAAGACTACTTGTTCTCTTTCTCTGTCTCTTCCCTTTGTTTTACCCCTCAGTCTGTGTTCCACCCACGGATAGAGGAGCACATCCAGGAGATGAGAAAAAAAGGAGTGTAAGGTGACCTAAGCTTACACGATGTGTGGTGTTATATATCTCATAGTACTCTTCCATGACAAATTGGATTTGATGCGAGTGCGGATCACCGCTCACTTTTATGTTCGCCGTTTGCTAAAAGCTCCCAGAGTTCCCCTACCTAGGCTTCAGCTGTGATTAGTGGATGATTGAAAACAGTAGGACAGAGGGGCGAGAGGGAGAGATACCAATGCAGATGAAGGTAGAAGAGATTAAAAAAAGAACAGACCTGACAAATTAAGAGAAAGAAAGAGAAGCAGATTGAAGCTTTACGCATCCCCGATTTCCTGCGGTGAGCGCCCCTTCATGTAGTGTCCATTGTTCAGCAACGCAATTCACTCCGGTCCCTGAAGCTCGGATTTTTGTAAGCATGTGTGATTATTTTTTTTTGGTGATTAATCATGTTGTGTGGTGGTGGGGGGGGGACCCCTCTAAACCCAGTTGCAGTGATGAACAGTGTCGAGAAAAATGCCGATAAGCATCTGTGAGGAAATCAAATCCAATCGAATCTCTGAACCCACTTTATCATCCAACCGTTTGGGTCGCAGGGCGAGGCGAATATAAAAGCACATCACTTTTATTACGTTATTATCAGTGGTGTACGCCAGTGTCGAAACGCACCAGTGGTGTTCGAGTAGGTAAAATATGACTTCAGTAAAAGTTAAACCTTTAAGCTTTCACTTGAGTAAAGGAACAATAGTATTTGCCTTCGAATGTGCTTAAGTATCCAAAGTACTGGGGTTTATTATGGCTATAACGGCATCATTTTTGCTTAATCATCTCAGTTTGTGTGAAAATGTTCTAAAGTTACTGTTTGCACACCAAGTAATACGAGTCCAATACTGATTAATATTTATTAAAAACTACGGTGGAAACTCCAACTGAGAGCATCAGTTTTTTTACTTCTCGTGAAATGCTTGTAATCTAAAATGCTCACATACCAAAACTAAATTTTCCCATTAGAAATAATGCGAACTTGGATAATGCGCTCCAGACCCCTTCCCCCAAAAAGTCACCTTCTATTATGATTTTATCACCCAAATCACTGCTTTAACAATAAACTTCTGCTTTTTGATTCCCCCTTTTTTTTTTAATTCATTTGATTCAACTGTAATCTAAATTTGATCTAGTGGCAGTTTTGTCTGTCTGCTTTTTAATATGTCACGGGAATGTGACATCGCCTTGTCAGGTAAAAAGATTGATAACTCTAACTGCTGCACCAAACAGAGCGAGAGCGAGTGCGGTTTTCATCCGTCATCTTGGCGATTTTCTATTTTTACCGACTCGTAAACGGAAAATTTCGCTCGCATCCAAAAGCAAAAATTACTCATAACTTGAGGGTCTACTGTATTTATTACTCGTAATCAGTGTTGGGGAGAAACAGCGTTACGTAATTTAATTACAAAATAAATGTAACAGTAATTGGTTACAGTTCCTGGGAATTTTTTTTTAATTCAGTTATATTTACTTATGAAAATGTTAACGATTACAAACAGGTTTTCATCTGAACAATTTCTTGTAAAGTCAGTGATTTAGACGATGGCATGATTTTCAACTGGAGTGTGATTTTGATATGAATAATGCCAATCTGCTGCAAATTGCAAGGCTTTGAAACATTCTTGGAATGTTAACTTAAAGTGCCACCTAGTGGACAAATGAAAGTAATCAAACGTAATCAATTACTTTACTTTTATAAAGTAAGTTACACAAAGTTACACTACTTATTACAATTTTTAATAGGGACATTTGTAATCTGTGATCTATTACATTTCCAAACTAACCTTCCCAACACTGCTCGTAATGCAGACTTCGTTCGTTATCAGGTTAAAATCATCTGCTCATCTTGCAAAACACTTGCAGACCAAGTTACTTGCAAGCCAATGCTTTACTGTACTTCAAAACAATCATTTAAATAATGTTACTGAAAGAGTTTCTACCATCATTTATTCCTCACAAAATGATGCTGAACTGATTCTGAACTGTATGTTGGTGATGATTAGAAGCGCAAAAAAACATCGTGCTCGATCCTGATTGGTGTCTCGCTGCATGTTTTTTATCCATGCATAAATTAAAAAAGAAACTAGCGATGTCGGAAAATGTGTTTCAGTAAGAAATAAGAATTGAAATGTAGTGAAGTTAAAAAAATTGCAAATGAAAAAATGCAAATAATTCAGTAAAGTACAACTACACAAAAAGGGACTTAAGTAACAAATTGCATGTACTTCCTTACTCTCCATCACTGCCTGTTAGGCTGTTTGCTCAGCGAAACAAGATTCCTGCCAGGGACGGGTATAGCTAATTTTTTTTATAGCTTTTTTTTTTTTAAATCATGATGCCTGTATCTCTCCAAACACTATTTCTAGCTCATACATATGAACTTTTTAAAAATTGTTATAGTAATAAAAAATCACATGACAGAAATCTCTTGCATTTCTCGGGTGATACTTTGTGGAGCGGTGTGTGTGTGTGTGTGTGTATGTGTCAGGAATTATGTAAAGCCTGTACAACACTAAACAACTGATTGTAAGCAATTAAAGTGTAGTGTTTAAATCTGAGTGTGTCTACGATTCGGAAGTCCTATAGTGTTCACTCAGCCTTAAATGAAAAGTCGAGAGAGAGAGATGTAGCTATTGATTAAGAAACAGATTGTGAGAGAGAGTAATTTAAGGTCTTAAGGCTGTCGACAAGGCCTTCTTTGCTCCTCATAACTCGTGCAAAAACACACACTTTGATAGGTTTTTACCTAAATATGTATTAATTCATTCTCCTTAGTCCATTCTGGCATATACAATAGTGTGTAAAAGTTTTAGACAGGTGTGAAAGAATGCTGTAAACAAAGAATGCTTTCAGAAATGGAATAAATAATTATTTATTTATATATTTTTCTTTTGTTCGCTCTGGTTGCATTTTGTACAAAAGTGATATTAAATTAAGTATTATATTAAATTAGATATTATTTCTATTCTGCAAGCATTCTTTGTTTTTTCACACCTGCCAAAAACCTTTGCACAGTACATGTGTGTGTGTGTGTGGTGTGTGTGTGTGTGTGTATATATACATATATATATATATATATATATATATATATATATATATATATATATATATATATATATATATATATATATATATACAATCTCTATATATCTACGATCAAAAGACATCTACAATCCCTTTGCGTCCACAGTTTCATTTCTGTCCCACACTAAAAAAAAAATGCTTTTCTTCCTATTCTGCATTTTATCCCCCTGGAATTTATTTACTTTCCAACTCGTTGAATCCCTTTTGTCTTGAAAACGTTGAAAACACTTTTACACACGGTCTACACTGCGATTTGAATTTGTTTTAAGTTCTTAACAGCATTATGGTCGGCGAGGCCTTCTCTGTTCCACGAAACTCAAAAACGCGAAAGACGTAACACATAAATCACAAACTTCTGTCTTTATGTTTTTACCTAAATATGTATAATTCATTTCCCTTAGTAAATGCTCTTCATATCATAGCTTTTATCTCCGGTGTGTTTGTGCTGCTGCGACACCATGTGTAAGTTACGGTTCGATGTTTCTATCTTGTCAGATTTCAGCCGTCACATCACATGACCGCAGAAACAGCGTGGGTTCTTTTTAGGTTCAAATCTGTGTTGTCTGCGATTTGGCAAAGCCAGACCTGAAAGTGTCATCACGTCAGCATTTTGCATGCCCTTTGATTTGATGATCTGCTGCAAACTACACAAATTTCAATGTTCAAATTTGATTTGTATGTAGGTACATTTAACGCTGGACATCGGTGGGGAAAGGCGACCGAAACCTTTTTCATGGACAATTGATACTTTTGCATTTTCTCTCCCGTATAATTTGTGCAAAAACACACAAATTGAATTCAATGCAACTCTCAAGGTAAACCAGATATCCACAGAAAACCCGAGGCTATTGTAAATGCTTGTGCGAAAGATGATATATATTGGATGTGCAGCTGTGGCTACAGTGAAATGAGATGAATGAGCTGAATTGGGTTCATTGGGTTTCTTGTTGTAGTAATGGCCTTCAGTCTATTCACTGTATGAGGTGTTCTGTGTTTGTGTATAATATGTAAGGGTTCTATAGCCGTGGTGTCATAATGATGATATTAAGAAGGGGATTGGTTCAGTCCTGGGTGTGAAATGCGGCCCACCACTGTTTACCACTATTATTTAAAACTGTTTACCATTTTCTATATCGTGTCCATATATGTATTAAAGCACTATGATTAAGAAAAGAATACGGTTACTCTCATATCATGTGATTAATAATGATACAGTTTCACCTTGATTTTACATAAAACTCTCCTACCCCAAGACAATTCTCATTATCGACGAAAGCATTCCAAAATACTTTAGTCCACCCCTCCCTCTCTCCCTCCCTCCCTCCCTCCAATTAACACTAGTATTTATTCATGGTCTTGTTCAGCACTTGGTTTCTAGTAGTTGTCAGTATGATTGCATCATGTCTAGTTGATATTGTTGCTTCGCTGCTCGTGCTCGTCTGTTCTTGTTTTCGTCTCTTGTTCTTTATGTTTCGAGTTTGCGCACATTCAATAAACGAAATCTACACTTGGATCCGCCGCAGCCGCTACAAAGCCCTGACACTGGTGTACTCTTTCAGATCACGCAGTTCTCATTAAACAGCTCTTCAAGCTGCTGGATGGGTAGACATCTGGGGTCTGGTTTTTTTCAAAGCGTGTCAAAAAACAAACACAACATGTGTGCGTAAGGTCTTAGAAAAACAACCGAGAGACATGGTGTTTAGTGCGACATGTATTACTCACCGCTGTAAACAGTGGCCTCCTGAAATTGTCAAATTCATCGTGTATGGTGGGAATGATCTTGAAATAAGCTTGATTCTGACAAATTTATGATACGCCAAAAGTTATTTTTGCGGTTTTCAGTTTAAAAATGACGTTTATGAAGGATTACCATTGCACTGTTTTAATAAAATGCTGTGAGGTTTGGTGTTAATTTGTCGAATCTACAGTAGCTGGAACATTTTGGCATTTATTCGGAAATATAATAAATATAATATTAGCGAAGATTAAATGAATGTTTTTCAAAGTAGATTTTTATATAACTGACATTTTTCCTGTTGGATTTGTAAATATGTTGCCATTTAAGTAATAAGATTAAAGGCTCATGGTATTCCAGGTCCTCCTTCAATGTCTCCATGGAATATTGTAGATCTGATTTCATAATCTCATAAAATGTTGAAATTTTACTGTACAGTGGTGCCTCAGCTAACACCGTTAATCCGTTGCTGAAAATGCGACTTTAGCTGAACCGGATGTTAGCTGAGGATCACTTTAAGCGTAAATAGCGTAATCTATTGCACATCCACTATAGTAGGTGGCAGTGGCACTCTCATTGTCGGAGTTTGCGCCGGGAGTAATATGACGGAGTGCATGTAGGGCATGGGTTCACTGTGATTACGGTGGGAGACGTGGAAAGATCGGTGTGTTTACTGTGTTTTAAAATGTTTACAGCGGACTACATGAAGCCAAATAAATTCATCGGCAATGGACCGAATATTGTAAACAAACATGTCGCTTTGTGACACGCCCCCCCCCCACCATTAGGAAGAAGTTGCGCCTGCTACCGCCGTCTTTGTTCTTCGCGGAAGCTTTGTGTTAATTACAAATGCTATAATGAAATCCAAATAATACGATCCGTGAGGACATTTTATCATGGTTTATCAATAAACCGCTAATCATTTCATCCCTAAATCGATCGGATGTAAATAAAAAGATCTGCATAGTCATTTTAACCAGTTGTTTATTCCAGGCATATACATAGTGGGAACACATTCATTATGCATAAGCAGAACATTTTGGACGCACTCTATTCAGTGCATTAAGCGCGTGCGAGGTTTACTCACAAAACGGTGCACATGTCCGGTTGATAAATGAGTCTGGTCTGTACTACAGGTTGTGGAACAAGTAATCCATAATCCAGTCCCTCAACCTTGCTGTGTTCCAATACATCGACCTGCTTGCCAAGCTCTTAATATGGCCTAGGGAAAAACAGTTTCCCGGACCAAAAACCTGCTGCTTTTCCTCAAGAGTGCACAATGAACATGCACGAGGCACGCAAAAGTCTGGCTCACGCAAGTCCACACGTCACGCCTGCAGTCGATCATGTAAACAAATTCAGGCGGAGCAGCTTCCTTTCTTTCATTCAGATTTCCATCCATTACATAGTATTTATTGTACTGTCTGCATTATTTAATAGCACGTCACTTTCCTTACATCCCGTGTCCAGCGCTCACTGAAGAGTTACAACTTCATTAAAAACATTCACATCTAAATATGTTTGGCGGAATCTGAGCCTGGTTCCAAGGATTTCAATGCCACGTGTACCGAGTGCAATCAAACAAACGACTGGGGCAGGTTCATGGCGTATGAAAAGTATCGAAGGCTCTGAAACGCTCCTTGAATCGAAGCGTTAATCATCCACTGACTAATTGACAAAATGATTCCACATAATGATGCTTGTAACACATCAACCTCTAAACAACAAACCACTGAGGAATGACAGGCGAGAGAGTGACGCCTCCTACCTTCTCTATAGTGTGAGAATCAAATGCAAAAATAATACTCATACTTAATTGACCCTTTTTTTGTTTAGTGTATGCTACACCGAGGTTTAGGAAGAAGAAATAGAAAAAGGCCCTTCTCGATTCTTCAATCGCGTATTTATTTATTTATTTATTTATTTTCGACACAATGTCATTTCCTATTGAGGCACAGAGATATACGGAGATAAAGAGAGTTAGAGGAGAGAGGTGGGACGGGAAGATTTAAAAGTTGAGCTTGAGAGAGAAAGAGAGAATGGCAGATTGAGGGTAAAATTGTGATTGTATATGTATGCGTGTGTGTGTGAGATAAGTCTGAGATGGGTAAGTATAATGAAGCAAATGTACTACTGCTGTATACCACAGATATAATCTTTTTCCACCTGACATGCGTGTGCATGCTGCTGCCATGTTAGTCACATAACAAAGAGTATCCTTAAACTCATACTCGAGGGAAAGTGAATATCTTCACGTGTAAAAAGGCGCCAATTGCAATATGACTTGAGGAAAAGTATCTGATATGAACATGGAATAATCTTTATTTATCACACACATCATTACAGCACATATCCCTGCTTGTTTGGAAGCTGGTGTCAGAGTGCAGGGGTCAGCGATGATACAGCGCCCAGAGAGCACAGAGGGTTACGGGACTTTCTCAAAGGACCCAATAGTGGCACCTCGGCAATCCCAGGGCTCGAACCCCCGACCTTCCGATCAGCAACCCAGCGCCTCAATCCACTGAGCCACACACCTCCGTCTCAAGCACGAACGAGTCGTCAGTTAGTGAAAAGCCAAAAAGTAGTTTATTTGTGAAGTTTTACTGACTAACCTCTAAACACCTTAACACTGCATTAACCAACATCAACACAACAACATGCTAAACGGTCAAACAAGTCAGTCAAAAACAGACAAAGTAGTTTAATGCGCATTTTCAGCTAAAAATAAACACATTAAGCCATTAGTATTAGTGGTAATGTTTTAAGACTACTAAGTCTTTAATGCGAGTTTGAAGAACAAATAGTCTCAATGGAATTTGTTTATTTTCTACTGCATGTACATGAGCAAAGCAACTCGAAATCTCTGTAAGGTACGAACAGGAAACTTTATACATATATAAGGTGAGGTGTTGCTCAGGGGTTTAAGACACCGGGCTTCTGATTATAAGGCTGGGGTTTGAGTCCTGGTATCACTAAGGTGCTGCCCTTAACCATCTGTGCTCTGTATCATGGCTGACCCTGTGCCCTGACTCCCAGCTTCCAGAACAAGCTGGGATATGTGAAGAAGTAGTTGTGTTTCACTGGGCTGTAATGCATTAGTGAGAAATAAAGGCTATTCTTTTCTATATTCAAATATAAATGATTGCAATTATGGTCTAAGTTGGTGTATGTGGATATGTTGGAAGAGGTGCTAACTTAACTTTTAGTTTATTTCTGATAAAAGGGACTAAATGACTCAAAAAAGATTTGTTCGTTCTGATGAATGAGGTATCAAAGTGGAGTCGCTGAAATGATCCGACCTTCCCATTACTAATTATTATTCAATAACCAAAATGACTAGATCCATTTTATTTAGTCTATCTAAATACTAAAGTAAATAGTTTGATCATTTGAAATATTCTGATCTTATTCTCAGAGAGGGGGAATTTTTCAATTCCACTTTTTGGACTCTTCTACAAAGGCACAAAATGTAATCTGTAACAGTCAATATCAAAAACATAGTGGAGTAAATAGTACATGCACTAAAACAAATGTATTTGAGTAGAATGTAAAAGACAAATTGGCAAAAAAAATGACTTTACGTACAGTAACGAAAAACATTTACTGCAACAGTTATAAAGTGGTGACCACTAGATGGCGTGTCAGAGTATTAACATCTCTGCCATCTAATTTCCCAAACTGTTAATGCTGTTAAACAGACTCATGAGTAAACTGTATCAGAAATTAATTTGCATTAGTACACAATAACAATCTAGAGCAGTGCACAAGCCTCTGATTGTACTGTTGGGGTCACAGTGTCACATTGTTCTCCCTTTGTTTTAATGGCATTATGCATTATATTAAATTCTGAATCTGTGCCCCAAATGTATTTCTTGGTGCCCAGTTAAATCATCTTTAAAACCTTCGACAATTGCAAAAGTGCATGGTATCGGTACATTATGTATAGAGAAATGGGAAACGTTAAGAAGGGAATGAAATAAGGAAGTGAACGTGGATTGGTTAGTGCACCCTGATCAACAAAAAGGGAAAAGTAGATGGAAAGGAGAGGATTGTTAGAGGAAAACAAGCTTAAAATAAAACAGTGGAAGGCATTGAGAGAGAAATGACAGAGACGTATGGACATGGAAAAGCAATGAAAGAGAGCAGGCGTATAGAGGAAAAACGAGAGTGATGATGTGGTTAAAACAGTGCAGAGACTGTGATGAAAGGCAGAGAGATGGGGAAAGGGAAAATAAAACGGTGGAAGGAGGGATGTAGTATGTGGGACAGATGGATGGAGAGAGAATATGAGCTAGCTGGCTACAAATAAGGGAGGACCATTAAGTGGTCACAGTATGTGTTATAGCTCAGTTTTAGGTGTTGATTTTAGTGTGTCCTGGTTGGATATCATTTTAATTTTATCGATTCCGATTCCTCGTAACGATCCCGATTCTTATCGACTCCCAGTAATTACACGTAGCTTTGTCTTGGCTTTTTACAAATGGTAGCTAGACTTTTGAGCGCTTCCCGCGGTCCTGTTAGCAACGGTGTAAATAAAGGATCCAAGGCGAGTGCAAAAAAGAAAAAGCTTTAATAAGAACAATAATCCGAATCCACCAGAAGACGGGGAAAAATCCCAGAGACAT